>JANHMN010000003.1:78500756-78525337 GCA_030674055.1 Rhabdomys pumilio | reverse complement strand
TCTCTCTCTCTCTCTCTCTCTCTCTCTCTCTCTCTCTCTCTCTCTCTTTCCTGCTTCTAATTTTTTGGATAAATGCAGGTCCTCAGCTATTTCTTTTTTATAGTTGATAACTATTTTATTATTATTAATCATTCCATTCATTTACATCTCAAATGATATATCATTTCCTGGTTACTCCCCTCCACCAAGCCCTCATCTCATCATATCCTACTTCCGGATTACCCCTCTGCCATCCTGCCAACCCACATCTGCCCTCCTACTCCATTTTGCCTGTATGAGAATGCTCCCCCACCCACCTACACTCACACCCCACGGCTCCAGCATCAAACTTCCCTGGGACCAAGGGCCTCCCCTCCTGTTGCTGTCAGGCAAGCCCATCCTCAGCTACATATGTATCTAGAGCCATGGATCCCTCCAGGTACACTTGGTTGGTGGTCTAGTAGCTGGAAGAACTGGGTGGTCAGGCCAGCCTATGTTGTTCTTCCAATGGGGTTTCAATCCTCCTCCAGTCCTTCTGCCAGTTCACCAACCAAGTTCCCTGAGTTCATCCTGATGGTTGCTCCAAGCATCTGCCTCTGCTTTGCTCAATTGTTGCTAGCTGAACCTTTCCAGGAACTGTCTCACTTGGTTCTTGTCTGCAAATGCCTCTTGACTACCACAATAGTGTTGGGTTTGGTGTCTGCAGATATGATGTATCCCCAAGTATGGCCATTCCCTGGTTGGTTCTAACTTCAGTCTCTGTTCCATTTTTTTGTTCCTGTTCTTCCTTAGGACAGGAACTTTTCTGGGTAAAAACAAAATTTGAGATGGGTGTGTGGCTCTATCTTTCAACCAGGGGCTGTGCCTATCTACTGGAGGTGATCTCCACAGGCTCTATCTCCCCCTCCTCTGCACATTATGGCTAAAGTCAATCCCATTGAGATCTGGGAGCCTCACATTTCTCTGGTGTCTGGGACCCTCCAGTGTCTAACCCCAGTTACTCACCCCACCCACCCATTTTTATTTGATTTCCTGACTCTCTGTACCTCTTTCACGTCTCCTTCATATTCTGATACTGCCACCCTTATTTCCTCCTCCCTGCCTATTTGCTTGTTGCTCTGCTCCTAACTATGATTTTCATGAACACTCTGAATGTGTAAATAGGCCCACAATTAAATGATTTGTTTTGTGAGTTGCCTGAGTCATGTTATGTCTCCATAGATATCAAAAGGTAACTAAAACAGAGTGTATATTTGCCTCCTGAAAAATATTATGCTAGAGAAAGAGATCATTTGACCAGCCAGGATCCCACTAGCCATGTAAGATAAATGGTGAGTCAGCTTCTACCACTTGGGGCCTCATGAACCCTGGGAGTTAAAAAATGCAGCAGGGCTATGATCTCCCTTTTTTCTGGGTAGGGATGAATAAATTATATCAAAGCAACTTAGTGAATAAGAGCTGGAAAAGTGTAGAAAGGCTCCATGGAAAAACTTTAGTATATATAATTGTAGTGTCTATGAGATTACTGAGGAATAACTAAATTACTGTCTCCCATTTATGTTTTTGTGCCAGGCCTTGATCTGTGCAAAAATAATTGGTATAAATGGATGAAAGTTTTGCATTCTGTATTAGAGTTTCATTATTTTTTACTTTAGTTAATCCTTTTCTGTGAACAACTAAGGTAACCTCACAATTGCTCAGATCAGATGACAATGGACTTCAGAGTGTTTCTCCACGTTATCACTGTAAGCTCAGTATTTGCTATGGGTTCATGGTTCAAGATGTTTCTTTCTCATGTTCATGGAAAAGATTTTATTAAATAATATATCATCTTAGTGCTTTTTCATATTTAGAAAAACATCTAAAACACATAAAAGTAAGTATAAAAGAATGAGAAATCTGCACAGGGTCTAAGGAACAGCAATGTAGAAAAATTTTGAGGGCTATTGTGTATTATAACACTATAGAGGATCCTTGACAATGTTTTTGACAAAATTTTCCAACAGTCTGTGTCTCAATGTATAAAGCTAGAGGAATTTTGAGAGTTTTTGGTATATTGGAAGATTTATATATACCATCATGGCCAAGCTCCCAGTGCTTTATCTAACTTGATAAAGAAGAATTTTATAGGAAACCGTGACTAAAAGGTTCAAGAAGCTTTTGAGAAGAATAATATCCTTGTAGAACAAGATAAACACTAGTGTTCTGCAGTACTCCTTCTTCCTTCCTATTAGAATTGACCAAAAACTCAGAGGATATAGCAGGGCCTATAGATAAAGCAACCTTATCAAATGTTTTGTATAGGATTTTGGTACCATTTCTGGAAAGAAGTAGAAGTATAGTGCATAGCACTAGAACAGCACCTGTTAACATTAAATGAAACTTCACAACAAATGGAATTTATAACTTGTCTCAACCCAATGACTATAAAAACAGATGGATAAATCTCTTTGTGGTGGTGTACAAAATTTAACTTTGCAGATGTGACAGTCATACTTACACTAACAATGTATGATGTATAAATGTCATATCACCAATTTAATGTAAGATATTTTAGAACCAGTCTCTTTAAAACCCCCAACCACCATCTAGTAAATGAATCATCAACTAAACTAGATGAAGGTCTTCAGTGGATAAGTCCCATTTTAATTGATACCTGGTACAGAAAGGGTGGTTGTAGACAAACCTAACAAAAATAAGTAGCTGTAGCAACATGACTAAGTACAGGTTCCTTGTGGCTAGAAAAGGAATAAGTAGACAATGGGCTTAGATAAAAGGACTATGAATAATACTAACTCATAATATTTGGCCCATGAAAATCTGTATTGACGGGCTATATTTGGGAGCATCACTTAATGAATGTCTATGTAGGCAAAGCATGAAAAGTAATATATAAAGAAGTTCAACAGGAATCAGAACCCTTGATAGTTTTTCTTGTAGTATTCCACAGCACATTATTCTCCTGCAAATCAGAAAGGAGAAACACTTGTGAAATTTTGGCACATGTACCCTCAGGTACCCTTGGAAGCTGCTTATGTGGACCATGTAGTATTGTCATGGGGGAGCCAATATAGGTTGACAAAAGCAAGTGTTATTAGCATTTTCCTGAAATTTTTTGTTATTTTACTTTTCAAACATGTGAGGACTGTTTATGATTGTCCTAGTCAAATGAATACTCTGATGGAACACACGCATAAGTCAACCTGCTCTGTAAGTGATTGGCACAGAGACTTCACAGTGCCTATGACTGTCAATAAAGGATGGGATTATTCCTAAATGTGTGTGGTCATAGCCACAATCCTCTTAAAAGCATTCCCACTGAGGTGATAAATATACCGAGCAACTATTAAGGTTTTCAGCCAATGAGTTATGTACACACAACTACAAAGAATTGGTAGTAAGTAAGAACCACTTCACTGGACTGACACATAGAATTATGCAAAAGACAAAAAGTTACAATGGTACCTCCACATAAATTACAACTCCACTGAGGCCAGGTCATTTGAATGAAACAAAATAGGTTTTATAAACCACATCTAAAAAGTTAAAACCTCTAGGGTGCCAAAAGGTACCCTATAGAAATGGAAGTGGACAATCCAGGAGCACATAATTTGATTGAATGTAAATCTCTTTTTTTTTACAGGAATGGGCTTCCTCCCTATGAGTTGTTGGCCAAGAAGTTCATTAAGTCCCACAAACATGAAACTATTGATGTTGGTTTTATTAAGTAACTAGAAGGTAGGATCCTATTGCTGAACACACCATACTGCAAAGCTAGGATTGTACTGAGGAATCCTAACATACTGATTGCTTTCATATCATTAGAGGAAGCAATGCAGGCTGAATGTGGAGACTCGCCACCAATATTTCCGTTTGGCTGTAACACTTGTATGCTCAAATCCTCTAGTATTGTTTGACAGAGATGTAGAGCTGTGTCACATTAGAGTTCCTTTTTGCCTTTTGAGTAATATCTAAAGAATCATTCAGAATAGTTGCCTCATAGATATCTCATAAGCACTGCATTAATGATTGGTTGTACACATGTTGTACACATGTACACAAGCTTGTGCTATTTTTAAATTTTTTTCATTGCTTGAGAATATAATAAAATGTAATCAGAAAACCTTCACACCCCTATCACAACTCTCTAATATTAGCCACCATTCCAAACCCACTCAACTATGTGGCTTCATTTTGTTTAAGTGAATCATGTTCAATTTGTATTTACTAAATGGTCTTTGATGTGGTACCTTCCACAGGACCAAGGTTTTTTAATGAGTGAAAAACCTAAAAACCTTAAGGAAAACAGATTTTCCCTTTTCTAGGACCTATTAGTTACTAAAGTTGATCATTGGTAGTCAAAGTCAAAAAGGATGATCAACCTTGGAACAATATACATAAGCAACAAACCCTGTCTCTCTATATATACATTGCTTTGTTTGAGGGTTTTTTATTTTCCCCATATGTATAAATATGTGCACACTTATTAAAATATAGACACTGCTTGAGAGTGAAGTGACATGTAACAGCTAAATGGAAATAACACTTAGGGAGTAGATAGAGGAAAGGGACTGAGGTGATGAAAATTTTCAATTATAATTAGTCTATAAATTAGAAATAGATTTAACTCCACCAGTCAAAGATAGTTTACATATCTAGGTTGGGTATTGGGTTACACTTCTGATTGAGCATTACCATACTTATAAAGCCTTTGATTAACATTTAAAATATATATATATAAGCAAAATGGAAAAGGGGGCACGGAATAGGGGTTTTCTAGGGAGGGGAAATGGGGGAAGGGGATGGCATCTGAAATGTAAATAAAATATCCAATAAAGAAATAAAAAAAAGAAAAGAAATAGATTTAAGCTATGCAGTGGTGGAGCACGCCTTTAATCTCAGCACTTGGGAGGCAGAGGCAGGCGAATTTCTGAGTTCGAGGCCAGCCTGGTCTACAGAGTGAGTTCCAGGACAACCAGGGCTATACAGAGAAACCCTGTCTCGAAAAACAAAACAAGACAAAACAAAACAAAACAAAAAAACAAAAAAAGAAATAGATTTAAAATATAATGAATAGTAAGTGTTTATAGAACATGAAGATACAATTACAAAGAAAGAAAACATTCCAAACCATCTCTTAAAAGAAGGGTACAAATTATGTAAAGTGCAATCTTTGCACAAAACAGTAACATTATTAGTTTAAATAGAGAACTCAAAGTAAAAAAAAAATAATAATAACACACATCCTTCTCCATCACTGAATGGCAAGGTACTAAAAAAAGAACAAGCCATATCTTTATATGTATATATTTAAATGAATATATACATATATAATAAAAAATATAAAACAAAGGAATAAAACACTGTAGAAACACATGAGATGTGTAAAATTATAAAGTATATAATTAGTTCAGTCAATTTGATACCAACTAAACATCTTCAAACTGTGTCTAGTTACCTGTATAAGTTATGTAATAATATGCCAAAATAGAAATGCAGGAAAGAAGGCCAAATAAAGCACTATACTCAAAGTGAATGAAATGTAAAATCTTTTAGAATAAGATTATGAAGATACTTTTACATATATTATATAAAATATATCCTTGTAAAATATCTTAAATAAAAACAAAGAGCTCAAATGCTAAAATATTTTATAAGAACAAAAATGAACTATTCAGAAATCAGATATCATAAACCCAGGATCAGTGGTATGAAATCCAGTTAAATGATTAGGATGAAGCAATCCATGTTGTAATAATACCTAGTAAGTGATTATTACTATTCAATTACTATTCATGTAATAACCCCATGTTGTAAAATTCTATAATCTCAAATGTGTAAAAAGGGAGAAAAGTGGAAGAAATGAAAGAACTATTGTTATTCTTGCATTATCTGTGAATATATAGCCTTCTATGAGCTGTTGAAAACAAGACTTTTTTTCCCATTCCCCGTACTTACAACAATTTTATGGCTTTAGGCATTTCTGTTTCTGTGGAATGAAGCACCATGAGTTCAGCAGACAGTAAATCTCCTTTACTTTCCACATATGTTAAACACAAGAATTTCAAGATAATGATAATACTAGACAAGGAGTCAGACAAAACCTGCTTTATGTTCTATAATCTATTCATCGTGTTCACAGACAACAAAAGTAATCTTTAGGAAAATTCCAGATGACAAAATGTCACTTTTGTAAAGTCAACACACAGCCATTTTTAAAATCCTCCCATTCTCATACACTGCAGTAGCAGGACTTGTGTCACCAGAGAAATATAAACATATAGAGAGATGATGCAGTACATAATTCATATTAAGAGTGATTTGAGATTATCACATTTACAGCATAACCTTTAACGAACATTATGATCTGTTTCAGGTTGACAACTAAGAACATCCATTTGATTTTATCTCTTTATTTTGCTATTGAAGAAATCAATATGAACCCCAAGATTTTGCCCAATATTTCTCTGCTAGTTAAAGTTGAATGTAAGTTATTGGCTGATCGGAGTAAAATCAATTTATCCTCAAGGAGAGGTGATTATTTTCCTAACTATGATTGTAGAAACCAAAGAAGATATTTAATTGTACTTACAGGACCAATGTGGTTACCAACTGCCATACTTGGCCCACTTCTGTACATTTCCAGAACTCCAGAGGTGAGGTGAGATGCTTGGTAGAGTCTGAATTTATGTGCTATTTGATTCATAAAGTTTAAAGCATAAGTATTCATATATTTGATAGTGTATAAAGCAGAATTTTATTGGAAATAAAGTAAAGAAGCAATGGGAATATGAAATATTTTATTGGAAGAATAAGTTTATCTCTGCTATTTAAGAAAATCACAATGAATTGGATTTTAATAATGAGATGAATAATTTACATCTTCCAACACTGTTAAACTTGTTAAACATTCTTGTTAAAAAAAAATATGGTTAAACATTCATAGGTATTAGACTAGGATTTGTATACTTCATCTTCTTCAAGTTCAAGTTGGTTCATTTATTTTAATGTCCTACAGCTTTACTATGGGCCATTTTATCCGTTTTTCAGTAGCCGTGAACACTTTCCTTACCTGTACCAGATGGCTATCAAGGACACATCTATAGCTATTGGCATGGTATCTTTGGTGATTTATTTCAGCTGGAACTGGGTGGGACTGATGATTTCAGATGATGGTCTAGGACTTCAATTTGCCTTGGAATTGAGAGAAGAAATGGAAAGATATGACATCTGTTTAGTCTTTGTGACTGTTATCACATATAACACAAAATTATTTTTGTCAATGGCTGATATGTATTACAATCAGATCATGATGTCTTCAGCAAAAGTTGTTATCATTTTTGGAGACAAAGATTCTCTTCTACAAATGATCTTTAGACTATGGCAGTTTGTAGACATTCGGAGAATCTGGGTTACTACTTCACAGTGGGATATAATTACAAGTAATGGAGAATTCCTCTTCAACTCCTTTTACGGTACCCTGAGCTTTTCACACCATTATTCTGAGATAGCTGGTTTTAAAAAATGTATACAGACAGTGCACCCTTTAAACTACAGTAATACTATTTCTCTTACTAAATTATGGTGGTTGAATTTTAATTGTTTTTTGTCATCATCTAATTGTAAGAAACTCAAAAAATGTTCAAGAAAAAATGCTACTGAAATGGTTATCAAGCAATCAGTTTGAAATGTCCATGGGTGACACAAGCTATAACCTATACAATGCTGTGTATGCTGTGGCCCATTCACTCCATGAGTTACTTCTGCGGCAAGCAAATACATTGTCAAATAATGTTGGTAAAGGATGGAGTTTGATTCTTTGCAGGTAATGTGTCTTTATTAAATAGATGCCTAAAGACAGCATGGCCATCATTAAAGACAAATCATTGACAGCTATCTGGTACAGAAATGGTACATGGCTACTCAGGAAAGAAATAAATAGCTTTTAGTAAAGATGTTGAACATTAAAAAAATAAAACAACTTAAGTAATATGATTCTTGATGTAGAACCTTTGAAGTGAGTTTCTTAAAATGAACAATAAGCTCTATAACCAAGTATCTAGAAATGTTTTACCCAAATGTGTTGATTTCTTTACTATTTTTGGCTTATAATATAAATTGCAATGGTCCTAACAATTATCATCCTGCCAACCCTGGCACTAAAGTCACCATTTGACAACTGATGCCAAAATACTGTACAGAATGTGACTACCATATAGAAATACTATACACTTAACAGCTGAAACAAGAGCTTCTGGCTTTTTTAGGAAGTCCTTTTTTAAAAAAACAAATAGTTTCATGTAGTATATTATTTTTTGTTTTCTCATTAAATAATACCAAGAGTCTACATGTTTATTCAAGTTGTCAAACTGCTGTTTATCAATATAACAAATAGTTTCTAAATAAAATCAAGTCAAACTCTTACTTTTGACCAATTGAGACTTCAATTATATCTGGTAAAAGATAACACTAATGACAGAAAGGGCTGAAGAAATCTGTCATATTCTCCAAGCATATCATTCTTTGTACATGTTTTAGGGTATTCACTCCAGTGACTAATGGAAATTTCTAAACCTTTGTAATGTTTATATGAATTTTTGTTACTCCTACTAACTGAGTAGGCTTAATAAAGTTATATTTTTGTGACAAATAAAACCCAGTGGAAATCTACACTTCTATACTTTCTGCCTGAATGTACATGTATAGTTAAACTAAACTAATAAAAGTGCTTTAGGTGCTCTCTTCCCTGAAGAATATCCAGTTTGTAAATCCTGCTGGAGATATAGTGAACATGAATCAGAAAGAAAACCTGAATATAGATTATGATATTTTCTACACTGGAAATTTTTTACAAATTTTTGGAATTAAGGTGAAAATAGGAAAGTTTTTCAAATACTTCACACATCCTCAACAATTGCTTATGTCTGATGAAATGGTAGACTGGGCAACAGATATTAGACAGGTATGTTTGTCTTAACTGTAGTACTCTACATATAACATGAGATTCTTAATTTTTTGATAGCCTTTTTCTTCCTCATGATATATGATTTTTCACATTTAGAAATTTGATAAGTAACTTTCCATAATCCTGTATTCTTTCTTAATTTGTTATTTTTCTAACAATGTTTTATACCCAAATGTGTGTACATATTCATGCTCATATATATATATATATATATATATATATATATATGTGTGTGTGTGTGTGTATATATATAAATATATATGTAATATATATTTAATAACACTTGAATCATAACTAATTCAAAATAAATATCACAAGCTACAAAGAAATGTTGCGCTTTGATTTAATGTTTGTCTATAAAAGGAGGTTTTACAATGGCATCAAGTTCTAAGTTCTTTTAACTTCTGACCAACAGCTAAAACTCTGTATTGCCAATGCATGTGCTTTTTTCTCAGACTCTACCCTCAATATGCAGTACACCTTGCAGTCCAGGATTTAGAAAATCCCCTCAGGAGGGAAAGGCTGTCTGTTGCTTTGATTGTACCCACTGCCCAGAGAATGAGATTTCCAATATGACAGGTAAGAATAAATTCACTAGAAATTTTCACTGGACTGACTAACCTCTCCTATTATTGTAAAATTCACCAAGAATTTTCTATGGGAACTTAAATGCTTAATGTCATTTTTAAATTAAAAAATCAATAATATTGCTCCTTGAAACAACACACATTTCTTTGTTTCTAATACGATTTGACCTGATCCAGAAGCATTGCACATAATAGCTTATCCTGGAAACTTCTTTAGAGTACTAAACTGTGCTGTTACTTGGGAAGAGAGTGCATAGAATACTCAGTACTTGGGAACAGAGTGCATCTAATTTTTCTCTTTCCACAAAAATTAGAATTACACATACTTGTTTTTGAAGTCGAGAGCTGTCTGATACGGTGTTGATGTTCAGTGATTCTGTATCCTTTTTGAGAAATAAGTATTGTGTAATGTGCCCTATGGTTGATGATGCTGAGTATAACTCAGTAGGTTGTATTTTAAGTTGCACTTTAATTTAACTTTACATTTAGAAGTCAACATGTACAGACCAGAATTAATGTTTTGGTTAAAATTTTGGAGAGAAATATGTACATTGACAATTTAGATCAAATAGGTTGTAGAATCTTAATTGGGGCAAGGGTCCAATGGAAACCATAAAAGTGATGTTTATTTCAATATGTTAAGCAACCAATGAATGGAAATATCTTTTATTAGATTGAGAGAACATAAAATGTATAAACTTAGAGTTTTATTCAATCTTCCGTCCAGTGTATAACTAGGGGAAATGGTTTAAATTTGAAAAATATGGAGAATGGTAGAATTCAGATACAGAAAATTTGCACTAAAATGTGAAATATTTGGATAGAGAAAATTACTATAGGTATTGTATGCAATGCAAGTAAATCAAGCATTTTATGGCATGTTATATAAAATTTATTAAAACTCATTGATTATCAGATGAAATTATGGCATTAATATTAAGAACTAATGAAGAGTCAACATTTATTTTCTTAGTGTTGTTTGAATAAGAAGATTCTACAAAAAATGTTTTAAGTTCTGCTTACTTTTAGGCGTTATAGGAAGAATTTTTAAAACACCATATTTACAATATGAAATAAAGGTATTAAAAATTTAAAAATGTTATTTTTAAAATAACTATTCTGCTAATTTGAATGAAACCATTTAAAAAATTATGAAAGGATGGAAACAACAGAAACAGAATGTACCTCTCTGGATAAAAAGATATCATCAATTTTCAGTCTGGTCAGTTAAGACAATGATATTGACAGAGACCTGACAATATTATGGTGAAAATAACAAAGATATCAGTGGAAGGGACTTCATTCCCTCATCCAGCATGAAGTGTCACATATATGTCCTTGAGAGATGGAAATTTATCTTGCTTGTGATGTTTCTTAATAAATACAACATCTTTGAGATCACTGACAGTCAAATATCAAAGATAATGTTAATAGTGGCAAATACTGTGCTGTACCAAAATTCATATATTGAAACATAAAAGCAAGGTAATATTTTAATGCCCATACTTGGTTGGTAACTGGTTTATAACTCCTCTGCTTTCCTTTGCTTGATTAGAGAAAAAAATTAAAGCAAGTTATAAATTGAATAGAGTGTGTATTTTTAAGAAATCACATGAGGGAGGACATTGACATTTGAGTCCTATCTTATGACTGGTAGCCAGACAATAACAATACATGTAAGCATATAAAATAATGTTAAGGTAGTGAGCATTTTACAGTAATGTGAATAATAGATGTGCTCTTCTATGAATTATACATTCCAATTTATTTTCTTATAGTAACCAGAATATTCTCTCATACTACCTACAGTTCTCTTGCAACTCTAAATATCTAAAACTGATAAAGAATTATGTTTGTTTAATCACACATGAGTTCATAGTAATCTAAAATCAAGATTGATTGTTATGAGCAATAACATTTAAATTGTTTCCATAAGGAAGGTCAATTTGGTTAATTTAGTTTGACTTCTTTATGAGATATATTAAACTTGATATATAGATAAATCTTTGAATAATACAGTAATATCAATCCTGATGATATACATTTCTTTGAACTAGACATGGATTATTGCTTCAAGTGTCCAGATAATCAATATGCCAACCCAGAAGGAACTCACTGTTTCCCCAAAATTGTGACATTCTTGTCTTATGAAGACCCCATAGGAATGACTCTGGCCTGCTTGGCACTAGGCTTTTCTGGACTCACAGCTGTTGTATTTGGTATCTTTTTAAGGAATAAAGACACTCACATTGTCAAGGCCAATAACCGAGCTCTCAGCTATTGTCTGCTCATCTCACTCATTTATTGTTTTCTCAGTTCTCTGCTGTTCATTGGACAACCACATATGGTCAAATGCATCATGCAGCAGACCATATTTGCAGTTGTGTTTACTGTTGCTGTCTCTACTGTCTTGACCAAGACAATTACTGTAGTACTAGCCTTCAATTTCACTCTTCCTAGTAAAAGGATGAGATGGCTGATGACATCAGGGGCACCAACCTTGATCATTCCCATATGCACCATGATCCAACTGATTATTTGTGGAATCTGGCTGGGAACTTCTCCACCGTTTTTTGATAATGATGGATATATTGAACATGGCCATATTTTGATTGTTTGCAACAAAGGTTCAGTAATTGCCTTCTATTGTGTCCTGGGATACTTGGGTTCTATTGCACTGGCAAGTTTCACTGTAGCTTTCTTAGCCAGAAATCTTCCTGATACATTCAATGAAGCCAAGTTCCTGACGTTTAGCATGCTAGTGTTCTGCAGTGTCTGGATCACCTTCCTTCCTGTCTACCACAGCACCAATGGAAAGGCCTTAGTGGCTGTGGAGGTGTTCTGCATCTTGACCTCCACTGCAGGAATACTTCTCTGCATCTTTGCTCCAAAATGCTACATTATTTTGTTAACACCTGAAAACAAATCTTTTCACAAGTTTAGGCACACAAATACTCATGATTAAGTATCTTATTGAATTTAATTAGCATTTCCCATTGGAAGACCACACAGCTGGTTCTAATCATCAAATATCACATCAAGTAGCAAGATGTGTTTCCATGCACCATATTTTGTTTTTAAAAATAAGCTTCTCATTAGGGTTCTAATATGTGACTTGGACATCAGTTCTCATGAATAAAAACTTTGGAATTGGCAATTTCTTCATCTCTAAAACTGGCTTCCTTTAATTTTTTTCTTTGACTTAATTGTTTGATACATTGGAATTGGCTCTGAGTTTTACTAATTTTTTATTCTATCATATCCAGTAGAAAACATGTATCGTTTCTGTATTGAATAATACATATTGGTTAAGGAAAAAATATATATATATATATGAAACGTTTTCTTCTCTGCTATAATTCTAGGGAGGGGTAGAGCTCTAGCATGTTCAATATTTCCTTTAGAAAACAGCAAATAATTACCCAGTATAACTCAACTTGCACCTAAGGAGCAACAAAGTAAATATTCAGGCAATTTTACATATCTACATTAGTTTTGGAATTTTTAATATTGTAGGACTGTGATAGGATGACTGGTTTTGGTCAAAGTGCTGGCTGGAAAGCCCAGAGACCCTACAGGTGTCCATTGCCTGTAAAGGATGGGAGCCAGAATCCAGGCTCCTAACACACAGCATGGAACTCCATTGACCTGCACTGTTCAGTCACTTTCAGGGCAATGTAGCCCCACCCAAAGAGCACTAGTAGAGTGTGCAACTATGGGCCTCAGGCCCTAGAGAGATTTACATACTAATGAAATGCCTGAAGGCCAGAGGGCGGAGCCAATTAAGCAATCTTCCCTAGACCCTCCCCGCTTTCTCTCTCCCTATTTAACGCAGGTCTGCCCTGAGTTTCACAGGGGTGCACATCCATATTCAACCATCATTCGTCTCGCTAATAAAGCCGTTTTGAAAACCCAACGACTTTCTCATGTCATTGAAGCTGCACCATGAGGAACCATGGAGAAGGCCTTTAATGAGCCGCTGTAGCCACAGCTGCCATGCATAACTTCCCACCTGGAGGAACTTTCTGCATTTCCAGCCACTCTACCCACCTTTATTTTTATTTTAAAATTTAATAAAATACATTCTGATCACATTCACTTCTTTTCAAAAACAGTCCCAGACCCAAATTATGCCTTAAATATCCTACTATATCATCTTTTTTTGTAACCATTGAAGACCAGTATTGCTGCAGAGGTGCTCTTAGATATGCCAACAACCACTGAACTAAAGATAAACAACAAAGGCCCAAGAATTAAATAAAACTTGCTCTTCCTTTCCTAGCATTTGTGAATTGAAAAAACTGACTTACTTCTCAGCTATTTTATTTTCTGAAGTGTTTTGGAACAGTTTTCTGCTATCTATAGATAGACTCTTTCCACAGAAGAGTAAAAGTCATAATTTTGAATAAAGCAGGAGAAAACTAGAAGAACGAAACAAATGAATGCCAACAAATGAGAACTTGTTGCTATCTAGATGTTGATATCGAATAGAGGTTCCCACAATAACAGATTACACTTTAGATCATAAAACAACTGTGGAAACTACATTTGTGGCTTAAAAATAAACTTTATCAATGCTTATGAGATGGCCTAACTGTTAAGGAAACTGAATAATTTTCAAGAGAACCTAGATTTATTTGTTAGCACAAACACAGCAACACTAGACTGTCTATAATGCTAGTCCCTGAAAATCAGGAGACACTCTCTTCTGGCTTGTGCATACATCTCTATCCAGCAGTCACAAGCTGCACACACACACACACACACACACACACACACACACACACACTTATATATGAGGATATATCAAACAGGTCTTTCTGGCTCTGGGTTACTTTACTCAGGATGATATTCTCAGGTCTCATCCATTTGCCTGCAAAATTTCTGATGTCTTTCTTTGCTATACCTGAATACTATTCCATTGTGTACATGTACCACATTTTCTTTATCCATTGTTCTGTTTAGGGTCATATAGGTTATTTCCAGTTTTGGTAGTTATAAATAACACCTCTATTATCAGAGTTGAACATGTGTCCCTGTGATATAGCTGGGTTTCTTCTGATTATATGCCCAAGAGTAGTATATCTTTGTCTTGAGGTAGACAAATTTTTAGAGAAACAACCAAATTGATTTCCGAAGTAGTTGTACACATTTGCACTACCACCAACAATGGAGGAGTTTTACCCTCACTTTGCATCCTGACCAGTATGTGCTATTGTTTGAGTATTTGATGTTAGTTTTAACCTACCTTTCTGACAGATGTCAGATGGAATCTCAGAGTTGTTTCAATTTTCATTTTTTCTGATAACTCAGAACATTGAACATTTCTTTAAGTGCTTCTAGCCATGCATGATTCTTTTGTTGAGAATTCTCTGTTTTACTCTGTACCCGTTATTTAATTGGGTTATTGAAGTGTTGTTTTCTAATTTATTAAATTTTTTTATAAATTTTGAATACTGGCCCTTTGTCAGATGTAGGGCTGGCAAAGATCCTTTTCTAACTGGTAGGGTGCCATTTTGTTCCACTGCCAGTGTCTTTTGCTTTACAGAAGCTTTTCAGTTTCAGGAGGTTCCATTTATCAATTACGGATCTTATAGCGTGAGACATTGGTGTTCTGTTCAGGAAGTTGTCTCCTGTACCAATGAGTTCAAGGCTATTCCCTTCTTTCTATTCTATCAGATTTAGTGTATCCAATTTTAAGTTGAGCTTTTTGAACCACTTGGAATTAAGTTTTCTATAGGGTGATAGATATAGATCTATTTGCACCCTTCAACATACTGATATCCAGTTAGATGCTTTCTTTTGTTGAAGATGGTTTCTGTTTTCCATTGTATGGTTTTGCCTTCTTTGTTAAAATTAACTCTCCATAGATGATATTGGATTTTACTGATGTGAGCAGACACCATGACCAAGGCAACTCTTATAAGGACAACATTTAATTGAAGCTGGCTTACAGGTTCAGAGACTCAGTCCATTATTATCAAGGTGAGAGCATAGCAGCATCTATACAGGCATGGTACAGGAGTAGCTGAGAGTTCTACATCTTCATCTGAAGGCTGCTAGCAGAATATTAGCTTCAGTGCAGCTAGAACAAGGTTATTAAAGCCCACACCCACAGTGACAACAGGCCATACCTACTCCAATAGTGCTACTCCCTGGGCCAAGCATATACAAGCCATCACAATAGATGAGTGGGTTTATTTCAGGGTCTTTGGTTTATTTCAGTAATCAACCTGTCTGTTCCTATACTAATACCAATACCATGTAAGTTTTTTTTATTATTATTATTGCTTTGTAGTACAGCTGAAAGTGAGAATTATCATACCTCCAGAAGTTCTGTTATTGCTTGGAACTCTTTTAGACATCTTGTTTCTATTTTTTTTTGTTATTGTTATTGTTTTTGTTTTGTTTTCCCATATAACATTAAGAATTGATCATTCAAGGTTTGTAAAGAATTGTCTTGTAGGCACTGCCCTTCCGCCCAGCTCCAGGATCTGAGGACTGGTGCAGACCCGCACACTGTCCACTCCGGTGTGGACACTGGACTCCTCCCGAGACAGGCTAGAGGGTCCACTGGACCCAGAGTGGTAGAGGGTCCACTGAACACAGAGTAGCAGAGGTACCACTGAACCCAGATTGGCAGAGGAACAACTGAACTCAGAGCGACAGACAACATATCCCAAGACATCCTTAGAGGAACCACTGCACTCAGAGCAGTGGACATCTTCTCCTGAGACACCCTAGAGGAGACACTGCACCCAGAACAGTGGACACCTAGCTCATATCCTGAGGCATCATAGAGGTACCACTGCATTCAGAGAAGCTGGAGAAGATCACAGAGACATCTGGGCCCTGAGGAGATCAGACACAAGCAAGATATCTGGAAAGGCAGGCTTCAGTCAGAGACAGTGAGTATAGGTAGCATTAGAGTTAACCAGATGGCGAAAGGCAAGCACAAGAATGTAAGCAACAGAATCCAAAGTTACATGGCATCATCAGAACCCAGTTCCCCCATCATAGCAAGCCATGAACACCTCATCACACCAGAAAAGCAGGATTCAGAATTAAAATCACTTTTCATGACGATGATAGAGGACTTTAAAAAGGACATAAATAACACTCTCAAAGAATTTAAGGAGAACACAGGAAAACAGGTAGAAAGCCTTAAAGAGGAAACACAAAAATACCTTAAAGAATTAAAAGAGAGCACAACCAAACAGGTGAAGGAATTGAACAAAACCATCCAGGCCATAAAAATGGAAGTAGAAACAATAAAGACATCACAAAGGGAGACTACCCTGGAGATAGAAAACCTAAAAAAAAAGACCAGGAGTAATAGACACAAGTATCACCAACAGAATACAAGAGATAGAAGAGACAATCTCTTGTGCAGAAGATTCCAAGGAAAACATTAACACAACTGTCAAAGAAAATGCAAAATACAAAAAGCTACTAACCCAAAACATACAGGAAATCCAAGACACAATGAGAAGACCAAACCTAAGGATATTAGGTATAGATGAAGGGAAGAATCCCAACTTAAAGGACCAGTAAATATCTTCAACAAAATTAAAGAGGAAAACTTCCCTAACCTAGAGAAAGAGATGTCCATAAATATACAAGAAGCCTACAGAACTCCAAATACTTTAGACCAGAAAAGAAATACCTCCTGCCACATAATAATCAAAACATCAAATGTACAAAACAAAGAAAAAATACTAAAAGCAGTAAGAGAAAAAAGTAAAGTAACATATGAAGGCAGACCTATAAGAATTACACAAGACTCCTCACCAGAGACTATAAAAGCCAGAATATCCTGGACTGATATCATACAGACCCTAAGAGAACACAAATGCAAGCCCAGACTACTATATCCAGCAAAACTCTCAATCAGTATTGATGGAGAAACCAAAATATTTCATGACAAAACCAAATTTACACAATATCTTACCACAAATCCAGCACTTCAAAGGATAATTGATGGAAAATGCCAACACAAGGAGGGAAACTACAACCTAGAAAAAGCAAGAAAATAATCTTCCAATAACCCTAAAAGAAGGTAGCTATACAAACATAACTCCACTGCCAATAACAAAAATAACAGGAAACAACATTAATTTTTCCTTAATATCTCTTAATATCAATGGACTCAACTCTCCAATAAAAAGACATAGACTATCAGACTGGATACATAAACAAGACCCAACATTTTGCTGCATACAGGAAACGCACCTTTGTGAAAAAGACAGACAATACCTCAGAGTAAAAGGTTGGAAAACAATCTTCCAAGACAATGGTCCCAAGAAACAAGCTGGTGTAGCGATTCTAATATCAAATAAAATCGTTTTTCAACCAAAAGTAATCAAAAAAGATAAAGAAGGACACTTCATATTCATCAAAGGAAATATGTAACAAGAGGAACTCGCAATTCTGAACATCTATGACCCAAATGCAAGGGCACCCACATACATAAAAGAAACTTTACTAAAACTTAAAGCATACATTGCACCTCACACAATAATAGTGGGAGATTTCAACACTCCACTCTCAACTATTGACAGATCATGGAAACAGAAACTAAACTGAGACACAATGAAACTAACAAAAGTTATGAACCAATTGGATGTAACTGACATCTATAGAACATTTCATCCTAAAACAAAAGAATATACCTTTTTCTCAGCACCTCATAGTACATTCTCCAAAATAGACCATATAATTGGTCACAAAACAGGCCTCAACAGATACAAAAAGATTGAAATAATCCTTTGTACCCTATCAGATCACCTTGGACTAAGACTCATCTTTGATATGGAGATAAACAACAGAAAGCCCACATACACGTGGAAACTGAACAATGCTCTACTCAGTGATAATTTGGTCAAGGAAGAAATAAAGAAATAAATTATGACTTTTTAGAATTTAATGAAAATGAGGACAAATCATATCAAAACTTGTGGGACTCCATGAAAGCAGTACTAAGAGGAAAACTCATAGCTCTAACTGCCCACAAAAAGAAACAGAAAAGAGCATACACTAACAACTTGACAGCACACTTGAAAGCATTAGAACAAAAAGAAGCTAATATACTCAAGAGGAGTAGACAGCAGGAAATAAACTCAGGACTGAAATCAATCAAGTTGAAACAGAAAGAACTAAACAAAATATCAACAAAACCAGGAACAGGTTCTTTGAGAAAATCAACAAGATAGACAAACCCTTAGCCAGACTAACCAAAGGGCGCAGAGACAGTACTCAAATTAATAAAATCAGAACTGAAAAGGGAGACATAACAACAGAAAAAGAGGAAATTAAAAAAAAAATCATCAGATCCTACTACAAAGGCCTATACTCAACAAAATTGGAAAATCTGGATGAAATGGACAATTTTCTAGATAGATATCAGGTACCAAAGTTAAACGAGGAGCAGATAAACCATCTAAACAGTCCCATAACCCCTAAAGAAATAGAAGCAGTCATTAAAAATCTCCCCATCAAAAAAAAATCCGGGACAAGATGGTTTTAGTGCAGAATTCTATCAGACCTTCTAGGAAGACCTAATACCAATTCTCTTCAATCTATTCCACAGAATAGGAACAGAAGGAACAATACCCGATTCATTCTATAAAGCTACAATTACGCTCATACCTAAGCCTCACAAAGACCCAACAAAGAAAGAGAACTACGGATCAATCTCTCTTATGAATATTTATGCAAAAATACTCAATAAAGTTCTTGCACACAGAATCCAAGAACACATCAAAACAATCATCCATCATGATCAACTAGACTATATCCCAGTAATGCAGGGATGGTGCAATATTCGGAAATCCATCAATGTAATCAACTACATAAATAAATTCAAAAAAAACCCTACATGATCATCTCATTAGATGCTGAGGAAGCATTTGACAAAATTCAACATTCCTTCATGTTAAAAGTCTTGGAAAGAGCAGAAATTCAAGGTCCATACCTAAACATAGTAAAAGCAATATACAGCAAGCCAGTAGCCAACATCAAACTAAATGGAGAGAAACTGGAAGCAATCCCACTAAGATCAGGGACTAGACAAGGCTGCCCACTCTCACCCTACCTATTCAGTATAGTACTGGAAGTCCTAGCTAGAGCGATTAGACAACAAAAAAGGAAGTCAAAGGGATACAGATGGGAAAGGAAGAAGTCAAAATTTCACTGTTTGCAGATGATATGGTAGTTTACTTATGTGACCCTAAAATTTCAAAGAGAACTCCTAAATCTAATAAACAACTTCAGTAACGTGGCTGAATATAAAATCAACTCAAACAAATCAGTACCCTTCCTATTCTCAAAAGATAAACAGGCTGAAAAATAAATTAGGGAAATGACACCCTTCACAATAGTTACAAACAATATAAAATATCTTGGAGTGAACCTAACCAAGCAAGTGAAAGATCTGTATGACAAGAACCTCAAGTCTCTGAAGAAAGAAATAGAAGAAGATCTCAGAAGTTGGAAAGATCTCCCATGCTCCTGGATTGGCAAGATTAATTTAGTAAAAATGGCCATCTTGTCAAAAGCAATCTATAGATTCAATGCAATCCCCATCAAAATTCCAAAGCAATTCTCATAGAGATAGAAAGAGCAATTTGTAAATTTATTTGAAATAACAAAAAACCCAGGATAACGAGAACTATTCTCAACAACAAAAGAACTTCTGGCGAAATCACCATCCCTGACCTCAAACTGTACTACAGGGCAATAGTAATAAAAACTTCATGGTATTGGTATAGAGGCAGGCAGGAAGATCAATGGAATAGAATTGAAGATCCAGAAAAGGGCCCACACACCTATGATCATTTGATCTTTGACAAAAGAGCCAAAACCATCCAGTGAAAAAAAGAAAGCATTTTCAGCAAATGTTTCTGGTTCAACTGAAGGTTAACATGTAGAAGGATGCAAATCAATCCATTCATATCTCTTTGTACAAAGCTCAAATCCAAGTGGATAAAATACCTTCACTTAAAACCAGATACACTAAAACTAATAGAAGAGAAGGTGGGGGAAGATCGTCGAATACCTAGGCACAGGGGAAAAGTTCCTGAATAGAATACCAATGGTTTATGTTCTAAGATCAAGAATTGACAAATGGAACCTCATAAAATTGCAAAGCTTCTGTAAGGCAAAGGACATTGTCAATAAGACAAAACGGCAGCCAACAGATTGGGAAAAGATCTTAACCAATCCCACATCTGATAGAGGGTTAATATTCAAGATTTACAAAGAACTCAAGAAATTATACTCCAGACAACCACATTACCCTATTAAAAAATGGGGTACAGAGCTAAACAAAGAATTCTCAACAGAGGAAACTCGAATGGCTGAGAAGCACCTTAAGAAATGCTCAACATCCTTAGTCATCAGGGAAATACAAATCAAAACAACCCTGAGATACCACCTCACACCAGTCAGAATGGATAAGATCAAAAACTCAGGTGATAGTAGATATTGGCAAGGATGTGGAGAAAGAGGAACATTCCTCCATTGTTGGTGGGATTGCAAGCTGGTACAACCACTCTAGAAATCAGTCTGGCGGTTCCTCAGAAAACTGGACATAGCTTTACCTGAGGATCCAGCTATACCACTCCTGGGCATATACCCAGAAGATGCTTCAACATATATTAAGGACATATGCTCCACTATGTTCATAGCAGCCTTATTTATAATAGCCAGAAGCTGGAAAGAACCAAGATGTCCCTCAACAGAAGAATGGATACAAAAATGGAACATTTTCACAATGGAGTATTACTCAGCTATTAAAAATAATGAATTCGAGAAATTTTTAGGTAAATGGATGGAACTAGAAATTATCATCCTGAGTGAGTTAACCCAATCACAAAAGAACACACATGGTATTTACTCACTGATAAGCAGATGTTAGCCCAAAAGCTTAGAATAGTGAAGATTCAACTCACAGACTACATGAAGCTCATGAAGAAGGAAGACCAAGTGGGGATGCATCAGTTCTACTTAGAACACGTGACAAAATTACTCAAGGGAGCAAATATGGAAACAAAACTTGGGACAGAAACTGAAGGAGGGGACATCTGGAGACCATTCCATCTGGTATCCATCCCATGTACAGTCACCTAAGCTAGACACTGATGTGGATGGCTGGAAGTGCATGCTGTCAAGAACATGATATAGCTGTCTCCTTAGAGGTCTGGCTGAGACTGACACATTCAGAGGACGATGCTCACAGCTAACCACTGATATGATCAAGGGTTTTCCAATGGTGAAGTTAGAGAGAAGACTGAAGGAGCAGAAAGGGTTTATGACCCCATGAGGAAAGCAACAATACCAACCAAACAGAGCTCCCCAGGGTCTAAACCACCAGCCTGGGAGCACATAGGAAGAAAACCATGACTCCAGCTGTATATGTAAAGGAGGATGGCCTTGTAGGGCATAGGTGGGAGAGGAGATTCTTGGTCCTATGAAAAACTAACATAGATAGGGGGGATGTGAGGGTGGCGAGGGAGTAGTGGGGGCAGGAGGTAGGTGGGCGCACAGCCTCATAAAAGCAGGAAGAGGGGGATGAGATTGGAGGTTTCTGGGTGGTGGGAGGAAGTGGAGTAAGGGGATAAAATCTGAAAAGTAAATATAATACTCAATTTAAAAAATTAAAACTAAAATTTAAATAAAAAAGAAAGCAAAGATTAAAAAATATAAATAAAAAAACTAGCATGATACTAAAATTTGTTTTGAGAATTGTATATTGCAGAATACACAGCCTTGGTGTATCTACTCATCAAGCAAAATGATCAGACCTGCTCAAACCACGATGTCCTGGAATTCCATCTGGATGCAGTGAAGACACAGCGTCAGAGGCTTATCAATTTACTCTTCACCCTGTCCCTCTTCTAATATCTCAACGACCATATCAGCTTGAAGAAATTAATGAAGAGTCAGCGCCCCTATTCCCTGGGCTTGGGGACTAAGGTGGTTAATATTAGACTGTCTTTCTAGGGAAAAGTAGTGGTTTTGTTGGAACAGGGAAGATTAGCTAGGATTTATTGCATAGCCATAACCAATTGGTAGAAATCTGTATAATTATTCTCAAGATGAAGTTATAATTTCTTAAATTGTACAAAATTTACTTTGATCTCAAATTTAAGGTTTTCATTGGTATGAGCTCCTTATTGATATAAAAGTGAGATGAATATTGTTACTGTCATAGGCATTGTGCCTGTATAACACATTTAGGAATACAAGGCTTAGACCCAGTCCTTCTTTAACTTTTTTAACTGATTTGAGATGATTAGCCTCTGAGTTAAGGGACTATAGCAAATTCAGGGTTTTGAGTTTATTGTTAGGGTGTTTTCTATATTTTATTTAGAAATAGCTGAGAGGAGGTAACAGACAACAGTCCAGATTGCCTTACATGGATAGTTGGTTTTCAAAGCATCAGAAGTCGACAGAATTGTCTTTATAAACACTTCTGTATTAATGTTCATTTTGATTAGAGACCTGTCTGCTCCTAACAGCTTCCTGTCTTGGATTCTAAGAAGAAATTGAGCATCCTTGGAGTTACTCCAGTTGTGGTGAGATAGCCACTAGGCAAGAATTGCCTCTCTCCATCTACAGACAAATTACTGTCCAGAAAAGGACACACTTGCAGAATAGTCAACTGATTATATCTGCCTAAACAGAGTAACCAGCCCTTAATAATTCTGCAGCACTAAGGTCTGTCAGATGAATTTGGGCCAGAAGGCTGAAGATTTGATGCTCCAATGTTCGGTAGTATAGGGGCTGTCCAGGTGTTCAGCGGTCTTTATAAATTGGCTAAGTTTTAGAAGTTATGCTTTGTGCTTCCCATAATTTCAGTTAACTCAGTCATTCTGGATTTCTGACGGGGTTGAAAACTTATAGTCTCATAGCCAATCCTGGCTATTTACTTTGAGAGAAAAAATTTGAATGGATGGTTTTCAGTTGACATTCATTCTAAAGCCAAGAAAAAAATCCAGGTTCAGAACTAAGTGTTTTAGTTAGGAGAGATGACAGAGGTTCTGGCTAGTCAACAAAATGATGAACTGGCTATTAGGACTATCTAGTACCTCACTTGTACAAATTGGCATAATTATGCTCTAATTGTATTTTGAGAGAAAAGTTTTATTTTAACAGGAAGAGTGATATGTAGGAGGAGCTAAGGTGGGAGGAGTATGGAGAGGAAGAGAAGGAGTAAGGAGAGGAGGAGAAAAAGGAGAGGAGAAGCTAGGTGATGAGAGAGAGACAGAGAGAGGAAGAGAGGGGTGAGACACAGAGGCAGATGTTCATGTATCTCCACCAGTCAAAGTTAGTTGAAATATCTAGGTTGGGTATTGGGTTACACTTCTGATTGAGCATTACCAAACTTATAAAGCCTTAGATTGACATTTTTAAAAAATTGTATAAAAGCAAAAAGGAAGAGGGGGCATGGGATAGGGATTTTCTAGGGAGGGGAAATGGGATAACATCTGAAATGTAAATTAAAGTATTCAATAAAAAAAGAAAAAAAGAAAATTAAAACATTTCTTTTCAAAAAATCTTTAAAAAAAAGAATTGTCTTGTAATTTTGATAGGAACTGCATTGAATACATTGCTTTTGGTAAGATGGTTATTTTTACTGTTAATCTTATCAATTCAGGATTATGAAAGTTCTTTTTATGTTCTGATATCTTCCTCAATTTCTTTCTGCAGCAACTTAAATGTCATATACGTCTTTCACTTTTGTGGTTTGATTTACACCAAAATCTAATGAAACCTGTGCTAAGAGGAAAGTTAATAGGACTAAATGCCTCATAAAGAAATTAGAAAGTAATCATACCATCAATTTAAATGTATATCTGAAAGCTCTAACAAAGAAGATGAAGAAGAAGAAGAAGAAGAAGAAGAAGAAGAAGAAGAAGAAGAAGAAGAAGGAGAAGGAGAAGGAGAAGGAGAAGGAGAAGGAGAAGGAGAAGGAGAAGGAGAAGGAGAAGGAGAAGAAGAAGAAGGAGAAGGAGAAGGAGAAGGAGAAGGAGAAGGAGAAGGAGAAG
>JANHMN010000003.1:78441181-78500356 GCA_030674055.1 Rhabdomys pumilio | reverse complement strand
AGAAGAAGAAGAAGAAGAAGAAGAAGAAGAAGAAGAAGAAGAAGAAGAAGAAGAAGAAGAAGAAGAAGAAGAAGAAGAAGAAGAGACACACCTAAGAGGAATAAAATAATAAAAATTAGGGCAGAAATCAATTCTTTGAGAAAATCAAGAAGATAGACAAATCATTCACCAAGCTAACTAAAAGACAGAGAGATTGCATCCAAATAAACATAATCAGAAACGCAAAGGGAGAAAAAACAACAGACTACAAGGATATTCAAAGAATCATTAGCTCTTACTTCAAATATCTATACTTCACAAAATTGGAAAGTTTTATTGAAGGTGATAATTTTCTGGACAAATACCATTTAAAAGTTTAAATAACCATCAGATAAACTATTAAAACAGCCCTATAACTCCTAAGAAAATAGAAGAAGTCATGAAAATGCTCCCAACCAAAAAAAAAAAAAAAAAAAAAAAAAAAAAAAAAAAAGCTTAGGGGCTTAGGGGCTTAGGGGCAGGTAGTTTTATGACAGAATTCTACCAGACATTCAAAGAAGAGCCAAAACCAATTCATCTCAAACTATTCCACTAAACGGAAATAAAAGGACCACTGCAAAATTTAGTAAGTAGTCCCAGTATAAAAGAGGCTTGAGTGTCTTTGTCTGGGTTGCCATTCAGAAGCAGTGGTGATCCCTGCATGCTGGTTGTTTCTGCAAAATAAATGCTCTTTGTTCTTGGATATTATTTGAATCTAGCATATTCTTTTAGTGATTTCTGAACCCTAACTTTGGAGGCCCATCTGGGATTACTGGAGTCTCCTTGACTCAATAGTAGAGTGTGTGGGGGAAGTAATTGACTCCATGTCAATTGGTGAGTTGGAGCACACCTCTGTGTGTTGTGTTTCTTTGTCTTTGTCTTGCTCTGAGTTATCTTTTGTCTTGTTTGGTGTGGGGTACATTTCTTTCCTTTTGTCTGGACATACTGAAGGCGAGTGGAGGCAGAATAGTTATGCTGACAACTTGATCCTTGCCAGGGGCTTCCAAGAATACTTCAAGACCCTCTTCAGTTGGAGATGGAGAGCATCAGTCTGACCCAGGTAGAAACTGATGGATTGTTCCCGGGCAACAGAATCAGCTTTTGGGATAGGTCACTGTCTCTGGACTCCCTTCAGCTGGGGTCAGAGTGCACAAGTGTGACACAGCTCACCAGGAAGACCTTGTCTGGCCTACTTACAACCCTGCCCTAGAACATGCCCCTTCTCTGTACATGGCAGTCAGAGATTCAGGCCCAAGGGAGGCAGAATGAGACATAGCTAATCTTCCACATACATAAGCCTGTACAGCAAGGTGGGCAGATTCAATCATGACTGCACTGCCACTGAGAGTGACTGCTCCCCCTCCATGGGCAGAGCAGAAAATATAGGACACACATTCCCTTCTCGACTAATAATCTATACAACTGGAAGACAGAGAATCCTAAATTCTCAGAGAAACCTGCTGTTCTCACAGATAAACTAGACTCTGAAATGTTTGGCTATGCACAAGCCCACTTGGGACAATTGTCAGCAGCTTTTACAGGTACTCTTCATTACTGAGAAACAAGAACAAGTGACAGTATCAGCCTCGAAATTGGTTCTGGGTACCAATGTCCAGCCTACAACCATACAAGTTGATATTAATGTGGCTTTTTCCTTGGTTCACCCTAACTAGTATCCAAACAGTCTAATGGGTGAGAAAAACCTGAAGGTTTACTGCCAGATTCTGATGAGAGGTCTCTGAGAGGCTTCTAAAAGACTCATAAATTTGCCTAAGGTGATACCCCAGCATAGTTCAATGGTAAAGCAGTGGGGGGAGAATGGAGAGTGGGTGGAGGAACACCCTCATAGAGAAAAAAGGAAGGTGAAGAGGGGGATGATGTGGGGGTTGTGGAGGTTAGCCAGGAAGGGGCATATCATTTGAAATGTAAACAAAAAATTATTAATAATTATTTTAAAAATTAAAGATTCCTGGGCAGTGGTGGCACATGCCTTTAATCTCAGCACTTAGGAGGCAGAGGCAGGTGGATTTCTGAGTTCAAGGCCAGCCTTGTCTACAGAGTGAGTTCTAGGACAGCCAGGGCTATACAGAGAAATCCTGCCTCAAAAAAATTAAGGATTATCCAGGAGCATTTCTCAAAAGATTTCTGGACCTTTGGACCCAGAGTCAAGGGAAAAATCAATGTACTGTGAACCTGGCATTTGTCAATTAAGCGGTGCCAGATATCCATCAAAAACGCCAAAGGCTAGAAAGATTTGAAGATATGCACATGGCTGAGCTCCTGGCAATAGCTGAAAAAATCTTTAGCAATAGAGGGGTTCTAGAAGACAGGCAGACCAGGGGACTTGCCAAGGAGCTACTGGTGGCTACTGGAAAGGAGATATCTGATACCCAAGAGTTAAAGAATATAGCATATGGAAGAGAAGTGGGGAACCAGGCCTGCCCCCAAAAGGAAGGTGAAACACATCAAAAGGGGAGGCCTCCAGGAGGATCAGTGTGACCACTGTAAAGAAACTGGTATTGGAAAAACAAATGTCTCAAGAGACATAAGAAGGAAGAATCAAAGGTGTTAGAAATAAAAGAACTGAGTGACTGAGGGTGTCAAGGCTCATGTCCCTTCCATAAGCCCTGTGTAACCATAAAGGTGGAGAGGAAGCCAGTAGACTTCCTAGTAGATACTGCAACACAACATTCAACCTTAAAACAACCTGTGTGATCCCTATTCAACAAAAAAGCATTGGGTCCAAGAGGCCACTGGAACTGATCAATATTTATAAACTACTGGAAGAAAAGTAGACCGAAAAGTGGGACATGTAACACATTCCTTTATTGTTATTCTTGGATGTTCAAACCTGTTGCTAAGTGGAGATTTCCTAACCAAGAAGGGGACACAGATTCACTTTGGCCCTGAGAGAGTGCAAGTCCTAAATAAGAACAGCCCCATACATGAACTGACTGTGATGTTAGAAGAAGAATAAAAGCTATATGCCTCCCATCCTTAAAACAATGGCAAAGACCCATATCTGGAAAGGTTATGTGTAGAAATTCCTGGGGTTTGAGTAGAGAAAATTCCTGTGGGGCTAACTAGGCATCACGTCCCATTCCTGGTGCAACTGAAGGCCAATGACAGTCTGGCCAGAGTTCATCAATACCCCAAGCCTAGAGAGGTGAGGGAACAAGGGATACTGGTCTCTTGCCGACCAGTCTGGAACACTCCCCTCTTGATGGTAAAAAATAAACCCAATCCAGTGACTACCATCCCATACAAGACCTAAGGGAAGTGAACAAGAAAATCAAAGATATTCATTCTACAGTAAATAACCCTTACATCATGCTGAGTGGATGGAATGTCTACATTGTACTGGATCTTAAGGATGGTTTATTCAGTCTGCCTCTAGCACCCGCTAGTCAGCCTTTGTTCACTTTGAAATGAAACAAAGATTTATTGAACAACTTACATGGACCAAACTGCCACAAGGATTTAATAATATGCCCACAGTATTCAATGAGGCACTGAATGAATATCTGAGTGATTACAAGCAAGCCTATACCCAAGCATATCTTTTACAGTATGTAGATAATCTCATTATAACTGTTCCAGTTGAAGACTCTTGCTGTTTGACAGCTGAAGCCATTGGTACATACTCAAGGGGAGGCAATGCCTGCTATCCCAAGCCAGAAAAGAGACAATTCTCACCATCCTTATTCCCAGGACCTGGTATCAAATTTGTGAGTTCGTGGGGTCAGTGTGATTTTGCATACTTTGTGTACCAGGATTTATGGAGATTGTAAGGTCTCTTTATGATGCCACTAGGGGGCAGAAGAGTACGGTAAACTGTACTGCCCAGATATACAGCTTTTCACATGCTCAAGGAAATGCTTCTTGAGGACTTGGCACATACCCTGTCAGACATCTATTAGCCTTTCCACCTGTATGTAGACAAGAACAAAGGCAGAGCCAAGGGGGTATTGACTAAGTCCCTGAGCCCTTGGAAAAATGCCAGTGGCCTATCTGTCTATAAAAGTGGGACCCTATGGCACAGAGATGGCAAGCCTGCTTGCGCATCATGGCAGCCACTGCTTTGCTAATCAAGGATCCTGATAAAATCACCATGGGACAAGAACTGATTATAACCACCCCTCATGCCATCAAGGCAGTTCTAAAAACAAATAATTGACTCTACCCTGAACCTGACTACTCTGCTCCAGAATACAGACATGGACTTCGCTCATGACTACTCAATAGTGTTGAACCATGTCCAGATTTTAAGACAAGACCTAACAGATATTCACTGGCTAGATTTGGAAGCAATTCACTTTGCAGATGTGTACAGAGGTAGTGGCTCTTTTTTCCACAATATGGGCTTTGGCCCTCCCACCTGGGACTTCAGCTTAGAGAGCTGAATTAATGGCCTTTAAAAAGACTCTAAAATTGGCAAAAGGCAAAATTATTAACATCTACAAGGACCGCTGATACGTTTTTTGATATGGCTCATGTTCATGTATTCATATATAAAAAAAGAGGGTTACTCTTAGCAGAAGGAAACTCTATCAAAAATAAAGACAAGATACTGGCTCTTTCAGAGGCATTATGACCATTTCCCAAAGTAGCCATCCTTTACTGCACAGGACATGAAAAGGACACAGACAAGGGAGCAAGAGGAAATAGGCTAGTTGATAAGACTACAAAAGAGACTGTGTTAGACTCCACAACCAACGCCATGGTAGCTCTGATTCCTCCAGAACTGACTCAGACTCTGCATTACAGCCCAGAAGACAAAATTTAAACAAACAAAATATCAAGAACTCTATCAGAAAGAAAGATGATTGACAGGTCCAGCATGGCTGTGTAAGGGTAGTTGTGACATAGTTCCTGTCTCTGGAGCTCATGTCTGCATAAAGAGAGATATGGCATTGTTCCTGCCTCTTGACCTCCACCAGGCCATTGATCTCATGACCCCAACATGTGCTGATGGTTGCTGTTGCCACAAAGTTGATCTGCTGTCTTTAGTACTCTACTTTCAAATTTTCTTTTTGGGGAATATACTTTCCACATTACTCAGAGATAATCATGCCACAGTAAATGAAACAGATGCAGTGTTCAGGAATGAGGAATGGAGATGGTCATGAGGCTGTGAAGGATGAGGGACAGGCCCTCTTCTTGGCTTTCAAAGTCAAGGGAAAGGATATAGACAATGTAATCATAAGAGCCATATAAAGCTTATGTTTCCTTTTTGGAAATAGTTTATTGCCAGACTTGGCCTTGAATTTGGAATCATGAAGTAACACAAGTACCCTCCAGTCCCATGACTGTCGCACTGATTAGCCAGAATGAAATTAGAGATATTAAGGATAGAGTGTTACAGTAATTTTTAGAGCAAAGGGTATGCATAAAAATAGGAATTTATATATTATTTAGGAATAAATAGTATTAGAAGCATCACACAAGAAGCTATGAAATTTCTAGGATAAGGAAATGAAGAATAGAGAATTAAAAGATGATGTAAGAGTATATAAAAGTTAGTGCTCTGTCTTTCTGGCTGATTGAAGAATTGAAGATAACAATGCCTGGAAAGATATTAGAAAGAACTAACTGCTTTACTTACATAAATCTAAAACTTTGTAAGAAATTATTTTACTTTTAGTAGTTTGTAATTTTTCTATTCTTACATAGAAGCAGTTTCTAAAAACTGCTGTCTGCAGTACCAGAAAACTAGAAGAGCTGTGGACCCATAAAGAACAGGCTGTGTAAACCTATACAGAAATGGGCTTTTGCTTTGTGCTTGGTTCTGCTCTAAGGAAACAGGGACTGGAACTGTCAATCTAAGACTTAGAGAGTTTATGTAAATTTAAGAATTCTTGATAATTATTAACAGTGATCACAGCTTGATGATGTAGTTTTAGTAAATAAAAGACTGTGTTCAGGCTCTTTCTACAGAAATTGGGAATTAGAGATTCAAGATATTGTGGAATTCAGTTGAAGAATAAAGAATAAAGGATCATTAGGGGACAGAAAGAGTACCTGAACTAGCAGCTTGTATCTACCGCTGACTCTGTGCCATTATTGAATCAGCACTATTCCCATTCCCACCTTTCTCAGGACCCTCCTCACACTGAGGCAGGACCTCCTCCTTGGCAGATGGTCATGTGATCCTTCACTCAGAATTTGCTAGACAGCTTATCCATCAGATTCATCAGAATACCCACCTGAGTCACAGGAAATTCAAAGAACTGCTGAGGAATGCCAAATATAATATCTTTCACCTAGGATGCTTAGTAGATGATGTCATTGCCCACTGCCTGGCCTGCAAGACAGTAAATTCCTTTAACCACAGAGCAAGGAAACACTTATTTGAGTCTGGGGTATTCCTTCAGAGATTCTAGAACCCTGACAAATATATACCAGGAGTGTTTTTAGTCATGTCATCTGGGGTTGAAATTAAAGGAAGATAAACCAGCATAAGTGAATCTGGTAAGAAAAATAGCAAATGTTTGTTGTTTGTTGTCATAAAAACATTGGCATAAAAAAATCTTGCTCTTTTTCTATACTTGAGAAAGAAGAAACAAAATTTTTCATAATAACACAATTGCAAAACATACCATATTCAGTTTGTATGTCCCATGGTTCTGATCAGAAAAGCAAGATATTGGACTATATTCATTTCCACATTATTGGAAAGAGACGGAGTGAAACAGGAAGGGAAGGAGAGAGACAGAAAGAGAGAGAAAGAGACAGAGAGAAAGGGAGGGGGAAGGAGAGGGGGAAGGAGAGGGAGAGGGAGAGAGAGAGAGAGGGAGAGAGAGAGAGAGAGAGAGAGAGAGAGAGAGAGAGAGAGAGGACAATGGCTACAAATTTAGAGCAATGTTTGAGAGAAGATTCAGTAAAAAAAAATAAGTGCAATCACTATTCTTTTAAAAGAGATGCACAGCTTAAGCAAAGTTGCTCCTGTCAGTAAAATCTTGGACAGTACTTCATTTTCTAGTATTAAATTTGGCATCATTAAAATCACCTAACAGAAATATGATCCAACCAAGGCTTTCCTTCAATTTAGATCAATATAAAGATGCAAAATAGCAAGTTCAGTGTTCATCCTTGGCCTGAATCTATCCAGCTTATCAGAGTGACCTGAACTGAGAGGAAAATTGAAAAACTCAAACTGGTAAGAATAGAAGTTCATTTAATAGCAATTAAAGAAAACTTTCTAAGTTTTGTGAGAGGCAAAAATATTATTAGGATCATACCAGGACTACAACTGAAAGATTTGGTTGTGCTGGGGAGAGAATTTGGGGTTTGTATGTTTCATGTATGTGTGACCAAAAGTCAATGATCAATTAGTTCCTCAATGACACTTCACAATAATAAGGACACATCAACTTACATTGAAATTAAAGATCATTGATTAGACTACCACTGATGGTCAAGTGCTTCTAGGAACTGGCCAGTTTATGCCTGAACACTACAAAGTTTAGGAGTGTACTCTGATACACACAGCATCTTTGTAGAAAAGTAGTATAAAAATTATAACACAGAGGATAACAGAGTATGTTGTGAAATTCTGTCCGCTTGTAGTTCCAGAAGTTATACCCATAAAATATCATCAATATGACTTCCTAAACATGAGCAGAAAAATTAGAGCATCAATAAATGTACCAAAGTAGTCAATGAGGAACCAAGAAGGCTTCAGTGATACATAAATATATATAGTCTACTGAAGAATGCAAAGAGCAGTAGAAATTTTCCTTTTGAAGGAAATTATACATATTGACTACCTAATACCAAATGGTCAGCTGTAAAAACATATAAATACCTACATTATATTTAGGGTTACATAATGTATACATATATATGTAAAAATATTTAATAAAAAAAGAAGCCACTAATTTTGAAGAAAGCAAAGAGACATATGTGGATGACTTTGGAGAGATAGGAGAGCATTGAGAAATGAAGTATTAATTATATAATATGAAATAATAAATTACTAAAACAAGTTTATTAATTCTTTGAAAATTTTGTGCATTAATTTTGACCATATTTAAATCCTTCCCATTTTCTCCAAAATCTTTTCTCTTGACAAATGCACCCATCATGATGTCATAATTTGTTAAACCATCTAATTCAATTAGTGCACCATTTATTTCATTTCAGTTTTGCCACAAAATAAACATACCATTGAAGAAAACAAATCTTTTTTATCCAGTAGTTATTCAGTACAAGAAGTTTCTCAGCCACTTGATCTCAGTAGCTTTGTGGTAAACATTTGGTCTCCAAGATGAAATCTGAAAGACTTCTTTATGTGTAGATCATCTGCAGTGTTTGGGTTTTTTTCATTAACTAATTAAATAATTTACATCTTAATCTCATCTCTTTTTCTCTTGGTTCCCTGCTCACAAAATTCTTCCCTTCTACTCTGGGAGGATGGAAGTTCCCACCTGTATCCCCCAACCCAGGCACATCAAGTCTCTGCAGGGCTAAGGATTCGTCTCCCATTGAGACCAGACAAGGCAGTCTAGTTAGAGGAACAGGATTCACAGACAGGCAAAAACTTAAAACACAGCTCTACTTCAGTTATTGGGGAACCCAAATGAAGAACCATCTGCACATCTACAATATGTGTGCGGGGGCCCTAGGTCCAGCTCATATATGCTCTTTGCTTAGTGGTTCAGTCTCTTGGAACAATCAAGATTCCTGGTTAGTTAACTTTATTGGTCTTCCTGTGAAGTTCCTATCCCATTCATGGCCCTTATATCCCTCCCCCAACACACTTTCATAAGATTCTCTGAGCTCCATCTAATATTTGACTTGGGTCTCTGCATCTGTTTCAGAGAGATGCTGGGTGGAGCCTATCAGAGGACAGTTATGCTAGGCTCCAGTCTGCAAGCAGAGTATCATTAACATATTCATCAATCAGTGCTTTCATATGGGATGGGTCTCAAGTTGGGCTAATTATTAGTTGGCTATTCCCTCAGTTTCTGCTCTATCTTTGCCCGTGCATTTCTTAAAACAGGACAAATTTGGGTTGAAAGTTTTGGGTTGGTGTCCTTATCCTTGGAGTCCTGTCTGGCTTCAGGAAGTGGCCACTTTAGGTTTCATGTCTACAGTGGTAGGAGTCTCAGCTAAAGCCACATATATAGATGCCTGGGAGCTTCCCCCATTTAGGTCTCTGACACATCATAAAGATGGTTCCCCTCCTACCAACACCTATTTCCATTCATTCTCCTGTACTCTGGCCCTCTCTCCTGTCTCTCTACACACCTAATGCTGAAACCCCATTGACCTGTCCATTACCACTTCCTCCATTCTCCCACTTATGACTATTCTATCCCTCATTTGAAATGACATTTTCTTGTTTTGCTTCTTGGTGTCTATGGAGAGTAGCATGGGTATCCTGTACCTTACGGCTAATATTTACTTATAAGCGAGTATATATGATGTATGTCATTTTGGGTCTGAGTTTCTTCACTCAGGATAATATTTTCTTGTTCCACACATTTTCCTGAAAAGTCTGGATTTCTTTGTTTTTAATAGCTGAGTAGTTGTCCATTGTGTAGATGTACCATATTTTCATTGTCCATTCTTCAGTTGAGGGACATCTATATTGTTTCCAATTTCTGGCTAATACAAATAAAGCTGCTATAAACATAGTTGAGCAAGCGTCTTTGTGATGGGATGGAGAATCTTTTGCCTATATGCCTAGGAGTGGTACAGCTGAGACTTGAGGTAGAACTATTCCCAGTTTTCTGAGAAACAGCAGAGTGGTTGTACAACTTTCCACTTCCACTAGCAATGGAGGAATGTTATCCTTACTCCACATTCTCACTAGCATGTGCTGTCTTTTGAGATTTTTTATCACAGTTATTCTGATGTATATATCATGGAATCTTGGCAGCATTTTGTTTTGCATTTCCCTGATCACTAAGGACTTCTGTCACTTCTTTTTATGTGTTTCTCGGCCATTCAAGATTCCTCTAATGAGAATTCTTTGTTTAGCTCTGTATTTCACTTCTTTTTTTTTCTTTAAAGACTTATTTATTTATTTTAGGTATATGAGTATATTGTCTCTGTCTTCAGACACACCAGAAGAGGGCATCAGGTCCCATTAAAGATGGCTGTGAGCCACCATGTTCTTTCTGGGAATTGAACTCAGAATCTCAAGAAGAGCAGCTAGTGCTTTTTACATCTGAGTCATCTCTCCAGCCATGTACTCCATTTCTTAATTGAGTTATTTGGTTTGTTGGAGTCTATCTTCTTGATTTCTTTATATATTTAAGATATTAGACTTTTGTTGGATGTAAGATTGGTCAACATTCTTTTTTCAATCTACAGGCTGCTATTTTGGTTTATTGATAGTGTCCTTTGCCTTACCTAACGTTTCTTTTTTGTTAATCATTTTATTTGTTTACATCTCAAAAGGTATCCCTCTTACTGGTTACCCCTACACCAAGCCCTCATCCCATGCCCCCCTCTCCTCCTTTTCCTCTATGAGGGTTCTCCTCCACCCACTCATCTATTCCCACCTCACCATTCTAGCATCCCCCTAGGCTGGGAAATTAAACATACACAGGACCAAGAGCCTCCCTTCCAATTGAAGTCAGATAAGGCCATCTTCTGCTACATATGTATCTGGAACCATGGATACCTCCATGTATACTCTTTGGTTAGTAGTTTAGTCTCTGGGAGATCTGGGCTAGTCCAGGTAGTTTATATTGTTTGTTCTGTGGAATTGAAATCCCCTTCATCTTCTTCAGTCCTTCCTCTAAATCTTCTATTGGGGTCTCAGGCTCAATCTGATGGTTGGCTCTGAGAATCTGCATCTGTATTGGTTAGGTGTTGGTAGAAACTCTCAGTGAGCAGTAATATCGGGCTTCTGTCAGCAAGCACGTCTTGGTACTAGCAATGGTGTCTGAAATTTGTGTCTGCAGATGGGATGAATCTCTAGGTGTGGTGGTTTCTGCATGGCCTTTCTTTCAGTCTCTATTCCAGTTTTTGTCCTTGACTTTTCTTTGGAGAGGAACATTTCTGGATTAATAATTTTGATATGGGTGTGGGGCCCCATTCCTCAATTGGGGGTGGTATCTAGCTACTGAAAGTAGGCTCTACAGGTTCTATCTCCCCTTTGTTGTTAATTTGGCTGAAGTTATCCCTGTTGGGTTCTGGGAGACTAGATTCTCTGGCATCTGGGAGTTTTTAGTGGCTAACCCCAGTTCTAGTTACATATGGCTATTCTATTTCCTGTACATCTCTCCTGTACTTTCCAAATCCTGTCCCCTTTGTTCCCCTCCCCCTCTTCTCTCCCTCTATGGTCCCTTCCTGCCTCTACCTCTTGTAATTAGTTAGTTCCTCCTTCTATGAAGTGCTTCAGTTGTTCAGGACCCACATGAAGACCAAGTTGAACATCTGCTACATGTGTGCTTCAAGACCTACATCTGGCTCGTGTATGCTCTTCTTTGATGGTTCAGTCTCTGAGAGTCCAGAGGGTCCAGCTTACTTGACTAGGTTAATCTTCCTGTGGAGCTCCTGTCCCCTTCTGGGCCCCTAACCTCTTCCCCTATTACATGAGGGTCCCCAAGCTCCAGCCACTGTTATGCTATGGGTATGTACATCTGTCTGAGTCAGCTGCTGGGTTTAGCTTCTCATTGTAGTCATACAAGACTCCAATCTACAAGCATAACAGAGGATCATTAATCATATCAGGGCTTGGTGCTTACCCGTAGAATAGGTCTCAAACTGGGCCTGTTACTGGGTGACCATTCGCTTACTTTCTGCCCCATCTTTGTCCCTGGATTTTTTGTAGATGGTATAATATAAATTTGGGGTTGAGAGTTTTGAGGATAGGTTGGTGTTACTATTGGTCTACTGAGGTCCTCTCTGGTTACAGGAAGTAGCCTCTTCTGTTTCCTTATCCCTACTGTTGGAACAACTAAGCTTACCATCATTGATGCTCGGGTACCTCCCTTATCTTAGGTCTCTGTCTCTTCCTGGAGATGCTCCTGACCTCCCCATCCCTGTCAGTTACATACTTCCATTCATTCTCATGACCATTTAGGCATCCATTCTGTCCCTACCCACACCTGATTCTCAATGTCCTCTTTCCCTCCTCTTCTCTTCTCCCACCCAGTTCCCTTCCTCTGCCTCCCTCTTATGACTATTTTATTAACCCTTCTAAGGTATACTCAAGCATCCTCTCTTACGCCTTCCTTCTTGTTTAGCTTCTTGAGTCTGTGAAATGTAGCATGGGTATCCTGTATTTTGTGGCTAATATCCACTTATAAGTGAATACATACCTTAGACATTATTTTGGGACTCAATTATCTCACTCAAGATGATATTCTCAAATTCCATGCATTTGCCTTCAAAATTCATGGTGTTTTTGTTTTTAATAGTTGAATTATATTCCATTGTAGATAGATAAACCACATTTTCTTTATCCATTCTTCAGCTTTGGAACATCTTGGTTATTTCCAGTTTCTGGCTATTATGAATAAAGCTGCTCTGAACATAGTTGAGCAAGTGTCTTTGTGAGATGGTGGAAAATCTTTTAGGTATATGCCCAGGAGTGTTATAGCTGGGTCTAAACAGCCCAATAGATATCTAAAGTGGTTTTACAAGTTTGCACTACCACCATCAATGGGAGACTATTCCTCTTAACCAGCATCCTCACCAGAATATGCTATCTCTTGAGTTTTTAATCTTACCTGTTTGAACTAGTGTGGGGCAAGAGGAACCATGCCACCAGACAGAACTGGTAGGGTAAAGCAGATTCCAAAAATCACAGTAAATCTCATAATTGAGAAAGGTAGGCATTAGACTCAACTCCTGACAAGGTTCCAGTCCCAGAGCACATGACCAGCACACCCCAGTAAGAAGACCATGACAACTAGTAACATAGACTAAAACCTACAGTTCTCCATGCTAATGAGGTATCTAGATAGTCCCTGAGTATTTAGCCAATAAGCTTCCCTCTATGGGCATCCTTTCCTGAAACACATATTTAATCTCTGGTACACCCAGTGTAAGATGTATGCATCCTCATCTGCCATGAATAAAATAGTTTAGACAAGCAAAAACCATCTCCTTTATCAAGGACCTCTGGCAGGGGGAGACCTTCATCATACAGAGCCATGTCTTCCATAGAAGGCCCTTTTTTCAGCCCTTCTGTACTTATGACATCTGGAAGCCAACCACGATTCCACCCCAGCAGGCTCCTGTTCCTAACTCCTCATGGTCTCTTGCAGTGTCTGGGTACACAGTAGTTTGAGGACCACAGATAGTCTCTACTGTTATTATCTAGAGAAACAGGGTATGGTACCCCTATCTTAGTCTACATTTCACTTTCCCTAAGTGTCATGTGAGCAGCCTTCACCCAAAGACTAGAAGGAAACATAGCCTTAGGTCCCTGCATTTCACAATCCCTCATCAATATGTCAGCATCTGAATGCTAGGCTGAAAAGCAAAGCAACTCTCAGATCTGTTTTAATCTACATTTTCATGATGACTAAGAAGTTGAGCATTTTTAAGTGCTTCAAGACCATTCAAGTTTCCTTGGTTTAGAAATTTGTTTTAAATTTTAAATCGGGCTATTTGAGTTGTTAGTGTCTAACTGCTTTATAATTTTTTTTTTATTAACCCTCAATCACAGGAAGAGTTGGTAAAGATCCTTTCCTAATCTGTAAGACCTAATTTTGTCCTATTCACAGTTTCATTGACTTACAAAAACGTTTCAATTTAATGAGGTCACATTTATTGGTTATTGATCTTAGAGCTTGAGCCATGCATCTTTTGTACAGAAAATTTTCTCCAGTGCATTCAAGGGTATTTCCTACTTTCTCTTCTACAGTATTTAGTGTATCAGGCTATATGTTGAAGTCCTTGATTCACTTGGACTTGAGATTTGTGCAGGGTGACAAATACGAATCTATATGCACTCTTCTACATGTAGACAAACAGGGAGAGCACCACTATTTGCTGAAGATGTTTTCTCTTTTACATTATATGTAAAAGCTTGGCTTGTTTACCAAAATTTAAATGTTCATAAGTGTGTGGGTTTACTTCTGGGGCTCTGACTAAATTCTTTTGATCAACGTTTCTGTTTCTGAACCAATATAATGCAGTTTTTATTACTATTGCTCTGTAATACAACTTGAGAACAGAGATGATGATTCATCCTAAAGCACTTTTATTATTCAGGATTATTTTGAGTATCCAAGGTTTTCTGTTTTCCCAGAATTTATGAAGTTGGGAATTGCTATTTCCAAGTCTATAAAATTGTGTAGGAATTTTGATGGGGATTGCAATGAATCTGCATAATGCCTTTACAATGTTAATCCAACCTGTCCACACACACTAGAGATCTGTGCATCTTGTAATATCTTCTTCAGTTTCTTTCTTTAGGGACTTGAAACTGTTATAGAAATCTTGTGTTTGCTTGATTACAGTTACACCAAGATATTTTATACTAGTCATGGCTATTTTAAAGGGTGTTGAATGCTAATTTCTCTGTCAATTGTTCATTTGTAGAAAGGACAGATACTAATTTATTTGGGTTAATTTTGTACACAGCCACATTGGAGAAACTATCATCTGTAGGGGTTCTCCGGTAGAATTGGAGGACTAGAGAGATGGCTCAGTGGTTAAGAGCACTGGTTGCTCTTCCAGAGGTCCTGAGTTCAATTCCCAGCAACCATATCACATGGTGACTCACAACCATCTGCAATGGGATCCAATGCCCTCTTCTGGTGTGTCTGAAGACAGTTACTGTGTGCTCATATACATAAAATAAATCTTTAAAAAAGAAATTGGAGATATACTATATTAGCAACTTAACATCACACCTAAAATCTCTAAAAAGAAAAATAGCAAATGTATCCAAGAGGGTATACAGCCTGGAATAATCAAACTCGGGGCTGAAATCAACAAATTACAAAGAGAATACAAAGACTCAACAAAAACGAGAATTGGTTCTTTGAGAAAATCAACAAAGTAGACAAACCATTAGCCAAACTAAGTAAAAGGCATATAAAGAGCATAAAAATTCACAAAATCAGAAATAAAAAGAGCCACATAACGACAGACACTGAGAAACTTCAAAAAATTATTAGTTTTTACTTCAAAAGCCTATACTCCCACAAATTAGAAAATCTAAACAAAATGGGATAGCAGTTACCAAAGGTAAAACAAGATCAGGTTAACTATCTAAAGATTCTTATAATCCTTACAGAAATAGAAGCAGTTCTTTAAAAAAAAATTCCAAGGGAAAAAATGCCCCTGGCAAGATGGTTTTAGCACAGAAATCTACCAGATGTTGCAAAGAACAAAGTGGCTGGATACAAAAGAAATCAGTAACACTCCTTTATTCAAATGATAAATGGGTGGAAAAAGGAATCAGGAAAACAATGCCCTTCACAATAGCCATAAATGATATAAAATATCTTGGTACCAGGCAAGTGAAAGATCTATATGACAAGAACTTCAAGTCCCTGAAGAAAAAAAAATTGAAGAAAATATCAGAAGTTGGAAAGATCACCCATGCTCATGGATCAACAGGATTAAGATAGTGAAAATGGGCATCTTATCAAAAGCAGTCTAGATTCAATACAATTCCCATCCAAATTCCAACACAATTTTTTGCAGACCTTGAAAGTGCAATTCTTAACTACATATGGAAAAATAAAAAGCCCAGGATAGTCAAAACAAAACTGTACAATAAAAGAACCTCTGGAGGAATCACCATTCCTGACCTCAAGCTGTACTACAGACCTATAGTAATAAAAACTACATGGTATTGCTATAGAAACAGACAGGTTTATCAAGGAAATCAAATAGAGGACCCAAGAAATAAACCCACACACCTAAGAACACTTGAATTTTGACAAAGAAGCCAAATTATACAATGGAAATAAGAAAGCATCTCTAACAAATGATGCTATCCTAACTGGTTGTCTGCATCTATAAGAATGAAAATACACCCATACTTATCACCCTGCACATAACACAAGTCCAAGTGAATCAAGAACATACAACCTAATAAACTCAACCTAACAAAAGAGAAAATGGGAAATAATATTGAAGATACAAGAGACATTTTCATGAACAGAACACCAATGACTCAAGCCTCAAGACCAAAAATTGGTAAATGGGACCTCACGAAATGGAAAATGTTCTATAAGGCAAAAGACACGGTCAACAGGACAAAAGGGCAGACTACCAATTGGGAAAAGATCTTCATTAACCCTACATCTGAAAGAGGGCTAATATCCAAAATATACAAATAACTTAAGAAGTTAGACTCCAACAAAATAAATCACCCTATTTAAAAATGGAGTACAGACTAAACAGAGAATTCTTAACAGAAGTATCAAGAATCACCAAGACACACTTAAAGAAATTTCCAACATCTTTAGTCATCAGGGAAATGCAAATCAAAATGATGCTAAGATATCACCATATACCAATCAGAATGGCTAAGTTCAAATACTCAAGGGAAAGCACATGCTGTTGAGTATGCAGAACAAGGGGAACACTCCTCCATTGCTTCTGTAATTGTAAACTTGCACAACTACTCTAGAAATCAATTTTTCAGCTTCTCAGGAAATTGGGAATAGTTATACTTCAAGACAGTGTTATCCTACTCCTGGGCATATACCAAAAAGATGCTCTACCATATCATAATGACACTTGCTCCACTATGTTCATGCCAGCTGATTTTTTTTTTGAATAGACAGAAACAAGAAACAACCCAGATGTCCTTCAGCTGAATACTGGACACAGAAAATGTGGTTCATTTACACAATGGAATACTATTCAGCAATTAAAAACAAGGACAGTGTGTCCTTGTTATATGTTGGAACTTTTTTAGGCATATGTCCATAGCTGAGTCTTCAGTTAGAACTATTTCAATTTTTCTGAGAAACTTCCAGGTTTATTTCCAGAGTGATTGTATCAATTTGCAATCCCATTTTCCCCTTACAAAAGGTTCATGGCTCAGAATAGACAGACTCTCCTACAGAATTCACCATCACTAACAGACTGTTTAGAGATCTAAAGAAGCTAACAAGAAAGTTCCTTTCAAAGTTAGGTTAATGAAAATTTTATAATGCCAATAGCACTCAGCAGACACTATGACAAACCATCATCAAAAGCTGAAAGTTCAAAGACATTATTTTCAATATTTCATTTTCTATTTGAAAAGCCTTTCAGTTATATTAAATAAGTCTCTTTTCTTCCAAAGAAATTGTCTAGCTTTTTATTATGAAGCCTGTAAAAAAAATAGTAGGTGAGAGTAAGCACACATGATCAGTGAAAGCACAGTGCCATGACCTGGTTCACTTGCCTCAGAACCAAACAGACCTGCACCACACGGAACACAGATAACGGTGTAGTGAGAATAACCAAACCAAAGGTGATCCGATCATGACACCTTCCTGCTGGTGTCAGGCAACCTCATTGCAGGCTTTAGAGGTTCTAGCAGTCTAAGAAAAAAATAACACAACAAGATAAGTAAGGGAGACATCAACACCCCTCATCTTACGTTGTAGATTTGTGCTCTGTATTGCGACAACGCAAACACAGTGCATCAGTTTGTCACGACATGTGTAGACACTGGAAGTCCTGCTTGAGAAAAGGCTATTCAACAGTGAGAATTTCCAGATTCCCTCTTTCTCAGAGACACTAACACGCTGATTTGTATGCATTTGCCTAAACAGGCACTGAAAGATGGAAACACAACTTTAAACATCACCACCTTGAAACTAGAAAAAGCAATTAATACAGAACCAATTTGCCAAAGTCCACATGAAATAAAGTTAGCTGTGAACACTTTACTTTTTCCTATCTAAACACTGATTTCATCTATGTACAATATACCTGACTCCACTATTTGCTGCCCAAATTCAACTTAAACCCTTACCCCACTAAAACTCATTACTGGTGCTGTTACACTGGATTGCAAAAACATCCTACCTCTCATATAGTTTTAAAAGCTGTATGAGGCCTACACTCAATCCCGAGCTGTGCTTTTCATATTGGCTAACTTACTCAGTAGCCTAACCAGGGATACATAATACCCTACATCCAGCAGTGTGAGCAAAACCTACTGCCAATTCCTTCCTGAAGATTCTTAAGATTTTTGCAAAGTATTAAATACCACCAACAATCAGAAATATAAAAAATTTTTTGAAAGAGATGTTTTAATCTCATTTCATAGTCTACACTTCTCAAAGGCAAAATAGTCAATACTCCTAACACATGTTTTTGAACATGTTATGTGTTTAATGAAAACACTTGAGACAAACTCAGGGCATCTGATTTGTCACCAGTGTTCTTTAAATATCTACACATGGGGCAATGAGTCAAACTTTCCAATATGCTCTAAGTTTTCCACTAAAAGTCAAGCACAGGCTCAGGGAAAAAGTCTGGATTATATAAAAGCCAATCAGAAGATCAGTGAGTTCTAGTGTACCTGCCTGCTCTAAATGGGATTTCACTAAAATGATGGATGAGAGTGGAGCAGGATAGGAATACACACACCTCCCACAACGTGTGTGTGTGTGTGTGTGTGTGTGTGTGTGTGTGTGTGTGTGTTTTCTTTCTTTTTTCTTTTATTATTAGATATTACATTTACATTTCAGATTTTATCCCCTTACCCCGTTTTCCCCTACCCAGGAACCCCCTATTCCAACCCCCCTCCTCCTGCTTCTATGAGGATGTGCCCCACATACCCCCCACTCCTACCTCCCTACCCTTGAACTCCCCCCATCACTTAGTGTCCAGCCTTCACTGGACCAAGTGTCTCCTTTCCCACTTATACCCAACAAGGCCATCCTCCCCTACATATACAGCTGGAGTCATCAATCCCTCCCTATGTGCTCCCAGGCTGGTGGTTTAGACCCTGGGGAGCTCTGGTTGGTTGGTATTGTTGCTCTCCTTGTGGGGTCACAAACCCTTTCAGCTTCTTCAGTCTTCTAACTCCTCCATTGGGAACCCCTTGATCAGATCAGTGGTTAGCTGTGAGCATCCACCTCTGAATATGTCAGACTCTGACAGACCTCTAAGAAGACTGCTATATCAGGCTCTTGTCATCATGCACTTCCTGACATCCACATCAGTGTCTAGCTTAGGTGACAGTACATGGGATGGATGCCCAGGTGGAATGGTCTCCAGACGGCCCCTCCTTCACTTTCTGTCCCACACTTTGTCTCCATATTTGCTCCCTTGAGTATTTTGTTACTCCTAAGTAGGACAGAGGGACTCACACTTGGTCTTCCTTCTTCATGAGCTTCATGTGGTCTGTGAGTTGAATCTTGGCTATTTCAAGCTTTTGGGCTAATATCCACTTATCAGTGAGTAAATACCATGTGTTTTCTTTTGTGACCCACAACATGTCTTACGAAATCTGCCTTCCTTGTCTTTCAAGAGCATGGAACTGAAAGCACCACCACACCTAGAACTAAGTAATAATTTCTAAGATCTTTTTAAGCTGACAAATTCTCAAATGCAGAATTATAAAAAATAATTCCCATTGGGGAACTTTTTACTAAGACTAAAATAGTGTTGTTTTTCTAAATGTATTTGAAAGCAGAATAAAAAGCCTGGGCTTTTTTTTTTTCTTTTTTTTTTTTTGACAAACTGAACCTACCAGTTGGAAAATAAAGAAAAAACATAAAAACAAAAAGAAGCCAAAAAAAAAAAAAAACCAACAACAAAAAGAGGAAAGTGAGAAAATATAAAGAAGGGCTATTATCACATTAAATGAAAATGAAAAATCTCAAGCTGTCTAGGTTACGTAAGCAAGTCAACATTGAGCTCAGGGTTCTGGCACACAAGTGCTGTAATAATCACAGGAGAATCTGCCATGATGCCTAGCTGAAAATTAATTTCAAAGATGGCATAATCATGTAAAAATCTATAAAACCCCATATTGTATATATATATGTATATATATATATATACACACACACACACACACACACACACACACACACACACACACATATATATAATCTCCAGTGTTTTTGGGTGCTAGGGACACAAAATGTGTTTATTGGGGCCAGTCTGAAGCCAGTATACAAAACAAACAAACAAACAAAGCAGACTGCTGGGAGCCAGCCCCTGCTGCATCTTCTAGGTTCTCCTTGAGGCAGTGGAGAGGGAAAAGCTTCACAAGAGGGTAAGACTTTGTCCTACGAGATATTTAGGGTTGCTGCTTAATAATAAAACGTTTACTTATCTAAAAGCACCACCACACCTAGAAGAAAGTTATTTTGCTTCTTTAGCTGACTTGCCTTCTGTGTTTCTCTGAGGCCAGAAACTGCAGCTGCTGGCACTTAGCACCTCATCCTGAAACAGCAAGTTATTACGTAAAGCATTACTTGCTAGAGCCTTTCCCTTTTTGTCCAGATGCCTCTCACTTGTCAGGCTAGAGGGAAGTTTGGAGCAATAAACTTCTATTGAACCAAAAGAAGAGACTCATGCTCATAGAAAGAAAAACTAACAAAAGCAAACATGCATAAATTCACATAAATTCATATACAGACTAACGCATGCACATTTATGCATTTCCATTCATACCAGTTGCGCTCCGCTTGCATATATTCTCATAGTTTCATACATACACATAAAACATACATACATACATACATACATACATACATACATACAAACATACATACATATGCATCTAGAGCAAAAGCCAAAGCACCAGTACAAAAAGAACTCACTCATCCTGGATAAAAAATGAGCTCCAATCATTATTACGTAGAGAAAGTAAAAGCTTTTACTCTTTTATTGCTAAATGAATTAAACCCAAGTCTGTAAAAAGAAAGCTCTGTTATTTTTAATAAGAAAATAACTAAATAAAATAAAATAACTAAAGCTGCCTTATTAGTAAGAAAAGACCTGTTTTGTCCCATGATTAGTAGAAGCCTGCCTGTTCCTTCTGTTCTCCCTCTGCAGCTTCAGATTTTATTCCCTTCCCTGTCTGTCCTCTGACTGTTCCACATCCCAGAACTCCTCCCCACACCCTGTCTCTACAAGGACGAACCCACTACCCACCACCCCACCATACCTCTAAACTTCCTGGGGCCTCCAGTCTCTTAAGTGTTACATGAATTTTCCCTGACTGAACCCAGACTTAGCAGTCCTCTGCTGTATATGTGTTTGGGGCCTCATATCACCTGGTTTATGCTGCCTGGTTGGTGGTCCACTGTTTGAGAGATCTCAGGGGTCCAGGTTAATTGAGATTGCTCATCCTGCTACAGGGTCATCCTCCTCCTCTGCTCCTTCCAGCTTTGCCCCAATTCAACCACCAGGGTCAGCAGCTTCTATCCATTGGTTGTGTGCAAATATCTGCATCTAACTCATTCAGCTACTTGTTGGGTCATTTGGAGGGCATTCATGATAGGTCCCTTTTGTGAGCACTTCATAGCCTTAGTAATAGTGTTGTCACGGCTTGACATCTTTAAAAATAAACTACAGCAATAAAAGAATGTGAGTACAATGGGAAATGTGTGCATCTACACACATGTGGGATGACATATCAGTTTGAGTTTAGTGTGCAGAAACAGTGATCCTAAGAGTAACTGTTAACTGTGAAAGCTTTACAAGTTGCTGAAAGAATCTTAAATCTTTAATGTTATATGAGTTGTTCCTTTATGGCTTTTAGTATCAAGATTATTGAAAAGTCAAATGAAGTTATGTTGAGTTAATAGGTTCAAAAATTATTTTCCAAACACTTCATGAACATAAGAATATGAGTAACACTTCAAGCAAACAATCCATTTTAGAATACAAATTTCAATATACATAAAGCCTTACTTTAATTCAGTCTGATTCCATTACACTTATGCATTATTCCTCAAAATTTATAATTGTATCTCCTATGTAACACCTGCCTACATATATTTACTTAAGCCTTAGTTAAGATGGTTAATTAAATATTTGAGCTTGCAAAACTAAAAATTTTTAAACTTTGGAATTTAGAATGACATGGAACTGTTAAGGATAGAAAGTCTATGTACAAAAGGTAAAGTTTCAATTCTCATAGTATCAGAAACATCATAACGAAAGCTAGATATTTAGGACACACATCTATTCATATGTGCATCTTGTAAGTACAGTAAGACACCACAGCTTTCATGTGTCAATATAGAGAGTGCAAGAAAAGTGGCGCAAGTTTCTAAAAAAGCACATTTTTTTTCAACAATTTGAAATGCCCAATCAGGCTGAGCACCTGGAAACAGGTGACTGCACCCTTCAAGTTTCTAAAGCTTTCATCAGTTTAAAACTTAATGTCATATTCACTGAAAAAGTAAGCAGTGTCTTCTTATTAAATCTGGACATATTTCAACATCAAGTATTTACTCCTTTTGTGAGAGAAATAAAATTGGCAGCTCCATTTTTACATTACTATGTACAAAGTGAAGAATTCAGGCAAAACACTTCAAAACTATAAACAATTAAAACCAGAACAAGGGATACTTCCTAAGCATGTTTCCCACCAAACATAGAAAAATTTACCATGAAAATCTCAGCTCTGGATGGTGACAAGGAAAAAGTAAGAGTGTCCCTACCAGGCCACAAAGAGGAAAAGGCTCTAATTAAGTCACCATCTTTAAATCAGGATAAATCTCACAATTCAACAATGTCATAATGCTTAAAAGGATGGCCTTTTTAACTACCTGTTCTTAGAAATCAAGTAAAAGCATGCAACTAAACTCACAGGCATAGAGGATCCATGTTAAAATGGACATGTGAAGGGATGACACTTGAGTTTTATCCTAGTTATTCAAGAGAACCCTGAAGCAAACTCCCTAGTCTTGTCACATTGCTAACTACTAACATTGCATGTTTTCCCCTTGAATTTAGCTTAGTTCAAAGAATTTTCACACAGCCACAACCCCTTCAACCCACAATTTGTCCTGCCTATAAAATGTGTACAGGTAAAGATGGAGGAGAAGTTGGGGAAAGATCACCCAATGGCTGTGCCAGCTTGAAATCTATGCCCTCAGAGAAAGCCCACCCCTAATTCTATTGGAGATATTTGACTACACTTGCAGAGATGTGCCTGTCCTGTCATCTTAGAGGCCTCACCCAATAACTGATGGAAACAGTTGTAGAGACACACCATCAAACATGAGACAGTGCTTGGGAAATCTTATGGAAAAGGGGGAGAAAGGATTGAAGGAGCCAGAGAGGTAAGATCACAAGAAAACATACAGAATCAAGTAACCTGGGCCCATAAGGGACCGCAGAGACTTAACCACCAAATTGAGAACATGCATGAGATGGAACTAGGCCCCCTGCACATATGTAACAGTTGTGCAGCTCAATCTCCATATGGGACACCTAACAGTAGGAGCAAGGGCTGTGTCTGACTCTGCTGTCTGCCTTTGGATCCATTCTCCCTAACTGGGCTGTCTTGTCTAGGCTCAATAGGAGATGGACCTAGTGTTACCACAACTTGAAATGTCAAAGTGAGTTGATATCTATGGGAGACCTTCCCTTTTCTGAGGAGAAAGAGAATGAGAGGATATGGGGGGAGTTGTCAGGGAAAGACAAGAGAGAAAAGAGGGTGGAGAAACTGCAGTCGCAATGTCAAGTAAATTAAAATCAATTAACAAGTACAGTTTATTAAAGGTTAGAAAACAATATTGAGCACATTGCCAAAATAATAATAATAATAATAATAATAATAATAATAATAATAATAATAAATAACTATTAATAAAAACCACTATCACTGAGTTATTTAGAAACAACAGCATATAGTTGATTTTTATTCATGGTCATGTAACACTTCTCCTCTGGTCACAGGTCATTGCTCTTATCTAGTATCTAAGTATATTTCACACATCATAAGACCTTCCAGAAAAAAATTACCACAAAATAGGAATAACTAAAACTTTTCATTATTAACTTAAGATTATAATTCAAACCAAGGCTAATCTAAGGCTATGTCCCTCCCTGCAATATGATAAAATTCTGTTATATTTTAAGAGATAAAATTTTTGATACACCTATAAGCCAGAATTAATATTGCACTTTGTGGAAATTTTAAACTTAAAAACTGTTAATATATACTGGCCCTCCTTGTATAACCTGTCTTTAAAGAAGATTGTAACACAAAAACAACAATCCTTACTTGCCTTGGAATTCCTATGTAAATCATCATTTCTACCCTTAGATGATGCAGAACTGTAGTCTTAAATTATGTACTCATTCACGCCCCTAACTCATAGCAATACATGTACATATATGTACTATTATGTTCATTTGCTGAAAACAAAAATTTAGTTGGAAGTAGCTTTAGAAAACAAGTATCCTCCATAGATGCTGGAGACACAAATTGGAAATTGCATGAAAATATTTAGGTTAATGTTTGTTTGTTTGCTTGTTTGCTTCTTTGTATCTTCTTTGATTTAAGTCAATGATTTAATCCTTCAAAAATTATTAAAGATTTGTATAAAGAATCTCTCATTCTTTCTCCATGTGAGACTAGCTGTACTATTCAGTAAGTGCAGACTAAAGTCTTTTGTTAGGAACAGACACTGCCAGATACAATACAAAAAGAGACACACTTACTAGACAAACTTTAGGCAAGCACAGCCATACCTATACAACACATGGGATAACAAAAGACACATGGAGAATGAAGTAGAAAATTCAAATCTTGGCTAAATTATACCAAGGAAAATTGCTTTGATTCCTTTTGTTAATGTGACACCAACACATTACTGGTAATTCTTGGATATATCACTTATCAGCAAAATAAATTGCTTTGAGTTTATGCAGTTTTTCTACTAAGTTTTATTTCAGTGTCAGAGCATACTAGTTTAAAACACATCTACATATTTCCCCTGGGCAATACATATTCTGTATTTCTTAATGGACAAGTGGAATATTTAAAAATTATTTATAAATTAATTATAGAGTCACATATCAGCTAAAACAACATTCAAATGTAAGCATAAATTTGGAGGAAAATTATGTTGCTGATTTAGAAAGGCCTGATCACAAGACATACTAATGAAACCAAAGCCTAAGTCATATTTTACAACTCTAACATGCAGTTTAGCTTCTACTTTGATACTGAGTTTCTGATGGACATTTCTAGGGTCAGAAAAATTATTGGTTATTTATGTAACATATGCAACTTTAGGGAACTCTGCATAGTAGCAGGCATTCAGATACACAGGAGTCATACAGGTACATGCTTTCTTGTTCTCCAGACACTTAATATGTGAGGATGCTCCTCCCTGTAATGGACATTCCTGGACATTATACCTGTATGTCTATAATGAGCTATGGCTATGATAAGCTGTTTCTGAAACTTCTACTTTGAAACTCAATTTGGAATGGATGATGCTTTAACTCTTTCAAATGATGATCAGAAAAACAGTTTGGTGAACTAAACAGGTTATCAAAATTTCTTAAGATGTTTCATGCCTGTGGCCTTCATATCCAGTGACATGGGCGAAATTATGAGATGTAGGGAGGGCAAGAATTGTCATTAAACAAAATTATCAACCACTGTATGTCACCTGAACACAGACATTCAAACAGCGAGCCCCGGGCCAGAAAGTGCTTAAGAATCCTCCAGAGGAGCAAGCAAAAAAGAAAAGTACAGAGCTTCATAAATATTTTTCTCAGTACTAACTACAATTATAAAAAAGAGACACACAGGTGTACTCCAGTACATTAGGCTTCGGCCTAAGGATTCATACTGCACTTGCCTCAGGCTCAAGGCATACGGGATGTGATAAAGATGTTATCTTTGATGTCTGTCTTCCTGATCCTGGAGCATTTCTTGCTTTTTAGTGCAGCACATCCCAGGTGCTTTTGGAGAATAAAACAAAATGCAAACAAGGTTGGAGATGTAGAGGATGATTGTTTTTTTTACATATACACAAGACAGGGTCCACTGTTGAATGATCCTTTCAATGGAAATCCAGATATTCAGTAAGTGCCTTTTTCATTCATTTATGTTTATCATACTTAATAATATGTACTAGGGCTAACGATAGGTTGACCATAATTCTCTGTGTCTATTTTCTCTATTTCCCACTTATACCACTAAAATAAATCAAAACTTTATTCTGTGTTTGACTGCTGATTATTTCTGTTTCTGGATTAGGCATTTTGCTCATCCTTTTAGAATAATATTTGCCAGGCTAAATTACATATACTTTCTATCTTATTACTAGAGGAATGTACCTAATAGTTACAGTTCTTTCTTGGTAGGGCTATGTGATGTCCCTCAGAAACACAGAGCAAAGCACTGCCCGGAATTTTTTTCTTGGGGGCTGCAATAAAATGATCTTTCAGTGGTCTTCTAGTGTTCCTTCCATCAATATGGAGAGTCCATTTCCCAGAGCTTATCTTCTTATTTACAGTCTTCTTCATGGGTATATTTCTTATACAGATATTTATCTTTTGTTGAATGATCTATATATCATAATTTCCAAACTGTCTTGCTATGCTCTGTAGCTGCAATCAGAATAGGAAAAAAATATGACAATTTTATCCTTCATTTTTATGTCTGGTTCATTTGATCATTTGCACAGCCACAGTTTTGTTTTATTAACAATTCCATGTCTTTACTTAAATGCTAAGTTAGAAATATATGTAGAAGCCATTCAGGTTCTTTGACTAGAAAATTTGTTTACATGTTAGAATAGGAGATGTCCCTTCAAGTATTAACCTATTTTCCTTGTCATATGCTAGAATGAAAGTTCTTTCCTATAGTCCATGCCATTGTCTAAGAGAGGGGTATCAAGGTTACAAATTTGGTCAAATTTTTACTATTGAAGATGGTTTATTGACTTCAAACTTTCCAATCATTATTTTGCCCACTATTTAAAATTTTAGACACTCATACTACATTTATGTCTCAATTTTCTATTTTCTAAGTGATAGAAAATATATTTAACATACTCCTTAATTTGTGTGGTAGGTTATCATTTTTCTTTAGTAATGAGATGTGTATAATTTGGAATTTGACTTAGTAAAATCATGGCAAATATCTCCCATTTCATGTTGAGGAAATAGGCATAAATAAAACTCTGTGATGTGGAACATTTTTATATATACAAGGTTCAATGCAGTAGAGTTGTATACCTTAGAACAAAGGTTGTATTCAGTTATCTTTAGGAAAATTTTGGAGACTGTTGATCAGATGAAAGCAATGTCTAAGAAGTAGAAGTAAGCAGGAGATTTAGAGAAATGAAATTAATACAGTATGTGATGGTCACTCACCTGGATATCAAATATATCTTTATAGATGATGAATGGTGAGAAACATTCTGAGAGTGATTGCATTATAAAGCCATAGTCACAGCAAAATGGAACACAGGAAATATGATGCCATAGACAAGACACACTTGTAAAAGTCATAAGTGAAAGATCAGTGGAGTTTGAAAGAGAAAATTAAAAATGAGTCTGAATTGTGTTATATTCCCTTTCTCTGGCACTCAAAATATTGGAGGGAAAATTTGTCTTATTAGAGGTCAAGATAGGAACATTTGTACTTCCTCTTACCATTCACACTCCAATCTCATCACAATATATTCCACAGTACCTAAGTAATGCGATCTTCATTAAAATGCTGCAAATTTTATGTCTACAAAACAAATAGTTGGAATTAAAGGTATTTTTTATATCCAGATTTACATACTTACATTATGTAAGACGAGAAAGGTGAAAAGAATGATTTAAATGATAAGACACAAATTTTCCACTCTAGATTCCTGACTTTCCCTGTTTACAAATAAGAAATCTAACTTTAACATTCCATAATGTAAGAATGGCTCATGTAGGCATAAATGCCTCAGGTATACAAATATTGTTATGTAGCCTGATCATTCAGCTTTACTTCCTTTGCTATGCTAGTATGTAAACAGATAAGTAGGTATGAAATAGTCTTGGTAATGAATTTGTCTTCATATGCTATGAAGATGCTTGAGAATGTATTCTGTTATAAACAAAAATATTTAAACTTAATTACATTCTGAATTGGTTATATAATGACATATATTGTACATAACAGATATTCAGTAACTCACCAAAGTCATATTTTATATAAAAAAATAAAATCAATGGTATTAACTAATACTCAATGAATATTTACCACATACAAACCATTATCTTGGAGTGCTACATATATTATCTTAGTTCTGATAGACCTAGAAAGGAAGGTACTACTATGGTCTTTTCTCTAATATTTTTATATTTTATATTATTTAAAACAATTTTTATTTAAATATATGGTAATCATATTCTTTTCATCCCAAAAGTCCTTTTAGACTATCTTTCTTGCCCTACTCAGCTAAAGTTCTCTCAACCCTCCCCCCCAAAAAAATAAAATAAACAATAAAATAAAATAAAACCCTACCCAAAACCAAACAAACAAACAATAAACAACAAACATTAAAGAATTTGGCAATTAATGTCTTTCTTAATTAAATTGTACGCCTATCAGATGAATGTACACTTCAAGTGGAAGCAACTGTTGAGGGGAAGCGAGAGAAGATTGGTTTAATTTGAGTGTTTTCATCCTTCTCAATCCAAAACTGTCATAAATCCCATAAGGGTCATGGAAATGTACAACAGTTTGAAGAGACATTATTGAGGATCTTAGCTTAATAAGAAAAGGAGGAACTGGAATGTTTTTAAATCTTCTCTCCTATTTATCTCAAATTCTCAAAGGGATATAAGTCCTGAACTAGGAACCAAAAAGCAAAAATCTAAACTCAGGTTTATTGGGTGACACCGTGCAAGCTGTTTATTCTTTGTAGCTTATCCCTTGAAAATGAGGAAGCTAGGCTTCACTCTTAAAATGTTGTTTTGACAATAATGTTCTACAGATTCAAGGCATTGACAAACTTATAACCAATGCCATCCTGTCTCACTTTCTAGTAGACCATCTAGTTAAAGCTCTCTTCATCCATTTGAGAAACATGTTACTCATGTATCACAGAAATGGATTACTCAGGCTCACATTCTTGATTATCTCCTAAACTAGACGAAACCAAAAAAAAAAAAAATGTATTGATACACTGTGAGGAATGCTGTAATAAAAGTCATTACACTACCAAGCTGTTGTTAGTTGTTGTTGTTGTTGTTGTGGTGGTGGTGGTGGTTGTTGAAAAATTGAATGATGCTGGGTAAGGGTATTTTTAAGATTTATTTTTGAAATCCCCTTTGTATGATCCTGAATCCAAGTTTAAGTAAATTCTTTTTATATATAAAATGTTAAACATAAATTTATTCCATATGCATTTATTTCTACCAATTCCTAAATAATTCAGTTTTAACTACTGAAATTTTTGTCAAAGTGCTATATCCTTTAATAAAAATGGCCTTAAGTACTTAGAAAAATGAGATGCACTCATAAAATAATGGAAGATACAATGTAAAAAATTTATAAACATTTTATAAAACAGGAAAACCTGGAAACATTTCCTTAACATAAAGCATAAGGAAAATTTTCTTAATGTTCTACTATTACTCAGTATGGCACATGAACTCTTAGAAAGTATCAGAAATATTTAGGAAGTAGAATTCAAACTATTTATATCAGAGATAATATGATGCAGTCATTAAAACTATTTAAAAGTATAATAAAACTCTTAGATGGCACCAAGTTATGGGCATATATAATAAACTTACCAAGATGTGAAGCATTCTATATACCATTATAAACTTGAAAAAAATAAATCAAAAAACAAATTTCATTTACTTTATCTTCCAAAAGTAAGTGAATGAAATGCCAAGTAGAAAATCCAACCTAAGGGATGAAAAATTTATAAAACACAATCTTTAAAACACTAAAGAAAGAGATGGAAGTAGATACTAGAAGGCACAAAGGTTCTCAAGACTCATTGATTAGAAGAAGGAAAATGCAGGCATTGTCAAAAATATTAGTTATTCTACACAATCTGATTGTAACTATTTTTTTCTAATAAATTTTAACTTAAGACCCTTAAGTGTGAGTACTCAGAAAAAATGATAATTATTAACCTTCTTTGACATTTTTTAGTAAATACATGGATTAACAGCAATAAAGCTCTTTCTACTGGTTGCTTGATGCAACCTTAATTTTCAATCTCTTCTTTGAGAGACATACAAATGAGATAAGTAAAACTTCTTTAAAAGAATGTAAATATATTTATTATGATCTTTTATTTTAAAAGCAATCTTTCTGCTTTTGTGTTATAATTCTGCATATAAAGTTTGTGTATAAACAAGTTTAATTTTTAAGTTAATTAATTAATTAAGTTTAATTTAATTAATAAGTTTATACATTCTTACATGCATGTATGCATTTAATATCACCATGTTCAATATTCCACCCTTTACACTCCTTTTTTATTCCCTTTACATTATTTCCATACCCTGTTTTTAGGGAAAAGTCTAGTTCTTTTAGTCACACATTTTTTTTATTGTGTCTTGTATATCTTAGGAAAAAATATGATGGTTGTACTTCTGCATCTGTCTTTAGATTGATAAATAGTTTCCTTCATTGTCTTATAAAATTCCATTGTTCTTGGGGTATAAATAAGTTTTCTTATGTGTATATGATATTTGTTTGTTGTGTATATCCATTTATTTGTTGATTGCATTGCTTGGATATTGTTTGGAGTGCAGAAAAACTGAGTAAGCAGGTCTGTATGTGCTGATTATTGTTCCCTCTTGAATCACACTGAAAAATAATAAAGTTACATAATCATGTAGTAGTTTCATTTTTACTTTATGAGAGTTTTTCAAAGCATTATCTACAGTGTCTGGCCTGGCTTACATGCCTCTGAACTAATTCTTTCATTCTTTCACACATCCATGTCAGAATGTTTTGTCTTTTGTTTTATGAGTAATATATAAGAATAATACTATAATAAAGTATCCACATCTTACTCAGAAGTACATTTCATAATAAATATATATCTTGTGCATTTTTATATATGTACAGGTCATGTGTACTTCCTTTTAGATGTCATTACTCATAATTTTTTTCATTGATTGAATGAATTTCTTGCATTATTTTTAGTTCTTCATATTTTGTGAATGATAGTCCTTGATGATTTAGTAGTTTAAAGTTTTTTTAACTCTTATTTTTCTCTGTCATCAACAACAATACCAACTTTCCTTATGTTCTTTATGAACTAAAACTTATCAGCTGTATGATTTGATGTGGCAATGTTTTGGCAGGAGACATGGCACAATGGATATAAGAGCATAATGCTCTTTCAGGCTTCTGTGTTCTGTTTCCAGAATTCACGTGGATGGTGCATAACCTTCTGCTAGTCCAAATCCAAAGGATTCAACACTGTATTTGGACTTTGGTGGGTACACATGTAATATATATATATATATATATATATATATATATATATATATATATAATTTTAAAATGAATTGAAGTCTATGGAACATTTCATATATATACCATAAATAACATCTCTACCTTTCCATACCTCCCACCTTTTTCTCCAGAGTCTAATCCAGTGAGTCTTCTTAACCTCCCCATCCATGACTCCTCCCCAGACTGTCAGATCCAGCCCATGTCCCATATCCAGAGCACTGTATTGTCTAGCCACTCCTGTCAGTGCTGCAAACTACTTCTAGACTTTCTCCAGGACCCAATCTATGTGCCAACACCTGCAAGTCCCTTCTATGCAGCATCAAACCTCTTCATACACTCAGAACTTTGGCATCCTTCTCTAGGATCTAGCCCTATAAGAGTCCCTGATGCTCCCTAGAAACAACTTTTTTTAACATGGCAGGTCTAGCATGGATGCCACACCCAGTGTCCTGGCCTAGTCTGAACATATATGCCTGTTCTGCAGTTTGCCATTGGGATTCTCCGTGATCCAGCCTATTCACTGCCATCCATAGGTCACCTTCTGTACCAGATCCAACCCCTTTCCCAGCAAATATTACAAAGGTATAACCCACTGAGTTTTCCTAACAGTTCTCATCCATACCATCTTCCTATTTCACCAGACTTCACCCCAGTCCCACAGAGTGCCACAACCTTGTTTTCTCTCCACTCCCTGTGCCACAAATGATCTCTAGGCCCTGGCTGGTAATCTCCCTACCTTTTTACAAGTCCACTGTACCCTTCAATACCACAACCAATCTCATCATACAATCAAATCTCCCAACAAAATTCAAGCTTAGATCAAGGGGCACATTCTCTATACGAGGCCAATTCTTACTTTCAACCTGACTTCAATAAACCGAGGTATTTGATACTTCTTTTTGCATATATTCTGTTCTACTTGTTTTGCCAAAATCAGATACAGAATTAACAGTAAAAGTCCAGAAGCCTAAATCTCACTGTTAAAATCCTAACAATATAAAAAAAAAAAATCAAGAGAGTACCTTTTTTCCAAACTCTACCAGTTCTGTAGAAATGTCTGCTAATAAGAATTACCTAGATGAAGCCAGGACACAAAATATTTTAAATAATTTTAAAATAATAAAATATATTTTACAAACCAGTAAGACTAAAGACATAAAAATACACATCTCAGTAAAATTAAAGATAAAGAGTTAAAGAAGAAAAAATGCCAGAGTGATTCCTAAGTAAACAGGAACGTGATAGAAATGAGGAAGGCAGTCCACATACTCAGAACAAAATTTAGAGGGTTTGGTTTGGTTTGGTTCGGTTCGGTTCGGTTCGGTTCGGTTGATGTGATGGTAGTGGTGGTGGTGGTGGTGGTGGTGATTAGATCATATTTTTTTATTTATTTTATTTTACTTATTCACTTTACATCCTGCTCGTTGTCCCTATCAACTCCTCCCACAATTCTTTCCTGAACCTCCTTCCCTTCTCCTTTGGTGGGTGGAGAACCCCTGTGTAGCCACCTATCATGGCACATCAAATCTCTGTGAGGATAGTTGCATGCTCTCCCACAGAAGGCAGACAAAGTAGCCCAGATAGAAGAACATATACCACAGACAGGCAACAGCTTTTGGTGTGGCCAATGTTCCAGTTGTTTGGGACCTAAAAGAAGACCAAACTGCACATCTGCTAGTATGTAGAGAGACCTAGGTCAAGCCTGTGTATGTTCTTTGGTTCCTGAATCAGTCTCTGAGTGCCCCAAGGGTCCAGGTTAGTTGACTTGGCTGATCTTCCTGTGGAGTACCTGTTCTCTTCAGGGCCCCAATTCTTCCTGCTATTCTATAAGAGTCCCTTAGCTCCATCCACTGCTTAGATGTAGGTGTCTGCATCTGTCTGAGTCAGCTGCTAAGATCAAAAATACAGGTTGCACATGTTGGCAAGAACATGAAAAGGAACACTCCTCTATTGCTGATGGGATTGGAAAATGATACAACCAACTCTGGAAATCAATCTGTAGATTCCTCAAAAAATTGGAAATAGATCTACCTAAAGACCCAGCTATACCACTCTTGGGCATATACCCAAAAGATGTCCAACCATGCCACAGGGGCACATGATTCACTGTGTTCATAGTGGCCTTATTTTTGATAACCAGAGGCTGGAAACAACCCAGATGTCCCACAAGGAAAGAATGGATACAGAAAATGTGGTTCACGATGGAACACTATTCAACTATTAAAAATGAGGGTATCATGAGTTTTGCAGGCAAATAGATGGAACTAGAAAATATTATATTGTAAGTGAGGTAACTCAGATCCAAAAAGATGTGCATGGTATGTACTCACTAATAAGTGGATATTAGCCTAAAAACAGTACCGAATACCCAGGATTCAATCCACAGAACTCAAGAAGCTTAACATTCCAAAGGGCCCAAGTGAGGATGTCTCAATCCCACTTGGGAGAAAGAAGAAAGCAGAAGGCAGAGGAAGGGAAGGAGCTGAGTGGGAGAGGAAGAAGAAAAGTATAACATATCAGTTATTGCAAGGAGTGGGTAACAGGAATGAAGCCCTGAAGGCCAGGAGAAAGAATGGAAACAGAAAATCTCTGGAGGTAGGAGATGGGGGCACCCTTTAGAATGTACCAGAGACTTGGAAGAGGAGAGACCATCAGGACTCAGAGGGAGGGACCTTAGATAAAATTCCCAACAGGGAGAGGGAACTTGTAGAGTCCACCTTCAGCAGAAAGACAGGGCATTAAGTGGAGGGACAGGATTGCCAACCCACAATTAAAAATTCTGACCCCAAATTGTCTCTATCTAAAAGAACTGCAGGGATAAAAATGGAGAAGAGACTGAGGGAAAGGAGATTCATTGACCACCCCACACTGGGACCCAACTCAAGGGGATGTTCCAAGGCCTGATACTATTATTGATGCTATGATGTACTTACAGACAGGAGCTGCCCTCCATGAGGCCCAACAAGTAACTGAAAGAATCATATGTAGATATTTACACCCAACCAATGGATAAAAGTCAGGGAACCCTGTGGTTAAATTAGGGAAAGGCTAGAAGAAACTGAGAAGAAAGGCAACCCCATAGAAAAACCAGAAGTCTCAACTAACCTTAACCTCCAAGATCTCTCAGACACTGAGCCACCAAGCAGACTTCATACACTAGCTATTATGAGGCCACTGACACATAACTAACAGAGGTCTACCTGGTCTGGCCTTTGTGAGAGAAGATGCACCTAACCCTGGGGAAACTTGAGGCCCCAGGGAGTATGGAGGTCTTTTGAGGTAGGGGGTTTGGGAATCTTCTTGAAGACAAATGGAGGAGGAAGAATGGGATCCTCAACTGTTGGAGGGTAGACGGGGAGTGGGATGACTGGACAGTAAAAAAAAGATTAAATAATAACAACAACAATAATAATAAAAACAACTCAAAGAAAAACTTTGTTAGTAGAGTACATTAGACAGAAGATCAAATTGTTTTGAAGATAAAATAGAGGATCTAGTTTATATAAGCAGGAAATATAAAAATTTGTTTAAAAAAAACACATTAAAAAGAACACAATGAAAAACACCAAATCTTCAAATTCAGGTAAAAATGAGGAAGAAGCATACTAAGTTAATAAATTAAACCAGATATTCCACAAGATTATGGGAGAAAAACTTCCCCAAACTAAGGAAAGACACAGACGTACAGATATAAGACTTGTATAGAACACTAAATAGACAAGACTAGAGAAGAAAATCCCTGTGACACGTGAGAGAGTTAAAACATTAAGTATACAAGACAAAAAACTTTATTGAAAGCTGCAAGAGAAAAAACACAAGTCACATGTAAATGGTGCCATTCTAACTGGATGTTGGCATGTAGAGGAATGCAAATGGAACAACATCTATCATCCTGCACAAAACTCAAGTCCAACTGGATCAAAGACCTCAACATGAAACCAGACACAATGAACCTGATAGGAGAGAAAGTGGAGAACAGCTTTGAAGGCAAATGACACAGGAAACAACTTCCTGGACAGAAGAACATCAACAGAACAAGCACTAAGACTGAAAATTGATAAATGGGACTTCATGAAACTGAAAAGCTTCTGTAAGACAAAAGAAAACATTAATAGGACAAAATGGTAGCCTGCAGAATGAGAAAAGACTTTCACCAACTCCACACATGACATAGGTCTAATTTCCAAAATACACAAAGAAGTTAAGAGACATCAACAATCAAATACTTCGATTTTTAAGAGGAGAATTTAGAGCTGAAGTGTTGGTTCACTTAACAGCATTGGCTGCTCAATTCCTAGCAACAACACAGTGGGTGTCAACTATCTGTAATTCCAGTCCCAGCGTATCCAGTGACACTGATGGTATAAGACATGCAAATGGTATACAGACATATATGCAAGCAAATACCTATACACATAAAATAATAAACATTTTTAAATTAAGGCTCTGGTAAAAGTGGTGCAGAAGCTGTGGCAAAGGCCAATTGGATTGATCAAAGTTGAGACCCTCACCTGAGAGGGACCCCCATTCCTAGCATTGCCTGAAGGGCCAGGACTGAAAGGTTTGACAGCCTGGTGACCTTAGGATAGTACCCAACATAACTAGCAAAAAAAAAGTGACAATGATTAAAAGATGATATAAATTTGAAAGAGAGCAAGATATAAGATAATGGTGGTTCTTGAAGAGGAGAGAAAGAAGGGAAATATGATGTAGTTATGATCCCAAAACAAAGGTAAAAATTTTATTAAATATAATGTGTTCATGAAACTTAAAAGTGTAATTCTAAAAAGTAAGATGAATACATTAATTCGAAGATAGCATATTTGGGAAACAACTCTATGATTCTTAGTTATTAAAAATTCACATAAGTATAACAGAAGTAGTTTACTTAGCACACTCAACAACTAAGTATAAAAACAGTCCATCTCAGAATAGCAAGAAAATAAAAGACGAGGCAAAACTTTAGGTCTTTAAGAATGTAAGAGAAATTTTAAGAAATAAAGTAATAAAAAACTAGAAAATTATTTAAGCAAGGAAAACAAAAAATTAAAAAGTACATACATTGTTCATCTAATATAATAGCAGATACATAACAATAATTTGGATCTAGTGTATTTGATATATGTTATAGTTATAGTTATAACACAACACAGAATATGATATACAAAAATATAAGCATTCACAAATAAAAATATTGAAATAATTCAAATTGTTTGAAAACATTGTCAAATTTGACAAGCATGTGTATACTTACCTCTAATTCTAAAACTAGGGTGATAGAAGCAGATGCATCTCTGTAATTTTGATGGTAGCTTGGTCTACACACACATACACACACACACACACACAAACACACAAACACACACACACATAACAACAACAACAACAAAAACAGTCAACAAGAGCTACCATAACAAGACCACGGAGTTAAAAGGAATACTTTTAAAAGTCATTTGAAAATATATGTCAACACATACTGTTAAAATATATTAAATAAAAATAAGAAAATAAAAATCAAGTATTATAAAAAGAACAAATTTGTACAAAATACAAAACAACTAAGATAGTCTTTCCACACTGTCCATGTATGGGTCCAAATGCCCTTGTTCTTGACTCTCACAGTAACTTGTAAAGAAAGTTATACAGTGTCCAGAGTCCTTGATGGCCTGCAAATGAAAGAGGAGGATGCCCTCAAATTCCTTACTAAAAGAACCTGCTCTGATGACATCAACTTTGATGAAGCAATACATCTACAGAAGGAAGTGTGATCTACAGCATAAATCTGAAGAAAACATGGAAGATATTGTTGCTTGCAGCTCTGGCTATCATTGCCATTAAGAACTCTGTTGATGTCAGCATCATCTTCTTCAGAAACACTGGCCAGTGAGCACTGCTGTAATTTTTGCTGCCACTGGAACCATTCCCATTACTGGCTGCATTATACCACCAACCGGAATCTTCATTAATTAGAACCAAGAAGCTTTCCAGAAGCCATGGATATCTCAGGGCTGACCATCAGGCCCTCACAGAGGTGTCTTTTTTCAACCTGCCCATATTTGCTCTTTGTAACACAAGACTCTCTTCTGTACTAGATGGAAATCCCCATTCCACGGAATATCCAGGAGTTCACTTAGAAGGACTAATGTAGAATATGCTGGCCACAGAAAAATATTCCCTGGTATGGTCCCGGGAAGTATTCTACCTGTGGCACTATCTCCCATGGGCACCTATAGGAGGATATCCCTGATCTCTATTTCTACAGAGACTCTAAGAGTATTTATAAAGAAGAGTAGGATGCTCCTGAGAAGGATGTATCCAAAAAGACTAAAATATGCTAGCTGCTGAGTTCACTACTGCTCATCCAGAGAAGGCTAGCAGTGTACAGGTGTCCTCTGCAATAATTCCAGTAGTTTCTTACTAAAAACTGGAGTGCCCAACCACCAATACAGGTCAGCAAATCCAATAGTACAGACCACTGAGTGGATTGGAGCCAACACTGAGTGATCCTGAGCTGATCTACTAACACCTGAACCAAAGGGAGAATAGATGGGAGGAAAATAGAGTTCCTAAAAGCTTGAGAAAAACATAACTCAGAGTCAATATAGTGATGTTCATAAAATGCATTATTGGAAATATATTCATTTAAGTATAAAATGTATAAGTGCCCCTGTGTAGTGAAGGGAGCTCAATCCTCACACAGTAACAGTCATTGTTATCCTCAGCCTTTTATCACTCAAAATTGCACAGCCACATAAAATTAAAAGGAGAGAATTATATGGAATGAAAAGGAAGGAATAAAAAACATTGTTAGTTTCATTGCCTATGAATCCAATAACTTCCTAAAAGCTGTTTATACATGTAAATTTAATGAGCTATTTCTCATTTACTAAGTTAAGAACTTTGCTAGAGATGCTTCTATGGTTAAAAATGTCAAAATCTAGGTAGCTTGTGCAATTTATTCATTTTCTACATACAGTAATTCTTTGAATTCTAAATAAAGCAATGAGTAGATTCAGAATTGGCTAGCACCTACTTTCTTTTTTTTTTAATTGGATATTTTATTTACATTTCAGATGTCATCCCCTTTCCCCATTTTCCCCTCCCTAGAAAACTCCTATTCCGTGCCCCCTTTTCCTTTTTGCTTTTATACAATTTTTTAAAAATGTTAATCAAAGGCTTTATAAGTTTGGTAATGTTCAGTCAGAAGTGTAACCCAATACCCAACCTAGATATATCAACTATCTTTGACTGGTAGAGACACGTGAACATTTGCCTCTTTCTCTTTCTCTTTCTCTTTCATCACCTAGCTTCTCCTGTTCTTGCTCCAATGTTTTGAAGTATAAGGACTGTCCAGGTGCTCAGTGGTCTCGATAAATTGACTAAGTTTTAGAAGCTATGCTTTGTGCTTCCCATAATTTCAGTTAACTCAGTCATTCTGAATTTCTGACAGGGTTGAAAACTTATAGTCTCATAGCCAATTCTGGCTATTTACTTTGAGAGAAAAGATTTGAGTGGATGGTTTTCAGCTGACATTCATTCTAAAGCCAAGAAAAAAATCCAGGTTCAGAACTAAGTGTTTTAATTAGGAGAGATGACAGAGGTTCTGGTTAGTCAACAAAATGATGGGCTGGTTACTAGGACTAACTTGTACCTCACTGGTACAAATCGGCATAATTATGCTCTAATTGCATTTTAAGAGAAAAGTTTTATTTTAACAGAAAGGGTGATATGTAGGAGGAGCTAAGGTGGGAGGAGTACGGAGAGGAAGAGTAGCACCTACTTTCTAATCCACAGACAGCACAAAGACTTCTTTACCATGTTCAAAGACAGAGGTGAACTATATGAATTTTCAAAGCAATACCATTTGAGTGAAGTCTATTCTCCCCGTCAAAAAAAAAAATACTTTTAAATGTTCTTATACTCTTCCACAGATTGCACATTCTCACATACCACAGACCTGAGTCACCATTGAAATGGGTCAGGGAAACAACATTCAGTCATGATCAGTGTAGTGAAGGTAATCCAGTCATAATCAGTGTAGTTAATGTAATCTAAGCTTAACCTGTGTTGTACTAAAACTCTAGCGATCTTTGTGTTCTGTTTTCAGATTGACAGCCAGGAATATCCACTTGATTTTGTCTCTATCGTTTGCCATCAAACAAATAAACAGGAATATTCATATTTTACCAAATATTTCTCTGACATTTAAGGTCAACTGTGTCAAAAAGGAAGAGTTACAAGTAATTAGCATGTTCTCGAACAGAGATGCAATTATTCCTAACTACAACTGTAAACATGGAAGGAGACTATTAACTGTATTTACAGGACCACGGTGGTTTTCATCTGTTGTGCTTGGGCCACTCCTATACATCTTTGCAATACCACATGTGAGATTACGTGGGGTTTTTAATTAAACTACCCCCTTCCATGCCACCTTTCTGAGTACCAAGACAAATTAGAAGATATAGACTGGATTTATGTCTGTTATGATTCAGGGGTTGAAGCATAAATTCTCATTTTCTGGCATGTACATGACAGCTTTATTAGAAATAAGTGTAAAAGAATAGAGATGAAACATGTTTTAATGTAAGATAGTCTTATAAGTAGTTTTTGAGAAAAATCACAAAATGGTAAAATTGCAATAACTATATAAACAATTTATACTTCCCAATGCTCCCAGATTTTAACTGGCATGCTCAGAAATACTGAAATTTATGAAGTCTAATTTCTTCATATTGTTTGTTTTTGTCCTTTAGCTGTACTATGGGCCATTTCATCCTCTCCTGAGTGACCGGGAACACTATCCGTATCTATACCAGATGTCTCCAAAAGACACATTTCTGGCCCTGGCCATGATGGCTTTGGTGGTTCATTTTAGCTGGAATTGGGTGGGACTAGTCATTTCAGATGATGAACTAGGCATTCAGTTTTTCTCTAAGTTGAGAGGAGAGATGCACAAACACAGAGTCTGTTTAGCCTTTGTGAATATGATCACAGAAAATATAAAATTACACCAGAAAAGAGCTGAAAAGTATTATAACCAGATTGTAATGTCATCAGCAAAAGTTATTATCATTTATGGGGACCCAGACACTCTAACTGTACAGTTTAGACTGTGGCAACATTTAGGCATTAAGAGACTCTGGATCACCACCTCACAGTGGGATGGGAACACAAGTAAAGAAGACTCCTTTCATGGAATTTTCATTTTTTCACATCCTCATTCTGAGATTCCTGGTTTTAAAAATTTCATCCAGACAGTACAGCCATCCAACTACAATGAAGACACTTCCATTGCTAGGTCATGGTGGATGCATTTTAATTGTTCATTGCCATCTCATTGTAAGACACTGAAAAATTGCTCAACTAAAATCCTCCTAGAATGGCTATCCAAGCACCAGTTTGAAGTGTCCATGAGTGAGCCAAGTTACAACCTATACAATGCTGTCTATGCTGTCGCCTATGCACTTCATGAAATGCTTATTCAACATACAGAACATTGGCAAAAGAATATTGGAAAAGCACTGGAATTTTTCTCCTGGAAGGTAATAGTATTCCCACTGAATGATATGAAGTGTCAACATATGACTTAAAATACCATAGTTAATAAATACAAGTAATTTACAAAACTTTCTCCCAAGTGGATTTATTTCTGTACCCTTTTATTGCATATAACATAAACCTCATTACTGGTCTGAATTAACATAAAGAGACAACAGCATACTGGAAACATTAGAATCAATGTTATTGGTTATTCTCCACAATGTGATAGTAAGACCCTGTTGATGAAGACACTCAAAGTAATTGCAAAGAACATGGAGAAATCCATCTGATATTCACCTGAAATTTTCCCATTTACTGACTAGTCTTCATAGTGCTGAAAGGTGAAACAATGGTATACCAGAAAGATTGTGCCACAAATAGTAGAGGGTTATCCAACTTAAGTCCAACTTTATCGTTAGATTTAAGATCCACTTCATAAGGTGGTACCCTCACTTGACACTGTTAGTATAGCCAAAAATCCTAGAATGGATAGGTCATGGGCCCAAGAAAAAAACAGTTATTCTGCTAAATGAGCATACAATAAGACAATTCTTAATGATGTGATACTATGCCTATACATTAGGGCACCACTCAACCCTAATCAGAGAAGCTCCTTCCTGCATAGGTAATAACTAACACAGAGACCTACAACTATACAAAGTACAGAGAGTGAGAAACTTTAAAGAAATTATCTCTAACTGGGATGTCTCTATCACACTATTCACCTCTGAGATCATGTATCTATGTCAAAGAGGAGATAGAAAAAATGCAAGAGTCATAAGTGATTGAAGATTTTTTAAGAAAACATTATTTTATAAGCAGAACAGGGTAGAACCACATATGGAACTAGAGAAATTATGGTAGCATTCGTAAGACCTCCCAAGCATGAGCCAGACAAAATCCTAACACAAGTGAGAGGTGAACACACATTTTCACCTTTGCCAGAGAAGCTATTTGCAATTGATATGTTCCTTTAGAAAAAAATCAATTTTCCTCATTGGAATGACACTGCATATATAAGCTACATTTCAGAGCAGGTCCCATGCTTAAGAGCTAGTCAACATAAATTGGAATTCATGTCTTTAGTGACTTATTTTGGGGGGCTGGGGTTTTTTAAAGGTAAAAGAAAGAACAAGAGATTGAGTGTGTCAAGATAGACGGAAGGTGAGAGAGGTGCTGAGGGACTGGAATGTATATGATAAAATTATACTGAATAAAATTCTCAAAGAACTTTTAAAAAGAAAAGAATTTAAGTTGATGAATTTTGTCCAGTATATTTCCAACACATGCCCATTATTATATTTTCAACATTTGAAACAACGTTTGTATATAGCAGCAAAAAGCACAAATGTCCTCTAAGTGATCAAGAATCCATTGGTTGATATAATGAACAGTTTATTAACATATGTTAAGTAATTCTACAACTGCATTTATTTACTAAGAAACTCTGTTCATTAACTGATGGTCTGATAATACTGATGAGGAAAAAGAGGTCTCACTCTCCGTGACTATTACTAAACTGTGAATCTTGCAAGCTATTATCTCCATTGTGAAACTGATATTTCCAATTCATAAAGATATTTAGTTCTACTTGTATATTCTTTTCTTTTATTGTATTGAAGACTTCTGATAATGTCACATTTTAGAATAAATAAATGAAATTAAAAACATTCAGATTTTCAGATTATCTTTCCTAATGTGCATGCATAGTTTAAACTACAACAATAAATATATTTCAGATGGCCCATTTCCTGGAGAACAACAAATTTATAAATCCTTCTGGATACCAAATAAACATTAATCAAAGAAGAAAACTGGATACAGAATATGACATCATCTATGCCATGAATTTTCTACCAGATTATGGACTTAACATGAAAATAGGAAAGTTTTCCAAACATTTTCTGCATGGTCAGAAATTATATATAACTGAAGACATGATAGATTTGACCATGGACATTAGACAGGTGACTTGGACTTAAGAAACATTCTTAACTATAAATGAATAAGCATCACTTATTTACTTGTATTTTATATCACAAAACATATATTGCAGTATGTTATATACTATTTTAAAATTACAATAAGATATTACTCTTTGATTTGTTGTACTTGTAAATAAATGAAAAATTTTAGTGATATGACTGCAGATCACAGTTTTTATTGTGAATTAGGCCAAACATATTTTACTAACACATATTTGATTTTTGTTAGACACTACCATCAGTATGCAGTATGCCCTGCAGTGTAGGATTCCGAAAATCTCTTCAGAAAGAAAAGGCTGTATGCTGTTTTGATTGTACTCCGTGTCCAGAGAATGAAATTTCTAACATGACAGGTAATTATATGCCTTACCAACTGGTCAGTTGCATTTTTGCAACACGTAAGCTTGTCAGCCAATATATCGATATGTTACTAAAAAATCCATTATAATGCTTCAGTATATAGTTTATCATAGATAGAAATCTTTTAAGTGGTAGGTGGTATCTGTCTTGTCTCAAGCGTTTCGGGGAAATTTTGAATGTGATATAATTGGTAGTATATCAAGTAACTGACACACATAATAATTATTGTAGGAATAACTAGAAATAGATAAACAATAAACTAAACTTTAATATCGAGACAAGTGCATAAATAGTTCAATAGAATTTTAACATGAACAAAGTAGAGCTAGATGTAGTTCTTGGACATAAAAGAATGCATTATAATGAATGTTCAGCATTAACTTGGGCAGTGGTGGTGTGTGTCTTTAATTCCAGCACTCACATTAAGGAGGCAGAAGCATGTCAATCTCTGTGAACTCAAGACCAATCTGCTCTACAGACTGAATTCTATTGCAAACAGAGCTACACAGAAAAACCCTGTCTTGAAAACACAAACAATAAAAACAACAACCATAAAGAATATCAGCATTTTTGGCTATACAACAAAGTGGATAATGCAAAAAATAAAGTTGAAATAAATATTGTATTGAAATATTTCAATAAAATGTTTACTCATATAATATTATAACATAAATATAAAAGCAAAATTAATAAGTTAAATGCATTGCCTTAGTCAGTTGAACACAGAATAATATTATATTGTAATTATTTTCATATAATCTTTTACTTGCATATATTTCAAAAATCATAAATATAACATTTTTATTATATATTGTATGATGAAATGGTTACAAAATAATTCAAAAGAATAAACCAGTTATTCTCAAACTTCCTAAAACTGTGACCCTTTAATATAGTTCCTAAAGTTGTGATAACACGTCCTCTAATCATAAAATTTTTTTTGTTGCCATTTCATGACTGTAATTTTGCTACACTTATGAGTTATAATGTAAATAGCTGACCAAACCAGCTTGGTCAGTCAAAGGATATTGAGGGAGAGGAAAGACAATTAGACAACATTATAACATGACTCCAGACAGTGCTGAAGCTAAAGCCGGTTTTTTTTTCCAGTCTGCTTTTATACCATTCTAGGTATATGCAAAGAATAGGGTCAGAACAAGGACAAAGACAAAGTAGTCTAGAAACAAACAGGCATAAACAGAGTGGTTAAGGAACAACCAAAGCAAAAACAGAGGTGCCATGATTATTATACTCAGGAACATAAAGAGCCACGATACAAAGAACACATTCTTCAGCTTTGTGAAGAATCTTGAGCTTTGTCCTAGCCCAATGTCAAAAACTTATCTGATCCTACTCCCTTGTCCTAGTACATTGTAAATCTTCTTGATAATATCCTTGAAGCTGCACCAAGAGCTCTCCACAAATTATTATCTGTGTTTTCCAATGGTCCTGGGCAACATATAAAACATTGAGAAGCACCAGATTACCCATCTGCTAAGATAACAGTTTAGAAAAACAAGGTGAACTTAAAATAACTGGATAATAGTGTACGCAGCTGGTGGAAAGACTGATATTACAAAATTTAAATTAGATATAGTTTTCCAATTCAACTGAAATTTTAAAATTGAATGTACTGCAGTGTAAATTTCAAGGTTAAGTTTAGGAGATTCTTGCACCCACCTAGGATTATGTGTCATTACTTATCATTAAAAGATGGAAAACCTTCTTGCAGTGGTGTTTTCTAATTAAGGACTTGTCTTTTGAGTAGATTGAAACTCAAACCTAACTTTTAAAAGTAGTAAAAATATTATGTGCTCTACTAAATTTTAGTCTACTAAAATTCTCACATAGAAACATAAAACAAACAAAAAAAAGATTTATAAGAAGTAGTGACATCAGGTGCTAATCATAGAGGTTTTGCCTTCCTACATAGTATTAGTTATGTCTATTAAAAGATGATTTGCAGGAAAATGTATGTCCAACAAATAATGCCCATTTGGCCAAGACTTTCCAATTATTAATTTAAAATTTATGTGAGAAATAGATATAAAATAAAACTAATGATACTTTCTTTCCTGTACTAGACATGGATCAATGTGTGAAGTGTCCAAATGATCAGTATGCCAACATAAAACAAACTCACTGTCTAAAAAAAACTGTGACCTTCCTGTCTTATGAAGAACCCTTAGAAATGGCTCTGGCCTCTTTGGCCCTATGCTTCTCTGCTCTCACAGCTGTTATACTCAGTATCTTTTTGAAGCACCAAGACAATCCCATTGTCAAGGCAAATAACCGACTTCTCAGCTACATTCTGCTCATCTCTCTGATATTTTGTTTTCTTTGTTCCTTGCTCTTCATTGGCCATCCCCATGTGGCTACCTGCATCCTGCAGCAGACTACATTTGCAGTTGTTTTCACTGTAGCAGTTTCTGCTATTTTGGCTAAAACAATTACTGTAGTAATGGCTTTCAAGATCACTGATCCAAGAAAAAAGATAAGACAGGTGTTAGTAACAAGGGCACCTAACTATATCATTCCCATCTGCACCATGATCCAACTTATTCTCTGTGGAACCTGGCTAGGAACATCTCCTCCATTTGTTGATGCTGATCCATATTTTGAACATGGCCACATCATCATTGTCTGCAACAAGGGTTCAGTTATTGCCTTCTACTGTGTCCTGGGTTACTTGGGCTTATTAGCCCTGGGGAGTTTCACTGTAGCTTTTCTGGCCAGAAATCTGCCTGATAGATTCAATGAAGCCAAGTTCCTGACATTTAGCATGCTGGTGTTTTGTAGTGTGTGGATTACATTTCTCCCGGTCTACCATAGCACCAAGGGAAAGGCAATGGTGGTTGTGGAAATATTTTTTATCTTGACTTCCAGTGCAGGATTGCTTGTTTGTATTTTTTTCCCAAAATGCTTCACAATTTTGTTAAAACCAATGGTGAATGGTACTCAAAAGTTCAGTGGCACACATTCTAAGATTGAAAATATCCCTTAAATTTTAGTAATGTCTTAATTCTAAGATTGAAAATATCCCTTAAATTATAGTAATGTTTTAATTCTACTCTCTTATGAAAAGGTTTTTTTTTTACAAAGAGGTCAAAAATACAAACTAGAGGGTTAGAAATTTAGCTCAATAGTAGAATGCTTGCCTAGCAAGCACAAGGCTCTGGGTTTGGTCCTCAGCTCTGAAGAAAATAAGGAAAAGAAAAGAAAAATACAAACTAGAGGGGGGGGAAGTATCTTCAACAAATAGTTATGGTTACATAAAATAGATGAATATTGAAGAATGAAAATAGATTCATATTTATCATTATGCATAAGATTCAACTTCAAATGTATTAAGTACCTCAACATAATACCAGATGTCTTGAGTCTGATACAAAAAAAAGTGGGAGAATAGTCATTCATTGGCTAGGAAAGAGTTTTCTGTAAAGGACAGATAACCTGGGCATTAAGACAAATAATTAATGAATGGGTTCTTGTGAAACTGAAAAGTCTCTGTTGGGCAAAAGATATAATCATTCATGCAAGGTGTCATCCCACAGAATGAGAAACGTTTTTAACCAATTACACATCTAATAGAAGTTTAGTATCTCAAATATTTAAGAAACTTTACAAAACACTGGACATCAAGAAAACAAATGACCTAATATCCCAATTTTCAAATGAGGTACAGATCTAAACAAAGAACTCTCAAAAAAGAATTAAAATATGTCACATAGGATTGTATTATCTCAAATCAATGGTAGGAAAGACCTTTGGTCATGTGAAGACTCAATGCCCTAGCATGGGGGGATGATAGAGAAGTGAGGTAGAATTGGGTGGATAGGTGAGGGAGCACCCTCTTAGAGGCAAAGAGGAGGGAGAATGGAATGGGGAAGGTGTAGGGGAGAAAAGGAAAGGTGACAATATTTGCAATGTAAATTTAAAAAACAATAAAAATGACTGAGAAGCACAAAAAGAAATGTTCAACACCCATAGTCATCAGGAAATGCAAATCAAAACTGCTTTGAGATCTTATCTTACCCCAGTCAGAATGCCAAGATAAATACAACAATAGACAGCTCATGCTGTTGAGAATATGAAGTAAGGGGAACACTCATCCTTTGATTCTGTGAGTGAAAACTTGTATAGACACTACAGAAATCAGTGTAGTTGTTTTACAGGAAGCTGTGAATGACTGTATCAAGATCCAGGTGTACTCTGTCCTAGATAGGTATTTTATGGCTATGATGAAATTCCATGACCAAAACCCTAGATTACTTAACAATAAAATAAAACAAGTTTAAATATAAAAAAAGAATGAAAATAATATATAGTTATGGAGAAGCAAGGGGAGACTGAAATGAGATGATTAAATGGGGAAGTGGGGATATGAGAGGGATGAGAGATAAATTATGAGAAGATAAAACTACCACTAAAGGCCATTTGAGGAAACATACTACTGTATAAACTTCTTTAAATACATACATATATAAAAGATATATAGAGTCACTAAATACCAGGGGAAGCAATGATCTGCTGATACATTTTTGAATCACCAAGCAAAACCTCCAGTGCCAATGTATAGTTGGCCAAAAGTGTCTCATGGAAACAAACAAACAAAAAAAAATCTCAGGCTATTTTCAAGGCTCTTGATTTTTTTGCTTGATTGAATGAAGAAAGAAAAGGCATAGAATTGGGTGGTTGGCCATAGATTGGAGAGGAATGAGGGTGATGAATATAATCAAAATAAATAAATTTCTTATCTAAAATCTATACTTTTGAGTTTCCCTGGCCTCTCTATCCAGACCTTCTTCCATTTGAACAGATTTAGCAAGTTTCAAGTCAAGTACCCATATTAAGTTTAGTCACTCCTGCCTGTGCCATAACCAACCTCTTTCTCCAGAGTCTAACCCATTGGGTCTCCCTGGATCTCCCAATCTACAAACTTTCCCCAATTCACCAGATCTAGCCCAGACTCCACATCCAGTGCTCTGACATTTTCTGGCCATTTGTTCCTGTTCCATAAATAATTTCTAGGCTCTGGCAGAATGTGTCCTCTTGCCATCACACACGAGACTTTCTTACCACATCCAACCTCTTCACTAACCAGATGTCCCACTCCCTTCTCCAAGATCTGTCATGATCTACAAGGACTTCCTGGCCATCCCCATCCAGATATTCTCTTAAACTAGCCAGACCAATCTATAGACATCTGCCAAGACTCTTCATACACATCCTCCAACCTACAGGCCCCTCCTACAGAACACTCAACCTTACCACCCAGACAGATCCATTCATGCACTCTAGTCTTAGATAAGGAGACAGACTGCACACCAGCACAGTACTATCTGTCTACCTGATTTCATTACATATAAGTCATATCTTAATTCTAGGTTCAAGCTTTGTACACATCCTTTCATCTGCCCTAATATATACTGTCCATATTAGACTTAGAACTAATAAAAGAAAGACAATCCCAGATTGTATAGAAGAACTAATGAGAAAGGAAAAGCCAGTATGTTCTCTCAAAAATCTACCATTCCTGTTGAAATTTCTGCAATGAGAGTTACCTACATGAATACCAGGACACAGAATTTAAATGATTTAAAGATTTATGATTTATAGGGCACCTCCACCTACAACCATGGCAGATGAGCACACCTTCCCTCAGATGTCACAGACCTGCCTGTCTCCCAGAAGGACTGCTGTAACTAGGAACATAGTTGAGACTTCAACCCCAATACTCACAACACCTGGGACCCCACAGAGCTCAGCAGATGAGAAATCTGTCCTGCCCTGTCAGAGCCCCATCAGACTTTTAGTACACATCTCCACCTGCATCTGAGGAAGACTGACATGCCTGCTACTTCAAAGCATAGCCCTGCCTGTTTCCCAAAAGGACTGCTCTAACAACAAAGGAAAGACCCCACTCCAATACTCAATCCAGCTGGAGCTGGGCAGAGGCAAACAGACATAGGTTCTGTTCTCCTTCTTTCAGAGCCCCATCTCCTTCTTTGTTTACACCTCCATCTGCACTCAGGTTGAATTGATGTGCCCCTATCCCTACTCCCAAAGTTCTACTTCACAAAGGAGGCCTTCACTAATCAGGGTCACCAGAGATCTGCTTTAACTAGAGACACAACACTGCCTGACTCCTTGGATACCTGCTTTAACCCTAACCCTATACACACAGTTCTACCTGTCACCTGAGAGACCTGCTCCAATCAGGGACACCCAGGGCAGTTAACCCCAGATACAATCAGAGAAAGGAAAGACAAGCATAGGAACATAATCAACAAAAGCCAGTGCAAAATGGCACCAACAGAACCCAGCTCTCTTACTACAGCAAGCCCCGGACAACCTGACACATCTGAAGAGCAAAATTTTTACCTTAAATCCCATCTCATGAAGATGATGGAGACATTTAAAGAGGATATGAATAATTCCTTTAGAAAAAAAGAAAACGCAGTTGAACAGGTAGAAGCCCTTGAAAAGAAAACAAATAAATCACTTAAAAGAATACAAGACATCACAATCATACAGGTGAAGGAAATGAACAAAATGGTCCAAGACATAAAAATGGAAATAGAAACAATAAAGAAATCACAAATTGAGCCAACACTGGAGATGGAAAACCTAGGAAAGAGAACAGGAACTACAGATGTAAGAATCATTAACAGAATATCCAGAGAAAAATCTCAGGTGAGGAAGATACCATAGAACATATGGATACATTTGTCAAACAAAATGCCAATTGTAAAGAGATCCTAACACAAAATGTTCAGGAAATTTGGGACACAATGAAAGGACCAAACTTAAGAATAATAGAAATAGAAGAGGGTGAAGATTCCCAGTTCAAAGGGCCAGAAAATATCTTCAACAAATTATGGAAGAAAACTTCCCTAACCTAAAGAAAGAGATGGCCATAAGTGTATCAGAAGCCTACAGAAAACCAAATTCCTTTGACAAGAAAAAGAAAATCCTCCCACAATATAACAATCAACATACTAAATGTACAGGACTAGGAAAGAATACTAAAAGCTATAAGGGGAAAGGGACAAGTGACAAATAGAGCAGACTTATAAGAATTAAACCTAACTTCTATACAAAGACTCTAAAAGTCACCATATCCTAGACATGTGTCTTGCAAGCCCTAAGAGATCACAGATGCCAGGACAGACTACTGTACCCAGCAAAACTATCAAACACCATAGATGAAAAAACAAAAATATTCAATGACAAAACCAATTTAAACAATATCCTTCTACTAACCAAAACCTATAGATGATACTAGAAGGAAAATTCCAACACAAGGAGGGTAACCTCAACCAATCTAAAAGAAGAGAATCATACAAACATAGTACAGCCTCCAACAACAAAACAGGAATTAACAATCTTAGTCATTAATATCTTTCAATATCAATAAACTTATCTCACCAATAAAAAGACGCAATCTAACATGTAATATACTCAAACAGAATCCATCATTCTGCTAAATACAAGAACCACACCTCAGGAACAAAGATAGACACTAAGAGTAAGGTTTGAAAAAAAAAAGTTTACAAGCACATAGTCTCAGGAAACAAACTAGAGTAGCCATTCTAGTATCCAACAATATAGACTTTCAACCATAAGTAATCAAAACAGATGAGGAAGGACATTCATCCAAGGAAAAATCTACTAAAATAAAGTCTCAGTTCTGAACATCTATGCCCCAAGTGCAAGGGACACAAATTCATAAAAGTAAATTTACTAAAGCTCAAAATACACTTAAGCTTCACACAATAATACTGACAGACTTCAACATCATACTCTCACCAATGGACAGGTCATCAAAAAAGAAACTAAACAGAGTCATAATGAAACTAACTGAAGTTATGAATCAAATGGATTTGACTGGTATCTACAGAACATTTACATTTCACCCCCAAACAAAAGAATATACCTTTTTCTCAGCACCTCAAAGAACCTTCTCCAAAACTAACAATACTATTGAACACAAAGCAAGTCTCAACAGATACAAGAAGATTGAAATAACCCTTTGCATTCTATCAGATCACCACATAAAAGGGCAGAACTTCAACAACAGAAAGAACAGAAAACACACATACTCATGAAAACTGAACAACTTGGTACTCAATTATCACTTGGAGAGGGAAGAAATAAAGAAAATAATTAAAGACTTTCTAGAATTTAATGAAATTGAACACATAATATACCCAAATGTATGAAAAACAATGAAAGCAGTGTAAAGAGAAAAATTTATAGCAATAAGTGCCCTCATAAGATAATTGGAGAGAATCTATACTAGCAACTTAAAATACACTGAAACCTCTAGTATAAAAAGAGGCAAACACATGCAGGAGGAGTAGATTGCAGACAATAGTCAAACACAAGGCTAGAATCAACCAATTAGAAACAAACAAAAAATACAAAAAAATAAATAAATAAAACCAAAAGCTGGTTCTTTATGAAAATAACAAGATAGACAATCTCTCTTAGAAAAAAATAACTAAAAAGCACAGCATCAGTCAGAAATGAAAAGGGAGACATATCAATAACAGACATTAAGGAAATTCAAAAAATCATTAATCATTAGAATCTTACTTTGAAAGCCTATACCCACAAAAACAATATTGTATATTGATACAATATTTATGATTAATTTTGTTACTCTTAGATAGGCATTATGCCTATGCAACTCATTTAAAATGTCAAGGTTTACTCCCAGTCCTTTTAATAGTTGCTATTACAAACTGTTTACTCTAATTAAGCAATGCATATTAACAGGCAATATTTTCTCTTCTGTCCTGGTACCTATAATAAATTGTGAATTCCCTTTTAGTGACCTTGGTTGTTGGGGACCAGAGGCCCCTAGGCTGCCGGGGTCAGTCAAAGGACAGAGCCTTTTCACAGAAAAGGCTCAACCTTCACAGTTCCAGCAATGTCACAGCTGGACCTCAGAACGTTCCTCAGAACGCGAACGTTCCAACGATGAAGATAAGCAACAGCCTCGAGCCATAGATAACCGGACTAAGGACACTGGGTGGGGATGGGTGTTTTTACTTCCCTGTTTTAATTTTGCTTATATACTGCAAGCCTTGCCTCTAGTAAATGAGACCTTGACATCAGCTAGACTGACTCTGTCGTTCTTTGCCGCTTGGTCTCATTTCTCTCTCCCACCCTGTCTCTTTTTTGTGGTGGCTACTCAGGGACCCTGTAATAACTTTGCCCGCTGGATGGGACAAGTGGCGCCCGAACAGGGACCTGAAGTACTGCTGACCATCGGGCGACGGAACAAGGATCCTAGGAAAAGGACTTGGTGACCCCGCGATGACTGTCTCGCTCGGACGGACGAGAGGTCAGGATTTGACAGGTACCTAATCATTGTCGTCCCATAGACATAGGTCAGAAGTTGACAAGGGAGGAAAAATTTTTTACAGAATATAAAGAGTTCCCTCAGGGAGAGAGGAGTAAGAGTTAAGAAAAAAGATCTATATAATTTCTTTTGCCTTTTGAGTGATGCCTGTCCGTGGTTGATTGTGACTGGCCCTCAGATTCACTTAAAAACTTGGGACAAGGTCGGAACAGACTTGAGTAAAAAATACCAGGAGGGAGAAAATTTCCCAGAAAGTGCCTACAGTCTTTGGGCCCTCATCAGAGACATTTTGGTGGACAAAGATGATAAGGGGGATGGACGACGCATCCTCACACTGGTTACTGAATTTTTAGAATCAACAAAGAGTGATATGGCCTGGGTGGGGGGGATGTCCCTTGAAACCCCTGTCGCCCAGACCATCAGTTGTTTTAGACATGCCTGAGGATGGGGGAGAGCGGCGAGAAAAGATAGCCAAATCTAAAGGGGAAAGTAGACCTCCACACATATACCCATCTCTTGGGGACTTTAAAAATGAAACTAAAAGCTGCTCACATCCTCAGCATACTGATGGCTCTCTGGATCCTATTTCTGAGGCTTCCCTAGATGAAGAGGCCACCCAATATGAATCAGACCGTTATGGAGAAGGCCCCCTAGACACCTCCCCGGTTCGGCGACTGCACCCACCACCCTATGTTCTCCCTCCACCGGTGCAGTCCGCTCCGATCCTCTCGGCGCCACCCGAGTCGTTATAGTTTCAAACTTTCAGCGAACATGTGGAGCTAGACAGGTGATGAATGTCTAGCTAGATAATTACTCCTAATGGATATTCATGTAAACATTCTGTGTTGTAAACTATTTCAATTTATGATTTGAATTTTGGTGTGAACTTGTGACAAACTTTGTAACATGTGACCATGTACTCTGAAAGATGCATAAGTACTGAAGTACGTTAGCAGTAGCAGTAGAGTAGTTGTAGATGTAAACGTTCATTAGGAGCCGTTCGTCCTTTCCTTTTCTTTTCCCTGCCTAGAATTTTTCTCCCTTAGAATTTTTACTTTGTTAGAATCTTTTCCTTTTCCTTTTCCTTTTCCTTTTCCTTTTCCCTACTCAGGACTTTTCCACCTTTCCCCTCAGATAGCTGCATAGAATATCTTTTACACTTAAATAAATCTATAGCAACTTTTAAAAGTGTCTTTCCTTCCTGAGACCTCAGATTAGCAGCAGATGTAAGTTAGAGCCCAGCAGTTCCTGCTGAGATAGAACAAAGGCAACATTGCCTAATCCTCTGCTGTTAGACTGCAGGTGTTAATGACCCTAGCCTGCAGTCTCTTACCCTCAGAAGATTTTAGGATAGTATAAAGCTATTTACTTAACCCCTTGCTAGTTTTTTGGGCTAGGTATGTGCAGCCTTGAGATCAGAGGAGACCACAGGAGAGGGAAGAGAGGGTGAAGAAAGCAGAAAGACACCATGGTTTAGGAGTCAAGAAGGCATGGCCCTGAGGGCTGGCCAATTGGAGTTAAGAGAAACCTGGATGAAACATAGTAAGTAATAACTTGGGATTATCAATAAGAAAGTAGATTCTAGTAGCATAAATGGTAGATATCTGGGCAGCTCTAGTGCTAATTAAGGCTTATTTAAATTGAAAAACGTAGAATGTCTTTTATTGGGAACTAAATTGTCAAAGGCAGGGGAAACACTCCATATTGAGATTAAATATTTAATACAACTGGAAATCCACAGGTAAAAGCTGGTTAAAATCAAACAAAAGGAACACTCTACTACACTATTCAATTTTTGTACAAAAACAATAAATATTTTCTTTGGTCAATTAAAGTTCATAAGAAAAATAATACAAGTTATACAAAATAATTTTTATTCAAAAATAGAATAAAAGTTTTCCTACCACATTTTTCTATGTAAGATATAAATAAAGAATATTAAGGTTCATCACAGTACCTGGTAAAGTGATTATACTGGTGTGTGATTTTAATTCCTATTTTAAGAGAAAATTCAAATTTGAGACCACCCCAGACTACAAAGCAAAACCTGACTGATAAATAAAATAATAAAGGATATAAAATAAATAATAAAAATAAAAAATAAATAAAGGAAAATAAGAAAATCCTAAAGGAGCAATGTTTTTCTCTACTGAAGCAGCAGTTGTTATGGAAATTTTTTGAGAAAATAAACTTTAACTAATAATGTCTTCACATCATAAAACATAACAAAAATACTATAAATATATATGTTGTTATGCAATTAAAGGTTAGTTAATGAGTGAATAACAATGATTAAAATGAAACGTTCATTTCTGTTCTTAAGTTCTGAAATGCTCACAATCCTGCAGAAATGTTAAGCTTCTGTCTATAGACATGTATATCTAATCTTTGAAAATAACACAACTGGTGTAACTATAAAATATGAAACCTATTTCACAAGAGCAACATCTTCAGAAGGTTTATATAATGTTTATACAATTGATAACTTTTATTTTCACTCACATAAAATTGACCCTTTTAAAAAGGACTATATAGTACTTCATCAATAACATTATGATTAAGAAACATATCGTTTCTTCCCAAATTATATGAATAATATATATCCACCATAACTTAAAGCACATTATTCTTACATTATATGCTTAGCATTTTGAAAGTATTTGATAAATATGGCCTTGATACATACAGTACAGAACTTATTTATGTGAAAAGGGTACTTGTATTTATCTCAACAATTTTCTCTTCTTAATTCAAACAAATAAATAATAAGCATTTATGAATAAATTAAACAATGAAGAGAAACATACTGCCCATCATATTTCTCAAGAAAAGTTTATGTAACACTTCTAATGTAGAAATGAACAATTTTTAAACTAGAGATTCTGGGGAGCATTTGTGAAATGTAACCATGTATTTCATTTGGTTCTTGGTGTAATATGAGAGTTGGCTTGCATAGCTAGCATTAGCTATCTTCTATAAATTATCCAGAATTTACCCTTCTTGCTATCATTCTCGCTTACTGCCAAGCATAGGCTTCGAGAGGTGTTGCTGAGGAAGGTGTGTTTGGGAGAAGCAAAAGAATGACTCAAAATCAATCTTGAGTACATTCTGACCACTCTGTCTTCTGCTTGAGTTGGCTCTTCAGATAGCTGTATAGATAGCTCAGTTCTTGCAGATCAAAGCCCAGTCTATTATTTACATATCATTATGCCATGAATCAGCATTTTATGATTTTAGTCCCTTGATTCTTAGAAAGCAACATTTTTAACATAACAAATGAGCTCAGAGATCTGCCCACCTTTGTAAGCACGAACAATAAGTTTAGCTGGGTGGGATCCTATCCTAAGATTGCCATTTCCAGCACACCTGGACCCAAACATGCTGTGTATCAGGCTAACCTTAAACTCAGGAATCTGCCTGCTTTATAAGCACAAACAACAAACTTAAACTTTGCTGGGTGGGATCCCGTCCTGAGATCACTACTCCTTCCTTTCTTACTGCTCCTTTTCAGCCATGAGCCTTATTTTTAACTATTCTTTTTCCTTTACTGACTCATTAGTACAGCTACATCTGTTCTTTCAGGTCCATGGAGCTCCCTATACAATTCATATTCCACTCTTATATTTTGCATCATCAAGAAATACATATTCTTGAACTCATGTTTTCAGAGTTTTTCCCTACAACCTTAAGGGCTGTTCTGGCAGTCATAGTGCTACCATTTTGCAGAGAAACAGATTCTCACCTCTCAGGCTCATGCTGTCTCTAATCATGGAGATATAAACCTTAATGGGGAAAAGTTTCTCCCCAGATGAGAAACATGAAAATATGTACATTATTATATAAACAAGCACCAACCCCACAGAAACCATCAGCACTAGTGGAGACTCACATCCTGCTGGCTCTGTCCCAGGGTGTGGTGAAACATGACACAATTTGCTTTCCATGGTCAGGCAGGACTCAGCAACTTAACATTTTTAATATGGTAAATGCCAAATATATAAAACTTTTCCCTTCAAAAATATTAAAATGTCTACTTTATACAGAAAAAGAAAATAGTTCCTAGTTAGCAAAAAAGAAATATGTCTTAAAAGTTAGCACAATGAAAACTGTATTTGAATTATTCTAACATTCACATAATAGCATATTTTGCTTTAAAAGTAGGTCACACAACCAGAAAAAAAAAAGTTTTCCAACCCTGGTATGCAGCCAAAAATAAATATAAAATATAAATTTATATCTCAAACAATTATTTTAGGGGTTTTTTTAACACATTGAGTAATTTTCATGTAAACTAAATAAATTACAATTCATTGCCCCAATAAAAAAATTATATGTTTATATACTTTGTAAGCAAGATAAAACAAAATGTTTTTTTATAATCATGTGACCAAATGGTAGCAAAAAACAAATGTATGCCAACCATTGTTTCAAAATATAATTACACTATCATATTTTCTTAAATAATGTCTTTTCATTATTAGACAAAATGCATTTTTGTGTATCATTATTTAGTGCATCTTGTAAAAGTTAAATGTCATCCAAATGACCATTAAACACCTCAGATCCAGTGTGACTAGAAACACAACTAATTTTAACAGATGCCAATTAATTTGATTCCTGATAGCACAATAAAATTATGTAGATAGTTAACTGATTACCTAACTGATAGATGGTAGAAAGAGAGAAGCTTTAGAGATAGCTCAACAGGTATGATCACTTGTTGTAGATATAACACAGAACCTACATACAATACCCCTGCCTAGTCAGATCACTCTACCTGAGCTACAGCCAATCACTGGGCTTTTACCATAACCTGATCTATCAGCCTCCAATCACAGAGTCCACGTATGTCACAACCTCTCCACTCAGCCAGACCTCCCACTTTCTTATTCGGGATCTAAACAGATGAGTCTCCCTAATCTCCTCCCCCGCATTCACTCATTCTCCTAAAATTTCAAGATCTAACCAGAGTCCCACCATTTAGTGCACCATCTAATTTGTCCTCCCCTTTCTGTGCCACAGATGATCTCTAGACTTCCATCTAGGCATTCCCTACCTTTCCCCTACTCACCCAAATGTATGTATCTGCTTGTTTGTACATATATATGTAGGTATATGTGTATGTAGGTATGCATGAATACTTGTGGAGTGTATGAAACATTTTGTTGGGTCCAACAAAATGTGAATGTATTAATGAGTAAATGAGAATATCAATGTAAATGTAATGTATATAGGTGTAAATCTATATGTGTCTATGCATATTTACCTGTATAAAGCATCATAACGCTTTTCTTTTCCTTCCTCCCTGGTTCACAAAGGATTAACCAGTCTAGCCAAAGAAGCTTCTGGCTGCCTGGGCAGAGGAGGGAGTGACAGAAACAGGTGTTTTTACTTAATTCTCCACTGCTAGGCAACAGGTGTTAGTTGCCCAAGCCAGTGGTTTTAACCATAGAATAAGAAAAAAAAAAATTAGAAATTTTTTTAGAAGTTATCAGCAAGCATTCAGTATAGTTAGAGAGCTGGAATGCCAGAGACCATCAGTCTTTAAAGCTATCTCTATATTTAATGCCTTGTCTCACTTCAAACCATTCCAGGATGGGCTGGCTCCCAGCATTGAAGCCATGTTGATGTTGGTGGGCCATGCTACCACTGGGGCAAGGGAAGGATATACTAATATGAGTGTCCTGTGCTGCCACCTAGGGTCAGGGCAATGTCCAGGTCTATGCTGCCACCAAGGACCACATCTGAATTTTGAGTTCCTATTGCAGCCCAGGTTTATGTTGATGTCCATGGTCCATGATGCCACCAAAAGCCACATGGATATCCATGACCATCTGTCCTTCAGCCAAAAAACCATGTTGATTTCCATGAGCCATGCTGTCCCTGAGGGCCATATTGATGTAGGTGTCCAGCAGTGCCTCCAAAAACTTGAATGTGACTGTGGTTCTACTGAAGCTTAAGACTGTGTTTATCATCTTTGATGTAATGAGCACCATATGGGAGCCCATGATCTGTGCTCCTGCTAACTGTAAACAGCAAGGAAGCTACTTTGCAGTGGTAATGATGATTGCAGACACATGAATGAGAATGAAGAACATGGAAGGCCACTATGGCAACATCTTTGCCCACTTCAACCCTACCACAACCCCAAAAAGTAGTAGCTTAAACATGAAACCACAAAGAGAACTCTTTTAAAAGTGTGATAAAGATTCTTAAGTATTGTTCTCCATAACTTGTTGCTGTTGGCAGGAGTGTGGGAGAGAAATAACTCAGTTCTACTCAACGGGCAGGTCACTAAGAGTTTGACTATGCTCCAGTAAGTATATAGATAACACAATTGAACTTTTCTTCCTCTTCTTCTTCTTCTTTTCTCCTTCTTCTCCTTCTTCTCCTTCCTTCTTTCTTCTCCTTATTCTTCTCCTTCTTCTCCTTCTTCTCCTTCTTTTCCTTCTTCTCCTTCTTCTCCTTCTTCTCCTTCTTCTCCTTCTTCTTCTTCTCCTCCTTCTTCTTCTTCTTCTTCTTCTTCTTCTTCTTCTTCTTCTTCTTCT
>JANHMN010000003.1:78424874-78441171 GCA_030674055.1 Rhabdomys pumilio | reverse complement strand
CTTCTCCTTCTCCTTCTCCTTCTCCTTCTCCTTCTCCTTCTCCTTCTTCTTCTTCTTCGCTGGGATGAGGAGATCACATGTGTCGACAGTTGTCTATGGAAAGACTGGGAAGTGAGAGTGATTGAGGTGCATTATGTGAAATTCCCAAAGAACAAATAAAAATACTATGATGACTTTTTTTTTCTCATCCTGCATCATTTCCTGAAGCAACAGATGCTCAATTTATTGGAATAAATAAAATTTTGCTTTCATGACTTGTATTTTAATGGTGTGTTGAATATAATAAATAAAAATATAGTTGTGATACTAACTGAAAAATGGAAATATTCAATAATTTCCACCAGAAAATTTATAGATATTTGAGGGGAAGAACATGTTAACTAACATTATTTAGTTACTATTCACAGTGTTTATAAGCAATAGACAATTTGACTTCTTAAATGTTTATAGTAATTTATTAGTTCAAAATAAAAAGAATGGGGGAACACCCTCATAGAAGCAGGGGAGGGGGAATGGGATAGGAGGTTTCCGGGGCAGAGGTGGGGAGCAGGGAACTGGGAAAGAGGATAACATTTGAAATGTAAATAAAGAAAATATCCAAGTCTTAAAAAAATGAAAAAAAAAAAAAAAACAAGTGAGAGCAATAGACAGGGACAAAAAATAAAAAGACTGTTTTCAAAAAAACAAAAAAATAAAAATTAAAAATAAAAAAGGTCTGACATTAAGGTATATTTTTGAAATGACACAAATTAAATCCCATCACATATGTGATAGCCTAAATCAATGGAAACACCTGTTCCTGGGAATAAAATGCCTCTTTCTGACTTCTATGTACACTGCACACATGTGGTACACAAGCAAACATGAAGACAAAACACATGCATGCATAAAAATAAACAAATATTAAAATACAATTAGTGGTAGATAAAATGTTACAGAAGTTCAAAGCACTTATTGCTCTTAAAAAGGACCAAGATTTTGTCTCTGGCAATCACATGGTAATCTGCTACTATATATAGCTCCAGTACAAGGAGATTGAACATTTATGAATGCTGCAAGTAGCATGTAGATACAGGCACACAGGTACACCAAGTACAATGGAGAAAATACAGGCAAATCCTAATGCTCATAAATAAAAGTAAAATCTTCTTAAAATAAGGAAACATAATTGGAAAAATGAAGGTTGGTAACTACATAATAGATATAGAACAAAAAAATAGATAATACAGATATAAGCAAATATAAATATAAACATGCATGTACACAGATATTGAAACAAGTAACACAGCAATTATTTCAGATAGCATATTAAAACTATAGTCTTAAAGATTTTAATTATTTTTTAATTTTTATTGGAACTTTTTACATTTCAGATGTTATCCCACTATCCCATCCCCCCTCCTCCTGCTTCAATGAGGATATGCCCCCAACAATTCTCCCATTGCCACCTCCCCACCCAAGATTTCTCATACACCAGGACATCCAGCCTTCACTGGACCAAGGACTTCCTCACCCAACTATGCCTGACACTGTCATCCTTCCCTATGTATGCAGCTTGAGCCATGGGTACCTCCCTATATGCTCCCAGGCTGGTGGTTTAGACCCTGGGAGCCCTGGTTGGTTGGAATTGTTGCTCTCCCCATAGGGCCACAAACCCTTTCAGCTCCTTCAGTCTTCTCTCTCACTCCTTCATTGGGAACCCCATGATCAGCTCAATGGTCAGCTGTGAGCATCCACCTTAGTATATGTCATGCTCTTGCAGACCTCTAAGGAGATAGCTATATCAGGCTCCTGTCAGCATGTACTTCCTGGCATCCACATCAGTGTCTACCTTTGGTGACTGCACATAATTTGCATACACAAGTGGAGCAGTCTCTGAAGGAACTTCAGTTTCTGTTCCAGACTTTGTCTCCATATATGCTCCCATGAGTATTTTGTTACCCCTTCTAAGAAGGGCCAAAGCACCTACACTTTGGTCTTCCTTATTCAAGAGCTTCATGTGGTCTGTGAGTTGTATCTTGGATATTACAAGCTTTGGGCTAATATCCAATTATAAGTGAGTGCATACAATGTGTGTTCTTTTGTGATTGGGATACCTCACTCAGGATGGTATTTTCTAGCTCCATTCATTAACCTAAGAATTTCTCAAATTCATTGATTTTAATAGCTGAGTAGTACTCCATCGTGTAAATAATCCACATTTTCTGTATCCATTCCTCTGTTGAAGGACATCTGGGTTCTTTCCAGCTTCTGGAAATTATAAATAAGGCTGCTATAAACATAGTGGAGCATGTTTCCTTGTTATATGTTGGAGCATCTTCTGGGTATATGCCTGGAGTGGTATAGCTGGGTCCTAATGTTATGTCCAATTTTCTGAGGAAACGCCAGATTGATTTCCAGAGTGGTTGTACCATCTTGCAATCTCATCAATAATGGAGGACTGTTCCTGTTTCTCCACATCCTCGTCAGCATGTGTTAGCACCTGAGTTTTTGATCTTGGCCATTCTGACTGGTGTGAAGTGGAATCTCAGGGCTGTTTTAATTTGTGTTTACCTGATGACTAAGGATATTGAACATTTCTTTGGGTGCTTCTTGTCCATTTGAGTTTCCTCAGTTGAGAATTCTTTGTTTAGCTCTGTACCCCATTTTTTAATAGAGTTGTTTGGTTGTCTGGAGTCTATTTTCTTGAGTTATTTGTATATATGGGACATTAGCCCTCTATCAGATGTAGGATTGGTATAGATCTATTCCCAATCTCTTGGTTGCTGTTTTGTCCTATTGAAAGTGTCCTTTGCCTTACAGAAGCTTTGCAATTTTATGAGGTCCCATTTGTCAATTCTTGATCTTAGAGCATACGCCATTGGTGTTCTGTTCAGGAACTTTTCCCCTGTGCCTAGGTATTCGAGGGTCTTCCTCATCTTCTCTATTATTAGTTTCAGTGTATCTGGTTTTATGTGAAGGTCTCTTTATCCACTTGGACTTGAGCTTTGTTCGATGAAATAAGAATGGATCAATTTGCATTCTACATGCTGACCTACAGTTAAACCAACACCATTTGTTGAAAATGGTGTCCTTTTTCCACTGGAGTTTTAGCTCCTTTGTCAAAGATCAAGTGACCATAAGTGTGTGGGTTCATTTCTGGATCTTCAATTCTATTCCATTGATCTTCCTGCCTGTCTCTGTACCAATACCATGCAGTTTTTATCACTATTGCTCTGTAGTACAGCTTGAGGTCAGAAATGATGATTCCCTCAGAAGTTCTTTTATTGTTGAGAATAGTTCTTGCTATTCTGGGTTTTTTGTTATTCCAAATGTAATTTCAAATTACTCTTTCTATCTCTATGAAGAATTGATTTGGAATTTTGATGGGAATTGCATTGAATCTGTATATTGCTATTGGCAACATGGCCATTTTTGCTATATTAATCCTGTCAATCCACAAGCATGGGAAATCTTTCCATGTTCTGAGATCTTCTTTGATTTCTTTCTTCAGCGACTTAAACTTCTTGTCATACAGATCTTTCATTTGCTTGGTTAGATTCACATCAAGGTATTTTATATTATTTGTGACTATTGTGAAGGGTGTCATTTCCTTAAGTTTTTTCTCAGCCTGTTTATCCTTCCAGTAGAGGAAGGCTACTGATTTGTTTGAGTTGATTTTATATCCAGCCACTTGGCTGAAGTTGTTTATCACATTTAGGGGTTCTCTGGTGAGATTTTTAGAGTCACATAAGTATACTATCATATCATCTGCAAATAGTAAAAATTTGACTTCTTCCTCTCCTATTTGTGTCCCTTTGACTTCCTTTTGTTGTTTAATTGCTCTGGCTAGAACTTCCAGTTCTATATTGAACAGGTAGGGAGAGAGTAGGCAGCATTGTCTAGTGCCTCACTTAGTTGGATTGCTTCAAGTTTCTCTTCATTTAGTTTGATGTTGACTACTGGCTTGCTGTATATTGCTTCTACTATGTTTAGGTATGGGCCTTGAATTCCTGATCTTTCCAAGGCTTTTACCATGGATGTTGAATTTTGTCAAATGTTTTCTCAGCATCTAGGGATATGATCATGTGCTTTTTTTTTTCCTTTGAGTTTGTTTATATAGCGGATTACATTGATGAATTTCCAAATATTAAACCATCCCTGAATTCCTGGGATAAAGCCTACTTGTTTTGATGTGTTCTCGGATTCAGTTTGTAAGAATTGTACTGAATATTTTTGCATCCATATTCATAAGGGAGATTAGTCTGAAGTTCTCTTTCTTTGTTGGGTCTTTGTGTGGTTTACATATGAACATAATTGTTGCTTCATAGAACAAATTGGGTAGTGTTCCTTCTGTTTCTATTTTGTGGAATAGTTTGAAGAAAATTTGGATTAGGTCTTCTTGGAAGATCTGATAGAATTCTACACTAAAACCATCTGGTCCTGGGCTTTTTTTGTTGGAAAGACTTTTAATGACTGCTGCTATTTCTTTAGGGATTACGGGACTGTTTAGATGGTTTAACTTTGGTACCTGGTATCTGTCCAGAAAGTTGTCCATTTCATCCAGATTTTCTAGTTTTGTTGAGTACAGGCTTTTGGAGTAAGATTTGATAATTTTTTGAATTTCCTCAGTTTCTGTTGTTATGTCTCCCTTTTCAGTTTTGATTTTATTAATTTGGATACTGTCTCTGAGCCCTCTGGTTAGTCTGGCTAAGGGTTTATTTATCTTATTGATTTTCTCAAAGAACCAGCTCCTGGTTTTGTTGATATTTTTTATAGTTCTCTTTGTTGCTACTTGGTTGATTCCAGCCCTGAGTTTGCTTATTTCCTGCCATCTACTCCTCTTGGGTGTATTTGCTTCTTTTTGTTCTAGAGCTTTCAGGTGTCCTGTCAAGTTCTTAGTGTATGCTCTCTCCAATTTCTTTTTGTAGGCCTTAGAGCTATGAGTTTTCCTCTTAGGACTGCTTTCATGGAGTCCCACAAGTTTTAGTATGATGTGTCCTCATCTTCATTAAATTCTAAAAAAGTCTTTAATTTCTTTCTTTATTTCTTCCTTGACCAAGTCATCATTGAGTAGAGCGTTGTTCAGTTTTCATGTGTATGTGGGTTTTTCATTGTTTTTGTCATTATTAAAATCCAGCCTTAGTCCATGGTAATCTGATAGGATGCAAGGGATTATTTCAATCTTTTTGTATCTGTTGAGGCCTGTTTTGTGACCAATTGTACGGTCTGTTTTGGAGAAGGTACCATGAGGTGCTGAGAAAAAGATATATTCTTTTGTTTTAGGATGAAATGTTCTATAGATATCAAATCCATTTGGTTTATAACTTCTGTTAGTTTCATTGTGTCTCTGTTTAGTTTTTGTTTCTATGATCTGACCATTGCTGAAGTGAGATGTTGAAACCGCCCACTATTATTGTGTGAGGTGCAATTTGTGCTTTAAGCTTTAGTAAAGTTTGTTTTATGTATGTGGATGCCCTTGCATTTGGAGCTTTGACGTTCAGAATTGAGAGTTCATCGTGGTAGATTTTTCCTTTGATAATTATGAAGTGTCCTTCCTTATCTTTTCCGATAACTTTTAGTTGAACGTGATTTTATTCTATATTAGAATGGCGACTCCAGCTTGTTTCTTTGGACCATTTGCTGAAAATTTTTTTCTATCCTTTTACTCTGATGTAGTGTCTGTCTTTGTCACTGAGGTTCATTTACTGTATCCTGCAAAATTCTGGGTCCTGTTTATGTATCCATTCTGATAGTCAACATCTTTTTATTGAAGAGTTGATTCCATTGATGTTAAGAGGTATTAAGGAAAAATGATTGTTGCTTTCTGTTATTTTTGTTATTAGAGGTGGAATTATCTTTGTGTAGCTATCTTCTTTTAGGGTTGTTGGAAGATTACTTCCTTGCTTTGTCTAGGTTGTAGTTTCCTTCCTTGCGTTGAAGTTTTCCATCAATTATCCATTGAAGTGCTGAATTTGTGGGAAGATATTGTGTAAATTTGGTTTTGTCATGGAATATCTTGGTTTCTCCATCTGTAGTGATTGAGAGTTTTGCTGGGTATAGTAGTCTGGGCTGGCATTTGTGTTCTCTTAGTGTCTGTATGATATCAGTTCAGGATCTTCTGGCTTTTGTAGTCTCTGGTGAAAAGTCTGGTGTAATTCTTATAGGACTGCCTTTATATGTTACTTGACCTTCTTTCCTCACTTTTAGTATTTGTGTGTGTGTGTGTGTGTGTGTGTGTGTGTGTGTGTGTGTGTGTGTGTGTTGTTACATTTGGTGTTTTGATTATTATGTGACAGGGGAAATTTCTTTTCTGGTCTAGTCTATTTGGAATTCTGTAGGCTTCTTGTATGTTCATGGGCATCACTTTCTTTAGGTTAGGGAAGTTTTCCTCTATAACTTTTTTGAAGATATTCATTGGCCCTTTACGTTGGAAATCTTCAGTCTCATCTATACCTATTGTCCTTAGGTTTGGTCTTCTCATTGTGTCCTGAATTTTCTGAATGTTTTGGGTTAGGAGCTTTTTGCATTTTGCACTTTCTTTGACAGTTGTGTCAATGTTTTCTATGGTATATTCTGCACATGAGGTTCTCTCTTCTATCCCTTGTATTCTGTTAGTGATGCTTGCATCTATGACTCCTGATTTCTTTCCTAGGTTTTCTAACTCCAGGGTAGTCTCCCTTTGAGATTTTTGTTTTTGTTTCTACTTTTATTTTTAGATCCTGGATGGTTTTCTTAATTCCTTCATTTGTTTGGTTGTTTTTAAGGGATTAAAATCCCTTAGTGTTTTTTAAGGGATTTTTGTGTTTCTTCTTTAAGGACTTCTACCTGTTTACCTGTGTTCTCCTCGATTTCTTTGAGAGTGTTATTTATGTCCTTCTTAAAGTCCTCTATCATCATCATTAGAAGTGATTTTAATTGTGAATCCTGCTTTTCTGGTGTGATGGGGTGTCCAGGGCTTGCTATGGTGGGAGAACTGGGTTCTGATGATGACAAGTAACTTTAGTTTCTGTTGCTGATGTTCTTGCGCTTGCCTTTTGTAATCTGGTTATCTCTAGTGCTACCTGCACTCACTGTCTCTTACTGGAGCTTGTCTTTCCAGTTATCTTTCTTATATCAGAACTACTCAGAGTCCAGATGTCTCTGTGATCCTATGAACCTGAGCTCCTGGGTGGACAAACTGGTGGGACTCAGGCTGCCTCTGGTATCCTGAAATCCTGCTGCTCTGAGTGCAGAGGTTCCTATTCTGCTCTGAGTACACTGGTTCCTCTAGGATGGCTCAGGATATGGTGTCTTCACAAGAGCAGACCAAATAGGTGTCTGCCCCAGCCAAAAGGACCAAGAGAGAAGTGGAAGGGGAGTGGTATTCCACAGGGGCCAAGATTTAAATTTTTAATTAAAATTTTTAATTTAAAGTGTATATACAAATGCAAGTAATAATATCTGAATTTAAATGCATGTTTGCGTTCAATTTCTCTCTCTCTGCATACATTGTTTTATTACTTTGCTACTTGGTTCTATATATTCATTTTAAGAAGAGCATAAGAAGTTTTATATCATGCTTTGGGTGAACATATCCTAAGATGTAAAACTTTTCTGACTGCTCCTTTGACTTCTGTGTTTCTCAGGCTGTAGATAATGGGGTTTAACATGGGGGTAATGACTGAATACAACATAGAGATGAGTCTGTCTCTGCCAGGAGAGTGTTGACTGGAGGTTGGGCGCATATAGGTAAATATAGTTGTGCCATAGAACAAGAAGACTACAAGAAGATGGGAAGCACATGTAGAGAAAGCTTTGCGCTTCCCTTCCGCTGACCGGATCTTTAGGATGGTCGACACAATGTATATGTAGGAGATCAAAGTAATCAGAAAAGCACCAACCCCAAAGATAAATCCTATCACAAAAAGAAGCATTTCTGCCATATAGGTGGATGAGCATGATAGGGCCACCACAGGTGGAATATCACAGTAGTATTGGTTAACTCTATTAGACTTGCAGAAAGACAGGCTAAAGGTGGACATTGTGTGGACAAAAGAGTTCAGAAACCCAGCTGCCCAAGTTCCAGACAACAGCTGCACACAGCGAACCTTGGTCATGATGAGGGAGTAACGCAGAGGGAAGCATATGGCCACATAGCGGTCATAAGCCATCACAGCCAGCAAGAAAACTTCAGTCCCAGCTAGAGCCACCAGGAAATAGAGCTGCAAAGCACACCCAACAAAGGAAATGCTGTGATCCTCAGTCAAGAGATTCTTGAGCGTCTTGGGGACAGTAGCTGATGGGCAGAACATGTCCAGCAAGGACAGATTTGCCAGTAGGTAATACATGGGCGTTTGAAGCTTTCTCTCAGTCACAATGGCCAACAGGATAACTCCATTTCCCAGTAAAGTGATCTGATAGATGATGAGAAAGGCCACAAAGAGTGGATAGCGCACTTCAGGGAGGTCAGAGAGCCCTATGAGGATGAACTGAGTCACTGTGGTAAGATTGTAGATATCCATCTGTTCTCATTTAAAGGGTGTTTCTAAGGGAAATGAAAGCAAAGAATGCAGGTTAGGGTGGCAGGCTGGAGAGCTCTGGGACAACAGACTAATAGTCAATATAATTGCTCTGCTTCAATTATGGATTTTAGTAATAAGCCTTTCTGTCCAAAATTTTGTGTATTCATGCTCTTGTTTAAAATATTCATTTTCTGTTTGTCATCTTTAAGAAGTTCTCTGAGACCCTAACAAGAACTTGAAAGTATATCTTCTTCATTAGTCATTAGCAAACCTTTTATTATATGATATTATTCATTAAAGTTGATGAATGCCCATATACATTTGCTTCATTTAGACTTATCTCAATATCCATAATTTTATGTACTATTATAAACTAAATTAATATAACATAGGTATATTATGTATCCACTAATATATTTTATTTTTATTCATTGATACATAAATATAGATAAATGTTAGGAATTTTCAGAAGCATGGAAAAGGAAGTCATTCATAAATAATGTATATGAATGGCATTTTGCCTTCTCAAACCTGTAACTCTATTTTGAAGGAATAAATATGAAAATGTTCCTATGATTTTAAAAGCATATATTTTGGATACAAATATTAGCACTTAATTGGATGCATGGAAAAATCAAACTGACAGCATGGAAATTAATATTTTTGTCCCTTTAGTTTTTCTTTACCATCACATAATAGAAAAAAATAGTTTTTCTTTACCATCACATAATAGAAATTCACATATAAAATCTGGCTAGAAAATGAAAGAAGTTCTATTCCTCCATACCTAAGCTCAGGGTCTCACTATTAACTCGGCAACAGAACATCTGATACATCTTTCCCCTCCCCACTGCACATCTTTCCCCTCCGCACTGCTCCTATTGTCTATAGTTTCTACAGATATTTCTCTCCTAACTTCCTTCCATCAACTTGCTGTTGGTTATATCAGCCCTTAACTCCAACTAGCACCTCCTGCTAACAAAATGGCCTGCTCTGCTTGAGATGATAGACTGACTGCAAATATTTACTTCTCTTTCTGCTCCTTCAGTCACAATTGCCCCCCAGCCTCATCCCCAGCTCTATAACAGAACATCTGCTTCTGTCTTCCTTTCAAACCTGATCCCCTTCCAATGGATCACAAAGATTTTCTCTCCTCCAACATTCTTTGCCCTAGTCTGTTCAATTATCCCATCCTCCAATTTCAACAGGCATTCCCTTAGAATACACCAGATGAGTAGGACAGGAGAACAGATCCAGTCCCCAAGACTCATCACCAGTGCTATATTGGACCTTCTGAAGTGACTTCTCTTTATTGTGTACCCCCATTTCAAAAAGAATAAACAGATTCTAGCGCTCTACTACCTCCCATGAAGCCATTCAGACCACTAACCTATTCTTATTTATAAGAATAAGCTTGCACTATCCAGAACCACATTTAATCGAGAAACTCTAGTGACCATGCTTATCAGTTCCACAAGAAATTTCCCACAAAGCAACAAACAGCAATCACACTCTCCTAAAATTCAGAGAAGAAACAGAAACTAAAGAGCAAAATATCCACAAATCACCACCTAGATCTGTAATCATCCTAATACCTGATGCCTAGATGCCAGCATAAAAACACAATAACAGTCAGGGCAATATAGCTTCAAGATAGCCCAGTGATAAAAGAAGTTGGAAAAAAATAAATGAAAAATATTCAATACTTGAAAGTGAAAACAGAGTCAATAAAGAAAACCCAAACTGAGGGAGTTCTGGAAATGAAAATTTTAGTAATGTGAACAGGAACTACAAGGGAACACCAACAAAATAGAAGCATTGAAGAGAGACAGGTAGGCATTGAAGATATAATAAAAGAAATGATACGTTGGTGAAAGAAAATGTTAAGTCCAAAAACTTCTGACCCAAAACATTCAATAAATCTGGGACACTACAAAAAGATCAAAACTGAGAGTAGTAAGAACAAAGGAAGAGGAAGAAACACAACGCAAAAGCACAGAAAGTATTTTCAACAAAATCATAGGAGAAAATTTCCCTAACCTAATAAAAGAGGTGCCTTTAAAAATAAAAGGAACTGGCTTTCCAGCCCGTGCCTTCCACAGAGGCAGATCATAAGCTGGTCTGCTCCTCTAAAGATGTCACAGTCCAAAGGCCTCTCAGGAGATTTGCTGGATGCAGGGTAACAGGTAAGGGTCCCTTCAAATAACCAAAATAACTGGGTACCCTGAAAAACCCAGTAGATACAGGACCCATTAAATCTGCTTGAACTCCACCCCTTTCCAGCCTATATCTTCTGCCAGGGCAGATCATGATCTTATCTGCTCTTCTAAAGACCCCCACAGTCTGAAGCCCTCCCAGGAGATCTATTCCACCCAGAGCAACAGACACCACAGTCTGAAGGCCTCCCAGGAGATCTGCTGTAGGACCATGAAAGGCAGCCTGGTTCTTGGTTGAGCAAAGGCTTGAAACTCTGGTGACCCTGAAGGAAGAGAAGGCATTTCGCCTCAGCTCCTGGGCACCCAGTTCCTGTCACATAGCTACAGCCCTCCACAGCCTTCCATAGATCTGTGGCCATCAGTCACATAGGAGCAGAAACCCAAACCCCTCCACAGATAGAGGAAGTGACCTGTGATCACATAGCCTCAAGACGATTTCAATTTTAATGTGCTATATAAAGGCCTGGAGGACTTAGTCAAAAAACTTTCCTTCCCAGACACTCTTCTCTGCAAAAGGTTTTTAACCTCAGGCCCTCCCTGAGAAGTGGGGTACAGTTGTACTTATCCACTTTCCACCATGACAATAAATGCCTTAAAACCATGGACTGCCTCTTTGCATTGGAATCTGCTGTGGGGAGCACTGAAGAAGACTTTTGCCTAAAGAGCCACCATCTAATCTCTCGTAGAAGGCCTCCCTTTTCTCCCAGTCACAGCCTCCACCAAGCCAAACCCAAGACAGCTACATACCAACGAAGCCAAGGACTCATCCCCACGGGATCCAACTGGAGAGTTCCCCTCCTTTTCCCCTCTGCCCAGGGCTAGTTCCAGCCTGTGGGCCCCCCTTCCATTCTCAGCTATTCTGGGGCTCCCAGTGGCACCTGGGTGCTCAAGAGCCTGAGAACCAGACAGCCCCAGCCACCCTGAACCAGCTCCTGTTGTCCCTGGGTCCCCAGACTTTGCTTCCCCTAATTTGGAGTGGTGTCCCACAACTTCCCCACAGCCTGACACCCGCACATTGATGGCGTTGGGTAAGCATGACCTTAAATTCAATCTTATAAAGATGATAGAGGCCTTTAAGGAGGATGAACAATTCCCATCAATGAAAATAAATAAATAAATAAATAAATAAATAAATAAATAAATAGTAATTAATTTATTTATTTACCTTTTAAATATTTTTGCCTGTTTGTGTCATGTACCCAATCTTAAATATTTGAAGTAGAGAAAGAGAGAGAGAGAGAGAGAGAGAGAGAGAGAGAGAGAGAGAGAGAGAGAAATACAAGTAAATACTATCAAACAGGTAGAATGTTTTAAAGAAACAAATACAGGATATACAGGAAAATACTGTTAAACAGCTGAAGGAAATAAATAAAACTGTGCAAGACATGAAAGTGGAAATAGAAGCAATAAAGAAAACACAAATTGATGAAATTCTGGAGATGAAAAACCTAGGGAAGAGAACAGAAACAACAGATGCAAGCATCACCACAGAATACAGGAGACAGAAGAAAGACAAGGCCCAACAACTCTCAAGTGTAGAAGATATCATAAGGGAAACTGCTATATTTGCCAAAGAAAATGTTAAATCTAAAAAATTTCTAACACAAAACGTCTAGAAAATCTGTGATACCATGAAAAGATCTATCCAAAGAATAAAAGGAATAAAAGAAGTTGGAGGTCCAGCTCCAAGTCCCAGAAAATATTTTCAACAAAATCACAGAAGAATATTTTCCCAACCTAAAGAAAGAAATGCCTATAAACAATCAAGAAACTTATAGAATATAAATTAGACTGTTCATAAAAGAAAATCTATCTGGCACATAATAATCAAAACACAAACTCTACAGAACAAATAAAGAATATGAAAAGCAGCAAAGAAAAAAATGGCCAGGTAACATGTAAAGGCAGATCTATTAGAATTACTCTCTTTTCCACAAGGACTCTCAAAGGTAGAAGGACCTGAACAAATATCTTGCAACCTCTAAAAAACCCTCAGATGCCAACCTAGACTACAATATCCAGTAAAACTCTAAATGACCAGATATGGAGAAAAGAAGATATTTCAAGTCAAATCCAAATTCAAACAATATTTATCCACAAACATAGCCCTACAGGAAATACTAGAAGGAAAATTTCAACCCAAGGAGTGTAACTACATCCAAGAAAACACAAGAAATAATTAATTGCATACCAACAAATACAAGAGAAGCACAAACACACATGCACACATACACGTAAATATTATCAACATCAAAATAACAGAAAATAACAATCACTTGTCACTAGTATCTCTCAACATCAATGGACTCAATGCCACAATAAAAAGACATAGGCTACCAGAGTGGATGAAAAACCAGGATTCATCATTCTACTGCATATAAGAAGTGTACCTCTTTTAATATTCTTTCTTTGTTCTATACATTTGGTGTTTTGATTATCATATGACAGGAGAAATTTTTTTCTGCTTCTATCTATTTGGCTTTCTTTAGGCTTCTTGTATGTCTATGGACATCACTTTCTTTAAGTTAAGGAAGTTTTCTTCTATAATTTTATTGAAGATATTTACTGGTCCTTTGAGTTGTGAATTTTTGCTCTCTTGTATACCTATTATTCTTAGAATTGGTCTCTTCATTTTTTCCCTTGATTTCTTGGATGGTTTTGATTAGAAAATTTTTGCATTTTTCATTTTCTTTGACTGTTGGGTTAATGTCTTCTATGGTATCTTCTACACCTGAAATTCTCTCTTCTGTCTCTTGTATTCTCTTGGTGATGCTTGTTGCTTCCTGAACAGAACACAAATCGCTCAGGCTCTAAGATCAACTATTGACAAACGGGATCTCACAAAATTAAAAAGCTTCTGTAAGGCAAAGGACCCTGTCAGTAAAACAAAATGGCAACCTGAAGATTAGGAAAAGACCTTTACCAATACTACATTTGATAGAGGGCTAATATATACAAATAACTCAAGAAGTTAGACTTCAGAGGACAAAATGACCCTATTAAAAATGGGATGCAGAGCAAAACAAGGAATTCTCAAGCTGACTCGGGCCAAGGACAAGGAAAGGGGCTGCTTGGAAGGAATCTGACATTGCCCAAGGACAAGGAAATGGACTTCAGGCATGAACTAACATTAGGCTATAACAAAGAAGTAATTTTAGGCAGGAATCTCAAATTTAGGCTAGAACAAGGAAATAGGCTTCAGACATGAAAATGACTTTGGGCTAGGTCAGGGAAGTTGGCTCTGATATTTTGGTCATCCTGATAAGCCCTAGAAACAGTGATCATGGGAGTGTTCACAGAATTTCGTTTATTGCCTTGCTTGTTCTTTGACTATTTGTGTATTTGACACTTGCATGTAATTAAAATGGTATAAAAGCAAAAAGGAGGAGGGGAATGGGATAGGAGGTTTCTAGGGGGGGAAGTGGGGAAAGGGGATGGCATCTGAAATGTAAATAAAATATCCAATTAAAAAATTTAAATGAAACAAATAAAACAATAAAAATAAGTGAAGCAAATAAAAACAAAATGAAACAAGAGCTCAGGATAGACAAATGCTTAACCAAACTGACTAAAGGGCAGAGAGACAATATCCAAATAAACATAGTCAGAAATGAAAAGAAATTCTGGAATTCAAAGAATCATTAACTCTTACTTCAAAAGCCGATACTCCATTTTTTTTTTAAATCTCAATGAAATGGACAGTTTTTTAAGAAAGATACTATTTACCAAAGTTAAATCAATGTCAGATAAACTATTTAAACAGCCCTATAACCCCTAAAGAAATAGAATTAGTCATTAAAACAAAAAGAAAGAAAGAAAGAAAGAAAGAAAGAAAGAAAGAAAGAAAGAAAGAGAAAAGAAAAGAAAAAACACCTCCTAGGGACATATGGTTTTAGTGCAGAATTCTAGCAGATTTTCAACAAAGAGATAACACCAAAACTCCTCACTCAAACTATTCCACAAAATAAAAACAGAAGGAACACTGTCAAACTCATTCTATGAGGCCACAATTACCCTGATACCTAAATCACACAAAAACTCAACAAAGAAAGAGAGCTTCAGACTAATTTTACTTGTGGACGTTGATGCAAAAATAGTCAATAAAATACTAGCAAACTGAATTCTGGAAAACATCAAAACATCCATCATGAACAGGTATGCTTCATTCCAGAGATAAAGGGATAGTTTCATATATGAAAATCCATCAATGTAATCCACCATATAAACAAACTAAAAGGGAAAAAAATACATAATCATCTCACTAAATGCTGAAAAAGCTATGGGCAAAATCCAACACCCTTTTATGTTAAAAATATTAGAGAGATCAGGAATACAAGACAAATACAAATCATATTCAAAACAATATACAACAAACAAATATTCAACATCAAGATAAATGGAGAGAAAATTAAAAATTAAAGCAGTTCCACTAAAATCAAGGAGACGCCAAGCTGCTCACTCTCTTGTATCTCATCAATACAGTAACTGAAGTTCTAGACAGAGCAATACAACTACTAAAGGAGGTCAACCTGATAAAAATTGGAAAAGAATGTCAGGTGGTGGTGGCGCACGCCTTTAATCCCAGCACTTGGGAGGCAGAGGCAGGTGGATTTCTGAGTTCGAGGCTAGCCTGGTCCACAGAGTGAGTTCCAAGACAGCCAAGGCTTTACAGAGAAACCCTGTCTCGAAAAACAAAACAAAAAAAATTGGAAAAGAAGAAGTCAAAGAATTTCTATCTGTGAATGATATGATACTATACATAAGTGACCCCAAAATTTCTATCACAGAACATCTACAACTAATAAACAGCTTCAGCAAAGTGGCTAGATAGAAAATTAAGTCAACGAAATCAGTATTCCTCCTTTATACAAGTGACAAACTGGCTGAGAAAGATATGAGGTGGAAAACACCCTTTATAATAGTCACAAATAATATAAAATATCTTGGTGTAACTCTAACCAAGCAAGTAAAAAATCTGTATGACAAGAACTTCAAGTCCCTGAAGAAAAAAAAAATTGAAGAAGATATCAGAAGATGGACAGATCTCCTATACTTATGAATACATAGGATTAACATAGTAAAATGGCCATATTACCAAAAGCAATCTACAGACTCAATGTAACCCCAATCAAAATTCAAATGCAATTTTGATAGACTCACAGAGTGATTCTCAATTTCATATAAAACATAATAACCCAGGATATCCAAAACAATGCTGAACAATAGCAGAATTTCAGGAAGAATCACCATCCCTGACTTTAAGCTACACAACTCAACAATAGTGATTAAAAACTGGAAGGTATAGCTTCAAAAACAGACAGTTTAATAACTGGAATTGAATCCAAGACCCAGAGATAACCCCACACATTTTTGGACACTTATTTTTTGATAAAGTAGCCAAAACAACCAGATGTTCCTCAACAGAAGAATGGATACAGAAAATGTGGTACATTTACAATTGAGTACTACTCAGCTATTAAAAACAATGACCATAAAATTCGCAGGCAAATGGAAGGGACTAGAAAATATCATCCTGAGTGAGGTAATGCAGACACACACACACACACACACACACACACACACACACACACACACACA
>JANHMN010000003.1:78391574-78420355 GCA_030674055.1 Rhabdomys pumilio | reverse complement strand
GAGAGAGAGAGAGAGAGAGAGAGAGAGAGAGAGAGAGAGAGAGAGAGGAAAATATTAACTTAGAAGTGGAAAGGAGGCTATACAGACATACAGAGTGGAAATCTACAAAATCATAGAACATAATTGAAAAATCTGTATTCCATGAAACTGGAACATCTAAAAGAAATGAATAATTTTATCAGTAAATACCACTTACCAACATTAAATTGAGATCAAATAAGCAATGTCACAATAGATATTATCTAGTGATAAAAAGACAGTAATTAAAGTTCTCCCAAATAACCCAATTAAAAATGCAGTGCAGATCTGAACAGAAAATTTTCAATAGAGAAGACTCAAATAGTTGCAAAGTTCTTAAAGAAATGTTCCAGGACTCCAGGTACATACGTAGCAGAACATTGACTTATCTGACATCAATGGGAGGGAAGGGAGGCTTGATGTACCAGCATAGTAGAATGCTAGAGGGGTGAAGTGGGAATGGTTGAACGGGTGGAGGAGCACCTTCATAGAGGCAAAGAGGAGGGGGTGAGGAGGGATGGGATGGGGGATTGGTGGAGTGGTAACTGAAAAGGGGGATATCATTTAAGATAAAACAAATAAAATTATTAATTAAAATAAATAAATAAATTTTAAAAAAAGAAATATTTAACATCCATACCCATCAGGAAAATGCAAATCAAAACTACTTTGAGAGTCTATCTTATACCTGTCAAAATGTCTAAAGTAAATAACACAAGTGGCAGTGAATTCTGACAACGGCATGGAGGAAAGGAACATTCTGCTTGTGGGATTACAAACTTGTACAGACACTATGGAAATCAGTTCTTCAAAAAGATGGAAATTAATCTACCTCAAGATCCAGCTATATCACTCTTGGGCATATACCCAAATGACACTTCATTCTACCTCAATGACACTTGATCTGCTCTATCCATAATAGGCCAGAAATTGGAAACAACCTAGATGTTAGAAGGATGAATAAATAAAATGTGGTACATTTATATTCAGCTGTTAAAAAACAAAACACAATGACATTATGAAATTTGAAGGCAAATGAAAAAGTCATCCTGAATGAGGTAACTCAAGATACAGAAATATAAATATGGCTTCTATTCATTTGTATGTGGACATTGGCCATTAAATAAATACTAAGTACTATCTAATACTAATCTAATACTAATCTAATACTAATCTAATACTAATACTAATACTAATACTAATACTAATACTAATCTACTATCCATAGTTCTATAGAGGTTTGATATAGAGAAACATATGAAGGGGACATATGGATCTCCCTGTGATAGGAAAATACAATAAATTTTATGGAAGAACTGGGGCAGAGGAAATGGGTACAAAAGAATGAGGTGTGTAGGGGGAAGTAAAATAGGGTTGAGAGGGGATGCAAGAAAAATTAGCTAAAATTGCATTTGAGGAGTGTTGGAGTGATTTTTTTTTACACTGAGGGGATATTTATCTCTGTCCTTCCTTGTCTGCCTAAGGCATCTTCTGATGGATTAAATTAAAAAACCTATGGCCTACAGTAAAATATAAAATAGTAAGGTGGGATATCCTCCACAGAGAAGGGAACTCTTAGAAAGAGAGAAGAGCAGGAAATTCACCACTGAGATGAGGAGGAATTCAGATATAAGAAACTGAGGAGAGTAACCAGCTATGCAGCAGACATAGAATACATGTACAAACAGGTAACTATAAGTTAAGAGATAGTTGGGGAGTAAGCCTAGAGCAAGGAAGAAACATTCATTAATAAATATAAAGGTCCCCATGTCATTATTTAGGAGCAAGGGTGGGCATAGAAAAGTCCAAATGGGTACAGAAGAGAATATTAAAACCTAGTGCACTGGAAGCTTCCTATAATATATAAAGGTAATTCTAATGAAGTTTCCAAATAATGGGGGAAACAAGTCCCAACTGGTCATCGCTTGTCAACAGATAAAGCTTCTATTATCAGGACTATATCATAGGCAATAGAATTACTGGCCAAAGTTGTCCTATGGAAATCCCCAAACAACCCAGTAAGTTGTCAAGTTAATAAGTTGCCCTCTGCAAAAAGACAGCAAGACCCCATTGCAAACTCACATTCATATTGAAAACAGCACTCACACAACTCATTGAACATGGAAAGCTGGTACCTATAAAGAGACTTCTTCCAATCCTCTAGACTCTTTGGTAAAGAAGAATATTCTGCTGGCTACCAAAAGAAAAACATAGGCACCAACCTGGCCACAAAACCTTTAATCTGCAATATGTCTGCCTGCAAATATGCTAGGGCAATGGTAGCACAAAGCTTGTGGGAGAAACTAACAAATGTCTCGTTTGAGTAAAGGCTCACTCCACAAGACTTAACCCATACCTAACACCCCTTAGGTGATGAAGAACCAGACACAAGATACATAAGACACCCAGGGTAAAACCAAAAAAAAATACTCTCAAAATCAAAGAGAAGGAAAAAATGACTCCTAATGATTTTCTGCTATACTCACAGATTCATGCCTTATTCAGCCATCAACAGAGAAGGTCCTCTTGCAGCAGATAGAAACAAATAAAAATATCCACAGCTAGTCATTAGACACACACACACACACACACACACACACACACACACACACACACATATGAGTGGGAGAGAGGGGAAATAGGTTTCTGCTATATACAAAAAAATCAAGTTAGTTGCTAATTAAGAAAAATAAAAGATAAACCTTAAATCTTAAATCTTAGCATAATTAAAACCATATTTGATTTATTGGAACATTACTAAAATAGTATAGGTAAATTTTACTTTTGACACAGGTCACATTATACACACACATACACATATATATGCATGTGTGCATATCAGCAAATTAAAGCAAATGAACTGGCCAAAATATTACATCAGTAGACAAAACAAAGTCATCACTTGAATGTAAGATTTATATCACAAGTTTGTAGATAGCATATTATTTCTCTGTATCTACAGGGAATCATGACAACAAGAACTTTAAAGAGACTATGCACATTTTACTCTCAGCCTGACTTTTTAAACAAGAACTATAGAAAATTCATTAATATTCTGTTTAAACATGGAATATAGTAAATTCATCAATAAATATACCTGTTTGCTTGAAAATGATTTCACTAATATGTACTCATCATAAAAGAGAGTATATTGTTATTTTGCACTTAGGTTTTTAAAAGTACTCAATAAAACACATGGCCCTGATATTTACAGTGCAGAACTTGTTTGTGTGAAGAGAGTGCCTGTATTTATCTCAACAATCTTATCTTTCTACTTTAAACATAAGTAAATATTCAGCATTTCCAACGAATTTTAAAAAAAGAGTTATATGCTGCCCATCATATTATTTCAATGTTTATGCAACATGCCTAATGTACAGAGAAATATGTTTTTAAATAAAGATTCCAAAAAACTTTTACTAAATGCAATGTATGTGCTTGCTTTGTGCAATTCCTGATATAATGCATAATTATACATAGAAATTGACACACATGACTAGCATTAATTCTCTGTTAGAAATTACCTAAAATTCACATTTTTTTACTCTCATTTTCTCTTACCATGCTCAATATGGTAAATATCAAATATATGAAGCTTTGCTTTTCAAAAAACATTCAAGTTTCTGCTATATAAAAAAATCAGCTGTTAGTTAAGCAAAAATAAAAGATAAACCTTAAATCTTAGCATAATCAAAACTATATTTGATTTATTTGAACATTTATAAAATATATAGATAAATTTTACTTTTAAAATGCCTCACATTACCAGTTTTTAAAAAATCAGCAAATTAGAGCAAATGACCTGGCCAACAAATTACATCAGTAGATAAAGCATATCACCACTTGAATGCAAGATTTACATCACGGGTTAGTACAAAATTATATTATTCCTGCTTCTCCTTAGGGAATCATAACAAGAACTTTAGAGAGACTATGCACATTGGTATTAACCTGATAATGGGATCACATAGATAATTAATTTAATATAAGCATTAAAGTAATTCTATAGCACAAAAGGACATTATAATTTCTTATATTTGCCTAGCAAATGTGATCAAATGCTGGCATTCAGTCAATAATAGACATAAGAAATAAATTTATAAACTTTATCAAATAATTATTTTGGTTGTTTTTAAACTCAGTTGAATTGTTTTGGGGTAAATTAAATAAATGATAATTCATGAACCAATGCTTTAAAAAAGTGATATGCTTTGTAGAATAAGGTAAAATAAAATATGGTGAAACAACATCAATGAATAAATGTATACCAATGAATTATTCAAAATATAATTGAATTATTACATTTCCAAAAATAGTATTTTTATTGTTGAATTAAACTTCACAATTTTTATGCATTATTAGACCACACATTTTGTAAATGCTATGTCACCCACATGACCATTAAACAGCTCAGGCCCACTATGACTAGAAACACATATCTTGTAACTTGATTCTTAATGGCACAATGAGCTTATATAGATAAATGACTAGTTGACAGATAGATGGTAAATAAATAAACACTGAACAGTCATTTTGCTCTTGTACAGGACCTGAAATTAGTTCCCAGAATTGGTGATGATGGTTCATAACCATCTGTAACTCTACTTTTAGAAAATTTGATTTCTTCTTCTGATCTCCATGGGCACCAGGAACATACATGATACATATGCACACATGCAAGAAAAACATTAACACACCTAAAAATAAAATCTAAACCATGCTTTTTTTAAAAAAATGGTAGATATAAATAAGATATAAGATATCATATAAGTAGATACATAAGATATAATAGATTTGTTCTTGAAATTAGTAAAACTATAAATATTAAATATTGATAAATGTTATAATGTTTCAATTTTCTATAATTTTTCAGATAAAATAGGAAACTTACAAGTATTTTCATTAAATATAATGTAGCCAGTTATGGTGAGTAGTCAATCCCAATATCCTGTGTTGATTTGGAGTTTTGCTGGGCGTGTCTGACCAATAACTCCTAGGTGTCTCATACATTGTTTTGTGATTTTCACTTAATGATCCATATCCTAAGTGATTAACCATATACCTTCATATAAAATTGTGTTTTTAAAATCATTATTGTTGTTGTTGTTATTATTAATATTTCTCTTATTTTTAAAATGATAATTTATAAGAATTTAATTCTAAAATATTAACTGAATGTACATAAAGTAAATTCAGACCAGTGAAAAACATGGTTTTAAAGGGCATATATCTCCAAAATCAAAGAAATTTCAAAGAACAGAAAAACATGGATACAGACAAAATATAATCATACTGATTGGGAAAATGTTGCAAGACCCAATTAATGTTACTCGATTGATCCTGGTAGCAGTGGCAAGTTCTTCCTACCTGTCTCAATGCTTTATATTCCTGAATGAAAGACACACACCTTTATATTTTGATGCACCTAAAACAGCTCAATGCCTGGCCCACTTCCTAACCTCCAATGTTTCCAAGTTATTACTTACTAAAATCTGTATTTTACCTTTTACCTGGATACCATTGGGCAACCCTCCTGGGGCCATTTTTCCCTGGCTTTTGCAAGTAGGCTGTCTCTCTGTCCTGCACCTCTCAGGCATGGTGTCTCTCCTTTGCTCTCATCATAGCAGATCTCCCTCATCATCCTCCTTCCTTGGTCCCTTGCTTGGGAATCCTATAAGTCCTACCTCTGTCTCCCTTCTCAGCCTTTGGACACAGGCAATTTTATTTACCAATCAAAACCAATTGGGAGCAGGGTTCCCTCAATCTTATATGCAGGACACTGCAAACAGATTTTGGGGTAGCATAAGTAGCATGAGATTACAAGCATCTACAAGAAAACATTTTCACTAACCTTCATCTAACAGAAGGATCATATCCAAAATACATAAAGAACTCAAGAAGTTAAACTTAAAAAAAAAACAAATAACCCAATTAAAAATGGGGTACAGAACTAAACAGAGAACTCTAAACAGAAGAATCTTGAATGGGCAAGAAGCACATAAAGAAATTTTCAACATTCTTAGTCATCAGGGAAATGCAAATTGAAAGAATCCTGAGATTCTACCTTCCATCAATAAGAATGGCTAACTCTCTACTGACAGAACATTCTGGTGGAAGATGTGGAGAAAGGGCAACAGTCCTCCATTGCTGAGGGTATTATAAACTTATAAAACCACTCTGGAAATCAATCTGACAGTTTCTCAGAAAATTGGCAATAGTTCTACCTAAAACCGCAGCTATACTGCTCCTGTGTATATACCCAAAAGAAACTCCACCATACCCCAAAGACATGGGCTCCATTATATTCATAGCAGCTTTATTCATAATAGCCAGAAACCAGAAGCAACCCAGATGCCCCTTAACTGAATAAAGGATACAGAAAATGTGCATTTACACAATGGAATACTATTCAACTATTAAAAACAAGAACATCACAAATTTTGCAGTCAAATGGATGGTACTAGAAAATATCATCTTGAGTGAGGTAATCTAGACCAAAAAAGGATATGCGTCATATGTAAGCACTGATAAGTATATATTAGCAACAAAATTTAGAGTACCTATGATACTCTACACAGATCCAAAGAAGTTAAACAAGACGGAAAGCCCAAGTAGGAATGCTTGAATCCCACTTAGGAGGGGGAACAAAATAATCATGGGAGGAAGAGAAAGAGAGATAAAGACCTTGCTGGGAGAGGAGAGGACAAGGGAAATATAGGAGCAAGATCAGACATGAGGAGAGACAGGAGTCCCAGAGCCAGGAGAATGAATGGAAATATGCAGCTGCCAGGATTGAGGTAGGGCGATTCTTTAGGAAGTTCCAGAGACCCAGAATGAGGGCAGTTTCGAAGAATCAATGCAAGTGACCTTAGCCAAAATGCCCAACAGTGAGGATATGGAACCTGAAGAGACAAACTCAAGTAGCCAGACTGGACCTCCAGTGGAGGGATGGGTACACCAACCCACAAACAAAACTTCTGACCCAAAATTGGTCCTGTCTAAAAGAAATAGACAAAGACGGAGCAAAGACTGAAGGAATGGCTGACTAGTGACTGGCACATTTTGAGATCCATTTCCCTCACACTATTAATGATGCTATGCTTGCAGACAGGAGCCTAGCATAACAGCCCTATGAAAGGTGCTATCCAGTAGCTGACTGCAGATGCAGATACACACAGAGACAAACTTTGGATGGAGGTCCAAGTCCCCTATGGAAGAGTTAGGGGAAGAAATGAAGGAACTCAAGGAGATGGCAACCCCATAAGAAGACCAAAATTATCCATTAATCTGGACCCCTGGGAGCTCCCATTGACAGAACCACCAACCAAAGAGCATACATGAGCTGGTCCGAGGCTCCCGAGCATATATTTAGAAAAGGGCTCCTATTTCTGGCCTCACTGAGAGAGGATGTACCAAATTCTGCAGTGACTTATTGCACCAAGGTGGAAATATATGGAGACTGCCCTCTCAGAGGCAAAAGGGGATGTGGAAGGCACTCTGCAAGAGAGGACCAAGAGGGGGCATCATTTGGGATAGAAAAGAAAGAAAGAAAGAAAGAAAGAAAGAAAGAAAGAAAGAAAGAAAGAAAGAAAGAAAGAAAGAAAGAGAGGAGGGAAGAAAAGAAGCCAAAGAAAAGCACCCCAGTTCCCAAATAATAACTCAAATGGAATGGTATAATGGTATATTTTATTAATAAATTCCAAGGCCATAAACTAGGCTTGTTCCCTGACTAGCTCATTGTGTGTGTGTGTGTGTGTGTGTGTGTGTGTATGTGTTAGTATAACCCATTTATACTATTCTATGTCTGCCACATGGCTAGTTACCTCTCCTCAGTTTCATACATCCAACTTCCTCCAAGTCTAGATAGGAATGTCCCTTCCCTCACTGTTTCCCAAAGTTCCTCTCTCTCTCTGCTGGAGTCTCATCTTTTAATCCTGCCTCAGTTATTGGTCATCAGATTTTATTAACAGGTGATGCTTCCACATAGTACACAAGAGGTCATCCATACAGCCATCATATTACTTACTGTTTGTCTTCTTGGAAACCTAGATAGTCTCTCACAAATGGCTGGAATTTGCACAAGAATTAAGTTTTTTAGAATCAATTAAATTGTAGTTTAGAAGTGCAATATATTTTTACTCTAGATATAAGCTCAGAAAGCTGATATCATGAATATATTGAATTGGAATTTCAAGTAAGATTTATTAAATCAGACTGCAATCGTTGAACTGCTACAGATGTGTTCTTAATTTATATTTTTGCCACAAGAAGTGATAAACTATTTCTCACTTATCTTCGAATCTATCATCTTTCTATAATCACGATTCACCTCTCAGCTACATAATATTAAATTAATTATTTATCAAAATACATATTTTAAGTAAATTATGTCATATTGAAAACTGTGTTCTATTGTTTATGTTTAAACGTTCATTTACCAAGATAGTCCTTTTTTCTTCAAAAAAACAAATGTCTGCATGAGAGTTTCATTCACCACCATGCTGAACAGGCAAGATGCTACCGCCATGAGCAAGTATGTAATGGAGAGATGGAAGAAAAATAGAAATGAAACATTGTGCATTATGAAGACAGCTGGAACTGAAAAGGTGAGGGTACTGAGGAACAGCCTAATGTGAGTAACCTGTGCTTCTACTTGAAGCTATTAATGTCCTGGCCCATGCTGCCTCTGGGAGCTATGCTGGATCTGTGGCTCTGCAGTAGCATAGGTCTGTGTTGATGTCCATGGTCTATCTTACCACCAAAGATCATGTCGATGTCCCTGATCTAGGCTGCCACTTAGGGTCACATTAACATCTAAGAGTTGTGCAGAAATGGCCTTGCACCTCAATGGCCCCTGCCTCTCACCTTGATAATGTAGGAAATCTAGCCTTGGTGACATTGTTGCAGAAAACATGACCCTGCCTCTCACCAGCTGTGGCACTCAGGAGAGCTGGTCCCATCGCTCACTGGCCCTGCACTGGCATTGATTTGAGACACTTTGTCGAGTGGTCAGACTAACCAAATAAGCTACCACCCAGGCCCAGGTCCAGGGTTTTGAGTTTGCCCAGCCAAACATCTACCCCATCTATGAACTGTGGGAACATCTAAATTAGCTGATCCTGAAAAACCAAAGCTACAGAATCTTCATGAGACAGGGCAACAACAGAATGTCTAAGAAGAGTCTCATTGAGAATCCAGAATTGATGGCATAGCACAAGGCAGGGACCTCAAATTAGACCAGTGACTCATTGCAATGAACATTAGCGAGTACAGATATTTAGACAAAAGGATATACTGTGAGAGATGCCACAATACATTGCAGCTTCCATGACGAGATTTTATTTTTAATCTTGGTTTTTTTTCTTTTTTCTTTTTTCTTTTCTTGCTTTGTTTTGTTTTGTGGGAAAGGTTGCAGGGCAAAAGGTAGATATAGATAAATATAGATATAGATGATGATGATAGATAGATAGATGATAGATAGATAGATAGATAGATAGATAGATATAGAAGGAGGTGAGATGAGTATGATGATTAAGGTAAATGAATGTGAAATTCACAAAGAATCAATGTTTATTATCTTTACTTTTCAATTTTTCTTTTTTTATTAATTTTTTTGGATATTTTACTTACATTTCAGATGCCATCGCATTTCCCCTCCCTAGAAAACCCCTGTTTTGTGCTCCCTTCTCTTTTTTGCTTTTATACAATTTTATTAATGTTAATCAAGAGCTTTATAAGTTTGATAATGCTGAATAACAAGATGCCCATACAATTAGAAGTGTAACCCAATACACAACCTAGATAGATCAACTATCTATGACTGGCAGAGACATGCGGACATCCACCTTCATCTCTCTCTCTCTCTCTCTCTCTCTCACACACACACACACACACACACACACACACACACACACACACACAAATCTCTCCTCCTCTCCTTCTCCTCTTCCTCTCCATACTCATTCTCGTCCTATCCTTAGTCCTCCCATCTTAGCTCCTCCTACATATCACCCTTCCTGTTAAAATAAAATTTTTCTCTCAAAATACAATTAGAGCAAAACTATACCAATTTGTGTCAGTAAGGTACAAGATAGACCTAATACCCAATCTATCATTTTTGTTGACCAACCAGGACCTCTGTCATCTCTCCTAACTAAAAGACTTAGTTCTGAACCTGTTTTTTTTTTTTCTTGGCTTTAGAATGAATGTCAGCTGAAAACCATCCTCTCAAATCTTTTCTCTCAGAGTAAATAGTTGGGATTGGCTATGAGACTATAAGTCTTCAACCCCGTCAGAAATCCAGAATGACTGAATTAACTGAAATTATGGGAAGCACAAAGTATAGCTTCTAAAACTTAGCCAATTTATAGAGACCGCTGAACACCTGGACAATCCCTATATTACAAAACAGTGGAGCATCTGATCTTCAGCCTTCTGGCCCAGGATCATCTGACAGACCTAGTGATGCAGAATTATTAAGGGCTGATTACTCTGTCTAGGCAGATATAGCCAGTCAACTATTCCACAAGTGTGTCCTTTTCTGGACAGTAATTTGTCTGTAGATAAAGAGGCAATTCTTGCCTAGTGGCTGTCTAACCACAACTGGAGTAACTCCAAAGATGCTCAATTTCTTCTTAGAATCCAAGACAGGAAGCTGTCAGGAGCAGACAGGTCTCTAATCAAAATGAACATTAATACAAAAATGTTTGTAACATCAATTCTGTGGACTTCTGACATTTTGAAAACCAACTATCCATGTAAGGCAATCTGGACTGTTGTCTGTTAACTCCTCTCAGCTATTTCTAAATAAAATATAGAAAACACCCTAACAACAAACTCAGAGACATGAATTTGCTATAGGCCCTTAACTCACAGGCTAATCATCTCAAATCAGTTTTAAAAAGTTAAAGAAGGACTAGGTCTAACCCTTGTTTTCCTAAATCTGTTATATAGGGAAAATGCCTATGAGAATAACAATATTAATCTCACTATATATCAATAAGAAGCTTGTACCAATGAAAACCTTAAATTTGAAATCAAAGTAAATTTTGTACCATTTAAGAAATTATAACTTCATCTTAATAACAATTATACATATTTATATCTGTAGGTTATGGCTATGCAATAAATTCTAGGTAATCTTCCCTGTTCCAACAAAACCACTACTTTTCCCTAGAAAGACAGTCCAATATTTAACCACCTTAGTCCCCAAGCCCAGGGAATAGGGGCCCTGACTCTTCATTAACTCCTTCAAGCTGATTACGGACGTTTAGATATTAGAAGAGAGATAGGGAGAAGAGTAAATTGATAAGCCTCTAATGCTGTGCCTTCACTGCATTCAGCTGAAATTCCAGGGCGTCAGAGGTTCGAGCAGGTCTGCTCAGCTTCTTAATGAGTAGATACACCAAGGCTGTGTATTCTGCAATATACAATTCTCAAAACAAATTTTAGTATCAAGATAATTTTTTGTTTGAATACTGGAATCTAGTCTTCTGGTGGCCTACCTCTGCCATATCTAATCCATATAATTCTGGAAGTTTCTATGAGGTTGTGCTCCCCCCATCCTCCCATTCCCGCCTCCCTACTCTCAAATTCCCCAACACTAGGGAATTTAAATTTTCAGGCACTAAGGCCCTCCACTTCCACTGATGCCTAACCACTTACCCCATTTCCTCTCCTCTTATTACTATGAGGGTGCGCTCCCAGCATCTTCCCATTCCTGCCTCCCTGCTCTGGAAATTCCCCAACGCCCCCTAGTGGGTTTCTCCCTTTGTGTTCTCCAGCTGGAGATTTTAGAATGGCTACTCCAGCTTGTTTCTTAGGACTATTTGCTCGAAAAATTGTTTTCCAGCCTTTTACAGTAAGGTACAGTCTGTCTTTGTCACTGAGGTGGGTTTCCTGTATGCAGCAATATGCTGGGTTCTGTTTACGTAGCCAGTCCAACAGCCGATGTCTTTTAATTGGGGAATTGAGTCCATTGATGTTAAGAGATATTAAGGAACAGTGATTGTTACTTCCTGTTATTTTTGTTAGTAGAGGTGGAATTATCTTTGTGTGGCTATCTTCTTTTGAATTTGTTGGAAGAGGATTACTTTTTTACTCTTTCTAGGGTATAATTTATCCTCTTTGTATTGGAGCTTTCCTGCTATTATCTTTTGTAATGCTGGGTTTGTGAAAAAATATTGTGTAAATTTGGTTTTGTTGTGAAATGTCTTGGTTTCTCCATCTATGATAATTGAGAGTTTTGCTGAGTATAGTAGCCTGTGCTGGCATTTGTGTTCTCATAAGGTCTGTATGACATCTGTCCAGGATCTTCTCACTTTTATAGTATCTGGTGAGAAGTCTGGTTTAATTTAGATAGGTCTGACTTTATAAGTTACTTGGCCTTTTTCCCTTACTGCTTTTAATATTCTTTCTTTGTTTTGTGCACTTGGTATTTTGATTATTATGTGACAAGAGGTATTTCTTTTCTAGTTTAGTCTATTTGGCATTCTATAGGCTTCTTCTATGTTTATGGGCGTCTCATTTTTTAGGTTAGGGAAGTTTTCTTCTATAATTTTGTTGAAGATATTTATTGGCCCTTTAATTTGAGAATCTTCACTCTCTTCTATACCTATTACCCTTAGGTTTGGTCTTCTCATTGTGTCCTAAATTTCTTGGATACTTTGTGTTAAGGACTTTTTGCATTTTGCATTTTCTTTGACAGTTGTGTCAATATTTTCTATGGTATCTTCTGCACCTGACATTCTCTCTTCTATGTCTTGCATTCTGTTGGTGGTGCGTGCATCTATGATTCCTGATTTCTTTCCTAGGTTTTCTATCTCCAGGGTAGTCTCCATTTGTGATTTCTTGGTTGTTTCTAACTTCCATTTTTATGTCCTAGATGATTTTGTTCAATTCCTTCAGCTGTTTGCTTGTGCTCTCATGTAATTTTTTAAGGGATTTTTGTGTTTCCTCTTTAAGGGCTTCTACCTGTTTACCTGTGTTCTCCTCAAATTCTTTGAGAGAGTTATTTATGTCCTTCTCAAAGTCCTCTATCATCATCATTAGAAGTGATTTTAAATCTGAATCTTGCTATCCTAGTGATATGGGGAATTCAGGACTTTTTTGTGTGGGAGAATTAGGTTCTAATGATGCCAAGTACCCTGAGTTGCTGATGCTTATGTTCTTGCACTTGCCTTTCACCACCTGGATCCCCTTAGTGCTACTTACCTGTTTCTGACTAGAGTCTGTCTTTCCTTTTATCTTGGTTGTATCAGAACTGTGTGGGGTGGATGGTACTACTGGGGTTAGAGGTGGGGCTCAAGATCTGCTCAGTGCTCAAGCCCAGACAGGAAGGAACCAGTGCTATGGGCCAGGACTTCCTGGGTCTTAGTGGGTCCCAGTTAATCCCTGTTTGGAGTGGATGTTACAGTCTCCTTGCCTAAGATATTGCTGGGGTTAGAGCTCCTGGGAGGCCTGCTTCATCTGGGTTCTGTAAGATTGGGTACAGATCTGCAGCCTGGGATCTGCTCAGTGTTTGGGTCCAGATTGGAAGGCATAATGATTTTTATTAAACTTATTCGGTCCAGTTACAACTCAATGTCAGCACTTTCTCTCTTTTCAGTATTTTGTCATTCAAAGACTCCCCCCATTCCCCATTCCCCTCAGCCACCCTCTGGGTGTCAACCACCCTTCACTCACATCCCACACTTCAAGTTGCTACAAGACTAGGAACATCCTCTCTCACTGAGGCCTGACAAAGCTCTCCATTTAGGGGTCTGGGATCCACAGGCAGGAGGCAACAGGCTCAGGAACAGCCCCTGCTCCCATTGTTTGGGGGACCCACATGAAGACCAAGCTACTCATCTGCTCCATATGTGCAAGAGGCCTAGGTCTAGCCTGGACTCACTCTAAGTAACTAAAACAATCTAACAGAAAAATTATTTTTAAAGTATACATTGTCTAATAATAGTTTTCTGAAACATCATCAACTGAGCATGTTTAAAATTTAATTTTTCAATAAACTGAACATTTTCTAGTTAAAATAATTTTCAGTGTTTCATACATGAGTATTGTATTTGTACCATTTCTATCCCCCCAACTATTCTTTTATCCATAGGACTCTTAAATTCACGTTTGCTTTAGTTATTGTTACTTATATAAGTACACATAAATGTAACAAATAAATAATTTTGTTAACAATTATATATGTAGAATATTATAGTTAATGATAGATAGATGAGAGAGAAAGAGAAAGAAAGAGAGAAAGATAGGGAATTATGACCACTTGTGATTGGATTACAGGTGGCTTGTCTATTTATATCATTTTCTCCTTCTCTTCTAAACTTCTCATATAACTCCATGAATGGGAATTCAAATTCATGGTCTCCTTTTTTCATTACTTGTTGATACATACATTCATATATATATATATATATATATATATATATATATGCATTCTTTCACTTTGAATTTGCTAACTAGTAGGTCCACATAAGAATTTTTAACAAATTCATAGTCCTGAAGATAACATGAGCTTTGGATAAATGACAAAAATATCAATTTCCAATTAATCACCAAATTTAATCCATACTGGCTACACTTCATAATAGTAAAAGGTGCTTTCAAGATAATTGATATAAAATAAAACATCAGTGGTCTTACCCAACTTTGGATCTAGCATACTGCAATACGTACTTCCAGGCAAGATGGTTTTGGTAGTGAAATATTGGCAAGATTATTGAGTCACTAACTATTTCATAATTGGATTTGACATCTGCTCCTCAGAAGAGACTTTCATGTTTATTTTTGAAATCCTGGTCAGAAGCCCATAACTGTGATAAAAACACTTGCTACAAAAAATTTGGGGAGAAATGGCATTGATTTCATCTTACGGTTTACAGTCCATCATCAAGAAAACTCAGAACAGGAACCCAAGTCAAGAACCTAGAGTTAGGAAGTAAAGCAGAAACCATAGAGAAACGTTACTTATTGACTTGTTCCTCATGGCTTTTTTGTCTTGATTCCTTATACAAACCAGGACAACCAGCTCAATGGTGGCACTTCCCATTGTGAGCTACAATACATTAATCAATAAAACACCTAGTGAGTCTTTATGAAACTCTATCCCCAACCTATGAGATCTCAACTGGTTCCCACATCTAGTACCTCAATCAATTCTGTCATCCACTGCCTGTGTCACAAATAATCTCAAGACTTCTAGAAAGGCATGCCTTAATTTTTCCTAAGAGAAATATCCTGTAACACAACATTCAACCTATCCACATAGGCGTATATACCTTCACACTGTGGGAAATATATCCCATGCAGAGATCAAGTATAATATGTTCACATGAGTCCATTACCCCAAGTTATTTTCAACCTGTAGGTCCAGTTTGCCCATGTATCTGCTCTTCTGCCCCAATCTGCTCTGTCTATATCAGACTTAGAACTAATAGAAGTTCATACACCGAGACTTCATCACAGAATACCAACAATATGAAAACTTAGGCCACTATATTCCCTTCAAAAGTACCAGTACTATAGAAATGTTTGCCAGGAAAGATTATTTAGATAAACACCAGAAGACAGAATTTTAAAAAGCAATCAAAAATGTCTAGATCCTGTAAATAATATGAAAAATGTTTTAAAATAAAACAAATAAAATAAAAGGAACACCCAGAAAATGTAGAACACCAAAAAAAAGGAAAAAAGAAAAACTTAACTTTCAAATTGTATGCATTAAAGAGGGAGAATAATCCAAAGTCTAAAGCAAATAACAGATCTTCAACAAGATCATAGAAAAGTCTCCAAATGAACTAAAGACACAACAAAACCAATAAAAGAAGCACACAGAACATTTAATCAATAGTATCAAAAAAGAAAATCCCCATAGTATATGTTAGTTAGGGCACAAAGTGTACAAAACAAAGAAATTGCATTGAAAATATCAAGAGAAAAAAATCAAATAACAAATAAAAGAAAATCCATCAAAATTACTGCTGATTTCTAAATGAAAATTTTGCAAGTCAGAAAAGTATGAAGCAATGTATTTCTAAGTCCTTAAAGGCTATGATGGCCAACCTAGAATAATATACCCAGAAAGACTATGTCATAACTAAAGAAGAAAGAAAAATGTTCTACATTATGAACAACCAACAAAACAAACCTAATGAAAATATGGGAAAAGTATTACAGGCTAAAAATACAAATGAGCACAGCCAAGATACTGTGGAACGATAATGATTAAAACACAAAAGTACAGCTGATAACACAATAACAAAAAATCAACAACAGGATGACTACAAAAAATCAACACACACATTTCAGTAATTACTTTAAACACACATGATCTCAGTTCACTAAACAAAAGAAACAGGCCAACTGTGTGGATCAAGAAACAAGATCCATCTATCTCGAATATCCAAGAAATATATCTTAACTTGAGAAGTCTTCTATCATGGTTTCTATGAACATATTCTAAGATGAAAAACTTTTTTGAGTGCTCCTTTGACTTCCGTGTTTCTCAGGCTGAAGATAATGGGGTTTAACATGGGGGTAATGACCCCATACAACATAGAGATGAGTCTATCTCTGCCAGGAGAGTGTTGACTGGAGGTTGGGCGAATATAGGTAAATATAGTTGTACCATAGAACAAGAAGACTACGAGAAGATGGGAAGCACATGTAGAGAAAGCTTTGCACTTCCCTTCTGCTGACTGTATCTTTAGAATAGTTGAGACAATGTATATGTAGGAGATCAAAGTAATCAGAAAAGCACCAACCCCAAAGATACCTCCTACCACTAAAACAAGCATTTCTGCCACATAGGTGGATGAGCATGATAGGGCCACCACAGGTGGAATATCACAGTAGTATTGGTTAACTCTATTAGACTTGCAGAAAGACAGGCTAAAGGTGGACATTGTGTGGACAAAGGAGTTCAGAAACCCAGCTGCCCAAGTCCCAGACAACAGCTGCACACAGCGAACCTTGGTCATGATGAGGGAGTAACGCAGAGGGAAGCATATGGCCACATAGCGGTCATAAGCCATCACAGCTAGCAAGAAAACTTCAGTCCCAGCTAGGGCCACCAGGAAATAGAGCTGCAAAGCACACCCAACAAAGGAAATGCTGTGATCCTCAGTCAAGAGATTCTTGAGCATCTTGGGGACAGTAGCTGATGGGCAGAATATGTCCAGCAAGGACAGATTTGCCAGCAGGTAATACATAGGCGTTTGAAGCTTTCTCTCAGTCACAATGGCCAACAGGATAACTCCATTTCCCAGTAAAGTGATCTGATAGATGATGAGAAAGGCCACAAAGAGTGGATAGCGCACTTCAGGGAGGTCAGAGAGCCCTATGAGGATGAACTGAGTCACTGTGGTAAGATTGTAGATGTCCATCTCCTTTATCCATAAGATGTTTCTAATGGAAATGGGAGCACAGAATGCAAATTAGAATGATCAAGTAGGGATCTTGCTTCTGAGAAACTGGGAATATAGCAGAATGTGATTAAAGGTGGTGTGTGTTACCTCTATCTTAATTATTATTGCATCACAGTGGATCATGAACATTTTATGTGTTTTGGATTCATTTTTAAGTATATTATATTTGTGTGTGTCTATGTTGCTAAGAGATATTGGTCTGTAATTCCTTTTGTTGAATCTTCTTGTGGTTTGAGTGACCTCAGAGCATGAATTGGGCAATATTCCTCCTGTTTCTATTTTGTGGGATAATTTTTCACATTACCTTAAACATTTGTTTTATTCTGTTATGCCTTAATTTTAATGTGTATGACACTAGACATTTCTTCAATATAAATTAAGGTAGTATTACACAGTTGATTACTTCATATATTCTACTATGTAATCATTATATATATATATATATATCAATGGTAGATAAGACTTTAATACTAAAAATTATCAAAATTATAGGAAATCATATCAACAAGTGAATATGAGTATATGAATGACCTAAGACTTCTTCAACATATATTTTACTTGGAAAAAATAAATGTAGAAATGCTCCTATAACTTTAACACCATATCTTTTAAGATATGAACAATAGCATTTTATTAACATATGTGTAATAATGATGTTAATTAAATTGTTCAGAAGAAATTAATCAAAGTTTCAGAAGTTAGTATTTGGTTTGGTGGTTTTGTAAACAAATTTTTATAGTACCACATATTAGACAATTTGTAGTACAAACTAATTAGAAAATAAATAAAAATTTACATTCCATAATCTGACTCGTATTTATTTTCTGGTGAAACAATGAATACTTTCTTAAGTAAAAATGCAAAGAAATATAATATATAATATTTTTCCTCAAAATGTAAAAGATTTTTATTTTCCCCCATATAATAAATCTCTTCATTTAAGAGGCTAAGGCCAGAGAATTGTAAATTTGAAGCCACCTTGAACTACAAAGCAAAACCCTGTTTCAAAATAAAAGAGAGCACTGCATAAATAAATAAAATGTGCTCCTCTTCATTCCTCAAGCAGCAACAGATTTGAACATAACTGTGGAGTAAATAACTTCTATTGCTAGTCTCTTCATGAAATATAACAAAGAAAATTATTACAATCCTCACAAATATATGTATGTCATTATAAAGTTAATAAAGGATGTTCCTGGATGAATAACAATGACTAAACAAAAAAATAAATCATATCAATTATTAGCATCTCTAATTTTCACAACTCTGTGGATCTCTTAACTTTTATCCTATTTACTAACCTTTCAAATAAAAAAATGTGCAAATAAAATAAGGCACTTTTATGGCAATAGCAACATCTTCAAGCAACAAATGTTTACTTGTACAATAACTCACTGTTTCCTCACACAAATTTGGCTCTTTAAAACAAGAATTATAAGAAATATATTTTAGAACATTCTGATTAAATAAACCTATCCTAATCTTCAGATTATATAATCAATATATATACAACAAAACCTAATAACATATTTTCTTAATTTTATACATTATTGTTTGAAACTAGCGATCCTTGATACACAGAATATGGCATTTGCTCACATGTAAAGACTGCATAAATTTATCAACATTTTCATTCTAGTATTAACATAATTTATTAACAACTTGTGATGCAATTAAAAGTAAATATTTTCATCAGTAATGTGCTTCTCAGAAACAAGTTCTAGAATCTTATAGAAAAATCAATAGTTTCCTAACTAGAGATTAAGGAAAGCTTTATTAAATTCAATCTCCCCAAGTGAATTTTATGATTACTTGATGTACCTAAAAATTATAAACATACATATGGAAATTAATAAAAAAAACAATATGCAAAGCATCACATTTTTATTAAAAATTGCCTACAATTCAGACTTTCTTACCATTTCTGACTTATAACTTTGCATATGGCAAATTCTAAAAATTCTATACAGGAAAATATTCTCTTTTTAGAATTTCAAGTTTCTGTCACTTAGGAAAATATAACATATACAATTTAGCAAAAATAGAACACATATAGCTTAAGTTATAGCACTTATAAACTTTTTATTAGTATATATATATCAATAGCAATAAAATATTGCATTTAAATTATACTTAAAATAGATTATGTTACCAATAGTTTCAGAAATACAATGTAGATGATCCAGCAACAAATTACATCAGTAGGCAAAAATCAAATTAACACTTGTTCTTAGGACTCACACTAGGGGGTTAGTCCATAATTTATATATTCCCATTCTCTCCTTAGGGAAGCAGGATAATTAGAACTCTAGAGAGAATAACCACATTACTATCAAGGTAGTAATAGGGACACAAAACTAATTAATTTGTTTTAATATAATTAATGTAATTCTATGTTACATGCGTGCCATTTTTATTCCTTGTAATAGCCCATGGACATGTCCCACCCAGAATGAATCTATCCAAAAGTAATTTATTTATTATTTTGTGGTTTTCAAGAGTGTCTTCTGTAAATAACAATGACTTTCCCTGATGTAAAAGTTTGAACTTACCTTACAGACTATAGTAAAATAGAATGTTTTGTAGTAACCATATGGTCAAAGTAAGGAACTGGTAACAGGAAACTACTATTTTTAATTACAAAAATTCTTCATTGAACATATTATCACATATTTTGTAAATAATCTCTTTTTATTATAGAGCAGAAACATTACTATATTTATTCATTAGTACACAAGATATCTTCTGAAAACTATGTACCATCAACATGAGAGAACTCTTGAATATGCAACATTTTGTGATTTTTTTCCTTGATATTTTATTTATTTACATTTCAGATGCCATTCTCTCTTCCTCATTCTCTCCACCCATTAATCCTCTATCCCATCCCTCCTCCACCTTTTTTGCCTTTATTCTGTTTAAATTACATGCAAGTATTAAGGTCAGTTCTAGGTTGAGGAACGAGCAATGCAATAGATGCAAATAGTCCAGGAACAAGGAAGACAATAAACCCAGATAATCAAAGAACATGTACAACAATAAACAGTGACCCATGATCACTCCAGTGATCACTATTTCTAAGGAATTATCAGGATGACCAAAATATCTGAACATACTTCCACGTCCTAGTCCAAAGTTGTTTTCATGCCTGAAGCCTACTTCTTTGTTCTAGACTAAGATTTAGATTCCTGCCTGAAATTTCTTCTTTGTTCTAGTCTAAGATTTATATTTCTGCTTGAAATTACTTCTTTGTTCCAGCCTAATGTCAGATACCTGCCTGCAGTTCATTTCCTTGCCCTTGGCCTATGTCAGATTCCTTCCAAGCAGCCCATTTACTTGTCCATGGCCAATGCCATATTCCTGCCAGACATCCCCAAGAGCTCTCCACATCTTCCCCTTTTTATTGCATAAACCAAACTAAGCCTGTCTTAGGTCATTCACAAAAGAAAGCCTTCCTTACATGTTGTGGGTGTACATTATCATAAGCAATGCATTTCTGTCTTAGGTTGGTAAGGCTCTGTGCAGAATCTTCCTCATCTTTGGCTTGCCAGTCTGTTAAATTAATAACTCTGTCTAGGGGTCCATTTTCAGGTTTAAGCCATATAATTTGGCTGCCAGCCTGTTGATGTAGTTAAGAGACAAGCTTTAACATTATGGGAAGGAATAAAAGTATTCCCAGGACAAGAAGAGCTAGCCTGATCAAGCTATATATGCCATTCCAGAGGTCTGACGAAAATGGAAATACTGACCTCAGGCCATGGATAATTTTATTGGCATTATCTACAGCATCAAAGTTCAAGAGAGCAACATTTTTTAAATTCATAATCTCACTATGCAAAGTTGACACACCCAGAGAGTTGTTAGGATTATGCCAAATACCCTACAGGTATCTTTAAACTTTTTCCGATTTATAATGACAATCATTGTAAATATTAGAAGTAACACTACTCCAATGATATTTGTCATGACACTTGAGATGGCTCCTAACTCTTGAACCCTGAACCTCCTTCAGATAATTTGAATAGAATATAGAGCATCATCTGTTGTTTCAGATACCTATATAAATCCTTTTGTATACTCAATACATTAGTAAAATTTTTTTGCTAGATGATTAACAAAAATAGTCAACTCCTTGTGACAATGCTATTGAAGGAGCAGTGGTGCTAGCAATTAATGAAATTAAAGCTGATATGCCAGCAATAATCAAACCTGCTACTTTCTTGCTTCTGCTTAAAGTATAACTCACTTCTTCCAGCACTTTCAAGCTTTTTTTTTTCAGAGAATCAAGGTTTTCTAATACTTAGGGCAGTAAGATAAAAGCTGGTCAATAGACCCCCGTAACAGACATGCCAGACTTCAACACACTAACATAATTGAAAATTATATAGTCAATGCAACTTATAATAAATACTGTAGAAGAGACAAAACCAATTTTAGCTTGAAAATTAAAAGAGCCTTAAAACATGCAGTAACACTTGTTTGAAATCCAGATCCTATCCCAACTTTGTCTCTTGTTATCCTAACATCATAGTGAACTACAGCTAACTTCCAAATATATCTCTGAAAATGTCCACATCCAGCCTTCCAAGTGTAGACTGTTATTTCCAATATTGGTTTGACTTCTAGACCAGTACATGATTGAGTCCTAATAGCTGATCACCTTTAAGAAGAATGCAAGAGACATAATAATTTTTCTTTTCAATTCTCTGTCCCACAAGGTCTAAAACCTTGAGGCAAGGCAGCTTGTCTCATCTGGAATATAGTCAGGCAAAGGTTAGTCAGGAACATATGTCCAATACAGCTCCCCAATCACCCTCATCAGAGCACTCAGAAAGCTCACAGGTCGGCATCATTCTTTGTCTCCGCAACAGCATGTCTCCCCAATCTTTTTAAAGTTCCATGGGCCTCTTCCACAATACCTTGTCCTTGGGGATTATATGAAATCCCCGTAACAAATTGTTGACAAAAAGTCTCGACTACTGAACTACAATTGCCAGCTCCATTGTGTTTTTTATTGGATATTTTATTTATTTCCCTTTCAAAGTTATCCCCCTTCCCATTCCCCCCAAGACACCTTATCCCATCATTTCTCCCCCTACTTCTATGAGGGTATGCCCCCATCCATTCACCCATTCCTGCTTCCCTGCTCTCCAATTCCCTAACACTACTAGGGCATCCAAACTTTCAGGGACCAAGGCCCTCTTCTTCCACTGTTGCCTGACAAGGCCATCCTCAACTACCTATACAGATGGAACCATGAGTCCCTTCCTTTGCCTTCCCAGGCTGGGGGTTTAGACACTGGGAGCACTAGTTCAGCATTTTGATATTCCTTCTAAGAAGGACCAAAGTACACAAACTTTGGTCATCCTTCTTCTTGAGCTTCATGTGGTCTATGCATTGTATCTTAGGTATTGTGAGCTTTGGGACTAATATCCACTTATCAGTGAGTGCATATCATGTATGTTCTTTTGTGATTGGGTTACCTCACTCAGGATGATATTTTCCAGTTCCATTCATTTGCCTAAGAATTTCATGAACTCATTGATTTTAATAGTTGATTAGTACCCCATTGTATAAATGTACCATTTTTTTCTGTATTCATTCCTCTGTTGAAGGACATCTGGGGTTTTTTCCAGCTTCTGGCTATTATAAATAAGGCTGCCATGAACATAGTGAAGCATGTATCCCTGTTAGATGTTGGAGCTTCTTCTGGGTATATGCCCAGGAGTGGTATAGCTGGGTTCTCAGGTAATACTATGTTCAAATTTCTGAGGAACAGCTGGACTGCTTTCCATTGTAGTTGTACCAGCTTACAATCCCACCCACAATGGAGAAGTCTTCCTCTTTCTCCACATCCTTGCCAGCATCTACTATCACCTGAGTTTTTGATCTTAGCCATTCTGACTGGTGTGAGGTGGTATCTCAGGAATGTTTTGATTTGCATTTCCCTGATGACTAAGGATGTGGAACACTTTTTTAGGTGCTTCTTGGCCATTCGAGTTTCCTCAGTTAAGAATTCTTTATTTAGGTCTGTACCCCACATTTAATAGGGTCATTTGATTATCTAGAGTCTAATTTCTTCAGTTCTTGGTATACCTTGCATATTAGCCCTCTATCAGATGTAGAATTAGTATAGATCTTTCTCTAATCTGTTGGTTGCCACTTTGTCCTCTTGATGATGTCCTTTGCTTTACAGAATTTTGATGGGGATTGCATTAAATCTGTAGATTGCTCTTGGCAAGATAGCCACTTTTACCATATTAATCCTTCCAATCCATGAGCATGGGAGATCTTTCCATCTTTTGAGATCTTCTTCGATTTCTTCTTTAGGGACTTGAAATTCTTGTCTTACAGATCTTTTACTTGCTTGGTTAGATTCACACGATGGTATTTTATATTATTTGTGACTATTGTGAAGGGTGTCATTTCCCTAATTTCTTTCACAGCCTGTTTATCCTTCCAGTAGAGGAAGGCTACTGATTTGTTTGAGTTAATTTTATATCCAGTCACTAGGAGTTCTCTGGTGGAAGTTTTAGGGTCAATTAAGTATACCATCATATCATCTGCAAATGGTGAAGTTTTGACTTCTTCCTTTCCTATTTGTATCCCTTTGATCTCCTTTTGTTGCCTAATGGATAGGACTTCTAGTACTATATTGAATAGGTAGGGAGAGAGTAGGCAGCCTTGTCTAGTCTTTGATTTTAGTGGGATTGCTTCAAGTTTCTCTCCATTTAGTTTGATGTTGGATACGGGTTTGCTGTATATTGCTTTTACTGTGTTTACGTATGGGCCTTGGATTCCTGATCTTTCCAAGGCTTTTACCATGGCTGTTGAATTTTGTCAAACGTTTTCTTAGCATCTAGTGATCTTATCATGTGCTTTTTTATTTCCTTTGTGTTTGTTTATATAGTGGATTACATTGATGGATTTCCAAATATTGAACCATCTCTGCATTCCTGGGATAAAGCCTACTTGATCATGATGGATACTTGTTTTGATGTGTTCGTGGATTCAGTTTTTGATGATTGTATTGAGTGTTTTTGCATCAATATTCATATAGGAGATTGGTCTGAAGTTCTCTTCCTTTGTTGGGTCTTTGTGTGGTTTAGGTATGAACGTAATTGTGGCTTCATAAAATGAATTGGATAGTGTTTCCTCTGTTTCTATTTTGTGGAACAGTTTATAGAGACTTGGTATTAGGTCTTCTTTGAAGGTCTGATAGTACTCTGCATTAAAACTGTTCCCAGACATTTTTTGGTGAGGAGACTTTTAATGATTGCTTCTATTTCTTTAGGAGTTATGGGACCATAGATAGGTTATCTGGGCATGATTTAACTTTGGTAATTGGTATTTGTCTAGAAAATTGTCCATTTCATCCAGATTTTCCACTTTTGTTGAGTATAGGATTTTGTAATAGGATTTGATGATTTTTTTAGTTTTGTTGGTTTCTGTTGTTATGTCACTTTTTTCAGTTCTGATCTTATTAATGTGGATACTTTCTCTCTACCCTCTGATTAGTATGGCTAAGGGTTTATCTATCTTGCTGATTTTCTCAAAGAATCACCTCCTCATTTTATTGATTCTTTGTATAGTTCTTTTTGTTTCTACTTGGTTGATGTCAGGCCTGAGTTTGATTATTTCCTGCCATCTACTCTTCTTATGGGTATTTGCTTCTTTTTGTCCTAGAGATTTCAGGTATGTTGTCAAGCTGCTAGTATATGCTCTCTTCAGCTTCTTTTTGTAGGCACTTAGAGCTATGAGTTTTCCTCTAAGCACTGTTTTGGTATGATGTGTCTTCATTTTTATTAAATTCTAAAAAGTCTTTAATTTCTTTATTTCTTCCCTGACCACATTAGCATTGAGTAGAGTGTTATTCAGATTATATGTGAATGTGGGTTTTCCATTGTTTTTGTCATTATTGAAGACCAGGCTTAGTCCACAGTGATCTGATAGGATGCATGGGACTATTTCAGTTTTCCTGTATCTGTTGAGACCTGTTTTGTGATCAATTACAAGGTCTTTTTTGGAGAAGGTTCCTTGAGGTGCTGAGAAAAAAGGTATATTCTTTTGTTTTAGGATGAAATGTTCTATAGATATCTGTTAAATCCATTTGGTTCATAACTATTGTTAGTTTCACTGTATCTTTGTTTAGTTTCGATTTTCATTATCAGACCCTTGCTGAGAGTGGAGTGTTGAAGTCTCCCACTATTATTGTGTGAGGTACAATGTGTGCTTTGAGCACATTGAAAGTCAATTTTATTCGATATTAGAATGGCTACTCCAGTTTGTGTCTTAGGACCATTTGCTTGAAAAAGTATTTTCCAGCCTATTACTCTAAGGTAGTGTCTGTCTGTCTGTCTTTGTCATTGAAGTGGGTTTTCCTGGATGCAGAAAAATGCCGGGTATGGTTGCTTATGCAGTCTGTTAACCTGTGTCTTTTTATTGGAGAATTGAGTTCACTGATGTTAAGAAATATTAAGGAAAGGAGATTGTTGCTTCTTGTTATTTTTGTTGTTAACCGTGGCATTGTTTGTGTGGCTATCTTCTTTTGTTGTAAGATTACTTTCTTGCTCTTTCTAGGGTATAATTTCCCTCCTTGCATTGGAGTTTTCGCTCTATTATCCTTTGTAAGTGCTGAGTTTATGGGAAGATATTGTATAAATTTGGTTTTGTCATGGAATATCTTGGTTTCTCCATCAATGGTAATTGAGAATTTTGCTGGGTATAGTAGCCTGGGCTGGCATTTGTGTTCTCTTAGGGTCTGTATAACATCTGTCTTGGATCTTCTCGCTTTTACAGCATCTGGTGAGAAGTCTGGTGTAATTATAATAGGTCTGACTTTATATGTTACTTGGCCTTTTTCCGTTACTGCTTTTAATATTCTTTCTTTGTTTAGGGCATTTGGTATTTTGATTATTATGTGACAGGGGGTATTTCTTTTCTGGTCTAGTCTATTTGGTATTCTATATGCTTCTTGTATGCTTATGGGCATCTCATTCTTTAGGTTAGGAAAGTTTTCTTCTATAATTTTGTTGTATTTATTGGCACCTTAAGTTGGGAATCTTCACTCTCATCTATACCTATTATCCTTAGGTTTGGTCTTTTCATTGTGTCCTGGTTTTCCTGGATGTTTTGGGTTAGGAACTTTTTGCACTTTGCATTTTCTTTGACAGTTGTGTCAATATTTTCTATGGTATCTTCTGCACCTGAAGTCCTCTCTTCTATCCCTTGTATTCTGCTGGTGATGCTTGCATCTATGACTCCTGATTTCTTCCCTAGGTTTTCTATCTCCAGGGTAGTCTCCCTTTGTGATTTCTTTATTGTTTCTACTTTCATCTTCATGTCCTGGATGGTTTTGTTCAATTCTTTCACCTGTTTGGTTGTGTTTTCTTGTAATTCTTTAAGGGATTTTTGTATTTCCTCTTTAAGGGCTTCTACCTGTTTAACTGTGTTCTTCTCATTTTTTTGAGAGTGTTATTTATGTCCTTCTTAAAGTCCTTTATCATCATTATTACAAGTGATTTTAAATCTGAATCTTGCTTTCCTGGTGAAATGAGATCAGGACTTTCTATTGTGGGAGATCTAGTTTCTGATGATGCCAAGTACCCTGGGTTGCTGATGCTTATGTTCTTATGCTTGCCTTTTGCCATCTGGATCTCCTTAGTGCTATTTGCACTGTCTCTGACTGGAGCCTGTCCTTCCTATTATCTTGATTGTGTCAGAACTGTGTGGGGTGAATGTTGCTTCTGGGGTTAGAGCTGAATCCCAAGATCTGCTCAGTGCTTGAGTGCAGACTTGGAAGAACCAGTGCCCCTGACCAGAAGTAAATTTCTGGGTCCTAATGGGTTTCAGTTATTCCCTGTTTGGGGCAGGTGTTGCATCTCCTTACCTAAGATACTGCTGGGTTTAGAGCTCCTGGGAGCCCCACCTCCTCTGGGGTTTGTGGGATAGGATGCAGAGCTGAAGCCCAAGATCTGTTCAGTGCTCAGGTGCCGACTGGAAGTGAATATGCAACTTTTTAACTGTATTATTTTTATTATTTTTTAAATTTAATTTTCTTACTTGTTCATTTTACATTCAGATCACTGCAATCCTCCCAGTCACCCCTCCCACAATCCTTTCCTCATCCCCCTCTCCTTCTCCTCTAAGCAAGTGGAGACACACCTTGGTATTCCCCCTACCCTGGCCCTTTAAGTCTTTGCAAGACTAGGTGCTTACTCTCCCACTGACATCAAACAAGACAGCCTGGCTAGTAAAACATATTCAAAGTACAAGCAACAACGTTTGGGATAGCCCATGTTCTAGTTGTTCAGGTCTCACATGAAGGTCAAGTTGCACATTGGCTACATATGAGCAGAGAGGCCTAGATCCAACACTTGTATGTTCTTTGCTTAGTGGCTCATACACTGAGACCTCCAAGTGTCCAGGTTAGCTGACTCTGTTGGTCTTTCTGTAGAGTTTTTATCCCCTTCAGGACCTCAAATTCTTCCTTTTATTCTTCCATAAGAGTCCCCAAGCTCCATTCACTATGCAGATGTGGGTGTGTCTGTATTTGTCTGAATCAGATGCTGGCTGGAGTCTCTCAAAGGACAGAATACTCATGTCTGCAAGCATAGCAGAGTATCATTAGTAGTGTCACAGATTTGTATTTGCCCATGGGATGATATTAAGTTGGGTCAGTTAATGGTTGGTCATTTCCTCAGTCTCTGCTCCAGCCTTCATGCCTGCATTACTTGTGAACAGAATAAAATTTAGGTTGACAGTTTTGTGAGGGGGTTAGTGTCTTTATCATTCCACTTGATTATCTTTCTGGATGCAGGAGGTGACCTTATCAGATTCCATATCACCAGTGTAGTGAGTCATAGTTAAGGTCACCCCCATTGATTCTTGGGCACCTCTCTTATGCCAGGTCTCTGTCTCATCCTGGAGATGGCCTCCACCTCTTTATCCCTGTCACCTGCAGATTTTCATTCATTTTCATGGTCATCTAGCTATCTATACTGTTCTACCCAACACCAGATCCTGAATACCCCATTCCCCTCCACATCCCACTTCCCTCACTCTACTTGCCCTTTATGACTATTTATTCCCCCCTTCTAAGTGAGATTCAAGCTTCCTGACTTGGAAATTCCTTCTAGTTTAGTTTCTCTGGGTTTGTGAATACTATGTAACCTGGTCTGTGTATTTTATGGCTAATATCCACTTATAAGTGAGTACATACCATAGATGTCCTTTTGGGACTGTGTTACCTCACTCAGGATGATATTCTCAAAATCTATTTGCCTGAAAAATTCATGATGGCCTTATTTTTAATTGCTGAATAACATTCCACGG
>JANHMN010000003.1:78313547-78361574 GCA_030674055.1 Rhabdomys pumilio | reverse complement strand
TTCTGACTTCTCTAGGCATTGGCTATTGCCTGATTTAGACTAGGGTGGCCCCAGACCTTAATTGAACTAAAATTGGGGCTGGATGATGAGTGAGTCCTATCGGGTTCTTTTCTGCCCACATCTAGGAGATTTCTGCCAGAAACCTCTGAAGCAACAGGCTTGGAGATGGACCTGGCTGCGGGAACAATTTGTACTCCTAGGGACAATGTCAGGACATAGATGGGGCCATTCTTACCCAGCATTTTCACTCCCTCTGGGCCAAAATGGATTTGGGCTTCCATTTTGGTGAGAACATCTCTTTCCAGCAGGGGGTATGGACATCCAGGCATGACAATAAATGAGTGGGTTATTTGTACCACTTTGAAGTCCGCCTTTATTCAGGTAGTCGATGGATAGGGCTCTGTGCCTATTGTTCCTTGCATCCATGTTTTCCGGTCTGACAGGGGCGCCAGTGGTTGTTTCAAATCAGAGTGTTTTCCCAGTGTCCACTCTAAAGTCTATTGGCTTCTCCATCTTTAGGGTTATCCAGTGCTCCTGGAGTTGAGGGGGTGAGCCCCGATGCCATCAGTCATTAAGTTCTTCCAATTCCAGAAGTTTTGGGGCCCTCTCTTGGGTTTTTCTTAAGGCATTCATTTTTCCAATGGCCTTTTTCTTTGCAATAGGCACATTGTTCCCTCTGTAACTGAGGATGGATTTCTCCTTTTGTGGGGACTGGCTTACCTTTGCCCCTTCTGTGAGCCAGGTTTTCCAGTTTTCTTTCACTGGGACTTACACAGTGCATTGCAGCAAGCAGCACTTTCACCAGTCCTCTGGTCTGTGGATCCTTAGGGGTCTCTCAACTGTTGTAAACCTACTCAGCTATAGCTACTAATTCAGTCAGCTGCTTACTCACTAAGCCATCTAGGCACTAAAGTTTCTGACAGATGTCAGGGGAAGCTTGGTTAACAAAAGACATGCTCATATCCAGTTGGTTCTCTCTGGCCTCTGAGCCAAAAGGGAAAAGGTTTTATAGGTTTTTAAAAGCTTCTGTCGATATTCTCTGAGGCTTTCATTCTTTCCTTACATTACCTGGCTTACCTTGGATAAATTTGTGGGCTACCTGGAAGCCTCCCAGAGGCCTCCTCAGAATCTGGCAGTAGACCCAGAGGCTCTCTTTACCTTCAGTAGAGTTATAATCTCAGCCAGGCTGAGCCAAAGGGAAAACCATATGGATATCAGCCTGGATATGGGTGGGCAGCCCATTTGCTCCTGGAACCAGTTTCCAGGTGGCTCCCAAGATCTGTTCCATTTCTTCAGTAGTAAAGAATACCTGGAACAGTTGTTGGCAATTCTCCCAAGTGGTCTGGTGAGTCAGCATATTTGACTCTAAGAGAACTATGAGAGCTCATGACCTCTCTAAAAATGCAGGGATTCTGCAAGTTCAAATTGTTTAAACCATTACTGGCAAATGACAAACAGGTCATAAATCATCTTCCTTGAGTGTCTAGGGGTCCCATAGGTCAGAGGAGTAGGGCTGTAGTAGAGTCAGACCTCTGGGAAGTACAGGTCCTAGTGTGAGGTGGACTCCAGATAGAGTCAGGGGCTTCCTCCCTTTCTGCCTGCACTAGCTAGGCAGGAGCAGCAGCTGCAGGGGCAGGAACATAAGGAAGAGGGCAGAAATCAGTGGGGCAAGAGGGAGGAAGCAAGGCAGGTGGCCAAGGCTGGTCCTCCCTCACAGGAAGGAGGGCTGGAAGTGGTGCAGCTGGTTACATAAAGGATTTTAGTCAGGCAGGGGACTTCTTCTTCTTCTTCTTTTTTTTTTTTTTTGATATTTTATTTACATTTCAGATGCCATCCCCTTTCCCCATTTCCCCTCCCTAGAAAACCCCTATCCCATGCCCCCTTTTCCTTTTTGCTTTTATACAATTTTTTAAAATGTTAATCAAAGGCTTTATAAGTTTTGGTAATACTCAATCAGAAGTGTAACTTCTGTAACTCAATACCCAACCTAGATATATCAACTATCTTTGACTCGTGGAGACACGTGAACATCTGCCTCCATGCCCCCCCTCTCTTTCTCTCTCTTTCTCTCATCACCTAGCTTCTCCTCTTCTTCTCCTCCTCTCCTTACTCCTTTTCTTCCTCTCTGTACTCCTGTCACCTTAGCTACTCCTACTTATCACCCTTCCTGTTAAAATAAAACTTTTTTCTCAAAATACAATTAGAGCATAATTATGCCAATTTGTACCAGTGAGGTACAAGATAGTCCTAATAACTCACAGGCTAACCATCTCAAATCAGTTAAAAAAGTTAAAGAAGGACTGGGTCTAAGCCTTGTATTCCTAAATGTGTTATACAGGCACAATGCCTATGACAGTAACAATATTAATCTCACTTTTATATCAATAAGAAGCTAGTACCAATGAAAACCTTAAATTTGAAATCGAAGTAAATTTTGTACAATTTAAGAAATTATAATTTCATCTTGAGAATAATTATACAGATTTCTACCAATAGGTTATGGCTATGAAATAAATCCTAATTAATTCTCCCTGTTCCAACAAAACCACTACTTTTCCCTAGAAAGACAGTCCAGTATTAACCACCTTAGTCCCCAACCCAGGGAATAGGGGCGCTGACTCTTCATTAACTTCTTGAAGTTGATTACGGGCATTGAGATATTAGAAAAGGGGTGGGGGGAGAGAGTAAATTGATAAGCCTCTGATGCTGTGTCTTCACTGCATCCAGATGGAATTCCAGGACATCAGAGGTTTGAGCTGCTCAGTTTGCTTGATGAGTAGATACATCAAGGCTGTGTATTCTGCAATATACAATTCTCAAAACAAATTTTAGTATCAAGCTAATTTTTTTTTTATTTTTTTCATTCTTTGCTCTCTTTTTTTTATATAAATTTTTTTTAATTTTTTTTAATTGGGTATTATACTTACATGTCAGATTTTATCCCCTTACCCCACTTCCTCCCGCCACCCAGAAACCTCCTATTCCATCCCCTCTCCTCATGCTTCTATGAGGCTGTGCCCCCACCTACCCCCCACCCCCACTACCCCCTCCTCACCCTCACATCCCCCCCCCTGCACTCTGTGTTCATTTTTTCATGGGACCAAGAATCTCCTCTCGGCAGGGGACTTCTTGACCAGGTATTGCCACATAGTGATATAAGGCACCTGGTCTGGGAGCCCTGTGGCCTCATAGACTATAAGTCTTCACCCTGTAAATAGTGGGAAGATGGAAAGTTCCCTCCTCAGGCCATTTTATGTTGAAGGTAGGCCATTCATTCCTGCAAAAGGTAATTGGCTGGGAAGGGGGAAGAGGGGGGAAGGAAGGGGAAGAGGGGGGAAGGAAGGGGAAGAGGGGGGAAGGAAGGGGAAGAGGGGGAAAGGAAAGGGGAAGAGAGGGGAAGAAGAGGGGAAGAGGGGGGAAGGAAGGGGAAGGGGGGGGAAGGAAGGGGAAGAGGGGGGAAGGAAGGGGAAGAGGGGGGAAGGAAGGGAAAGGAGGGGGAAGGAAGGGAAGAAGGGGGAAGAAGGAGGGGAAGAAGAAGGAAGGGGGAAGAAGAAGGGGGAAGAAGAAGGGGAAAGAGGAAGGGGGAAGAAGGAGGGGGAAGGGGGAAGAAGGGGGAAGGGGAAGGGGGAAGGGGAAGAAGGGGGAGGGGGGAAGAAAGGGGGAGGGGGAAAGGGGAGATGGGGGAAGGAAGGGGGAAGGGGAAGGGGGAAAGGGGAAGAAGTGGGAAGGGGAAGGGGGAAGAAGGGGGAGGGGAAGAAGCGGAAGGGGAAGGGGGAAGAAGGGGGAGGGGAAGAAGGGGAAGGGGAAGGGGGAAGAAGGAGGAGGGGGGAAGAAGGGGAAGGGGAAGGGGGAGAAGGAAGAAGGAGAAGGAAAAAGGAGAAGGAGAAGGAAGAAGGAGAAAGAAGGAGGGGGAGGAGGAGGAGAAGAATTATTAAGAACTAGATAGAAACCATACTGTGATAAAGAATACTGACTTTTCCCTTGCCAGGTACTATGCTAAATTGCAAAGAAATTATGGGTGTGATATTCAGTGCCTATCATCCCTTGTAGGATAGCATGTAGAAAGCAGAGACAGAAGGATTGCCACCAGTCCAATGCCAGCTACACAGTAGGACCTTGCCAGTCTCAGGGGAAATGTCTATTAATTTGGTATAATATTACAGTGTTTTAGAAAAGGAAACATTATAGATATACTGTTTGGAGATTACAAATGTAATACCCAATTACTTGGAGACTGGATATTTGGTGAAAGCTGATGGAAATCTTATGTTCAGATTTGGAGAGTGAGTTGGATGTGGCCATTTGTGTGGATGAGTCTACAGGTCAGAGAAGTCTTACCTAGAGATACAAATTGGAAGGACGTGAGCAGGTAGTTGACCCATATGAGTTATACTCAGGTCTTGGGATCCCCAGGAGAGCTCAAAGAATTGCCAGATACGATTCAGTGAGGCGAAGAATTTAATAAGTTCGAACCCAGGTTCAGATCCCAGTCCGTTCCCACTGTGCAGGGCAGGATTATGATGCTGCATATAGGGGCTTAGGGAATTTATACACAAGCAGGTTCTGGGGTTTCAGGGTTAAGTCATTCTGCAAACACAATTCCGTATGTTTAGGTCGCACAATTTTGGAAAGATGCTCCTTTGGCCTTTATGGTGCTATCAGGGGTGTTTTTACAAACCGGTCACAGTTGTCTGAGAATGCTTAATTGTCTCAAAATATGGTGCTTAATCTCTCTAAGGATGTGTGGTTCTTTGCTTCTCCCAAGCCCTGAAGCCACCTGTGCTTGAGAGTGTCTAGTTATCTATGAGAAAGTGCGAGTCCCAAAGACATGGAGGCTGGGAGCCTCAGCTGTTAATCCGTTCTCAGGCTGGCATTTGTCATCCAGGAGAGAATTTGCATTGGGGAGTGCTATTGGATGGGGGAGGGGTTGCAGAAAATTTCAGTGTCTCCTTTGAAGGATCTGGCAGCAAGAAGGAGCGAGGTGGGGTGAAGGGGAGCTTTTGTGAGCACAAGGGAGTGCTCAGGCAAGGAAAGTGCTGAGGCTGGGGGAAGTGCTGGGGCTGGCACTGGTTGCCCAGTCTCTTCATAAGATCCTGGTACTAAATGATTAATCTAGAATATGAGTCTAAATAAAAAAGATCAAAAAGCCATGGAGTAGCCAAACCAGTCCAAATTTCAGGGTTATGGAGCTTCACCAAAGAGGAGGCAGACAGTACCAGTCAGATTGGTGAGAGCCTGTGAAGCCTTGAAAATGCTGTCTGTGGTCCTAAGGCCTATGAATCACAGAAAACATGTCAATATTGTGGAAAGATGGTTTGGCCATGCTCCATCCCAACACTGTGACCCTAAGAATACCTAGCAGAAATAACCACGGAGATTTGGCAATGATAATGGCAATAAGCTACAGAGCAATGTTTCCAGATCAGCAGCTTTCTCCACTCAGTTCCCCTTCCTCACACAGTGAGGTCAGTTTGAGTTGGAGGGGCCATCCTACAGCAGGATACACACAAAGAAGGGGATGGACATGATGGTGGAGGGATCTGAGGACACTCACCTGACCCATATTGATGGGAAAAAATCGGTTCCAGCAGCTGCCGTTCACACAGCTCCAAGTGTGATAAAGGTAGAAGGGTATGGAAAGAAGAGAGACACCTGGCCACGACAAGGAAGTAGGAAAAGGGCTGTGGGAGAAGACCCTCTGGAGCAAGGACCAGCCTGGGCTCAGTGAGGCGCAAGGCTACTTCTGACCACCTCACCCAACTTGGACTGAGATCAAGTTCTTATTGACTCTAAGCCTGTGTCTTCAACAGCAATGTGGCAATAGTACCCACTTGAGTTGGCTGTCATGAGGATGAGAGGAAAGATTACAAGTATCAAAAGCTCTGAGTATGTGTAAGGCCTAGAGCCCAAAATAAAGTAATATAGTTAAAAGATTCCTAGCACACAAAAGACAACCCATAATATGACACACTCATCCATGCTGTTACTGAAAACATGGTGCTCTGTTTCATGAAGCCTCACATTGCAAAAAAAAAAAAAAAAAAAAAAATTAAAAAATAAGAAAAAAAAATCAAGCTTACAAGTTTAAGAGTGGCTCAGCATTGGATCATTTACATATTAATGTCCAAAGTACCTACAGCTTCTGGCTGCTGGAACAGAAAAGAGGAAATCCTTTACTGTCTGTCACAAAGGATTGTATTAGGCAGCACTATAACAAAAGACAGAATAACCAGAGAAACAAAACAGCGGAGGTGATCGTAGTTTTACACGATATGGGAACATTCAGGTTGAAAACACAAGGACCCAGAGTGAACTATTTGTTTTGATACTTAGGTTCTACCAAGAACCTACCAATTCAATTCAATCTGGGCAAAGGAGATCCTGTTTTCTACACTTTGGAGAAAATGGACTCTGCTATCTATAATCTAAGGTTTAAGTGAAGAGTGGGCTATAGGAGATACCTTTGTCAGACACAAACTGCTAATGAGGGCTTCTCTCTGGAGTATCACTTTCTGAGCTCCTACACTATATAGAAGGCCAAGAAGTGAGTTGAAGAAGGTAGGAAACTGTAAGCATCCAGGACACTGGGAATACAGCAAGCATAGGCCTCAGCAGAGTGACAGACCTTGGTCCCTGAGTGGTATGCACTACCCACAATAATAATACAGAATAACTCTTGGTTGATCCATAAGTCTGTAAAAAAGAATCTTCTATAAACAGGTAGAAAAGACCACCTTGAAAGTCAACACCCCTCTCACCAGTACCTGTCTTCCATTTTAACTTGGCCTCTTTGAAATTCTATAATTTCAAAATTATTTCTAAATTCTATAAAGGCTCAAGAACTTAGACAAATCAAAGAGACAAATATCTAGAATTTATCCATTAAAACGGTGGCACATTCTGTAATTCTGTAAGGTCAAGTCCTGTCATCAAAGTTGTTTAAAAATAGAAGGAATGTATAGTGCAATAGTTCTCAGGGGAGCGGGTCCTCTCTGACCAGTAGTATTACACAAGGATGAAGGCATTTCCAGATTTGTCCTGTGACTTTCAGCAAACGCAGCCAGCCAAACTTAAGCTCAGACTTCTTTTAAAATTCATTTTTTATTAATTTTTATTAATTATTTTATTTGTTTACATTTCAAATGTTATCCCCGTTCCTGGTCTTCCCTCCACAAATCTCCCATCCCATCCACCTCCCCTTTGCCTCTAAGAGGGTGCTCCCCACCCACCTACCCACTCCTGCCTCACCTCTCTAGCATCCCCCTTCTCTGGAGCATCAAGCCTCCACAGGACCAAGCAGCCCCCCTCCCACTGATGCCAGATAAGGCAGTCCTCTGCTACAGGTATATATAGTAGGAACCATGTAGTAGGCCCATGTATATTCTTTGGTGGTTTAGTCCCTGGGAGTTCTGAGGAGTCCGGTTAGTTGATATTGTTGTTCTTCCTATGGGGTTGCAATCCCCTTCAGCTCCTTTAGTCCTGCTCCTAACTCTTCCATTGGGGTCCTCAGTCTCAGTCCAATGGTTGGCTCTAAGTATCTGTATCTGTCTTAATCAGATGCTGGCAGAGCCTCTCAGAAGACAGCCATACCAGGCTTCTGTCTGTAAGCACATCTTGGCATCAGCAATACTGCTGGGGTTTGATGTCTGTAGAAGGGATAGATCCCACAGTGGGGCAGTGTCTGGATGGCCATTCCTTCAGTCTGCTCCATTTTTGCCCCTGCCTTTCCTTTAGACATAAAAAAATCTGGGTTAAAAATTTTTAAGATGGGTGGGTGGTTCCATACCTCAACTGGGGGCCATGTCTATCTACTGGAGGTGGTCTCTTCAGGTTCTATCTCTCTACTGTTGGATATTTCAGCTAACGTCATCCCCATTGGGTCCTGGGAGCCTCTTGTATCCCTGGTGTCTGGGACTTTCTAGTGGTCCCCCCACCCCCCCTCCCACTACTGCTACTAATTTCTATTTATTCTCTTGGCCCTCTGGACTTCTCTCCTGTCTCTTCTCATATCTGATCCTGCCCCACCCTTTTTCTCTCCTTCTTCCCTCTCCTACCCAGTTCCCTCCCTCCTTCTGTCTCCCATGATTATTTTGTTCCCCCTTCTAAATGGAATTGAAGCATTCACACTTTGGACTTCCTTCTTGTTAAGCTTCATATGGTCTATGAGTTGTAGCATGGTTATACTGAGCTTTTGGGCTAATAATTTTCTATGAGAAGATACATTTAACATATTTAAAAAACAGTAGAGAATAGAGTTTCCCTGAATAAGAAGACATGTAGGTCATAAGACATTCCCTATGTTTTCCCTTTTTTCTGTTCAGGTTGTCTTAATGATTATTCTAGACACATTTGGAGCATAATGGTATGAAAAATAGTTCAAGGTACATATATAGTTTTAACTTCTTAGCATCATTATGTTTCTTTAAGGCAAGAATTATTTTATATCTAATTGAATGCATATCTAATATATCCAAAATATTATTTCACTATATAAACAGTATAAAATCAGCAGTTACATATTCATATTCAATTCTTTTTGCATACCAGAGCTTCAAAACCCAATGAGTATTTAATACTTCCATCTTAATTCAGACTAGTCACATTTCAGTTGTTTGGTGCCTACAAATAACTGGCCATTGAACAGCAAGCAAAACTTAGAGGGCAAGATCTCTATATTTTTTTCTAAACATGAAAATATATATTTATATTTATAAGGTATCAAGAATTATGAGGACTCAATGAAAATCCAAATGAAACCACTGAATTCAAGCCTATGAAGAAAAAAAAAAGAAAGTGTTTGTTCCTACTGTAATTCATTGTTTTTAAAAACTAAATATAGTACAGGTGCATGTACTAGCCTAGCATATGTAAGGATTGATTCCCAGTGCTGCAAGAATAGTGGTAATAAATAATAGGAAGCATTATACTTTACCATTTACCATTAATAACTATAAAATGTCTGTGCTGGAAATTACATTCAAAGGTGAGCATAGTGCATCATGCCTATAAGTCCAAAGCTTGGTAGTCTAAAGCAGGAGGATTGACATTAATTTGAGGCTAGCCTAAGCTCTGACTCAAACGAAAAAAAAAACTGAAATAAAGGTATGGAGATATGGAAGCAATTAAGAATGCTTTACTATGCAATTATGAGGACCAGAATTAAGATCCCATTATCTACATAACAAGCCAGGCATTCTGCAAAAAATAAAAAATAAATACGTAAGTAAATAATATTTTTTAAAATGGACCACAGAAAAAGCTATATGAATATGGGATTCTTTTGAAAAAAATTATCAAAGACTAAAAGAACCATAGACTAAGAAAGCAACTTAACATGAAACAGTCCCCCAAAATGTAAAAGGAAATCAAGCCCCTAAGAATTGAAGAGGGAAGGCCACTAAAAAGAGAAACATAATCACCAGCAGGTAAGTGGAGAAGGCTTATCATGAGCGATTAAACACATTCCAGGAAATCACTGCTTTTAATCACCCTTGTTGTTTTTGAGTTTATTAAACACTAAAAGTTATATTTAGTTAGTATTGGGATGCTATCCCATCAATACAGCCTTTTTTTTTGTAAGCAATGTTTTCCAATACACATGAGCAGTGCAAATTTTCTCATATATTTTAAACACACAAGAAACACAATCCCCAGAACTAGTAGAAAAAAGGGAAGGAGGGAGGAAGGGAGGGAAAAAGTGAGGGAGGGAGGGAGGGATAGAAGCTAGAGAAAAGGAAGGAAAGGGAAGGAGGGGGAGAAACAAACATATTGTACTCACATATTATGTTTCATCAAAAATTATTCTAACGGAGGAAAAAAGGAGAAACAGATCAAATGTCAACAGCTGAGAACTGGTTAGGAAAATTATGCTACATTAGATTATTCTATAGGCATTAGAAAGGTGGAGAGGTGAATCTCTGTGTGTTACAGATAGGAATGTAAACTGCTGTACCTCCCATGAAAAACCTTGGCAATTTCTCAATATGTTAAGTATAGAATTCACAAAACACACAGAGCCACTCAGAGGTGTCAAGAGAAAGAAAGGACATACATCCCAAGACATACCTCACTAGTGTAAAAGTTATTGTGAGCAACAATCACTGGAAGAACTAACCTCAGAAGAGCTCCTTGCCCTGCCTTCCTACACACAGAGGACCAAACAAGTCTCTCTTTTTTCTGTGTTTTTGTTAGTGTATATTAATTGGACACAATAATGGGTTTCACTCTGACAGTCTCATATATGCATATAATGTGTGTCCACTATAGTCCACCTCAGTGTCCTCTCATTCCTCATTTCCCTGTTTCCCCTCTACTCCTCTTCTCCCTCCCTGCCCCCAACCCTGCCTCAATTCCACATGAGAGAAAATAAATGACACTTGTCTGTCTGAGTCTGGCTTCTTTTGCTTAACTTGGTAGTCTATAGTTCTATGCATTTTTCTGAAAATATCATGAACTTTTTCCTCTTTAAACTGCAATCACTCTTTGGGGATGAACATCCTTCACATACCAGGGCATCATGATAGTTTTGATTACCAAAGCCTGGCATGGGCTGCCATGAGTCTAAACATACTCTGAGGTATCTGTCTTAGTCAGGGTTTCTATTCCTGCACAAAACATCATGACCAAGATGCAAGTTGGGGAGGAAAGGGTTTATTCAGCTTACATTTCCACACTGCTGTTCATCTCCAAAGGAAGTCAGGACTAGAACTCAAGCAGGTCAGGAAGTAGGAGCTGATGCAGAGGCCATGGAGGGATGTTACTTACTGGCTTGCTTCCTCTGACTTGCTCAGCTTGTTTTCTTATAGAACCCAAGACTACCAGCCCAGGGATGGCACCACCCACAATGAACCCTCCCCGCTTGATCACTAATTGAGAAAATGCTTTACAGCTGGATCTCATGGAGGCATTTCCTCAACTAAAGCTCCTTTCTCTGAGATAACTCCAGCTTAAGTTGACACAAAACCAGCCAGTTCAGCATCCTTGTCATCTGCCAGCTTTTACACTCTAGCACCACCTCCAGTCTCTTTGTTAATACCTACAACCAGTCTGGAAACTTTAGTCTTTTATCAGTCCTGCATGTATGAATTGTTATTTGTCTAAAAAAAAAAAAAAAAAAAACAAAAACATTATGGTTCGGTCATTTCCTCAAACTTTACTTGTGATGATTCCCATATGTGCAGAAATTTAATAATAACCTTTATTATTTTCTCTTGCAAAGTGGCTCCTGTATTGTCTGGGTTCTTAGATTCAGCAAGGGACACAAATAAGCAACAACGGGAGAATAAAGGGTGTATGTCTTTTCCTTACAGCATATGCCCAAATAACTGAAAACAGGTATTCAAAGACATACAGGAATGCTTGTGGCAATATTATAATATTTAATGGTTGGAAACACCTACAATGTTCCTCAACAGATGAATGCACAGGTTATTTATGGAATACCATTCTGCTATAAAAGGAGTGAAGGACTGACATAACCACAGTGTAGATAAACCTGGAACAATATTGCTGAGTGAAAGAAGACTGAAGGTTGCAGAAAAAGTCATATACGTTTTTTTATATAAAAATAGGAAAACAGATGAATTTGGGGTTGAAGACATAGCTCAGCAGTTAAGAGCACTGGCTACTCTTCTGGAGGACGTGAGTTCAATTCCCAGAAAGCAGGCAGCTTGAAACTGTAAGTGCAGTCGCAGGGAATCCACCAGTTTCATCACGCCTCTGTAAGTACTGCCCGTGTGGTGAGCAGATACGCAGACAAAGTACTCATCCACATTAAATCAATCTTTTCCAACATAATAGTTTTATTAATTATTTAGGAACTTCATTCAATTTACCCCAATCACATTTCCCACTCCTCCCAGGTCTACCTTCCTACCCTTTTACTTCCCACCTCCCAAAGTACAATTTGTGTTGCCCGTACACTCACTGAAGCATAGTCAAATTCCCAGTGGCCAGCTGCTAAAAGAAAACTTGAGCCCTGCCCCACCCACTCACAGCGGAAGCCATCAACTGTGAAGTGCTACACTTCCGTATCTTTATCAAGATGCTCAAGGACTCTCCTCAGTAACTTCCTGCCTGGACTGTTTCTTTTGGGGATAGAAAGGGAGACAGGTGGTCACAGAAGCCTTTAACGTCTCTCATTCTCAGTTATGAGTCTTTAGTCAGCAATACCACTATAAAAGAAGCTTGCTTGTCTATAGCAACATGAACTTCCACGTGGTTTCTAGCAGCAGCACAGATCACGGTCCCTGCTGACAGCACCGATCACAAACATCACCATGGTCTCCAGCTACAGAGTGGATCGCAGACATCATGGTAGCCCATGGACCATGGGTAAGAATATGGCTTCTATTGGCAGCATGGATCACAAACATCAACATGTCCACTGTGAATTAATTGTCTTTAGAAGGGTATTTTTTTAAACAGGTACATTTCTAAAGACAGCGGAAGCACCACTGTCACAGGTTGAGTGGAACAGCTGCTTAATGGATAAAGAGATTTGTTTTGTGTAACTCCAAATGCCATTGAATTGTTCTCACCAAAATGGTCATTTTTGTATTATTGAATTTCGCCTCAAATAAAAGGTTCTAAAAACAGACCTCAGGCAAACAAGACTAATGAAAGTTTTGAATGTCAACTAGAGAGCATAGTAACAAAGATCCAGGCTCTGTCAAATACTGGGAAGACTCCCCTGGATAGTATGGCATTCTATGGGGAGGGAGGAGCAAATAGCTCCTTTGGATATTACCTACTGTCCACTCTGAGATTTCTGACAGGAAAAAGTTTGGCTTTAAGACTGGCTTAATTTGTACTCAAGTTTGATAAATTATCCAGTGCCTGGATCAGAAAATTATGAACTGAGAAAAGGTATTTGCCTGAGAGTCGGAGGGCTCAGACTCAGTTCTCACCAAATCTTCCCCTTACTAAACTCATGGCCTGGGCCATGGCTTTAGGCATAGAGCAAGACCTCGGAGCATATTCCTCTTACAGACTAAAGAGGGACGTGGCTTCCCAGCCATCTCTTTGCCCAGAAAGTGCATAACTTTTAAGTGTACAGTTGTCCTTGAAAAGCAAAATTGACATTTTCTATATTTGACAGAAATTCTGAGAAAAGCCTGACAGACAGATGTTAGATTCAGTGCCTAAAAGGACTGTTGAGACTTTGGGTGGATTTCCATTTCTGAACCTGAGTTCTGAGCAACAAAGACAACTACAAATACTTGGACACTGATTCTCTGCCTCAGCCAGACACCATGAACATGTGGAAACAGAAAAAGGAAACATTTCTGCATTTCTGAACTGTTACCCTAGAGCAAAGGAGATTGGGGGGATAGTCTGGTGGCCATGAGGACCTCTCATTCATATTGTAAGAGGGTAGGTAGTTAATGGTCCATACTGCTAGGCTTAGAATCTACCATAGACTTTGCCCTGAAGTCCATGTCCTAGAGGATTCCCTAGTAATAACAGCAGGGGCATCAACTATTAAACTGCTTTTGAATATGTCAGCCTCCTTTGGCAGGTGTGATAGCAATGATTGTCATGGAATCAACCAGGAGACAAACCTCCAGGTAACTTAAGAGGGATTAAGCAGATTAGTTTAGCCTCTGGGGATGTCTATAAGGGACCACTTTAATTAGACTCATTGAAGTGAAAACATCCAATCTAAAGGATTGGGACTTGGTGGTGGACTGCATAAAAATTTTGAAGCTAGCTGAAGTTTAGGCATTCATCATTTTTTGCTTCCTAACTGAAGCTACAACCTGGTTAGTGGCTACAAGCTCCTACTGCTAGGAATTCACTGCCATGATGGACTGAATCCTTGACCTGAAAGCCAAAATGAATTTTCTTGTAAATTGTTTTTGTCAGAATGATTTATCACAGCAACAGGAAAGAAACTAAGACAATAGGTAGGTGATTCAAAAGCTGGCCTAGAGTGGGAGCTTGCTTACACTGCCCTGCAACCAAGAGCCCTTCTATCCCACCTGGCTTCCTTCTCTCCATTCCTCACCAAGGTCAGTCCTGCACTGCCCTCTGGCTCTTCACCAACCTCTTCTGCCTCCTTCCCATTCCGCTCCTAGTGATTTCTTCAGAGTATCTAGTAACTTCATGGCATTTTCTTCTTAGAACATCACTACTGCCATATGGACTACATGGAGAAAAATGTACATGTGATTATATGACCAAGCCACTGCTCTAGGGTTTCTTCTGGAAGGTTCCCTGCCCCTACGCACCCCCGTAACCCCACTGGCTAGATTAGTCCACAGAAGTATAAGACCAAGGGCTGCTCTTTGGCCTTAAATCATCTTTGAATAGATAAAAATCAGCAAAAGGATTAAAGGGGGTTTGGTTTTTCTTCCCTCGTTATATTCCATGTATTGAGCAATTCTTAAAGCATGAGACTTGAGATTTGCAATTAAGCATTCTGAGCTCAAGCCCCTCCCCCTCCCCACAGAGATGCTTTTAAAGGTCTTAAATATTATCTGGGTGTAGTGGCATACATCTGAAACTCTTGGACTTCAGAGGTAGAGACAGGGTATCAGGAGTTTCAGACATCTTCAGCTTCATAACAAAGCTGATGACAGCCTAAGCTAAATAATACTGTCTCAAAAACAAATAATTAAAATAATTCTTAAATATTGTGACACCACTCCTTTACTTTGAGAAGTTTCCAAATAATCACTTTTTAAAGAAAAAGTTGCATTTTAAAAGCCTCTATTTCTTTTCTCTAAATTATTTTTCTGTATAAAGTGTAAAAAAGCGGAGGAGGTGGGGTCAAGAGAGGGGTATGGCCAGGTATAGTGACATACTCCTTTAATCCAGCACTGAGGAAGCAGAGGCAGGCAGATCTCTGTAAATTCAAGGCCAGTGTGGTCTACACAGAGTTCCAGGCCAGCCAAGGCAACATAGTTAGGTCCTCTCAAACGAAGAAAGAAAGAATCACTGGATCACAAGCTAAGGCCATGCAATAATTTTGGGTGTCTAAGAAATACACATATGTGACTCTGACCTATATAGCTGAAGGGCAAGCTGATTGCAAAGGGGGTGATAACAGGAATGAGTCACCAAATCTCATAATTATCAAATTCCTATGGTAGATGGGTGTGGGTGAGTTTAGTGATATAACCCTTGCTTAGAATACCCTGGTTCTATCTCCAACTTTACGGGGGGAAAAAAAAGTAACAGGCATCTGACCAAAGATTTCTCCATGTTACATCATCCTGAAGTATCTATACAGAAGCATGAAGTCAGAGCAGGACTGAAGGAATTGCTAGTATCTGTCATGAGAACAAATATATACAACATCCTTGTGAAAACTATGAGTTAGCAACTTCTTTCACTTGTGAAATGCTTTGCACTTCCCTGTCACCACTGATGTCATATACACAATCATCATTCTTGCTTAAATGGCCACCTCTATACATACATTCCATTTATCTGTTGATTGTAACAAAGCACCTGCTCAGAATTCAAGGACAACTGTGTACTTTCCTACTAGCTGACATTTGGGCAGGACTCCATAAGACAGGCTCATGCCTGGTTCCTGATTCCTAGAATTCAGCTGAAATGACTCACACAGCTGGGTCTCTGTTGGCTCTGATCAGTGAACTGAGAAGAACCACTAACCAGGAGGAAATTCCGTTGGAGAGTGAGAAGGCAGGACTCTGAGGACATTCTGACCAATGAGAGCAAGGACTACTGATACAACTTTCCTTGCCTCAAAGAAGAAGCTGAAATCTGCTGGGCTTTTTGCTGTTTCACTTGAGATAATTGCAGGGGAACTCTCACCTTCTTCTGGTCTATCTTTGTATAACTACTTCCCTATTCCACATCCCAATCAGGGCAAATTTTCTATAGAAAAGAGTGTTCTCCACTGTGACACATGTAAAAAGAACAGGCATGGGAAAATTCACAAGAAACCACCTCAGTACCCACTCCTATAATCTCTCTTAGTCCTGTGGAGCCAAGACTATCTAGAAAACCATCTAAAAATGAAGCCAGAGATCCAGTATGACAAAGCTCCTTATAGGAGCTTGATTTCTACCTAAGGAGACTAATCTCCAAAATATATTATGTGTATAACAAGCAAGCTGGAGTCTTCCTGCTGTCCTGCTGAGCTCAAAGGCAGAGCTTAAGAGAGTACTGGCAAGCTGGGAGGTGGTGTCACACACCTTTAATCCAGCACTGGGAGACAGAGGGAGGCAAATCTCTGAGTTTGAGGCCAGCCTTGTCTGCAAGAGTGAGTTCAAGGCCAGCTGGGACTACACAGAGAAACCTGTCTAGAAAAATAAAAAGTACTGGCAGGGCTGGAAAGATGGTTCTGCGGTACTTGGCTACTCTTCTAGAGGACCTATGTTCATTTCTCAACACCTATAGGGTAGTTCACAACTGTCCAAAGGTTCAGACATTAGATCCCAGGATCTAATGCCCTCTTCTATAACCCTAGGGCACTAGGCATGCAGGTAATTCACAGACATGCAAGCAAAACCACACGTACACATATAATAATGTCATTATTACTATTATTTATTAATATGTGTATTAATAAATTTATGTATAATATATTGTATATAAATGTAATAATTTATTATTTTATTATAATTATTACTTTAAGAGGGTTGAGGAGAGTTATGACCCAAGCAAGCAGAGGGGCACTGGAGGAAAGCAAGATGGAAACCATCTTCCCTTTTCATCACATCATCATCACGCACTCTGCTCCCATATCAAGAGCCTCTAAAGGCTTAAGTTTCTGGAAAAGAGAGCCCAGGCCCATTAAAGTCTCTTAAGGCTCTGACTGAGTCTTTCCTCTGTCAGGTGTGCAGAAGCTCAGTTCTGTCCACTTCCCAGCAGCACCCTCCTAAACACTGCCCGATAAATTCCACTGACATTCATTCTTCCTGTTTTCCACCTAAAGCTTTCTCTTTTGTTTCTGTATTTCCACATCTCTGCTCTTAGATCCTGGTCGAGCAACACTTTCTCTTTCCCCCCAGGGAGGAATGTTCTCTTCCTCTGTACTAGATGAGGATGAACAGCTGTAGCCAGAACATGTCACTCGTGTCCCTCACTAAAGCTTCTGTGCTACATCCTAGGAGGAACTATCTCGCCGACCTTGGACTCCTCCAGAATGTCCAGAACAGACTGGTCAAGCAAAGACAAGATAATGCTGAGTCACAGTTCATTGTGATTGTTGCCAGTTACTCTATTTTACTTCTTCATAATCGGGCTGATACTGCGGCCAAAACTATGTTAGTGTTTCTGTTAAGTTTTACTTAACAAAGCAAAAGCAAACTTTCCTTCTTTTCCCAAAATGTCATATCAGGAAGCACACAGGAGGAACATCTGTCTGACTAGGACCTTTAAAATGACTGGGGCACAGGAAATTGAACTTTCTGGTGCCCTGAATACCGAAGAAGCAGAAGTACTCAGTGACAGCAAGTGAAACCTCACCCCTCAAATGCAATTCTCAACAAAAGTCAAGGCCTCAGAATACATCAGTGAACTGACAGATACACATTCAGCCAACTGCCCGCTCAACTCGACTGAATGCTTCCCACATCCGGGGCATAGATTGAGCCAGGCTTCAGGAATCTGTGGACCAGGGTATTGTTTCACCAGCAGAATGCTCCATTGGAAACCAATGGAAAGTTCAACTGTAGAATATCAATTTCTGTACTACAAATGATATAAGTAATTGCTCAGAGGAGGAATATGTTACCCAGGACAGAGCAGCTGTTGAATGCGCAGATGTGTGTCGAGAAGCATGCTTCTGGTGAACTGAAATGTGGACTCCAGGTGGGGATGACCCGAGCAGCTTCCGGTCACAGCAACCATGAGTACTGCCACAGAAGCTGGGGACTGACTGAGGAGCTCAAGTGTGGACTCCAGTGTTGGTGCATTTCAAGAATGAAACAGAATACAGACTGTAGCAGGCTCAGGTACTAGCTTTGAAGCCTAAAACTGATGAAAAATGATGAAAGCCTCTGAGGGTTTAAAGCAGGGTAATTCCAAGGCAAGATCTGCATTTCACAAAGGATGGATTGTGTACGACTTGAAGTGGATTGGTTCCTGGATATATATTCATTGCATTTCTTGTTGCTGTGACCAAATAAGTGACAGGAAGCAAGTCAGGAAGAAGAAAATGTTGATTCTAGCTTACAATTCCAGGGAGATATATTCCATCACATTGAGAAAGTCATGGCTGCAGGAATAGGAGACTAGCTAGTCATATTGCATCTACAGTCAGCAAGCAAGTAAACAAGACGTGACAGAGGAAACCTCAAGGGCCACCCAGCAGTGACACACTTACTCCAGTAAGGCCTCATCTCCTAAAGGTTCCACAATCTTTCCAAACAGAGCCTCCAGCCGGAGACCCAAGTTTTCAAAAACACAAGCCTGTGGAAGACATTTCACATTCAAACCACAGCACTAAGGAAACTGGAATCAGGAATAACAATTTTTTAATCTATATTATTGGGATATAATTTCCAAGACTAAAATCCAGTGAAGAATACTCTACAAGGAGCTTTGACAAATGCAAATACGTATTTAAACATTCTTACCAAAAACACAAATTTTTTTCACCACCCCCCAAAAAATGTTCACTTGTGCCCCTTTATAGTCAGTCTTTTCCATCCCCTGACCATAAGCAACTTCTGATCTACCAAGGATGAGAAATCAGTTTTTCCCATACTAGAATTCAATATAAAGGAAACCCACCAGCATGACCTCTTCTGTCTCACTTTTCTTAGCATACATTTTGAGATCCATCTATGCCTCTGCTTATATCTGTGTATCTCTTTATAAGTGAGTGGTATCTCTTATTGTATGGGTCTTCCATCATTTATTTATTCATTCTCCATTGATAAGATTGTGATTGTCCACAAATTGATTATTTAAGTGCTGTGTATATAAATACCTGACAAGAAACCTATACAGAAGAGGCTTTCTTCTTTCTCATTGTTTCAGAAAGCGGGATCCACTGAGGGCAGGAAGGCATGACACCAGAAGCTCCATTGTGGCGGGAGCATCAGGCAGATTCTTGCTCATATCTCAGAGTACCAGGAAACAAAGACCAGATAAAAAGCAACCTTTAAGACTCCTAGAGATCCACCCTCTCCACTGGGCCTTTCCTCCCAAAGGTTCCACAACCCCCAAAACAGTTCCACATGCTAGGGACTAGGTGTTCAAATGCATGGTTTATGGGGCAGGTTTTACATACAAACTATAGCAGCTACGCTACAATGATACTGCCTGATGATCTCCTCAGAACCCAACACCAAGGCTTCAGTGTCACACCTGCCAGTGTGCAGATCAAGTGCAACAGTGCTTCAAGCTCCAGAGCTCCGCGTCAGCTGGCCTTGCTATGTCCCATGTGTCCCCCACTCCTAGGGCACGAGCATCCTAAGGGGCATGCTTCATTCATGGCGACACCAAAGATAGAAGATCAAAACCCAGTGACAGAAACTCACTCAGGTCTCCAACTGAACCCACCAATACCCACCTTGCATGAAGCAGTCACAAGGATCAAACTAGACAAAAGAAGAGTGTAATTTTGTTGAATAACCCAAATTATTATCATGCTAGCCAAAAAGGAAGTCCCTCCCTTGGTAAATAAAGAATGGGTCTTCACTGTCTGGCGATTGTGGGCATATCTATTGTTTGTCTTCTCTGTACTTTCCCTTTATTTAGACATAGCACTTCTGGTTTTGTGACAAAACTCCCACTCACTAATTCCAACAATAGAGCTCTCCTCATCAAAGGAGCTTTTTTTGGCAGTAGATGGAAAAACTATTACAGAAAAGCCACAACTGGCCAAAATGCAAAGAACATATGACTGTAAGGTTATACAGGTGCTGGCAGACACCAGGCTTACATTGAGACACTGCCTGACTAGTACTTGAACACCTGCCATGCACACCAAAGGTGTGAAAAGTAAACAAGATATTCGTGCTTTAGGCTAAGAGGAGCTCTCAACAGAGAGCTTGCCTTGAGGTTAGCGGCATGATTCACACCTTGAGATACTACATGACAAACAGACGTGCTAGCACCGGGTGTCAGCAAAGCTTTTCAAGTAGAAGAGCTATTTGACTTTTGTGGCAAAATATACAAAATATGCAATTTATCACTTTAGAGAATTAGCCGTGTAATTCAGTGACGGAGTGTTTGCCTGGCACGTGTGAGAGTCCAGGACTGATTCCCCAACCTTGGCAGCCATTTTCAAGTAATCCCATGGCATTAAGTAAATATACAGATTGTTATGTAACAACCACCACCACCTCTTCCGAGAACATGCTATCATGCTAGGCTGAAATTCTGTGCCTCCTAAATAAAAATCCACACACTGACTACACTGGTCCCTGTAACCACGCTTCTGTTTTATGTCTCTGGGTTCTACTATTTCAAGTACTTCCTATACATGGAATAATAAAGTATTTGCTTCTCTGTTTGGTGGATTTCATCTACCATAATATCCTCCAGGTCTATGCTCATTGTGGTATGTCTTTTTAAGGCTGGCTGTGTACAGGTATAAACCAGTTCCTGTCATCTTCGTAAGAAGATGTTCTATCATCTTCTTATGTATGCTTGGGTTGCCTCTGCATCATGCTGTTATGTGCAAGCACTGGGCACATTTCCGCCTCTATTTTTATTGGCAAGTGTGAGCCCAGGCCTCTACTCTCAACTATTTCATATGCAGCTTTTGATTCTTTTGAGCAATCTAGCAACTGAATCATGGGGTCATACCCATTTTAATTTATGAAGGACATTTCACTGGAAGGGAAGACTAACCTTTTAGAGAAGGAAACTATACTTTAGTGAGTTTTTCTGTCTGTGCTGTCTTTCTGTCTTTCTCTCTCTGCCTTTCTATCACATAGAGAAAATGCTCTCCATAGTTCTGAACCAACATTCTACATCAAGGAATAAAGATTTCTGCCTGGGATCACATTTGCCATTGGCATTACTGGCAGACATAAAGGTTATATTGAAACTCTACCATACTAATTTTTGAACACTTGCTATGCAAACCTTAGGTATGGAAATAAATTGGATTATACCTATTGAATTTCTGGAGTGGCCTATGTATAAAAACAGCCAGTGTTGATGTGTTGAAAGAAGTGCTTGTCTGGTGTGCAGGAAGCGCATAACTATGTGAACACTTTCTCCCTCCTCCTCTCCTCCTATTCCTCCTCTCTTCCTCCTCATCCTCCTACTCCTTCTTCTTCTCTCCATCATAGAGACTATTTGTAACTTTGCTGATATCTGATAGTGAGAAAGACAGAGAGAAGGGTTTACCTTAAACATAGCAAGAGGTAGACCTTAATCTGAGAGTGTAATAGGGGAAATATACTTTACTGGCTTCTTTGAACTATATCAAAACAAATCCAGTGTGGAAAGTGGGGTTCTGTTTCTGTGCATCTCTGGGAATGAGTGTGGTGGCCCAGTTCCTTCATCTTCGCAGGTAGTCTGGCTGGTGATGACTAGTTGTAAGTTTGCTGACATCAATCTTGACAACCCAAGGGGAGGTCCGCAGCTAGTTTAATCAGGTCTTAAAGTAAGGACTAAACATTTGGTCACTACTAGGTAGACTTTAAAAAAATCAAATTAGAAGATGTCAGTTTCATTTCTACAAAGCTGACTTCAAAGTCTATTCACTATATCACTTAATAAAGCCCCTCCCTCTCAATTTATGTGTATGTGTATGCATGCGTACTATATGTGTATGGATACTTCAAGAGGCCAGAAGAGGATACTGGATCCCATGTAGCTTGGCCTTAGCAGGAGATGCCTTGGGCAGAAGTCCAAAAGCATGGAGCTGGTAGCTATGTCTAGCCCCAGTGCAGTAACCTGAGAACACAGGCATGGAGCAACTCCAAATTCCATCCCAGCATTAGTCCTTTGATGCTTACTTTAGATTTCTGTAATGGCTTTGCAGCCTTCTGAGTCATGTTAAGAGTTGCTTATGAGGCCAGCCTGGTCAAAGAGTGAGTTCCAGGATAGCCATAACTACACAGAGAAACCCTGTCTCGAAAAAACCAAAAAAACAAAAAAACAAAACAAACAAAAAAAAGAGTTGCTTATGATCTAGAAAAAAATATATATATAAGGTGGGAGAGAACAAAAGAATGGGTCAAAATGTTAGCAATTGATGAAGGAAGTGAGGTGCCCAGGAGCTGATACACTTATATTTTGAGTATGTTACAATTTTTCCATAAGTCTTTTAAAAAAAATTCCCAAAGATACAAAATCTTCTATGAATTCAAATATCTTTAGAGTCTTTGTTTTCCAGTGCCAGTAGGAAGCTTCCACCTGACTAGTAACTTGTCACTTCTAAGGGAAAGCCCCTCTCTTTGTGTGTGATCTTTGATGTCCTTGCTCCACCCTCATAACAATTTTAACACCCACGCTGTTCTAAAACTTTTGGTTTTAGAAGCTTCTTTTAGAACCTACCTCACATTCTCGGACTCCAGATATTGGGTAACAAAACTCGGTCAGGACACACAGAGTCCCAACAGTTGCCTTGCTGGCAACTATAAAAGGCTTCTCAGAGTGAGCAAAGCCCCATCTGTGGAATCCTGTAGGAGCCACCCTTGCGACCTTAATGCAGAGGAGTTGAAGGCCGAAAGCTGATATTCTTCTTTCCCCTGCCCTGCATCCTCCTTCTCTCATCCCCTCCCCTCCTCCTCCTTAATTTTCAGATAGGGCCTAGTGTATCTCTAGTTGTCCTTAAACTGCCTTTGTAGCTGAAAACAATTTCAGACAAACTTCTGATCCTCCTTCCTCCTGAATGATGAGATCACATGGGCTACCATAGTTGGTTTACATAGTGCTGGATATCAAACTCAGGGCTTCTGATACACCAGGCACACACACTATGAACTAGTCCACACCCCAGATTCTCCTGTCCCATTAGGAGGAGGATCTGTCATATGTGGGATCTCAGGCAGAAGTGAAGGGCCCAAGATAGTGGCTCCAAGTGTGTAAAGCACCAGGTCCTCATATTCCAAGTGCAGCTCCTTGGGCACAGTCCACACTCAAGACCCTAAGCAAATCTGCTGCTAAGCAGCAGCAGTTGTCTCTGATTTCTGGCTGAGGGTCCTATGTGACCCTTTGTTCCTGCTGACATGACTTCCCTGTCTTGGTGAACTGTACTCTATGAGCAAAATAAACCCTTCCTTCCTCAAACTGCCTTTTACAAGGATTTTGGCACAACACTGAGAAAAAAAGCTAAACAGAGTCACTTTGGACTTTTTTAGAGTGATACATTAACTTTTTTCTTTTGAGGGAGTTGGTGTTTGGTTGGTTGGGTTTTTTTTGTTGTTGTTGTTTTTGTTTTGGGGTTTTTTTTGTTGTTGTTGTTTTTGTGTTTTTGTTTTTGTTTTTGTTTTTGTTTTTTTGAGACAGGGTTTCTTCCTGTAGCCTTGGCTGTCCTAGAACTCACTCTATAAACCAGACTGGCGTGGGACTCAGAAATCTAGCTGCCTCTGCCTTCTGAGTGCTGTGACTAAAGTCATGAACCAACATACCAAGTGTTTTTGTTTCCTTTCTTGTGAAGAATATTTTATTTTGTTTTATTAAATAGCATTAACTCTTTGGAGGGAAAAATGAACAAATACCTATTCATTCCCACCAGGGCACCACCAACAATAATGAAATTATTCCATTCAAGCCTAGCTGGATGAGCCAATGAACTAACTGGGGTTACTTACAAGGTGAGGGAATTATCTACAGCAGTGGTTCTAAGCCTGTGAGCCTTGACACTCTGGAGATACACATCAGACATTCTGCATATTAGATATCTATATTACAATTCATAACAGTGGCAAGTTATGAAGTAGCAATGAAAATAATTTTCTGATTGGGGTCACCACAATGAGAGGAAGGTTCACAGCATTAGGAAGGGTAATAACTGATCTATAAGAAATCCAACAACCTACCTATGGCTATACCAGTTTATACATCCTCGGGGGAAAGACAGGGTCCTGTTAAGACCTCCTTGTCTTCATGAGGAAAAGTTAGTGGGTCCAGTGTTTGGTGTAGAGAATCACAGATGCTCTGACATCAGGACTCCAGTCCCCATGCTTAGAGAACAAAGTTTCACAGCACAGAGTTTTAACTTTAGCTTTTAAGCAAAAATAACTCCTTAGAGCTGGATAGCTCAGCTTTACTTTTCTACAGGAAGACGATAGAAAGTGAATTTAGGGAGAGGGAAGGGAAGGTGTCAGAATAAATTGCAGTTCATCATCTCAAATTATGTACACATAGACTAATTCAGGAAGGGAAAAAAAAAGTCGAGAGCCAGCCTAACAGCCCTTCACGGGTGCCATCTCGTGTTCTCCAGTGGGACTGCATTACATGAGCGCAACCTTTTTAGATCAAGGTTTCCAATCAGGGTCTGCTTCAGTATGAATTTCTGAATGCCGGACTGAGAAATGCTTCAGGTCAACACCAAATGTTTGGTTGGAAACAAAAATCCAGAGACCTCTCACCACTCTTCTCTGGAAACACCTGCAGGCCGGTAAGGGTTGTGCTTGCAACAAAAGACCTCCGCCATAAAGAGCTCTTTCACTGGGGTTTGGGAAGGGACGGTACAGCCCTCTAGTGAAAGAGACAGGAAAATGCCTGAAAATCCTATCCCTGTGTGCCAAGTTAGCTGATAGCCAGGAACTCCGGGAGAGTTGGAAAGCTTCCCAGAGGAGATTACAAGGAGCTGACGCTTCAGCATGTGTAGGAGTTTGCCAGGCTGGAAGCGGGCACAGATAAATGGTCTAGGCATACGGATGAGGGAGGAAAGCAAACAGAATCTGGGAAAAAGCCGCCCTGTTTCAAGTTGAGCAGAATGTAATCAACAAGCAGCCGGAAGGGGAGGGGGTGGAAGATGAGCAGGGCAGGTCACTGAGGGTCATTCAAAGACTCAGTAAACCCCAGCCTGTGAGCCCTGGGGCTTGAGGCAAGGCACTTCAGTTCTTAAGGCAGAACTGCCTGGCCTTGCTCTGCTCACCTCTGGCATATTTCCAAACTCATTTGTTTCTGTTTTCTTAATAAACTATCCTTTACCCTACTAGGAAAAAAAAAGTGTTAAGAATTGGAAGAAGGAAGAGAATGAGAGACAAAGAGAATAGGAGTGGGGACGAATGAGAAGAAGGAGAGAGAATGGGAAATTAAAGAGAAAAGAATCTGCCCACAGTAATCAGTGGCCCGGGAATGGGGAACCTCAGAAGTAGGTGAGAAACACAATGGCTCAGGTAAGAAACCCTAGAGGGGCATGTTAAATGCCAGGTAGGAGAGGATCCTGCAGTTTGAGATGCATTTATTCCAGGGAGCCAGGGTAGTGGGGCAGGAGCATGGACAGGGTTTTGGCTGGAGGTAGGGAGTCATGAATCTATTTATGGCCCTGCAGTCTTGGAAGAGGTTGAACTCAATCCAGAAGGGTGGGGGTAAAAGGTAGTAGATGAGCATTGGACAGTCCTACCCAAATCCTAGATTTTGACTTTAAGCTTCTAACAGTAGACCCTGCAATGCCATGAAGAAGTGCCAAGGAGGTTATAAAAGCCAGATCCGATGTAATCTATGCTTGTAAGGGTACTAAGACTTCCCAAGGAGTCCTCCACTGAACTCCAGAGAGTCCCCACACAACTTGTTTTGTCTTTCCTAAATGTGACTTGCCTGTGACTGAGCCAGTGTGTAAAGACCTGAGGAAGTAGTTTTCTTTACCTTCGTTCTACTCCACGTATGAACATCTTGATAGCTTCCCTTAGAGGCATGGAACTTTCTGGATGTCAAAGCAAAGGAGGGTTCAGTGTTAAAGCAGACACTGGGACGTCTCCAGGAACTAGCCAAATAATCAGTGGACAATCATCACAAGCAATTTTGTCACTATTGGAAATTTTCAGGGCTTTTGTTTTTGTGTATTGGACAGATTATCAATTAAATGACATTTATATAACAAAACTTCCATTCTTGTTTCCTTATTTAATTTTTGAAAAAAATTCTCATTGCTTATCATAAAAAAACAATGAGAATTTATGCTACACCCTCGTAAAAAAAACATTTAAAAACTTCACCCATGAACACGTGAGTAAATAAAATATTAATAACTTTTACTGTTCCACCTATCTCATTCAGAGATGTATTTCTAATAAATATGCATTTTATAGTAAGGTTTAAGCATATTTATGTTATTTTATATGCTAAGAATAATTATAATGAATCAAAAATTATTTATTGTGATTGTGTGTGTCTACAAGTGTAAGGATATGGGTGCCACAGTGCACACATGGAAGTGAGAGTATAAATTGTGGGAGTTAGTTCTTTCCTTTTACCTTTATGTGAGTTCTGAGAATAGAACTCAGATCATCAGGCTTGTAAAGCAAGTGGTTTTACCTGCAGAGCCTTCATATTGGCCCTCAAAGAAATGTTTAACAGTGAGTTATAGTTACAGGAAATGTAAATGCCAGGTATTTCAAGGATTTATTTGTAAGCCCACATCCTCAGGGTACCAGCCCAAACCTGAGGGTGACTCAAGTCTTGGCATGACTGGTCAGGGAAGATGGCAAGGGAAGCATTGTGAGTTCTGAGAAGCCAGCTGCCTGTTTATACGGAACAGAAGCAGCATTACCCCAGAACTGAATCAGTTATCCTAAGGCAGACAGTCTGCACACAGCAGGTTTTCCCAACTTCCCTGTTCTACCCCAACCAGACTCAGGACAGAGAGCTGAGGCTCAGAGCATCAGTGAGTCAGCGCCAGGCACAGGACAGGAGCTGCGATGTTATCTCCCCCAGCATGGACTGCCTCTCTTTCTTATGCCTCCACACTATTGAGGACAAGACTACTACCCCAGACTGTTGTCTTCTTTTTGGCTGTCCTGACAGTTGTGAGTGTCGGTTTCTGGCTTCTTGCAGTTCCTCTTCCTGCCCCCATCTCTCATCCTTAGCCTTTTTAACTTCTCTTTTCATTCCATTCACTCTGCACAGGTAATAGCAGATGAGCCTTTAGTTCAGTTGCTGTTTGCCCTGAGGGGCTCCCAATCTACAACACTAGGCCAGATCTAGAGTCAGGACTATCCATGGGTTCTCTATGGCAACGAACCTACCCTCTGCTGGGCTATTACTGGGGTTCAGTTTCACACATAGCATTGTGGTAATGGGGATGCCTTAGTATGCTCAGAACTAGAAAATACAAAGTTGGGCATTGTCCAGTTAGTTGGCAGTATCTACTCTCAAGAGCACTTTTTGTCTGTCTGTTTTTCGGTCTCTTGAAACATCATGTCCTATAGCCCAGGCTAGCCTTGCACTGGCTACGTAACTGACAATGTCCTTAAACTCTTGCTGGCCGTGCTTCCTCAGGGATGACACACATAGCACAAGATTAGTTTTGATCATTTAGAAGTTTTACTTCCTTTGTAAATTCATTATAAATTAGTGTTTGTTCATCTGGCTTTTACCTCTGTCAAGTATCACTTTGCTAGGTCACTGCCACTGTTACAGAAAGACCTATGTTCTAGAAATAATGCATCTTCTAATGGGCTTTTTGAGACAGGGTCTTGAGTAGCCAGCCGAGCCTGACTACCTGCTGTATCCCTGAGAATGACCTTGAACTGATCCTCCCATCACCTCTGCTTCCTGAGTTCTAGACTGACAGGAATGTACAACCAATTTTTATGAAGTCCTGAGGCTCACACATGAGGCTTCGAGAATGGTAGATGTATCCTACCAACTGAGCTACATTCTCAGTCAGCATTTTCCCCTGTAATTTGTATTTTTTTTTTCTGTAATACTATAAGGACACAAGCCTTTTTTTCTGGGGGCCCTGCTAAACACTAATGTGCACCAGGTATTCCCTCAAACCAAACTTCTTCAGTGTGTGTAGTGCTTTCCTCTGACCCAAACTAGGATGCACTGGAAGGAAGACACACTATACCTCTGACTTGTCTGCCATCTTTCCAGCTGCCTGGTGCACACTCTGCCTGAGAGGGCTCCTTACACAGTGCAGACTGCCTGGCTCCAGGCTTGTTTTCAGCAGCATTACCAAGGCTAGGTCATGGCTGGCAAAGTACTCAACAATTATGGTCATTATCAAGATGAGGCAATCTCACAGGTAAGACAGGTTCCAGCTGCTTCAAAATATAGAAATGTCAGATTGTTTACAGAGGTTTCCCCTAGCTTACGATGACAGTGTCAAACAAGATGACAAATGCCTTTGGCAGTCCAGGTGGCTTTTTTTTTTTCATCCCTCCTCCCTCTCCACACCCTTGCTTCCTAACTCTTTACAACTAAGTTCTTGGACTGTCTGGCAATCTTGGAAAATCTCCTCCTACTCAGTAAGAAGATGTAATAAAAACAAAGTAAGAAAAACAAATATCCCTCAAACATGCTGACAGGAGAGCTAATGCAGGAGCATGTAACAGGAGGCAGGAAGTTCTATCTCAGTGACGATTTGTCTTTTGGCCACCGTGCTCCTCCTTCCCAGCACCCTTTTGGTATAAGGATGGTTCTCTGGCTTCAGTATGCAGGCTTTTCTCTACACTATGCTCTAAGACAAGAGACAGGCAATTGACCACTGAAAACAGGAACCTCAGGAATAAGGCTCCCTGGCTCTTGGTCTCTGGGTTACCGAGATGTGGATCCCTTTCTGTCTGGTTCTCTGTCCTGACGGCCTGCCTGGGTTTCTGGGTAGAGCTAGTCTGACCTTTTCATTCTGCTGTGTTTCACTGGTACAAAATTCTTTCTGTTTCTTATAGGTTTTCCTTGGCAAAATATGATGCCCAGAGCTGATCTCTGCTTTTAGTTTTCATCCTGACTGAATTTAAAACAGAAATTGGGAACTGTTACAATGACCCAGCAGGTAAAGGTGTTTGGTGACTGGTGACAGGTGCAAAAGCCTGGGACCCCATAGATCGGGAAGGGAGAATCAACTTTGGCAAGTTGTACTCTAGCCTCCACATGCATGGCATACACACACACACACACACACACACACACACACACACACACGAAAAACAGAAAATGGGTCATTTTCACTGTAGCTAACACTACCATCCAATTGCATGCTGAGATACCATATTCTATCATATTTTATGTCTGACCATGGTCTTTGCTGATATACTGCATCCCTACTCTGGAAATCAGGCTACAGGTGTGGCATGGGTAAACTAATCTGAAATACTAAGAAAGCCATGTTACTACATGGATGTGGATATGTCAATCATGTTCCTGTTATTCCGTTCATCCCAGAGGCCCACCACTCATCTGGAGCTACCCACAGATACACACTTGGAAACACCCTCTCAGGTTTCACAGTCAGGTGTCCAGTAAGCCTATCTAATTGCAGACTCTCTGTGCCTCTGACCTGCTCCACTTAGTTGGAGTTAATTGTTCCCTACTCAGTCATGTCACAAGAAAACTAGAGGTGGTGGTTTCTGTAGCCTTTCTAATTCGATGCATTTCGAATAATAGTGGGCAAAAATGGCTCCTAGGTGGTTCAAAATGAAACTCAGTCAAGTATAATTAGAAAAAAAAATCCAAATCATTAAAAATTTTTAAATTGACTACATTTAAGAGTTAAGAATCTTCCATTTAAGATACATTTTCTTAAAAACATGAGTTATAAAGCCTTGGGGGTCTTGCTTAAAACTCACTACAGTGACTTGCATTAAAAGTTCAACCAAGTTGTGTCAACTCTGACTTACTAATATTCTCCATGACTCATTGTTCTCATTTTGAGCCCTTGAGGCTTCATCCTGGTTTAACATTAGCTCTTTGAAAAGAACTTATTAATGATATACAATCAATCAGTTTCCAGTGCAAACGCTTAGACACACACCTGTTCTGTGATGAAGAAGCCGCCAGACCCCATTTGACACTCTGACAATGAATAAGCTCAAAGGGTACCCGTTTTTCTTATAGCTTAAGAGTTAACAGGGTTGGGGGTGTAGATCAATGGTATTTGTTTAACCCCATGAGGCCCTGAGGTCGAGCCTTGGCACACTCAAAACAAGATAAAAAGAGTTTTGTTTCCTCTAGTGATCTTTTGAAATATGCTCACTAGGCCCCATCTTTTCAGTTTGTATAAAGAGAGGCTGGGAACCTGGGAACTTAGCTCATTAGGTACAGCACTTCCTAACAAGAACTAACTCCAGAGTTGTAGTTCCAACTTCATTTAAAACTGGCTCATTCTTGGCTGCCTGTTGACTTTGAGGCCAACCTTGGGCTATATGAGACACAATCTTAAAAAAAAAAAAAAAAGCTTCAAAACCTTTGTAAAGAGTAACCAGCAACTTAACCTATTGAAGTGGAAATACAAAACCTATCTGGCATTCACTTGCTCCTCCTAGCTCTCAGTCTCAGGTAGTGAGTAATGGGTAGAAAGACCCCAAGGAGGTCTCCCAGAACTGGAAGTCAAAAAAGGACAAGACGCCAAAATGCCAGTTAAGGGCTGGACATGGAGCAGGAGCAGGAGGCAAGAGACACAGGGGCGCTATGTCCAGGACTGAGGGAGGGTCCTAGCAGATACAGGAATATTCCTATTGAGAATCCTTTATTTCTGGAGAACAGATATCCAAATTCTCAGTTTTTATCTTACAAGGGCCTTGGAACTCATAAAAGGAAGGTTGTGTTCATTTTAACAATAGCAGTAAAAAGTCAGCCCATTTCATAATCTGTAATGAAAACAAAGAACAATTGGGGTTCATAAAAATTTAAATATTAACAGGAACCTGTCAAAAAAAAAAAAAAAAAAACCCTAAATGAGACATGGCTTGTGAGAACAGAAAATTATGGCACACAAGATAAAGGATTTGAACCTGGAATGTATAAAGAACTCTTAAAATTCAGTAACAACATAAACCAACTTCTACAAATAGGCAAAGGATTTCAATGCCATTTTGAATCCTATCATGAAATAAGTCAATTTACAAAGCTCACCATCATGAATATACAGGGAAACATTAATTAAAAATGCATGGAGAGACTACCTTTCCACCACACTTTCCATGGTGACAGAAGTTAAATATGCTGACACCATTAAGTGCAGAGAAAATGGAGCAACTGGAACTATCAACTGTACTGGCAGAAAGTAGTGGCATGGTCACTTTGGAAGAATCCAGGAATTCTCATCAATATAAATATAAGACTCCCCATGTAGGTCACAATTCTAGAATCAGCACTGATCTCAAGGTAAATATAATCTTCCTAAGGAAGTACTCAAATTTCATAGCAGGTTCATTCACAATAACCCAAAGCTAGAAAGAACCCACATGCCTGTCAGAGAGGAATAGATAAACACCCAAGTGGATAAATATCCACAAGCGGAACCCCAATCTGTAAGGGAGGAATTGTTAAGATAAGAAACAGCATGGGAAACTATAAAACATTACACCAAGTAAAAGAAGCCGGACCCAAAACAGTCTGTGCCTCATAACCTGTTTATGTGAAATTCTTAAGCAGGCAAAGCCAGGCTTAGGAGGGCAAAAAGGAATCAGTGGCTTCCAGGACTACAGTCTGGAACGTCCTGCACAGAGTGGGAGAGGAGTGTTCAGGGGGAAAAATATCCTTTATCTTCAGTGTGCTGACTTGTGGTTACAGACGGGGATTTCAACTGAAAAAACTCATCCAAACTGAAAACAGCTCAAAAACCCCACATCAGATGGTTAAAATGGGTACAAATTTTACCCTAATAATTTTTTTAACACAACTAGCCTCTTTGGTTTGCAATAGAAATATTAGTTATTTACATTTTGAGAATGGAACAACTTGGTACTGAGAGGAAGGGATGGAGTGTAGCAGTGATGGAGTGTTTGCGTAGCATATGAAAAGCCCTTTAGAAACAAGAGGAGGCTTTGAGGAGAGTTAGCCATTTCATTTTAAAACAGACTTTATTCTTCAGAGTATCTGTGGGTTCGCAGAGCATAAAATGCAGATATTTTCTTTTTTTTTCTCTCTCTTTTTGCTTTTTACTTTTTCCCAATCTGTTTTTATACATGCAAGTATTAAGGTCAGTTCTAGGTTGAGGAACTAGCAATACAATAGATGCAAATAGTCAAGGAACAAGCAAGGCAATAAACACAAATAGTCAAAGAACAGGCAAAGCAATAAACAAAGTCCTGTGAAATGCATATATTTTCAATTTAATCTCTGTCCCCTACAAACAGACAGTCCCTCTGCCCCATCAGCACCTATCATGATACATTCCACTTGTGAAAACTAATGAACTGGAATGGAAATATCACCATCACCTGAGGTCCACAGTCCATATCAAGTCCAGGTATTAGGCACTTTATGGGTTTGTACAGATATACAGTGACATGTACCTAGACCATTGGGATATCACTCAGAGTGTCTTCACTGATCTAAAATCCCTCTGAACTTCATTCTCTTACCCAGCTCTATTCACTCCTTACAACCCTAACCCCCCAGCAGCCACAGATGCATGGTTTCCCTTCTCAAGGTTCATGGAGTTGAAATTGCACAACAGGTACAGTATGCAAACAGGATTCTTTCAATTAGTCATAATTAAGGTGCCTCATCTTTTCATCAGCTGGCAAACCTTTTTTACATTGCTGAAGTGTCAACTTATCTAGATGCGCTACAGTTCTCATTTATCCATTTATCATTGCATTTACCCACTTCTCTTACTTATTCTTGTTGCTGTGACAAAATATCTCACAAAAGCAACTTAAAGGAAAGTTTATTTTAGCTCTCCTCTTGAGGATAAAGTGCATGAAGGTGGGAAAGACCTGATGGCAGGAGTACTAGGCAGCTGCTTTCATTGCAGTGTGGGAGCAAAGAGATGGGAATGTAGATCTCCTGGAATTTTCTCCCCTTAACTCAGCCTCGAAACTGAGCCTATGAAAAGGTACTGTCCATATTCAGAGTGGGTATCCCTTCCTTAATTAAAGCTCCCTGGAGACACCTTCATCAAATGCTCAGGTGTAAGTTAGAATCCTAGATGATTCTAACTCCCACCAAGCAGAAAATGACAATGAACCATCACTCTTACTCAAAGGTATCTTGGTTGTTACAAAGTTATGGCCATATAAATAAAGCTGAAAATATTCATGTGCAGATTTTTGTGATTTGTTATTGTTTGGGGGTTTGTTTTCTTTTTCCTGGTGCTGGGGATCAAAGCCACACCCTCACAAATGGTAGGCCAGCAACCTACTACACTCCCGCCCAATTGTGAAGAGTTTTGTGTTGACATAGTTTCTAATCAAGTTAGATAAATATCTAGTTATATGGGGATCCCCTGTGATTGAATCCAACAGTGAGTAGGCAGTCATCAGACCTACCTACTCAGAGTCTATAGAAATTCTCCAATTGTGGTTCTAATTTTCCTACTTTTGTATTGGATTCTGTTAAGTACCTGCTCTTGAAGTGATTGTGGCAATAAATAGAAGAGGCCAGGAAAGAAGAGAATTGAAGATCTAGGTTCTGAATTGGATGGCTTGTATTTATATAACTCTGCAAGCAAAGCTTCAAGATGTCTATCAGAATATGAAAATCAAAAAAATGACTAAAAATAAGGGGTGAGGCTCAGTGTTTAAGCTATAACATTCCCCAAGAGTGTAATTGTGTGTGTGCATGAGCACACACTGTATTCTACTATACTCAACCAAAGAACTTAGAATCAGAGAAAATGGCCATTGGTCAACAATAGTGAAAGAGATGCTCAAACACAACTTTCTACTTTTCAGAAGCAAAGTGGGCAGTTCTCTCCTTTTTCCTTTCTCCCAGGGTTATTAGGAACAACACCCATCTATAAGATCCAGTTAGCTCTGCAACTGGACTTCTGCATGTATCAGAAAAGAGTGAGTATTGCTCTGGCACCAGAATAGTGGTATACCCTGATCCCAGTAGAGGGCAGCAAGCCAACTTCTACTTCTTCTTCCTCTTCCTCTTCCTCTTCTTCCTCCTCCTCCTCCTCCTTCTTCTTCTTTTTTTAAAAAAAAAATTGGATATTTTATTTACTTACATTTCAGATGTCATCCCCTTTCCCCATTTCCCCTCCCTAGAAAATCCCTATCCCATCCCCCCTCCTCCTTTTTTATTTTATTCCATTTTAATTATATGCAAGTATTAAGGTCAGTTCTAGGTTGAGGAACTAGCAATACAATAGATGCAAATAGTCAAGGAACAGGCAAGACAATAAACACAAATAGTCAAAGAACAAGCAAGACAATAAACAAAATTCCATGAACACTCCTATGATCGCTGTTTCTAAGGGCTTATCAGGATGACCAAAATATCTGAGCCAAATTCCCTGTCCTAGACCAAAGTCATTTTCATATCTGAAGACTACTTCCTTGTTCTAGCCTAAAATTTAGATTCCTGCCTGAAATTACTATTAGCAAGAGGTAAAGTTGGGGCAAGATCTGGATTTCAAACAAGTGTTAGTACATATGTTAAGGCTCTTTTAATTGTCAAGCAAGCCGACTTCTACTACAATATGAGTTACCAGGAAGAGCCCAGCTACAGACATGAAGTATTAGTCAGATTTCTCAATAATAGACCACAGGATCTGTCCTAGCTAGTATAAACAGAAAGGTGTCTATTAAGGGTTAAAGACAGATCACAGAATCATTGAAGGCACAAAGGAAGCAAACACTGGTAGGAGCCTCCCAGAAGGACTCTCAAAACCACAATAGAGACCTATGCATTAAGGTCATCTCCTGCTTCTATGTAATCAGGAAGCTTCAGAAACAAGAAGTAGCCACCCCTGTCACCTACTGGAAGCCATCTCTTAAATCAGGAAGCCACTAGCAACCTCCAATTTTATACAACCCTACTATCTTTCCCTCTACAAAATTCACTTATATGCAAAACACACACACACACACACACACACACACACACACACATTTATTGAAAATAATTCACATCTTCTCTAGCCATACAGGAATCTGAAAAATAGCATTGGTAACTATTGTCACCTCTTAGAATAGAAGGTAAACATACCAATCTATATTTTTACTGGTCTCTTAAAAAACACAACATGTTTATGACTTTTGTTCTTGTGTTTTGAGACAGGGTCTCACTATATAGACCTGACTGGTCTGGAACTCACAAAGCTCTGCCTGCCTCTGCCTCCCAAGTGCTGGAATTAAAAGCATAAACCACCACACCTAGCCTGTTTATGTTAGTTTGCTTTTCTTATTTATTTATTTGTTTGCTTGTTTATTTGTTTATTATTAATATATTTGGTTTTTCACAACAGAGTATCTTTGTGTAGTCCTGCCTGGCTGTCTTGGAACTTGATCTGAGGCCAAGCTGGCTTCAAACTCAGATCCATTTGCCTCTGCCTCCTGAAGGCCGGAATTAAAGGCATGCGCTGCTGCTGCTGCTGCTGCTGCTGCTGCTGCTGCTGCTGCTGCTGCTGCTGCTGCTAATGCTGCTGCTGCTGCTGCTAATGCTGTCTCTGCAGCTGCCACCACCACTTGTTTGGTTGTTTGGTTGTTTTTCAAACATTGTGAATTGCTGAAATTTTTTGTTTATAAAACTCTGTGGCTATAGCAATAGCTTACAGTACCCCAGCCAAGAGGCTTCCTAAGTATGTCCACTTTTCTGTATTACTCAGAAAAGTCTAATATTTCTTTTTCTTCCACCTCTGTTCTAAGAATGCTTTCTCTGGTATCTGGGGCTAACTTGCTGGCTCTCTGAAGCCTCCTTCTCTATCCTGTGATGTTCATTTATCATGTGCTTTAACTCAGCATGGCATTATTTATTCTTTTGCTTGTCTTCCTTAATATAATATTTTATTAATTCTTGGAGAATTTCATAGAATGTATTTTGACCATATTCATCTCCAACTCTTCCCTCAACTCCTCCAAGCAGGAACTGTAGACCATCTTCCCACCGAGAGGCTAGAAATTAAACAGATTCCCTGGTAGGCAGACAGATAGGGAATTGGGCCTATGGCTCGGCAATAAAGATGATGATTTTCCAAGATGTCTAGTTCCTCCTCACCCTACTGACTTGCAGCAAAAGCTGGTCAGCTTATAACAAAGACTTTATAGGCTTTTGTCTCTCACCAGTAGGCACTCAGCTGATGGACTGGCTCAACAAGTTCAAGGCCTGCTCAGGACATGCCACCCAAGTTCTGGCTGTTCAACTCCCCTAGTTGAATTTATGTTGCCCATATTTATATTCATCATGAGTGTGAGGCTATCCACTGGAGGATGATTAACCTACCAATGACCACACCCTGAAAGAATTGTTGATGGTTGATGGCTAGGGGTCTGGGATTATGTTTTAAAATGTCATATGGGCTTGTGCAGGCAAAACATCTGCTATGATTTCATAAGTGCAGAAGTCCTGGCATGTTCAAAGACACTGTTTTGCTCTGGTTCTCCCTGATCTCTGGCTATTATATCTTTCTGTTCCCTCTTACAAGATAGTCCCTGAGCCTTGGTGGAGAGTGAAAGTGGGCATAAATGTCCCATTTGTAGCTGAGCACAGGAATGATGCTCTTTTCTTCTAGTGTCCATTTTCCTCCTCTGAGCAGCTGCTGTGATCTAAAGTTTTCTTGCCCTGGGATCTTTCTTTTAAAATCTAACAAAATTGTCCTAAAAAAAAAAAAACAAAAAACAAAAAACAACAACAACAACAACAACAACAACAACAACAACAACAACAACAAAAAACCTCCATGGCCATGCTTGCCATAATCTAACTGTTCAGAGGCCCAAGGCCCTCTGTAGGGAAAGTGAAAGGTTGCTCTGCTTACTTCACTCTGGGCACACACTCATGGCTTCTTATGCTATAGCACAAAATGTTTGTCCTAACTTCAACAGAGGTTTTGAGATGTGCCCATTTTACCTGGAGCACCCCAGTTTCCAGCTACAGCAACCATTATTCTCAGGAGATTTAGCAACCAGTCTGACCTCTTCTGTTCCTTGAAATTCATTAAGCACTTTATAATCTATAAGACATATGGGTGGATAATATCTTATTGACAGAGATAAAGACTTTGGAGTTATAACTAAGAGCCCTGAGTTCAGGTCCTAACTTTGGTAATTTATATAGGTAATTTTGATCAACTAATTCACTTAACTCCTTTGAGATATTAGTTTTCTCACTGCTAACACAACCCTGCTATAAAACAAGTCAGTCAACTCTCCATGTCTGTGCATTCTGCATTTACTGACTTAATCAACCACAGACTTAAAATATTAGAAAAAATGTATAAGTTTGATATGGTAATATATACCTATAATCCCAGCACTGAGAAGGATAAGGCAAGAGGATTACTGTGAGTGGCCAAATTGGTTACATAGCAAGATCATGTCTTGAGAAACTAAAATACATAAAAGTAGCAACATGTAAAGGTTTCTTATCTTGCCATTACATCATATATAATATTACAAGCAATCTAGAGATAACTTACAATAACAGAATATAGGAGCATGTGCATAGGTCAAATGCAAAGACAATGCTGTTTTATATATGGCACTGAACATCCTCAGATCTGGACAATTTTAGAGATCCCAAACCTAGGCCCCTAAGGATACTGAGGAAAAACTAAGTTACATAAAACTAGCAAGAAAAGTAAAGGCAACATATATTGAAATATTATATAAGCTCGACCTGCAGCACAAGCCTGGAGTTCTAGCTACCAAGTAAGCTTGTGCTAGGAGGATTCTAAATTGTGATAGCTAAGCTTGGTTGTCTACTGACATACCTGGGAAGAAGAAACTTCAGTAGCAGAACTGTCTCCATCAGGCTGGCCTGTAGGCATATCCGGCATACCCATGAGGCATTCTCTTGATTGATATAGTAGAGCCCAGTCCACTGTGGGCATTAATCATCCATAGATGTGTGAGCCTACTCTACAGTAAAAGAAGTTGAACATGAGCTTCAGAGCAAGCCAGTGAGCAGTGTTCCTTTGTGGTTTCTGTTTCCAGCTCCTGCCCTTCTGGCATTCCTTCCCTGACTTTCCTTAGTGATGGACTGTAATCTGCAATATGAAATACCACCCCCAATTCCTCACCAAGTAATTCTTGGTCATGGTGTTAATCACAGAAACAGAAAGCAAACCAGTACACAACTTAAGGTCTACTGAGTGAATTCAATGCCAATGAGGGTATCTTAGTAAAAGTTTGATCAAATTTAGAAGCAACAAAAGGGAAAAGGGAGAAAATGATGTAATTATATTTTAATTTTTTAAAATTATTTAATTTTATAAAATGCAGAAAGAAATCTGGAGATGGAAGTCAATGATAGATGCTTGGTAGAATGTGTAAGACCTTGAGTTGAATCTTTGATATCACAAACACAAAAATAAAAAGTTGGTGAACCCAAAACCATTGGCCGGAGCTAGTTATAGTTAGCAGGATACATTTCATGAGCTAACTCACGATCTATCAAGACTAGAGCAACATCACATGAGTTAATTGTGATGATGTTATTCGGGACTGTTTGCAAACTGGGTTGAGAAGGATTCCAAGCTCACTGAGAAAAAACAATTGTTTGGTAGAAATGCTTGTTGCAATTATCAAAGGTTGATTGCATTAGAAGGGCATTGATTAGTAAGAAGAGTGCCAGTGATGGCACATCCTTGACATTACTCTTCTTAACATGTAGGTGTTATGATTATCGTCACAATGTCAGATGTTATCTGCAGCAGCCTCAAGAAGACAAGGCCAGTTCATTGAAGAAGCAACAGGACAGCAGCCCAATGGGCTTGAAGAAACAAGGGACTTACTTGTTGGACTAGGAGTTGTTTTCCTAAACAGCAAACTTTAGACATAGCAAGGGCCTCCACTAGCTGGAACTAGAGATCTACTACTCTGGTTCCTTGTGGAAAGTTCCTCCCTATCTGCCTTGCCTCCTGCCCTGCAAGACAAAAACTTGCAGAACAATATACTGGTGTTAGCCTCCTCTAGATCTCCTAAGCCCTGTTCCTGTTGATCAAAGTGGGATCTTATCTATACTTGAAGGTTTATACAGGACCAAGTGCCTACCTAAAAGCGACAGAAGACATTACTGATAAATTTGTGCAAAAAAAAAAAAAAAAGGCTATTATCTTGTTGTTGTCTGTTTGTTTGTTATATATTAAGTAGTTCACAGAATATGAGAAACAATCAAGAACAGCAAAGAACAATGTGAAATACCACTCCACAGAGCTGGGACCAGTGGACAAAAGTGTAGAATCTGGGCTACTGATACCACTGACACATATGCTGTAGCCCATGCAGCTGTCACTCTAGCCTCTACTGGCTGTGGAGGACATTGCCACTGCCTCCCTCAGTGATTGGATTCTCGGAGCCTATTGATTCTTTATGTCATTTGTTTCAAAACCAAAGTCAGAAGGAAAAGCTACTAAATAGCACAGGTGTAGCCCGGCACACAAGCCTTGGAGTTCAGAAAATTTGTGAGCCTCAAATGTTTAGCCTTATGGTAAGATATACACAACGTCACATCAGTTTAGGAGAGGAATTAAATGCTAGATGCATTTTTGGGCTACAATGCTACAGTAATAAGAGATGCAAGGGAGCATCAAGCCATCATGTCAGATATTGCTGTGCTAATTCCAAACATCTACAATTAGACCATGATGTGGTCCACCAAAACAAAACAAAACAAACAAACAAACAAAAACAATTTAAAATTTCACTCCAATTTAAAATTTTGCTCCAACAGAGACTTCTGATTCTCAGGGTCATCTTTTTTATTCTATGCCTTCACATTACTCTCTCTTATTTTCAGTCTTCTAGTCATCAGTGAGAACCTTGATTGACACCTGTCACTCATTCCTTTCTTTCTTTCACTCCTGAAGCAGGCCACATCCTGCAACCACAGACCAAATCAGGTAGACTGTCTCCTGCTAAACCTTCCTTGGCTTTCCCTCTTTTTCCACTGTGGCCTATTCCCTAATCCTCAACTAGCTCTGCCTTGATACTAGATCAGTCTTTTACCTGGCCTTAATTCGACCTTTGCTCTAGTATAAACATCCTTCATCTCTCCTTCCATGCATCCACCCATTCATCTACCTACACAACCAGCTATCTCCACAGCCAGTCAGCCAGCTAGCCAGCCAGTCAACAAACCATCCACCCACCCAGCAACACTGTCCATCCATTCATCTACTACTTCAACTTATGTTATTGAATGCTAGACAGCATAAACACTATAATAAATGACTCCCTGGCAGACATGACGGACACTAGTAAAATAGTTCCCCTTATAAATACATAATCAAAGATGCTATAAAAGAAAATTACAGGGTGCTATGAAAGCATCACAATGGGGCCCTGCATTGGTGAACAGACCAGGGAAGCTTTCCCTAAAGAGATGACCTTTGAGGAGGGTTAAAGGATGAAGAAAATAACCTAACCTAGGTGGATAGGGCTAAGCTAACCAAAGGAACCAGTGAGTATGGATGTTGTCAGATAGGAAGAAGCAGAACACATTGGGAAAATCGAAAGTTTAGTACCCAGAAGAGCCTATCCTTTGTATCATAATTCCAGGACATAACACAAGAACAGCATGCCTGGTATTCAAAAAGTGTCCCAATAGTTTACTAAAGGAGAAAATGGATGGATAGGTGGGTGGATGGTAGAAGTATATGAGCAAGGTGATGAAGCTGTAATTCATGGTACAACCTACAACTGAGAAGCAGAGCTCCTCTGCTCTCTGTCACCTTTAATCTCTACCTAACCTGACAGCCACTTATGCCACACAGGCACTTATCACATTGTATATAATTGACCGGTTATTGTCTCCGCTTCCTCTGTAATGAGTGTTTATAGGCCCTTGTCTTGTTTACCAAGAAGCCCAGCACCTAACCCATTGCCTGCGCAGAGGAAGTATTGCATATAAACATTTAATGAGTTGGTAGGCATCAAAGTCAGGAGGGCAGGAGAGGGTGGAGTTGAGAGAGTGAGTAAGAAGAATCAGCTGCCAGCACAGGAGGGACTGAAAGCCAAGTGGAGCACACACATGCCAGTGGCATTCAGAGTTCATGTCTGGAGACAGGCCCAGAGCCTGTGGGTGAGCAAGGAAGCAGGTGTACAGAACTCAAGGAGGAGCCACAGGGTGGACTCATGCCGTCCAGGTTATGTCATCCTTCTGACTGCTCTACAGCACCTGGTTTATAGCTTTCAGTTTATACCACAACCTTTAGGAGGCCTCACCATTGACATTTAACCTTCTGAACAGACAGAGGGGAATGGAAGAGATTGTGTGTATACACACATCTATGTGCAGACCAAATGCCCCCCACACCCAGATCCTCTTGACCAGTGCTGCTACTGCCCAGCCAGTTGACTGGCCTATTGGAGGAGTGAGCAAGTATGTACTAGAGAAGCCTGAGCCCTGGAGTAGTGGCCTGTCCACCTGGATGGAGACCCCTCCTCTCCAGACAAATTGAACCTTGCTGGGAAAGATAGCAACACCGGGTTTCACAGATGGTTGTGACGTGTCTGAATGCTTCCTGTTGGGTTGCTGGAAACAAGACTCTCTATGCTGCCTATTCTGGTCCTCTTGTTCTGAATTAATGGCTTTCAAAATTACCAGTACCACCTATTTCATTCTGCCCCTTTGGGCCTTGTTTCTGCAAAGACTATCCTGACTCTTCATGTGTTATTTAGTAAGTATTTAGTAAGAATCCTGAGTATGTCTTAGATACTAAGTCACCATATAAGGTACTATTTATTTGTTTGTTTGTATTATTTATTTATACAGTGTCTCACTACTTAGCCCAGGCTGGCTTGAAACTCACAATCTGTCTGCCTTAGCCTCCTTTAAGGCTGAGTTTACAGATATGATCCACTGTACCCTGCCTGTACTATTTAACATTAATGTTTTCCTTAAATGTATTTCCTCATAGATGAAAATGACTAATGAACCAGAATTAGAGGTATTTAGGTCAGAGATGCTGCTAATTAATTGCTTCTGAAATGTCCAGCCATGTGGTCCTTCAGAGGAGCTAGACACAAACACCAACTTGGCCCAATTTGCAGGGATGATGAAGCCCTAGGGCTTCATCTTGGCACCATCAATAGCTTACTTTACACATGGCCACTTTTTACTCTTGTCAAGAATCTCAATCCTTGAACCTCATCATTTTATTCTACAGAGGTTTCCAAGGATAGTGATAAAAACCAAGCCAGTCCCAGGTAAACGAAGACAGTTGGTCAAACTCAAGTCTGTGTTCTTTTGAAGGGGTTCATCTGGTGCTGCTTCTGTTTAAATGCTAAATGAAATGGCTCCCAAGATCTGGTTGTCCCCAGATGAGCAGATCCTCATATATTTTCCAATTTAAAACTATTGGTTAAATAAAACTGGTGACATCCAATTACTGTGAGGACTACAGAGAGGTGGAGTTCAAGTTATCCAGTTGGGAGTCATAAGTAGGCACTGAGGAGGAGGTGGGGAGGGAAACGGAGCACAGAGAAGAAGATGGGAGAACAGGCAGTCTCCAAGAGTCATGATGGACTAACAGCACGTGCCAGAATGACATGCCTCCCCAGGACACCAGATTGCTGGAGTAGAAATGACCCAGAGTATTTCAAACAACAAGTATTTGAGGAGTAGAGGTGAGCCAGTAGATAGACTAGGATTAAGAGATTTTGATAAGTGGTAATCCCCCAGTAATTATGCAAAGTCTAATAACATATTATAGTTTGGGTCTCATTTATTTAAAGTTTGATGGGGATAAGTTTACAAATATCATTTTACATTCTTTGTTGCAACATGCAATAGGCAGTTTGGACCTGTCAGAGAGGGAGAGACCGTGTCTGCTGCACAAAGGAACTGGCTCTTCAATCAGGCACTCAGTCCACCCCTATATGCAGGCCAGGCTACTCACACCTTGGGACCTGCTGACTCAGCCATACCTGGATTGCCAAGTCAGTCATCCTGGCAGCAACAGGAAAGGCAGCTTTGAGCTCTGGAGAGTGGAGACAGACCTGCTACTCTGGTTTACTGCTGACTGCCTCACTGTAGCAGAGACCATTGCACAGTCAAGCTCAGTAAGCGAGCGAGCAGTAACCCTAGTCTCTTTCTCTATAGTGAGAGGTTTAGAGTAGATCCTCGAACCATGGCCTCATGTGTCACTCTCCTCAGTTCTCCTTTCCTGCCATTAAGCCTCATGACAGTCCTCTTTCATCTTTACCTCAAGGGTCACCCTAGGAATTCCTTGTTGCCTAAAACCCAGGCCACTGTGATTATCATAGGGACTCTTTAAGGCACAGACCCTTTTGGCCAGTATCCAACAACATCCTATTACCTTTTATCCCTGAAGTGACTGTGCCCTGTGTCAGCCAAACTTCCTGTGACCCAGGGCTGAGATTTTCACATCCTAGTCAGACCTCTAGTTGGAGGTCTGCTTCCTCGGTCTTGGTTTCAGGATCTGCTTCCAGGCTATGCATGCCTAGGAAATCTGCATGCTGACTTTTCTGAATCTCTGAGCTGGCATCATCTGTAGATTCTATCCCAACCCCCACCCAGCTACAACCTCAGGGTCAGTCATAGTTAGCCATGTCAAAAGGTGAAAATCAGGCCCCAAGGGAAGGGCCAATATTTCCTCTTCCTAATTAATACATTTACCATCAGCTAGCTGGCCCACCCCACACAATCTCTTTCCCTCTCTTCCTTCCCTACTCTTTCAGAGGGTGCAAAAGGTCTGGAGCCTCTTGATCTGTGCTGCTACTGCCCAGCCAGTTGACTAGCCTATTGGAGGAGTGAGCAAGTATGTACTAGAGTAGCGGCCTGTCCACCTGGATAGAGACCCCTAGACAATTTGAACCTTGCTGGGAAAGATAGCAACACCAGGTATCACAGATGGTTGTGCCTTGTTTGAATGCTTCCATTCAGACAAATAATAGAACCCAAGGCATACTCTTACTAAATACTAAATACTTACTAAATAGCAGGAGCTGCTTGTAGCCTTACAGCTTCAAAGCTAAAAGGAACTGGGTGGGTCACTGGACCCTGCTTCTTAGCTGTATGGGGATCTTGCTATACTATACACACCAAAGGGCTTCAGATTTTGCTCATCTCTGCCTGGATGAGTGTTCCTTTCTTTTTCTGTGGCTAGTTGATACTTGGGAAAACCTCCAGTATCCCATATTCATCTCTTTGAAGGAGACAGGTCTTTGTGTTATGTGTTGTGTAATCCAATGCTTGATTCTGGTAAGCCTTACCCTATTAGTACCATTGAGAGTTGGGGTGACATCTCTCTCCCATGATGCAACCATCTCCTGCTATACCAATCAGGATTCCAGCATGGTTCACTCAAATTAATTAAGACAATATGAAGTAGGGTCTTAATTACAGTTCTATTGCTATGAAGAGACACCATAACCAAAGCATCTTAGAAAGGAACACATTTAATTAAAGGCTTGCTTACAGTTTAAAGGGTGAGTCCACAATAATAGTTGGAAGAATGGTTGCAGGCATGGTGCTGGAGGCATAGCTGAGAGCTTACATCTGATCCACAAGTACTTGACAGAAAATGAGAGACAGAGGGTGGAGGGAGAAGGAGAAGGGAGAGAGGGAGAGGAAGAGGGAAAGAAGGGGGAGGGGGATAGACTTGGCTTAGTTTAGGCTCCCTGAACCCCCCCCCCATGACACACCTCCAACAAGCCCATACCTCCTAATCTTTCCTAAACAGTCCACCAACTGGGAGCCAAACATTTAAATATACAAGCTTATGTGGACATTCTCATCCAAACCACCACAGGTAGATTTATTCTCAAAAAGAATAGTGGTCAAGTTGAGGGAAGGCTATAATGAAAGCTCAGCTACCGTTCTGAAGTAGCAGTAGTCCTCAGGTCTAAAACTAGAGAAGAATGCTGGTTACAAAGCCTAGAAAGTGGGTTAGCATGCTGGAGATGGGCTATTAGTACCATCCAGGGGCTTTCAAATATACTCTCTCCACCAACCCTACCACCCAGAGTCAGAAGACAATGGTAAGGTGGATCTCAGCAGAGAAGGCCTTTCCAGTAGAGTTTTCTAGACCAATTGTACACCAGGGGCTATGCTCCAGGGGCTACGGAGCAGGGAGATTCAATTTTTGTCATTAGATCTAAAAGCTGAGTGGGGAAAAAAGCAAGTGAGAATTGTGAGAATTTCTAATTCCTAATGCGATTGTCTACAACAGGAAACCTGGAAGGAGGGCACAGAAGGGTCCCTGCCTATGAGAAGAGTGCCTGGGGCTTACTACAGTTGGCCTTCAGCTGTGGTCTGGCTGTGAATTCTCTAGGATTTCTTTGCTGCCCCAGGCTGAGGACCCATTTCCTCACAGAGATAACATGTCTGACTGGACTCTCTATATCAGAATAGATGGTGACTCTGAGTTGCTGAAGTTTCTTTGAGCCTGGAGCCTTGTTTAAGAGGTCTATACACTGTCCAATCAGCAATTCAAGCCCCATGCCTCAAAATAGAAGGTGCACAAAAATCCTCCAGGAGTCTTATTAAAATGACAACACTAATCCAGCAGGTCCTGGTGGACTAGAAGATCCTGTTTCCAGCAAACCCCCTGATGGTACTGATGCTTCCTGGCCACAAGCCATCCTTGAGCAGCAAGGCTTTAACAGAGCAGTTCTCCAGCTAGATAGAATCTGAACCACCTCAAGCTTTGAGGGAGTGAAATACAACCAGTGTAGGATACTAGGCCAAGCTATAGCTAACAAACCTTCGATAGCAGCAGTCCTTGCAAGATCTCTTCTCCTATGGTATCTACTGATATCCTCCTTGCCTTCTTCCTTCCTGTCTTATGACAGCACAGACAGAGCTGGCCCACAAGCTTGGACCACAGTTGTTCTCCACATGAAATAAACAAACACATTCTGCTTGCCCACTAATTACTAAGGTTTTCAAGTACAATGCTATGATCAGCAAAGACAGTGGGAAGAGTGAAAATGAAAAGAAGCCCAGAAGTGGGTGGCAAGGCATCCAATATCCTCTTCCACATCACTGAACTCCAGGTGGGATGCACAGAAAGACCTTTAGAGCTCCTTCTAGGCTTCTGCTCAACAAGGCCAGAGCATCACTGCCATGAACAACCTTAGCCTGAGATATGACAAACAACCTTAATCTGGAACTTAGTTCAATCCAAGGCTTTTGCTGGGGGACTCAACTTGATTTCATGGATCTCCCATGATAGTTCTTGTCACCCTCTAATTCTGGTTTCCCTCCCACAAAGGTCCAGCTTAATAGTGACATTGGTAGTTCCCAGTACCTATTATTATTACTATTATCATTACTATGTTGTGGCATTTAAACTCTTGCTTTTTATTTACAAGTCTAAAACCAAAACTTACATGTGAATAAAGCAAAGTTAGCTTTTATCAGATTTTTATGGTAGTCGTGTGTGTGTGTGTGTGTGTGTGTGTGTGTGTGTGTGTGTGTATGTACACACACATACTAGGAGTTGAACACGAGGCTTCATGCACACTAAGCAGATGATCTACCATTGATCTGTACTCTCAGCTACTGAAAAATTTTCTTTCTTTAAAGAAATAGACATTGAGAAACTGAGGTGATGGCTAAGTGCATGGAGTGCTTGCTCTATAACCATCAGTGCTGTCTCCAGCACTCAGATTTAAAAGCTGGGCATTCCTGGAGAAGTGGCACACATCTTTATTCCCAGCACTTAGAAGGCAGAGGTACATGGATCTCTAAATGTAAGGCTAGTCAATTCTACATAGTTAGTTCCAGGATAGGCAGGGCTATACAGAAGGACCCAAATCCTGTCTCAAAACAAAACAAAACAAAACAAAGGCTTAGTGTGACTTCACGTACTTTAACCTCAGCGTTGAAGGGTAGAGGAACATGGATCCCAGAAGGCCTCAGGCTAGCCAACATAACCCAAACAGTAGGCCTCTGGTTCTGTGAGAGACCCTGACTTAAGGTGATAGAGCAAAGAATAGTAGAGAAAGAAAGCTTGCATTTGGCTTCCACATGTGCGTGCACAGGTATGTGCACTTGAATATACTCACACGTAACACACATGTATATACAAATACAAACAAACAAACAAATAAAAATATATACAATTGAAAACAAAAAGCATTGCTGGTAGCTGCCCCTTGAGAAGCTCACAACTATACTGAGGTATGTGCCACTCCTTCCTTAAGCAATTCTCTCTCACACTAAAACCTGTGTTAAAAACTATGCTGTGGTCTTTGCTTGATAAATTCCAAGTTGGCTTCATAAGAAAAGAAGGGCAGTATTATAACAGCTTTAAATACTATTAGAACAGTCTTCTAGTTTTGGAGGAGAGGCATGCATACTGTTTTCTAGTTCCACTTTCTTGACTAACCAGTAAGATTGAATAAGTATTCAACTTCTTTTGCCAACTTTTTTCTTTTGGACCCATGCCTTACATATACTAAACCAACTGTTGCCCATCAACTATTTATTTATGATCTTATTCATTTATCTATTGTAAAAGACAAGCAAATTTTAGCTATGACTGAACTATATAAAACTGATAAGCACGGTTCCTTTGTCCCACAGTGCTAAGCACTTTTTAGAGATTGCTCACATTTAATCAACCAAGGGAAGAAGATATCCCTATCTGCACTGTAAAGATAAGGAAGTAAGCCTCAGAGATCTCAAATCACTTAAATTCACCTGGGAAGTTGAAAGACCCACAATGTGAGCCTAGCCCTGGCGGTCCACCTCTCTAACCACTTAGCAACACTGTTATAAAGGTCTTATAATTTGGATTATCTGAAGTTCATTGGCTGACTCATTCATTTAGCAAATATTGAAGGCCCATGGGGGCAAGCACCTATCTGCCTGGTATCCAGGGTAATGGTGAGGTTGCTAGGGAGACAGTGATAAACTCTCCCCACGGTGCAGGGCAGGAGCTGTGCTTCAGACTGATAAGAGACACCAGACTAGGGGAGTGAGCTGCTAGTGGATCCTGGAAGAAGTAGATGAATGGAGAGGACTGTTAACATACGCTGTGGCTTTCATAGGACAATGTCCCCAACCTTCTGTGAGCCAGAGGAGTTAGATGTGAGAACAAATAAGCCAACTTCACACACACACACACACACACACACACACACACACACACACACACAC
>JANHMN010000003.1:78253728-78313537 GCA_030674055.1 Rhabdomys pumilio | reverse complement strand
CACACACACACACACACACACACACACACACACACACACACACACACACCTACCTCCTAGAGACTTTTCTGTAGACCAGGCTTAACTGGAGGGCAAAGGTCATTAGTATTCATTGAAGAACTCCATGTGGCTCAGCCTCTCACAGAAGATTTGGGGGAAAAGAGCATGGAAAAGTTACCTAATGAGATGATCAGAAAATGTCTTTTGCACATCAGCACCAGGTTCACAGCACTGGCTGGGTATCTATGTATCTTCCTTAGTGTAAAGCAGCATTCATTAGCTTGAGACGTGGCCAAAGCAGGTCACCAATACACATCTGTAGGAGACAAAATGGGTTAACGGTGTCTGAGGTGTCACTTAAATGAGTAAGTGAAATAAATGCATTCTTAAATGAAAATTTTATTTTAGAGGAGTTTATATATTGAAATTTATTTAAGAGTTCTAGATTTACAGAAAAAATGATTATGTAGAGTTCTCATTTAACCTATTATTACTATCTTGTGGTACATTTGTCACAATTAAGGAACCTACATTGGCACATAATTAACTGGAGTTGCACACCATTCAGATTTCCTCAGTGTCAATTAACATTCTTCCTCTGTTCCCAAGATGTCCACTCCAGGACATCAAGCGTATTTCACCATCAATGCACCCTCAGGGTCTCCCAGAGGGTAAAGATTCTTGCTTCCCTTGTCTTAGATGACCTTAACAGTTGTCAATATCAGTCAGCAATATAGTAGAAGATCTTTTGTTGGGACTGACTTTATTGTTTTCTAGTGATTAGAAGGAAAGGAAGACTATGTATATAAAGCCTTCTCAAAGGATAGACTACCAACAGTGACTTTCCTGATGGACCTTGGTCCATGGGTTTGACTTATTTATTCAAGATTGCCCACTGTGATTTCCTCGAGTTCCATATACTACTGTGACATGGCACACATGAGGACATGGGAATCCCACTTGATCTTCTTAATGGTCAAATATCTCTATACCTTGTTTGGAATGTTTCCATGGGAGATTTGTCCATTTTCCATCACTTACTTATCTAACTATTTTTATTAGTGTGGACTTGTGGATATTCTCTACTTTGGTTCTAATTCAATTCTATATTAGTCACTTTGTTCCTCACATTATCCTTGTCTTGGCTACTGATGACTCTTTCAGTTAGCCCTGTGTTCCTTCAACACTCCACTAAGATAGGGATTTTGTAAGTAGCTTTACTTTCTGACCATTCAAGATAATCTACAAGTACTCTGTATACTTCTGGCTTCAAGCTTTAAAGGGTCTTATTTCCCAGTCTCTTGCTTCCTTTCTTGGGAAAAGCACTAAAATCTAAGATCTAGGGTTAACTGTCCTAGTGGTTATCAGGGTGTCATGACTTTTAGGTCTTCTCAGGTAAGAGAGCAAGAAAATATGTGTATGCTAATGAATATACTCATTACACATATATGTATATACATAAAGATATATGAATATCCCTATATGCCCATCTGTATCTATATTAGACATAAGTACACACTGAGTCTTAAATTTGATTTTTTTTTTAATTTTTGTCTTTGAGACAAGGTTTTTCCTGTGTAGCCCTGGCTGTCCTGGATCTCACTCTGTAGATCAGGCTGGCCTCGAACTCAGAAATCCTCCTGTCTCTACCTCCCAAATGCTGGAATTAAATGTGTGTGCCACCAGTGCCTGGCCTTAAATTTGAAATTAATCTAGTTCCCTATGTATCATTTTAGTTATTTTAACAGGTGCACAGAAGTTCCTCTTATTTTATGTTTACTTCTGTGTTTATATGTATGTACATTTGTGTTTGAAAAAGAATCTCATACTGTATTAAGTTGGCCTCCAACCACCACCATGTCATCTCAGTGATTGCTATGGTGGTGGCTACAGTTGTTTTGTCTTTATTTATTTATATTTAATTTTATATTTTATTGCATTTATTTACTTATTTATTTATTTAGGAGAGCATGAATATGCTACAGCAAGCAAGTGGAAGTCTAAAGACAAACTTTTGAGAGTCAGTTCTCTTCTTCCACTCCATGGGGCCCAATGATCTCAGTTGTCTTCTTGGTAGTAGGTTCCATTATTGTGGCCTGGTTGCTCTTGGTTTGTTGTGTTTTGACAATCTTTTCTCCAGATCTGAGCCTTACTTCTTCATTCACAGAGCAAAAGCTAATTTTAATGAAGTCCAACTAATCTATTTTTATATATGGGTTTTGCTTTGGGTGTTATACCTAAGTCCACCAGCAAAGCCATCTTTAAATAATTTCGTCTATTTTTTTTCTTCTAGAAGTTGTATGTAATGGGTTTTACACATAGGTCTATAATCCATTATAAGCAATTTTTTGTTAAAGGCATCCAATATGTACCTAGGTCCATTTCCCTGGCAGATTCTTCATTATTCCATCAACATTTGTTGGAAAACTCTACTATCTACACTTAATTACTTTTTCACATCTGTCAAAAATAGTTGATTATATTTGTGTAGGCATTGAAATCCTTTATCAAAGAATACAATGAATATAATAAAAGTATTTATAATATAAACAAAAGTATACAATCAGGCTTAGGGCTTGATTTAGACTAACATTGGTATAGTGTTGGTTTTTGGTACTCAACGAGTCTATCTCTTTGACAATGTTTTCAAATTACAATGGAATAATACAATAAACAGTCATACATATGAGTGATATTTGGCCAGATCCCATTTTGGACGTGCTATAAAACACAGGGACTCCACAGGAAGACCAACAGAGTCGACTAACCTGGACCCCTGAGGCTCCCAGAGACTGAACCACCGGCTGAAGAGTGAGCATGGGCTGGACCTGGGACCCCCACACATATGTAGCACAAGTGTAACTTGGTCTTCACACTGGCTTATCAACAATTGGTGTTGGGACTGTCCCTGAATCTGCCTGTGGATCCTGTTACCCTAACTGGGCTGCCTTATCTGGTTTCAGTGGGAGAGGAAGTGTTTAGCCCTGCAGAACTTAATAAGTAGAGTTGTGGGGGAATACTGGGTTGGAAGAAAATAGAGAAAGAATCTGTGTGAGGGGGTACAGGGAGGAGAGGGAGGTTGATATTGGGATGTAAAATGAATAAATAAATACATTATTAATTAATTAATTGATTTCTTAATTAAAATATCAAGAGCTGAGCTATGGAGATGGCTAATCAGTTAAGGTGTCTACTATGCTGGAGTTCAGACCTCCAAAGTTGGACAAACATATCTGGAATCCCTGAGCTTGGAGGGGTGACAGGCAGATTCCCTGGAGCTCACTGTCCTTCAAATGCAGCTAATTGGTGACTTCAGGGTTCAGTATCTCAAAGGTACGGGGAGGAGCCTCATGTCAACCTCTAGCCACCACACACTTATGAGCACATATGTACGTCTATACTTGCATGCACACTGACTACACATACACACACACACACACACACACACACACACACACATACACACATGCACACACACAAATGCACGCACACACTCATACATGCACAAACGCACACACGCATACACACACTTTGTATGATGATTATTCTTAATTGTCAGCTTGATGAGATCTAGAATCATCTGGAAGTTAGGCAAGCCTTTATTCACTTTACATCCCAATCCCAGCCCTCCCATTCCTCCCAGCCCCTCCCCCACACAGCCCCTCCCTCACCTCCTCCTTTTCTCCTCTGAGAAGAGGGAGACCCCCCCACACACACACCCGTATCATACCACTCTGGTACATCAAGTCACTGCAGTACTAGATACACCCTCTCCTACTAAGGCCAGACAAAACAGCCCAGTTAGGAGAATGGGATCGACAGACAGGTAACAGATTCAAGGACAGCCCCCAGTCTAGTTGTTGGGGGATCCCCATGAAGATCGAGCTGCACATCTGTAATATACGGTTGCCAACTATGTTTATCAGGCATACAATGTTCACACAATGCTAACTATTTTGAAGGGTTTTGTCCAGTGAGATTTGATTCAGGGAAGTACATACAAGAAGAAATACAATTCTGAAAATACAGATGACAGGAAGTTAGTAAAGGAGGAAAAAGAAAGCCAAAGATTTTCATGGGGTTTTCACACAGAAGAGACACATTCGCAGTCTGAATGACTTTATAGATGAGACTGTAAGAAAAACCTTTTACTTCTTCATATCAAGAGAAGTGATCAGTGGGTAGGTACACCTTTAATCCTAGTACTAGGAAGGCCAAGGCAGGCAGATTTCTGAGTTCAAGACCATCTTGGTCTACACAGCCAACTCCAGGCCAGCCAGTGCTACACAGTGGGATCTTGTCCTCCAAAAATGGGGAATGGGGGAATATGTTCTGGCGAAACCTTTAGGCAGAAAGTAAAATTAATACAAAAATCAAGTGGAAGCCATAAAAAAGTAGACTATATAAATAAATACAACAAGATAACAGAAACAGGTAATCTCTAAACCCTGATTAAAACTGGTAATGGTCACAACTAGAGAAGAACAGCCTTGCATGGGCAGAGTAGGGCCTTATTGTGTTGAGGATTATTAATATGACCACTGGCTGGGCCTGGCTGGTGACTACAGAGGCCCCATGGAGCAGCTTTTATGTAAATACATCAGACTATTGTTCTTGTTATTAGATCCATTTCTCATCAGCAGACTCATTTAAGCCAAGTTCATAAAACCACATTATAAATCTAAGTTCCAATTTATAAATTAAAAATGAGAAATATAACTAAGACTAAAACAGGACCCAATCATATTAACTCACAGCAACAAAAGTCTGTTAAATAAATTAGGCATGTAATAACCAGAAGAGCCTTAGAAAATTGAAAATGGACACTCTAGCTAGGCAATCTGGAGCATTTATCTACTCTAGCACTGACCCTGCCCACCCTGAGATGATACTGAACTGGCTACAACTCTCCCTTACTTCCAGTTGACACATGCCATCTTCAGATATATTGTTGTATTCAAAAAGGATATATTAAGTATAGCGGTGCATACTTATAACTGACACACTCTAGAGCAGCGTTTCTCAACCTATGGGTTGCAAGCTCTTTGAGGGTGGAATCTTAGATGATCCTTCACAGGGATCATCTAAGACTACTGGAAAACACAGATATTTCCATCATAATTCATAACAGCAGCAAGATTACAGTAACGATGTAACAATAAAAATAGTTTTTGGTTTGGGGTCACCACAGCATAAGGGATTGTATTAAAGGGTCACCATATTGGGAAACTTGAGAACCACTGCTCTGGAGGCTAAAGCAAGAAAACTTCCACAATTTCAAAGTCAATCAGGGCTACATACAAACACCTTATCTCAGAAACAAAGTGTATGGCAAGGCTAGGAGCCACTGTACTTAGTTATAGAGTCCAAAGATAGGAGTCTAAAATCCACAGACAAGGTCTTGGTAATCTAGGAATTTCTAACCTAGATGGAATTTTTTACTCATGGTTCTTGCCATTATCTGGGCGGTTTGCAGCCAAATTCTTAGCAGACATTTTTATATCTTGGTGTTGAGAGTCAACTCATACTAGCTGTGGAGTTCTGAGAATACAAAGCTACAGTAACAATCATATTTTAAAAATCTCAGTAATACTAGTAATGTCTTAGTAAGTATCTATATTATCAAACTTTATATCCAGGTGAGGCAATACATATTTCCAACCCTAACACTAGAGAGACTGAGGCAAGGGGATAATTCCAAAGCCAGTCTGGACTCATAGGAAGATGCTGTCTTAACAACAACAAAGACATTGCTACTCTGCTAGAGCCTGACAAATACAGAGGTGGATGCTCACAGCCAACCATTGGACTGAGCACAAGGTCCCAAATGGAGGAGTTGGAGAAAGGACTGAAGGAGCTGAAAGGGTTTACAACTCATAGGAAGAACAACAATATCAATCAACCAAACCTCTCAGTGCTCCCAGGGACTAAACCACCAACCAAAGAGTACATATGGAGGGACCCATGGCTCCAGCTGCATATGTAGAAAAGGATGGCCTTATCTGGCATCAATGGGAGGGGAGAGCCTTGGTCCTGGGAAGGCTTGATGCCCCAGTGTAGGGGAATGCCAGGGCAAGGAGGCTGGAGCGGGTGGGTGGTTAGGGGAGCACCCTCAGAGAAGTATGGGGAGGAAGAATGAGATGGGGGTCTCCAGAGTGGAAACTGGGAAAGGGGATAACATCTGAAATGTAAATAAATAAAATATCTAATAAAAAAATTAATATGTAAAAAAAAAAGACATTGCTAAACACAGAGAGAAGCTGGGTATGATGCTAGATACTCATCAACTCAGCACTTAGGAGTTGGAGGCAGGAGGATCATGAGTTTATGGTCAACTTTGACTATATGTTATGTTTTAGGCAGTCTGGTATACATGAAACTCTGTCCTTAAGACCCAAACCAACCAAAAAGAAAAACACAAGAAACAACAAACAAAATCTATGGAGTGAAAAAATCTTGACCACACCCAAATCAAACAGAGATTGACACATTTATCATGAATAATATTGGAAACCAATTTTACATGTGGACGACTGACTGTAGGTGTGCTGGGAAGGATAGAAATAATAAAAACACTAAGTTTTAAAATTATCTATGGGTACCTATACCAGGCCATGGGTATTCCTGCAAGTCATCTCAAACCCTTCCTTGCTACCTCCAAATTAAAAGCAGTGCAACAAGATAGCTCAGAGAGTAAAGGTATTTGCTGTGTAAGGTTGGTGACCTGAGCTCAATCAACAGTAACTACGCAAAGTGGAAGGAAAAAATCAACTCTATAAGACTGACCTTTGACCTCTACTTGTACAGAGTGGCTTGTGTAATAATAATACTATTACATTATTTTAAAAAGAGGACTAGTGAGGTAGCTCAGTACCAGAGTGTTAGCCTAGCCAGAGTCAAGTTCTAGTTAAACCCCAGTACTAGAACAAAACATGATAAGCATAATGTAAGTGAATTATCAATAAAAAATATAACATTCCCAAATTGTCCTCTTTAACATTTTACTGAATTATTAGCAAGGAAATAAAAATGCTTGAGAAACATTTTATTTAAAAATCTGAATACCTCTTGAGAAAAAAGAGCAGATTTCTTCTTTTGTTGAGGCAAGTTTCACTATGTATATAGCTCTCTCAGCCCTCCAACTCACAATCCTTCTGCCTCAGCCTCCTGGATGCTGAAATTACAGGTGTGCATCCTCAGTCCTGGCCATGAAATAGAAATTATTTTATTTTATTTTATTTTATTTTATTTTATTTTATTTTAAGGCAGGGTCTCTATATAGCCCTGCCTATCCTAGCACTTCCTTTGTTGATCAGGCTGCCCTCTAAAATACAGAGATCCATCTGCCTGTGCTCTAGAGTGCTGAGATCATAGAGTGTGCCATCACACCAGCTGACAGAAGGTTCCTTAACAAGTTGTTGACATTCTGTGGAGGTAACTATTCCTCCCTGCTCACTAATTTGTTTTCAGCAAATGCAAGCTCAAAAAAACTCAAAATTATTCTTTGTTTATTTAGTTGGGTCTCCCCAGCCCCACCCCCAGGAGGAACAACATAGGGTCCCATATAGCCCAGGCTGGCCTCAAATTTAACACATAGTTTCTCCTGACCTTCTTGACTCCATTTCCCAAGTACCTGGATAACAGGCACATGATACCATTCCTCGCTTTCAAACATTTTTGTGAAGTTAACCTTATGAAGAAACATAAACAGATCAAATATTCACATAAGATATAGAAGAGCATGATGTGATGTTGGAAAGGTATCAAGAACATGATTAAAATGTCATGGGCGATAAGGAGAAAATGGCTGAAGCAGAGTAACAAGGCTAGAATACCAAGGTAGGTTAGTTTGAAGTTGGTGATAGATAAATGTTACCATACGCTAAAGGCCTTGCATGAAAGCATGGTAACTGAGACACCTGTAAGTACTGTTGACTAGAGACTTGGAAATGGACCGTATCTCTGTCATTACTTCACAACCAAAAACTCATCAAATTTCAGAAAGCGAGTTCTGCTACATTAGGAAGGTGTCAAATATACTGACAGTTTTTTATTTAACTCAGTAAGCATTACTGCATAAGAAAAATAAAGCATGAGGACAATCAGGCCAGAACTAAAAACTTCTGCCCTGCTGACTAGCCCCCATCATACTGGAAGGTGCTTTCTAGGCTACTCAGGGAGACTTGTCATCAACAGTCCTACTCAGATGTGGACTCTGAGTACTACTTTACCAATTGACCAGGAAGGTTGTGCCTACTGATGCAATAGTGGGAAGTCTGTTACAAGGGAAATGAACACTTTCTTCTTGGACTTGATGACCACTCCACTGGAGGGAATCCATGCCTAGCACTGAAGACCTGATAGTGGGGTAGGTTATAAGTCTTCATGAAGAAGTTACTGATATTGTTTTTTTAAATGGACATGATATGCCCATCAATTTGCCTTCTAGATAACTGTATTTATGGTCATATAGATTACTATTACTATTGGCTTTGGTCAGAGAAGAAGCTTTCAGCAGTGTCAGTGGTAACTGCAGAGACTCATAACTGGTCAAAGTAATGATAATAAGTGACTGTTGAAAATTCAGGCATAAATGGGATATCTATAGCACCCTATAGTGATTTTAATGAGAAATGTCCTGTAAAGACTCAGATACTTGAACATGTATTCCCTGGTTGGGAGAGTTACTGGTGATGGGCTTTGAGAGATTTTCGCTTCACCCCATTTCCTGTTCCATCTCTCTGTTTTGGTTTCTGTTGGGAATGTGATCTCTCAGCTTCCTGTGCCTGCTATCATGTCAGCTGCTTGCTACCATGCCTCCTCTGATCTTATAAACTCTCCCTCTAGAAATGTAAGCCAAAATAAATTCTTCCATAAGCATTATTGTGTTTTGTAAAAAGATAAAGAGAGAGGGAATATGGTTGGTGGAAGTGCAGTATGGGGGAAGGGGGTGCCTCTGTGGGACCCATGCTGATTCCTTCCCCCTGAGGGACCAGCCACTATAGTATAGAATAGAGTTTGTTCAGGACATGGGGGGCAGGGGTAAGAGAGGAAGTTGAGAGGGTAGTTGAGACAGAGAAAGGGAGAGGGAAAGCGAGAGGGAGAGGGAGAGACAGAGAGAAAGACAGAGACAGAGAGACAGAGAGAGAGGAGAGGCCAGCCATGAGCATGTGGAGAGGGGGGAGGGGAATGGGAGAGAGGGGGAAGAGGGTAAGGTAGCAAGGGCAGGAGAATAAGAGGAGCAAGAGAGTGAGTGAGGAGGGAGCAAACAGCCCCTTTTATAGTGAGTGAGTCAAGCATACCTAGCTGTTGCCAGGTAACTGTGGGGCGGAGCCTAGACTAAATGCCAACAAGTGTCTTTGGACATGGTCTTTTATCACCAGATATCAACAGAAAAGTAATTAATACACACCCCCTCCAAGGATCAGGGAATATCTTGAAAGGGCAGGTGAATGAAGGGAAGAGCTGGAAGAAAAGAGAAAGAAGGGTGGAAGGCTGACTTCTCAGTACAATATGGCTGTTGTGCTCCTAAACTCACTACAGCTGTGATCACCTGCACAAGAGCTGGCCTGTCAACATCCTGTCATGGGGTGGGTGAGGGCTCCTGGGCCACAACCCTACCTGAGGGTTTATATATCACTAATAATTGACGGTAGAGGTAGATGAAAGTCTTTTGAATTTCATTTAAAATTTTATTTTATTATTATTGTGTTTGGGTTTAGGTTGGAGATTGGTGTGGGTGCATGTGTGAGACTGTGCACACATGAAGATCAGAAGACAACTTCATGGAGTTGGTTCTCTTCTTCTACCTTTACATAGGCTCTAGGGGTGGAACGCAGGCTTACACAATAAGAAGCTCTTACTGACTGAGGTATTTCACTGGCTCTAGGGCTTGAAGAAACACTTTCTTCAATGGTATAGCATAAGCTCATGATTCTTGTAATGGCTATTTGTTGTTGTCAACTTGACTATTATCTGGAATGAAGTACAATGCATAACTGGAGGGCTCACCTGTGATCCAGATCTTGAGGCTGGAGGACACAAGTTTCTGACCTGGATCCTGGCATGGAAGTCTTGAGGCATAGTATCCATGAAAAGCTTAGGCCCAGGCAAGGTAATACACATCTTTAATCCCAGGAGACTGAGGCAAGGAGATCTCTGAGTTCAAGGACAGCCTGGGACAAAGCAAGTCCCAGACCCAGGCGTGGTGGTATACATCTTTAATCTGGACCACAGTTTCTGCTGAAGGCCTACATGAGGACATTGGAAGAAGAAAGACTCACTCTTCTTCGACAGCTTGCACTCATTTGCCAGCACATTTGTCAGAACCTACTTCTACAGAAGACCAGCTGAAACACCCAGCATCATGTGACTGAGCAACTGCTAGATTCTTGGACTTCCCATTCACAGCTGCCCATTGTTGGGTTAATTGGATTGTAGACTGTAAGTCATCACAATAAATTTTTTCAATATAGAAAGACATTCCATAAGCTCTGTGACTCTAGAGAACCCTGACTAATACACTTCTATAGCTAATACTAATGAAACTGATCAGATTACAAAAACAAACAAAAGCCTCACCTGGAAGTGGAAGGCGTTTAGCTGGGGAAAGCAAGAAGAGTATCAGTAAGAGTGGGAGAAGGACAGTGGGGTAATGGGAGAGGGTGACCATGACAGCAATACATTAAACATATGTATGCAAATGTCACAATGAAACCCATTATCCTCTACGACTGATAGATGATGATAAAAACACCAGGAACAAAAATAAAATGTGTGAAAACAGGTGAGGAACCTTAATTTCGTCTATAGAAGTCAAGAAAGTCTTCATCGAGGAACATGCGTTTACACTGGGTTTAGGGGGAAGCATAGGAGTTTAGTGGGAATAAGTAGATGCAAAGCAGTAAAGTCATAAAAGAGCAGCATCTGGAGTCGGATGAGGGCAAAGGGTAGGTATAAGCACCTTACTTAAGTATATTGCCCTTCGACTATTTCAAAGTAGTATGTCAACAATGGTGGCAATTTAAACCAGTGGCCCTCAAAGTGTGAGCCATAAATGCCAGGGGTGGGGGGAGGTGTCTTTGAAAGATCAAAGTTAGCTGGATAAGGTGGCTCATGCTTAATTGCAAAACATGGGAGGTAGAGGCATGAAAATTGGCTGCTAAAGGTTAACCGAGGTTGCAATCTATAGTGTTTTCTTTTTAAGATTCATTTTATGTGTTTCATTTTATGTGTTTTATGTGTTTCAGTATTTTGCTCCCACATACATCCATGCACCACATGAATGCCTGGTACTATCAGAGGTCCTAGTAGACCTGCAGTTATGGACAGTCGTGAGCTGCCACGTAGATGCTGGAGATAAAACCAGGGTCCTCTGCAAGAGCAACAAGTACTATTAATGGTAGAGACGTCCCTTCGACTCCAGAGAATATATATTTTTTAAAGTTCACAGTTATTTTCATGATGTCATTTTTTTTTTTGTTCTTTTCATCTCCAGCTATTCAATGGTGATTATCAGAGGCTACATGGTATGTGGCACCATAAGAGAAGTATTTCAGAAATTGCTGGCTGGAGAGAAGCAGGCTGGTCACTAGAGCCCAGGAATTCCAGACCAGCCTGGGCAGCAGCAGATAAGAGATGGCAGTTCAAAGTTAGTTAGTATATAATAAAAGAATAGAATTATTTATAGAATAACATAAAAGCCAGGCTGTCTTATGTTCAATAGAATATGGGAGAGAGACAGAGATGCTCCAACACAATGGCATTCTTCCTACTAACATAGTCTAGAAAGTCATAGTTATGTTTCATTTTAAAATGGTCCTTACGTGAACACATAAATAAGCTATTGTTACTTTTAAATTGATTAATATTTGAAGTAGAATTGATAGATATCCGTATAAATAAAGTGGGGTTGTTGTTATTGTTTTTCAGTTCTCAATAATTTTTAGGAATATGAGGGGATTCTGAGAGTGGAAAGTTAGAGACCTGTGGCAGAAAGCATTAGAGGAAGTGAGATTGCAAGATAGGTCAGGAAAAAGCTTTTCTAAAGGACAGCACAGGCTGAAACTAAGCTCTGGGCACAGTCCTCCCTATCCAGCCCTATTAGAACTGGCCAAGCCCTTGAACACGACTGAACCTGAAGATAAGCAGAATAAATTAACATGCCCACAACTCTGCAAACTCCTGGCTTCAAAAGAAGGGGTTCATCTCCCTGCCTCTTGAATCTGGGTCAGTCTCGTGCTTCTGCCATAGAAGTTGACTTGTCTGAATTAGAGAAGTCTATATCCCACCTAGTAGCTCTTTAACTTCCTTAGCTGAGATGGCCCCACAAAATCAGTGAGGACTGGACCTCCTATTCTTGGAGCAGTGGGCTATGTCTCACATTGGGAAAACAATGCTGTTTATGTGCCAATCACTCAGGGGTCATAAAAGAATCAATACCTTTGGTTCATAAAAGGTTACAAGAGAGTAAGAAAGACAACAGGTCCAGAGCTGGTATGAGTCCTTCTTCAATTGGGCTCCATGGCTCACGACACTTGTTTCTACTTTAGTCAGACCCGTGGTCCTATGCATACTTACTCTGACATGTGGGCTCTGCGTTATTAATGGCCTAATAAGATTTGTTAAGAAAAAAAAAAAAGATTTGTTAAGGAGCAAGTTTCCATTGTTCAACTCATGGTCCTAAGGTCCCCTCTACTCAAGGATTTGAGATAGTCCCTTACTTAAGGGGGGAATGAGAGGACCTAACTCACTCCGTTTTAGAATAGGCAGCTATGTTAGGCTTTTTCCTAAAAAGGACAAATGTTGGGAGTCGACTTTAAGCAAAAAGCGGCTAGAAAGCAGCTATCAGCTTTGCAGCCATCTTGAGCCATATACCCTGACATGAGACTTGGTTTTCAACAGCCTACAACAGCTGAAGCACACTCTGATATCCCACATAGCTTGTTTTGCTGTTTAGTGCCCCCAGCTGCAAGGGGTATCCACGCCTACAAGGCATGCGGTGCACATGTTATCCACATGCTATCTACGCCATATATGCCTGTAAGGCGCATGTGCTGTCCACGCCTGTAAGGCTTATGTCATATCCACACCTGCAAAGCACGTGGTATTCATGCGCCTACAAGGCACATGGCAAAAGCCTATAAATACCCAGGATTTCCTTGTTGTAGTGTGTGTGTGTGTGTGTGTGTGTGTGTGTGTGTGGTGTAGTAGTAGTAGGTGCAGTGTTGTGTGTATGGTGGAGACAGTAAAGAAGACTACTACAGATCCTCTGGCTCGTCTCTATTCTTCGAGGCTCTTCCCCTTCTTCCCCCCACTCTCTCTCTTGCTAAACCCTGACCCGTGGACCGGAGCAACAGCGCAGGCCGGGACGTTTTCGGCCCCCAAGCCAGGCAGAGTACGAGTCTTTTACAGACAAATTCCCAGAAGAACAGCCCAGGCTTCTCAGAAAAACCATAGTCAATCAGTAACTGCCCAACATCTGGCCAGGGGCTTACAATAGATACAAAAAAGTCCCTATAAGGTTAAACCCTCTCTTCCTTGAGGTATGAGCCAATCAAAAGTATACTATACTATAAGCTCAACCAATCCTGATAAAGGTGACCCACAGAAACTAGAAAACCCCTAATTAGCTTTAAAAGGGTCCTGTGAGCTTTCTTCATGGTTGCCATTTTGTTTGGATGGTTACCCTTGACATGTTGGCTGCTTCTGCAAAATAAACACTCTTTGTCTTTGCATACTATTTGAGTCTGGGGTCTTCTTTCAGTGACTCTCAGACCTTCACACAACAACAAACATAACCTTGAAGACCAGGTATATAACTCCACTGTGCTTACCTAGCATGTACAAAACCCTAGGTTTGACCCAGCATCATATAAATTGGTCATTAGTACCCAGGATCAGAAATTCAAGATCATTCTTGGCTACAAGGCCAGCTTGCAATACAAGATACCTTTGAAGACCCCTCAAACTAGGGACCCTTACTCAAGTCTCGGGAAATCACGGCCACCCAAAAATCTCAAGACACCATACCTGGATGCAATTAGCAGAGGTTTATTGGGGAGAGAGAGTTGGCTAGCCAAGGTCAGAACTGCTCATCCACGCAGGAACAGAATTTTGACCCAGAGTGGAGGGTTAAGGAGCTTTTTATAGCAAGGGGTGGGGAAAAGAAGGAGTTTTTCAAGCAGTTACACATGATTGGTTACATTACAAATTTTGAACAGCAGGCTGTAACACTAGGAAGACCTAAAGTGGGGGGTGGGGGTAACCAAGAACAGTGGAAAGTTAGTTAGTTCTTGGAACCACCCAAAAGACTTGCATCTTTCTTTGTTGTCAGGAATGTGTCTTCCTGCTTTGGGCCTTCCCCACCCACAGGTGGGTTCTTTTCCCTGAGGCTTGAAGAATGTTAATACTCTTCCTGGAATGTATCCCAGGGCAGTGAAGGTCTGAAATCTTACATTCAGTTCCGCCTTCTTGGAACTAGTGAGCCTGTATATATTTTATAAAATGGTCTTTATAATTTTTCACTCTACACCTTGTCTCAAAACAAAACAGCCTGACATAATCTAGCTTAAAAAGGAACAAGACCTGAAAAGACATTACTTCGAAGGAGTTAACAAATAATCAATCCATAACTATGTTAAAAGATACTGAGCATTATTACCCACTAGAGACAGGCAAAGCAAAGCTACAATAATATGATATCACTTCATACCAACCACAATGGCTGGAAAAGACTGCACAGAAAGTGTTGGTTAGTATGTGGAGACACTGAGATTGTTTTGCTGAAAGAAAGTGTAAAGGGTTTGTGTGAGTGAAGATAAACCAACAAAAAGGTACCTGTGTTGGTTTGAATTTGCTTGCCCCAGGGAGTGGCACTACTAAGAGGTGTGGCCTTGTTGGAGGAAGTGTGTCACTGCAGGGGTGGGCTTTGTAACCCTTCTCCTAGCTGCCTGAGGACAGTCTTTTCCTGGCTTCCTTTGGATGAAGATGTAGAACTCTCAGCTCCTCCAGGACCATGCCTGCCTAGATGCTGCTATGCTTCCTGCCATGATGATAATGGACTGAAACTCTGAACCTATAAGTCAGTTAAATGTTGTCCTTTATAAGAATTCCCTTGTTCATGATGTCTGATCACAGCAGTAAAATCCAAATTTAGACAGTGTCCTTGGTGAGTGGAGGCCAAGGTATGATGCTAAAAGACCAAGTCATACAACAAATCTAACACATGAAGTTTACTGGGGGAAAGGGGAGTTCAAAAGGCCATCTCAGATGGGGACATGAGAGAGGGAGGGAGGGAGGGAGGGAGGGACAGAGACAGACAGAGAGACAGGAAGAAAGAGAGAATGAACAAGAAAGAGAGAGTGATTTGGGTTGGTCAAGATCTTTTAAGAGTGCACTTCTTGCTTCACAATTCCTAAAGACAGTGGCAATGCGCCATATTTGGTGGTGGTGGGTAATGACATAAACCCGATGAGTTACTGAAAAGCAGGCTGGCAGAGTGGACTGTGCCTGATTTACAACAGTTTGGTCCTTATGAAAATCATCCTGATAGTTCTTAAATGGTTAAAAACAATCTTACCAAAAAAAGCAGGTAGGCTAACTGCAGATCTTTACCTCTCCCTCAGCTTCCTCCAATCCAATCCCCCACCTGCTGTATTACCCCCACCCCCACCCCACCCCCACCCCCACCTCCAGTGGATCTTTCCCTCCTTGATTCATTGCTTTACACCAGCCCCCAACTCCAATGGGCATTCCCTGGGAACCCTTAGGCAATTACAGCCAGAGAAACAGGTAGTTGACTACACAGCATACCAAAACTTATGAGACACTATAAAAAGCAAATTTTTTGAGGGAGGGATCAGGAGAGGGCAGCATTTGGGATGTATATAAACAAATAAGTAAATAAATAAAGAAAGTTCATAACACCAAGTGCCCACATTAAAAACAAAACCCTGGAGAGATCTCATCCTAGTAATTTTAGAGCACACCTGAAATCTCTAGAACAAAATGAAAAAAAAAAAATCACACCCAAAAGGAGATGGAAAAAATAGTCTAACTCAGGGCTGAAATCAATAAAATAGAAACAAACAATAAAAAGTTGGTTCTTTAAGAAGTTCAGTAAGACTGACAAACCCTTATCTAAATTAACTACAAGGCAGAGAGAGAACATCCAAATTAACAAAATCAGAAATGAAAAGGGGAAAATAACATATGACATCCTTTGAAAATCAGTATTCCATCAAATTGGGAAATCTAAAAGATATAGATAATTTTCTAGATATATAACACTAACCAAAGTTAAATCAAGATCAGGTGAGCAATTAAAACAAATCTATAACCACTAGTGAAAAAGCAGTAATAATCAAAAGCCTCCCATGCAAAGGAAATCCCTAGGCCAGATGATTTTTGTAAAGAATTTTATCAGACTTTCAAAAAAGAGCTAATGGCAATACTTCTCAAATTATTCTGCAAAACAGAAACAGAAAGAACATTACCAAACTCATTTTACGGTGCCAGTCACTCTAACCTAAACTATAAATAGACTCGAAACAGAAAGAATTACAGACCAATTTCCCTTATGAATATACAAACAAAAATTGTCAATAAGAAAGTTACAAACTGAATCCAAGAACATATCAAAAAGATCATCTACCATAATGAAGTAAGCTTCATCCCAGAGATGCAGGGATGGTTGAAGATATGGAAGTTGATAAATGTAATCTACCCTATAAATAAACTGACAGACAAAAACCACATCATATGCAGAAAAGGCCTTTGACAAAATCCAACATGGCTTTATGATAAAAGTCCTGGGAAGATTAGGGATACAAGAGACATCCCTCAAATAATAAAGGCAAATTACAGCACAACCATAGCTACCATCAACTTAAATGGAAAGAAATGCAAAACAATTCTACTTATATTAGGAATAAGACAGGTTCATCTATTCTCTCTACACCTATCCAATATAGCACTGAAGTCTTAGCTATAGCAATAAAATGACTGAGGGAGATCAAAGGAATATAAATTAGAAAGAAGGAAAAGAAACCATCTTTACTTGCAGATGCCATGATGTGTATACCTAAGAGACTCTAAAAATTCCACTAAGGAACTGCTACAGCTAAGAAATACTGTAAGCAAAATGGCAGCACACAAAATTATCTCAAAAAATCATTAGACCTCCTATAAACAAATGACAAATCAACTAAGAAAGAAATCAGCCAATCAACACCTTTCATAATAGACTCAAATAATAAAAAAAATATTTTTGGGTAACTCTAACCAATCAAGTGAAAGGCTTGTATGATGAAAACTTTAAGACATTGAAGAAAATTTCAGAAGACAGATTTCTCATGTTCATGTATCAGTAGGATTAATATATAGTTAAATGGCCTATTCTACAGAGCAGGTTCCAGAACAACCAAGGCTACATAGAGAAACCCTATCTTGAAAAACCAAATTATGTATGTATGTATGTATGTATGTATGTATGTATGTGTGTGTGTATGGTGAAAATATTCGTCCTACCAAACACAATTTACTGATTCAATGTAATCCCCACCTAAATTTCAGTGCAATTCTTCAGACATCTTGAAAGAACAGTGTTCAGCTTCAAACACAAGGAACATAGTGTTTCAGACCACGATACCCCACGTTGGGATCCAAAATTGTCGAGAACCACTCTGTCCACGTTTGGGGGCCAAAATGTCACAGACCACTCTGTCAATGTTGGAACCCGCACTGCCAAAAAAGCCTTGGGGGCTAAATTGTTAGGGCCTGCACTGCCCCAAGCTGCTCCAGTCTGCGGGTCTGGGTTCAGCAAGAGAGAGAGTGAGGACGGACATGAAGAATGGAGACCAGACAGAATGTAATTCAATACCGTTTATTCTTCAGTCTCTTCTTCTCTCCAAGTCCCTAGTTCCTAGCACCTAATCCTAGTTCCAGTTGCTAGTCTCCTTCCCAGTTTCAAGTTCTTTCTCCAAGTGCTAAGTGCCTAATACTTCTTCCGAGTTCTCTAGTCCAAGTGTCTTCTACCTAATTCCAAGTTCTTCCTCCAAGTGCCAAGTGCCTAATGCCTAATAATTTCTTCTGTCTGCCTCTCCCCTTTTATATGTCTCACTCCTAAGCCATGCCTCTAAGTCATGCCCTTAAGTCACGCCCTTAGGTCTTATCTCTAAATCACACCTTAAGTCACACCCTTAAGTCTTGGCTCTAAATCACACCTCTAAGTCTCACACATCCACAGGAAGATCCTGAGTATCTAAAACAAGATGTTATCAGAGTGTACTCAGCTGTTGTAGGCTGTTGTAATCAAGTCTCTTGTCAGGGTATATGGCTCAAGATGGCTGCACGGATCATAGCCGCCTTCTGTCAGCTCCCCACATCATAGGATAGGTAAAACAATCCTGAACAATTAAGAAACAGCAGGACAACAGTATCTCTTATTTCAATTTGTACTATAGAGCTATAGTAATTAAAAACAGCATTGTATTGACACAAAAACAGACACATGATGAGTAGAATCAAATTGAAGACAAAGATATAAATCCATATGTTTATAAACACCTGATTTTTGACAAAAAAAAATCAGAAATATACAATGGGAAAAAAATCCAGTGTCAACAATAGGTGGTCAAACTGGGTGGCTATATGTTGAAGAATCCAAATAGCTCCCTCTATACTTATCACCCTGAACAAAACTCAACTACAAATGGACCAAAAACCTCAACATAAAATGGGGTACACTGAACTTGAAGGAAGAGAAAGTGAGGAATAGCTTTGAATGCATTACTGCAGGAAATGACTTTCTGAACAGATCACCATTAGCACAGGCACTAAGATCAACAATTACTGAATGAGACCTCATGAAACTGAAAAGCTTCTGTAAGGCAAAGGATGCCATCAATCAGATAAGGCAGTAACCTTGAGAATTCAAAATGATTTTTTTTTATCAATTCACATTTGATAGAGTGCTAATATCCAAAATGTTTAAACAGCTCAAGAAACTAGGTATCAAGAAAATAAATAACCCAGTGAAATCTGGAGTACAGATCTTAACAGAGAATTCTCAAAAGAGGAAACTCAAATGGCTGAGAAACACTTAAAGAAATGTTCAACTTCCTTAGCCATTACAGAAACACAAATCAAAACTTCTTTGAGATTCCATATTATACCTGTCAGAATAGCAAAGGTTAATAAAACAAGTGACAGCTCATGGCAAGGACCTGGTGGGAACCTGTGGACTTTCCTAAAAAAATAAGGTGAAAATAATCTACCTCAAGATTCAATGATACCACTCTTACCTATATACCCAAAGGACACTACATCCTACTACAGAGATAATTCATCATCCATATTCATTGCTGCTCTATTCATATTAACCAGAAATTTGAAACAACCTTAATATCCTTCAACATATGAATATGAAAATAAGTGTGGCACATTTGCAAAATGAAGTATTACTCAACCTTTACAAAAAATGACAACATAAAATCTGTATGTAAATAGATGAAAGTAGAAAAATATCATCCGGAGTAAGACAAATACAATACTTATTCACTTAAATGTAGATATTAGGTATTCAGTCAAAGATAATCAAGCCACAGTGCATAGAACCAAAGAGGTTCGGTAAAGAATAAGGGACTAGGGAAATACATAGATCTGATCAACAAAGGAAAATAAACTAAATATGGACATAGGGAATGGAATGAGAGGATCATGAAGGGAGGGAAAAGTGGAACAATGGAGGGAATATGGAGAGCTAAAATGAAGGGACATTTGAGGGATAGCCTGGAAACCTAGAACAGTACACATTTTCTACTATATATATATATTAGATATTTATATATATATATAAAATTATATATATATAAATATCTAATATATATATATATTATATATATATATCATATATATATATATACATATAATATGTGTATATACATATTATATGAAGGTGATCCAAATGAAATCACTAAATAAAGCGGGAGTCTGAGTCCAAATGAGACATTTCTTGTCACCAGATAAGGCTTCACCAGTACTAGGATTAGGTTATATCTACTTGAGTTGGCCAAAGGGGTCTCATGGTAATTCTCATGCAATCCAGGGCTACAGGTTGTTCTCTACAAACTTACAGCAAGGCTCCATTGCTGAAGACACCTACACAACTCATTGAGCATGAAGAAATTGAGATGGTAGCTACACAGCGCCTTCACCATTACATGCTTAGCATCTTTGGTACAGAAAGGAACTTTGTACACTACTAAAAAAGAAATGTAAACACCAAACCAGCCACAAACCTCCAATCTACAATGCTGTCTGCCTACAAGATAGGCTAGGGCAATGGTGGCACAATGTTTGTGGGAGTACCTGTCATAGTTAGGGTTTCTATTGCTATGGAAGACATCATGAACATCATGACAGCTCTTATAAAAGAAAATATTTGATTGGGGTTGGCTAACAGGTTCATAGCTTTAGTCCATTATCATCATGGAAGGAAGCATGGTAGCAAACAAGCAGATACGGTGCAAGACAGAGTAGGAGCTGAGAGTTCAAGATCTGGATTGGCAGGCAGCAAGAAGAGAAAGAGAGACTAGGCTTGGCTTGAGTATTTAAAACCCTAAAGCCCACCCCATAATGGCACACTTCCTCCAACAAGGAGTGGCACTCCTAGGTGACCAAGCATTCAAATATGAGTCTATGGGGGCCAATTTTATTCAAACCATCACAATAACCAACCAATACCTAATTTGAATAAGTCCCACTCTACAAGATGGAATCCATAACGAACATTGCTTATATGACCATCAACCTGTGACTAGACAGCCCACAGACCTAGCAAAACCAAATACTACCATTCAAATAAACAAACAAACAACAACAAGAAAGTAGCAATAAAATGACTCCTAATGACATTCTGCTATATTCATGGATCAGTGTCTTGCTCAGCCACCAGCAGAGAAGCTACATCCTACAGCAAATACAGAGAGTCACAGACAGACATTATGCAGAGAATGAAAGAACTTGGAACACTCAGTCAACATGGGATGCTAATGTCTCTCCAAATTCCTTTCTTCAGAGCTCAGGAAACTGTAGAAGAGACAGGAAAAATATAAGAGCCAGACAGGATGAAGGACACCAAGAAAACAAGGTCCTCTAAACCAGCACAATCAAAGCTCATTTGAACGAACATAGACTGAGATGCATGCACAGCACCTGCATAAGTCAGCACTGGGTCTTCTGCATATATATTAGGGCTTCCAGTTTAGTGTGTTTGTGGGATTCCTAAGTGTGCCAACAAATGGGTCTCTGTTTCTTATGCCTTTTCTTGGGCTATTTTCTTTCTGTTTGTAGTTTTGCCAAATACCAATTTGTTAGTGTTTATCTTATTTTATTTTATTATATAATTTATTGTCCCTTAGAAGTGTGTTTGTTTTCTAATGACAGACAGAAAGAGACAGATCTGGATGCAAGGGGATTTAGTAAGTAGAAGGAGTAGAGGGAGGAGTAGAAACTGTAATTATGATATACTATTTGAGAAAAAAATCTAGTTTCAATAAAAAAAAATATCTTACCATATGACCCATATCCTACACTCAAGAGAAATGCATAGCAGGGCAGTGGAGACATATCTCTTTAATCCCAACACTCCACAGGCAGAGGCAGGTGGATCTCTGAGTTTGAGGGGAACCTGGTTTACAGAGCAAGTTCTAGGACAGCCAGGGCTACACAGAGGGAAACCCTGTTTCAAAGGGAGAGAGAATTGGATATATGTTCCCAATAAAACTTAGAAATATTCAAAGTGGCACTATTTATTTTGATCCTGAATGGAAAGAAGCAACTGAAATGTCTGTATGTTGACTAGTGGATAAATAAAATGTGGTATATCAACAAAATGAGATATTACTCAGCATTAAAAAGGACATTCAGCACTGATACAAAGCATGAACGGACCTTGCAAACATCATCCCGATGAAAGCAGCCACATATCATGTTATGATTCTTTGTTTCTGAAATATCCAGAAAAGCAAAAGTATAAGGACAGAAAGTAGGTTAGTAGTTGACTAAAAATGGAGTGTGGGAAATATGTGGAAAGAACAGTTAGATTACTTTTCATGCTATGGCAAAAATACATGACATAAACAGCTCAAGACAATGCCTTTAATTGACTCCTAGTTTCAGAGGGTTCAGTTCCTGATGTCTTTACCCTGTGAACTGGAACCAAATGATGTGGTGGTGGGAACATGTGGAGGAGCTTCATCCTCAGTGTGGGCACAAATCAGAGAAAGACATGAAGGGGGATAGAGGGCAGGGTACCCTCAAGGACTTCTCACCTCTTCTACTATTTCTAGCTGGGTCCCTTCACCTAAATATTCCAGAACCTCCCCAAATGGTGTTACCAGCTGTCTGTCAACTCTCAAACCCAAGCTTAGAGCTCATCCTTTACTTTTCTCCTCAATAATTTTTCCATATCACTCTCATGGCTTAACCACTATGTTCTAATGACATAGGAATTTCTCTGACTCGTCTGTGCACCCTAGTTTCAAATATCCAACTACAACTCTCATCTTTCTACTTGGATGCGTGGCAGTGCCCAATGCAATGTCTGCAAAAAACAAAACCACTGTCTTGTTCTACCTCTCAGTTACCCAAGCCAAAACCCAGTTTCACCAATTCATCTCTCTTTCCCTCCACATTCCACGAAGAGTGAAAATGTACCATCCAATCAGGAAATGCAGTTGGCTCTACCACTAAAATGTGTCCCGAATTTGGTCTCTTCCTGTGGCTACCCTTGTTGCCATCTGGGTCCAAGTCACCATTATCTCTCACATGGAGTCAAACAGAAACTTCCATACAGAGGTTCTTGCTGCTAACACTGGTGAGTTAGTAGTTGAGACTACTTCCAACATAGAATTATCCTTTAAAATCTATGGTGTTCCATGTTACTTTTCTGTTTAAAACCCTGTGCTGGTTCATTTAACTTACGGTAAGAGCCACAGTATTTACACCACCTCACAGGTCCCTCTGATTCCCAACTTCCTCATCTTCCCAGATCACCGGATCTACTAAATAAGCCTTTTCTATGCTTCTGGCTTGAGGAACGGTGCTTATCAACCCGCTCACACTGAAATCCCCGCCAGGATACTCTCACTACTTATAATTTTATTTAAACTTCCTCTTCCTAATGGGACCTATCCTGACTACTGTGCCTGGCCCAACAGCCTTCAAGCCTCTGTTTATATAGTCACCTTCTACATCTAGGTCACATATCACCTTATGATTCAAAGCATACAGATGTCTGCTATTAGGTTTATTTGCATGTCCTCCATTAGAATTAACCCTATAAAAGTGGGAAATCTTTGCTTCACTCTGAAAACTTAGGACCTAGAATGATTAGAGATGGCTCAATGTAGTAAGTCAAAAAGTATCTGAGCAACAATTTAAATTCTAGACAAAATTCTACATTCTTCCCATATAATTTTCCTACCCAATGACCAGAAACTAGTGAACCCTAAAAGAATCCCAGGCTGCAAAATAACTCACGACACTTGAGGCATCTTTCAGCTGTTAGAATCCATCCAACCTTTCCTTTCCTTCCCTCCTCAGTTCTAAGAAGTGTTCATTTCTTACTAAAGAAAGTAACTACTCACTTTGACCTTTTAGGCCTGCTATAATTGAGCCTAAAACAGTCCCCAGTCTATCTTATAGCCTTGTCTCCACCATTAAAGATCATCTTCTTGGGCAAAATCGTCTTGATGTTTTAGCCCACTGTTTCTAAGTGTGTGTGTGTGTGTGTGTGTGTGTGTGTGTGTGTGTGTGTCTACCTGACCTCCATCATGTCCTCTATTCCAACTGTCTCCTTATTCTACAGGACTACAGAAAGCAGCCCAAACCACACATGGTCAGCTGTATCCCAATCCTGTGACCATGAGCCCCTATTACTGTATAAATAGGGCAGAAATAGGTAAGGGGGCACAGTGACCAAGAAAAACATTTTAAAACACCAAAATTAATGCACAATCCCACGACTAACAAAATAACATAATTTCAAATAAAGACAGGACTCTTGGCACTCCTGTTTGGGCTGAGGAAATCTCAGGCGAGCTGCTCTCCATACCATGCTTGCCTGATCCCACTTCCCCCGCACGACCTGTGCAGGGCTGCTGGGCTAGATAGAATCTACGTTTCCGCGAGAAGTTCCAGGGGGCTTCGCGAGCCCGGCGTGTAGGTGTGCATTACACAAGGGAGTACACACGCCCCAGGTCTCGCTCTCTGTAAACTGTGGCTCAGGACAGGGCAGAGTTCAGACCTTGCACTTTGCGCTGGCCCACCAGGTCTCCTAGGGCCCTGGGCAACAGAAGCTCAATCTATGTCATCTCTCAAACTACGCAGGTGGTGCAAGAGTAGTCTCTCCCTGGGAAGCCGCAGAGCCAGGAGCTACGTCATCAGACCCCCCCAAGTCTGCACTGGACCCTTCTGCCCCTGAGGCGACAACAGAAAGCTAACCTAGCCCGCAGACCTCCCAGAGGCAGGGGCGTGGCCGAGAGAAGAGCAGCGCCTCTGTGCCACGCCCCTCTAATGCTTTGACCAATAATAGCACTCTCCGAGCTCCGGCCCCGCCCCCACGCCGCCTCCAGCCCGCGGCCCCGCCTGGGCCGGTCATAATTAGGCAGCGGGCTGGGACTGCCGCGTCAGCGCGCGTTGAGAGCCAATCGCTGGCGCTCCCTTGAGGCCGCGTCACAGGCCGAGCAGCCAAACAGAAAAGTTTAATAAACAGCGGACGGAGGGCCGGCGGCGGCGGGCCGGGAGCGAGTGGGGTTTCGGCGGCCTCACCTGTCCTCACTCAGCGGCGGCGAGAGGCGGCGGCGGCAGCGCGTCCGGCGGAGAGGGCCGCCGCCAGGTGAGGAGCGTGGGCAGCGCTGGGCGCAGCCTCCGGGCGGCCTGGGAGCCGGAAGCGGCGGGCGGCGCAGCAGGTGGCCTCGCGGCCGCAAGCGGAGGGCGCGGTCCCGGTGGGGCGCGGTCCCGGGCTCCCCGGGCGCGCGCTGAGCTCGGGGTCGGGGTGGGCGCGCCTGGGGCCAGTCCGGAGCAGCTGCCGCAAGCCGGGCTGCGTCCCTGCGTCTTTTTTGTAGGCTAAAGCTAGGGAATGCTCCGATGGAGTCTCCGGGATTCCAAGCTCTCTGCTCCTCTGAGAGCGTTTTCAAGTTTCTCACTGTTTGATGCGTAAACAAGCTACACGGAGTGTGGCGTCTGAAGTCAATTTAACTATATCAAAGCTCAGATTTGCCGTCATTATCCAGAGTTGTCAGACATTTGTGGGAACTGGGGCCTCGGGGTCACCTCCAAGCCGTGCTTGGTAACTAGCTTGATAGTCAGCACCTAGTGGCTCCGAAAAATGAAATTAAACGCCACTTTCAAACTATATTCGAAATTTATCTTTTTCCTGATTAAAATGCCACGTAGGCTTTTGAGATTATTTATGAAGTATTTTATGGCAATTGCTGTTTTATGTATTATCTCCAGGCCTGCGGGGTAATTTTTTGGTAAACCATGAACATTTTAAATGGAGAAAAGAGGTTGTCTTAATTTTCCTTTTTTTTTTTTTTTTTTTTAACATTTATAAAGCATGTAAGAGGGGTAATAGGCACAGATAGGAAAATTTCAGGCTCGATTGCTGTATTATTCTGACTGCAGCCATACTTTCCTGTGTTAATTAATGTCAAAACTGTTTTAAATCTGTACAGTTTATTAAATATGAATTATATTGCAAAGTTTTTAAAGTAATGGTCAATCCCGGGAGAGTACACAACACAATGTACTATAAAAAGAGAAAACATGAAGAAAATTTCAGACTGCTCACTCCAAAGCCAGAGCTAGAACATTACCTAAAGTTGTGTTGCTCATGAGTTTCTTATCTGGCCTAACCCAGTTTACTATTTCTTACTAAGGTAAACATTCCAGACGTGGTGATATGATCATTCTCTGGCCTTCTTAAAATTAGTTTTGTCACACAGTCATCTCTTCAAACAGTATTATAATTTTAGGTTCCTTTCCCTTTAAACTTTGGACAGATAGTATATGGTTGTGGTTCATACGGTTCATTGTTTTTTAATGCCAAGTTCCTCTCTTAACCCCCGAGCTTCGATAATGTTTCTTGTTTTGCATCTAACAAGTGTACTCTGGGAACTTCTCGCCGCTTTTGTTGCGCGAGTTGTCTTGTCTAAAAGTAAATACTGTAGATCCTCGGAGAACGTAGGCAATCAGTAAAATAGAAATGAAAACGTTACAATTTTGCTTCCTTTAATCAGGAAGGCTCATTGTTCTTGTGTCTGGTTCCTAGTTGCTGTGTTTGCATGAGGAACTAAGATTTCTGTTAATCTCTACAAGGAATCCCTTCAAGCCGGTGTGGAAAGTCTAGTCTAGCACTGTTTGGTACTTTTCAGGGCAAAACCAGCAAGTGGGAGAAAACACTTTTGTAAAGCCACCCTTTTTGTTCTCCACCACTCCTTCCCTTCCTGCAGTCTTTAGCAGATTACTGAGGTGTCTTCTTTGCCTTAAAACACTCTTGCAAAAGAAACTTGTAGTAAGCTTTCTCTGCCTAGCTGGCACAGGCTTTGTTGGAGGGAGAGTCTTGTCAGCGGACAGATACTTTAAGGGAAACATTAGGAGCCACATGTTTCTCTGCCACTTTTGAGAAGGACTTGTCAACCATATATTGAAGTTTTTTATGTCCCAGGGTTTGTTCCAGACAAAATACAGAGAAATATTTCCTTAATTTCCCAAAGGTGGTGTGTGTGTGTGTGTGTGTGTGTGTGTGTGTGTGTGTTTTCATACACTTTGAATATCTTGTTTTGTTGAAGGCATGAGAGAGGAGCTTTTTAATTTTTTTAGATAAGGTCTCACTGTAAACCCTAGAACTCTACATAGACCAGGCTGGCCTGGAACTCACAGAAATTTCCCCAGTCACTCACTGCCTCCAGTGATGGGATTAAAGGACTGTGCCGCCACATCTGGCTGAGAGGGCATTTTTGATGTTTAGCTTGCAGATGTTTCGTAGGGTAGTTGCTTCTACTTTTAAAACTTAGTTTTGTATTTTATTATAATCGAAGTGGCAGAGAATTTGGGGATTTCCCCCACAGTTTGAAGATGAATAGGAACATAAGTACTTACACAAATAAGCATCGTTAATTAACATTTTGTCAAGCATACCTGTGGTCTTCCTGTGTATTTTGTGTCTCCTGAGCTATTCATGTTTCTTTAGGATTCAGTCTTGGTACAAATGCTGAGTCAAAGCATATGATCATTCATTTTAAAGTTATAACCATTTCAAAATATTTCTTAAAAATTTTATCAAAGTGTGTGTGGGGGTGTATGTAGGTGTGTGTGTGTTGTTTATGCCACTGTAGTTCCAGCCACTCCAAAGACTGAGGCAGTATAGTGTGAGTCTAGGTGTTCTAAGAGTTCTAAATGTGGATAGGCAGGTTCTACTTTCAAAACTTACTCCAAATACAATGTCTCAACTCCTTTGTTTTATAGAAGATGATAACAGTAGTCATCTAATTATTACCCTTCCTTCAGGTTTTGCTCCCTATAGTCTGTGCTGGCTGCTCCGATGTGTAAATATGGTTTTGTTTTTTGTTTTAATTCCGTGTGTGTGTGTGTGTGTGTGTGTGTGTGTGTGTGTGTGCGAGAGAGAGAGAGAGAGAGAGAGAGAGAGAGAGAGAGAGAGAGAAATTCGTGCATGTCGAGGTCAGGACAACTTTGTAAAGAAGTCTCTCCCTTTTTCTGTTTACATGGGTTCTTGGGATCAAACTCAGGTCTCAGGCTTGCACTGCAAGAACTTTTTACCCACTTAAGCCATCTTGCCAGCCCTTAATGTGTTTATAGATTATAGTAGTCCTAGGCTCAAAGTCCTTCAGTCATTTTTCGATCTATGAGATAAAATTCAGACACAGTTTTACTGTGGTTTATATAACCTATACTGGTTATGCCAGTAGAAATGAATGCACATTCATTTCAGAGCCATGATAATTTACAATTTTCTCGTGGCCATAGGACAAGAGAAAGGCAGTAGAATATATTTTTATTTAGCCGAAGATGCAGTACTGTCAGTATGTGAGGGATTATTTGTGGGATCGTTTGCACTTTTGGAACCGATGTGTACCATCCACCTGCAGTGTGTCCTAGTTCAGACTGGCCGTGACTCAGTGTTTATCCTTGTAAGATCTTTTTTATTGTGCCTTTTATCTGTCTAGGTTAGCAGTCTTTTGCTCTGTATTGCAAATATTTTTCCTGGCTCTTCATTTCCCTTGTATTTGCTTACAGGCCTTCCTCTTTTCTCTTCTAACCCCTGTTTCATTTACTGAATTTTTAAAATATCTTGGTTAATACTTATCTCTTAAAATTTATTTTGTTTGAAAAGTGTGTGTGTGTGTGTGTGTGTGTGTGTGTGTGTGTGTGTACATGCAGTGAACACTGGTTCCTTGGGGGTCCAGAAACGAGTATTGAACCCCTTGGAGCTGGAGTTATAGTCAAGTTGTAAACTGTATGATGTGGTTGTTGGGATCCAAAATCAAGTCCTCTGAAATTCATTCCTAGCCACTGATCCATCTCTCCAGCCCATTACTTAGATTAAAAGAAATTATTATTGCGTATATGTTGTGGGTGGTCAGTGCGTGCATACGTGCATGGTATAAAACATTTATGGAGGTCAGAATGGGACTTTGTGGATCTGGGGGATCAAACTCAGACTATCAGAATTATATAGTCAGTGCAGCACCTACGTTTTTTATGACTTTACTCTGCTTTTATGTTAAAGTAGTCTCGTTCCCGGATAACTTTCCATTTTTTCCAAGTATCTATTTTTATTATGTTCTGTTGGGGGGAGGTATGTGCATTAGTGTGCAGGTGTCACTGAAGGCCAAAGGCATTGCATTCCCGTGGAGCTGGAGGTACAGGTGGTTATGAGCTGCCCACTGTGGCCGTGTGTGCCGGAAGCTGAACTCAGGTCCTCTGTAAGAGCAGTACTGGCTCCTCACTTCTCAGTTGTCTCGCTAGTCCCTCTTTAAAGTTTCATTTTTATCATCCATATTTCTGTTGTTCTGAGATGTATTATTTACATAAATGTTAAATAACTAGATGTTTAACTAGTTACTACAATTCTGTCAAAAATATGACTGGGGTCAGACCACAGAAGTCTGGTGACCAGAGATCATCATCTGTTTCCATGTAAAGGTAGAAGGAAAGAACGAACACTGTAGAGTTGTCCTCTGACTTCCATCGGTGCCCTCTGGGACATGCACCCCCATCCCCCACCTCATTGTGGATACTTTAAGTTTAGCAGCAACACCTCATCACCCCCATGTTTCTCTACAATAAAAACACCTTTATTTACATGCTAAAATGAATACACACTTGGTTTTGTTTTGTTTATTCAGTACCACTGGTTTGGTATTAATACTACCTCTCACTCCAAAAACTTGGTTGTTGGGTGTCAGACTCTGGGTCTGACTTAGTGGGCAAATGCTTTCCCTGGGCTTACTCTGAGCCCTGCGCTTAGAAAGTTCCTGTACTTGCATTTTCTCCCTTTCAGCACTCTGAGCACCTGATACACACCAGACTTTGTGTTCTGTGTTGAAAGTACTGCTATGACCAGGATGTGTTCCTTGCTTTCCTGGAGTTTGTAAGTATAAGAATGGTAGGCAATTAAAGCAACAGACAGGATGTTTAGATTTTAAAGTGTTTAGAAAGTACTAATTGGGTACTTTTAACATGCATCACTACAGAGTAACAGTTGATCAGTGTTACCCACCTGGCTTTGGTAGTTGCATAGTTTCACCAACATGATTAGAACTTTTTAAAATTCACCCTTTAAGACATGCTTCCTGCTGTGGAACCCAGGTTGGACTCCAATTTATAATCCCCCTACTTCATCCTCTTGAGTGCTGGGTATGTGTCATTGTACTTGGCAAACGTTTTAAAAACTGATAACAATTTTTTTTTTTTTTTTTGCCACCTTGATCCTGCAGCTCTGCCCTAAAGCTTGTCCTGTGGTTCTGAGACTGAGAAGGAGTTAGAGGAATTCCAAGGAAAGGAATGGCTAGTGTAACAGATACAGTATTTGGCTTGACTTAACACTTGAGAAAATTTAGGTTGTCAGGAATCTGCTGGTTGAGGAGTGAGTGGGACACGCTCAATTCTTATTTTGGAGAACTCCATTAATCAAGGATGTTGTTTTGGCCCTAGATGCTTTTCTTCATCATTTCTCATGAATTGTCTGATTGTTGTTGTTTGTTTATTTTGTTTTGTTTTCCTACTCAGACCTCTACCCACGCAGTCTTCGCTTCATTGTGATTTTCTTGAGAACCCTTTTCTGTTATAGGAAATAGGCCTTAATCTTTCTGTTGGTTGTGTGGCTTATTCAGAGTAGGCATTTCTTTTGAATTCAGTTAGCAATTGGAGTCCATTAACTAAGCATGGTTCTAGTGTTTGTTTCTTCCACCATGTAATGCATGCTGGTCTGCTAACTCCCAGCTGCTCTGGCTGTTTAAGCACTTACAATGATGTCATGTTAAACTGCTGTCCCTCATTTATATTGGTCACATGGTAGATGCTCAGTAACCATTGACTTACATTGGATAGGAGAGATGGGGAGTCTTTTGCATTAATAAAAATTAATCTTAATTTATTTTAATTAAAATAGCCATGCCTAGCTATTAAAATGTGGCAAGTCAGAACTGAGATACAAAATTAACATTTGTTTTCAAACAAGAATAAAAGTTTAAAACAAAATGTGATGACACATAATTTTAATCCCTAGCACACAAAGGCACAGACAGGCTAATCTTTGCAAGTCCAGCATAGTCTGTATAGCATGTTCCAGTATAGCCAGGACTGAGACTTGTCTACAAACAAACAAAAAAAAGTATGTATTGAATAATATATTTTACAAATGTAGTTACAATTTTTATATTTTAATCTTTGACTCATAGAAAATTGGAAATGCATACTCTAGTTATTTTTATTTGGACATACTCTCACTCTTGATACAAGTTTCTAACGAGGTAGAGACTGTGTTCATTTTGTTGACCTTGGCATCCTCCGCAGGCAGTGGTACCTAGGATGATGATCAGATAGTGGTGAGGTAGTAAGTGGACAGACAAGAGACTCTTTTAAAGATTTGTCTTATTGTCTAATTATGTGTATGTGTGTGCAGCAGGTGGGGAAGGGGGTTGTACATGTGAGTGCGGGTACCCATGGACTCTGGAAGAGGATGTTGGCTCCCCGGAGCTGGAGTTACAGGGATTTCTGAGCCACCCAATTGTGGGTACTGGAAACTGAATTTGGATCCTCTCCAGAAGCAGAATATGTGACAAGAGACTTATCTGTTCAATTTTTACTTCTCAAAAATTAATTGTAAGATTACTTTGTTTGTAGCAGTGATTTTTTTTTTTTTTAAAAAGTCTTTTTTGATAGCTAGCCGATAATTAATCTTTGTCTTTTAATCTTTTACTTATATTTTCTGGTTGAGGCAGCAAAGTGGGAAAAGAAAACAAAAACAGTTTCTTTTTCTCCATCTGCAGTTTCATTTATACCCAGGAAACATTTATTTTGTGCATGCTTCTGTTTATTAAATAATATTGTTTGCCTCTAACCTGGATGGTGTATCCTAATACATGAACTTATGAATGCTTTTTCCTTACATTTTTGTTTTCTTATTTTGATCTCCATTTAATTTATGCTTATTGGTGACCTTGTTTAATCCTTTTACAGACCTAAAACAAAGCATGTTACTGACTCTTGTAAAAGAGTTCATTTCTATCAGCTTGATTTATTCTTTACTATCTCTAGTTTGCCTTAATTTTCTTAATGTTTCCTTTGTGTGCAGTGTATGGTTGAGTGGGCCATGGCCGACCTCTAAGCGTATACACTTTGTGCTCTCCTCCACGGCCAGTAAGAAGATAAACCACACCAAGAGTTGCAAATTAAAGCACATCCCTCACTGCTGGGATTATATGTGTCTGCCAGGGGAGTATGTTTTGAAAATTGCTTTCCTTGTCACTTGGACAGTTGATTTCAGTTCTATTCTCACTGATCCCAGCTTGTTACACTTAAGTCAAGGGTGGTCTCTTTTTTTCCCCTGACTTTGTACATCACTAGCTCTACCCAGAGAGAATGACAGGATTATTTTTGCAAGAACAACAAAGGATACAGTTCTTTTTAGGTTTGTTTGTTTGTTTGTTTGTTTGTTTGTTTTTTGACAATGTCTCTTGCAGTGTGGACAGGCCTAACACTGTGTATTAATAGCCAAGGCTGACTATGAACTTCTAATCTTCCTGTTTCCATCTTCTGAGTAGTAGGATTGTTGGCATTGTTTGTATATAGTGCTGGAAGTCAGATTCTTGTGGTTCTGGGGATCAATCCCAGGGCTTTGTGCTTAGTGAGCAAGTACTAAAAACTGTGCTTTTTGCCTCTCCCCACCCCCAAGCCCTGTGTAGGGTTGTTTTCATCAAAACAGGTCTGACCGAGTTGTTTATTGTGTTCAGTGGTGTTTTATATGTATATTTGAGCTGGTGAGGTTTGGAAAATATCTGGACTCCTATAAAGAATATACAGTATATTCTCTGACTACTTGATATTTAGAAAATGGCATGGTCACACACAAAGCTTCTCAAGAGCTTCATGCAGACTCTTTGTTCTAACCATGCAGTATTGTTGTCATGTGGTTTAGACTACGTAGTTTCTGGGTTTAACATGGCTTCCTTGCACTTGTTTTGTGACCATCTGCTTTTGGACATAGCAGAAATACCTTCATTTTAATCGTGTACCTAAAATGATGATTCTCACCTTGGTGTTCTTTCTCTTGATCACCGGGTCTACATTTCTCTTCTTTTGTGTTTTTGTGGTCTTGAGATAGAATCTTGGTATGTAGTCAGGGCTGGCATTACACTTATGGTTATCCTCTTGGCTCAGCCTCCCTGGTGTTGGGAGTACAGGCAAGTACCAACCCAGTTGGCTCACATCTCCCCTCTGTTGTCTTGGTAATAGACTAGTGTTAGTATTAGTGCTGTGCTAACATATGATTAGTACCTTTCTTATACTTTGAAGTGAAAATTGTCCCAGAGTAGTAGTTTGTTTGGTGCTCACAATTGTCTACTAATTTCATTCTTGCCAAATTGTAAAAAATAATAATAATAATAATAATAATCTTTGTTTGTTTTATGTGGTTGTGTATCTTACTTTGTACATGTGGAGGCAGAGTACTACTTGTAGGAGTCAGTTCTTCCTTCCCCACGTAGGTCCTGGGGATCAGACTCTGATGGTCAGTCTTGGGCCAGGTGCCTTTACTTTCTGGGCTATTTTACCAATCTGATCCTGCTTGCCAGTTTTTAACTTTTTTTTTTCTCCAACTTGTAAAAGTTTTGGTCTTTCTTCCTCAGTCTGCACTGTAAATTGGATGTGTTCTTTGTGCTGATTTTTCCTGTACTTCTCTTCCAGTGTTGTTTTGCAAGAGTGTCACACACTAGAAAGAAAACCTGAACTTGACTCATGAAGTGCGAGGCATTCAAAGCAATGAGTTGTTGCTAAGAATCTTGGGACTAGACCTCTGTGAATTGGCTCTTTCAGTTTGTCCACTTAAAGGGCATAATAGAATATGCAGCTGTTTGGGCTTCACCAGGGTATTGCTCCATATTCATGTCTAGTTGCAATTATGTGAATTTTCAGTTTGTTACAAAGACTTCTTTTTGTATTCAAAATGATTTTATTGGCTTTCTGTTCTAATATACAATTTTTCTCTGAGAAAAAAATTGTTGAAAGATTGTGAACTTTGAAAACTGCAAATTTAAATTTGAAATTCTTTAGTATGTAAGCTTGTTGAAAACATTGTAAGACCCACTGTTGTAGCAGGCATGGTGCTACTTGCTTGCACTCCTGGAACTCAGGAAATAGGGGGAGGAGGAGGAGTTCAAGGCCAGTTTCACTTTGTCTCATAAAACAAATAAGAAAATCAGAAGATACCCCCCAAATATGCTTTACTTTTATATTTTTTTTTACCAGTTTTAGTTAAAATATTGGTAGAAGTGAGAAATGTATTTTACTAAACATCTTAAATGCTAGTTATTGAATCAGGTAATGCTTAGAATATCAGAATAAAATTTGGGCTAAGTTACTAAAATGTAAGTAATTCTAATTAAACCATAAAATACAGCAAATGTAGTCATGTATAAGTGACAGCAGGTCTTTTTTCTTTAAAAGTCAGAATGTCTGTTGTGTATGTCTCTTAAGAGTCTAGTAAAAATATCATTGTTCACAGCTTCTTGGATAGTTTAAAGGGAACACACATTTCATCTACATTTGGTAATAATAATTTCCTTCCTTCCCAGCACTTGGGAGTCTAAGGCAACCTCATCTTTAGAAGACAACTTAGTGACTTCTGGGCCAGTCTGAGCTGTAGAGTAAGGACTCTGTTCGAAACAAACAAAAACGAAGTAAAAGCAACACTGGAGAGGAGTGACATAAATCCCCTGAACTTTCTCCCTGGGACCCATGACAGGGGGCTTGCTTCGCATGTTTGAGGCTCTGGGGTAGATCCTTAACACTGTGAGATAAACAAATTAACTTTGTTCCTAAATGTGCCATTAGACAAATTGCCTTATGTCTTTAGATCTCCTTTTGCCATTAAAAATCAGTTTTAACAGGAAATAGCAGTCTTTTGGGTCACTGAGAACTTTGTAATGTGTTGTGATACATGAGACTCTGTCAGTGAATTTGACAGATAGCTTAGAAGTGACTTTTAGCATTTAGGGTTTAGCTTAGAAACGAGTGTTTAGCAATTAGAGTTTGTTTTTAAATGCTGTTTTATTTTTTCCTTAAGTTAATGGTCCTCTCACTGTGTCTTAGAAAACATGCACTTTGTTCTTAGCAAAATTTATAGTGGATTTTGTATAGATCTTTACAATTTTTCAGACAAAATGTGAACTCTGTTAAAAGGGAAAATCTGTTTAAAGCTTAACTTTATATCCGTGGTTCTGTAAAAAATGCCACATTATTTATATTAACAATGTGTATCTTACATAGCTTGTTCCTGAGTAAATGAAAGTTGCGTCTGTGAATTTTCATTGTACTTTAATCCAAACAAAAGAAAGCAAATTGCTTATGATGGGAAAACTGAAACATTACAGCCTGTTTCTTTAAGAAACCAGCTTATCCAGGGGTTTAGTGTGTTTAACCTAACCTGCTAGCAAGGAAAAGTTCTTTAAAATAATGGATATTAGTCGTATCCAATCACAGTTATCAGCCTTACTAACAGGGAGGAGATTTGACTCTCTGGCCACTAGAATTGCAGGAGGTGGAGCTTGGTATTCAGGTTTGGTTGCTTTGGAGTACAGCTTCAAGTGAAGTTAATCTGAGGTGAAGCAAACAGAAAATTGTGGAGGTTTTGTTGGTAGGATTTTTGTTCTAATCTTTTAATAATCTTATATTTTATACTTTGGCTCCTTTATGCTTTTGTGTATACTCGGCTTTGTCATTGTTTCTATTTTCTGATGTAAACTGAACATTAAAATGAAGCCGGGAAGCAGAACAAAAGGGCTGTTTGAACAGGAAATAGGTGCTCTGAGCATCAAACTTGACTTTATTATTATTTTTAGTTTAGAATGTGAGTGCCAATAAAAACCTTTGAATCAAAATCATCTTCATTAACAGGCTTTTCTCTTGAATCAGATGTTGAAGCAGTCATTTGTCAGTTTTTATAAATGACATCTTAACGAGGTCTATTTGATGTCATTTTCCTTAAATCTAAACTGTTAATTTGCTAAGAGAATGAGAAATTTGTTCTTTTTAAAAAATTGAAATGCCAAGTGTTTGAATTTTTTTTACTTAGTGTACCACTCCTCCTTTAACTCCAGGTTTGTTTTTTTTTTAATTTAGCAGTATGCTGACATTTTAGTATCTCACAATTTTAGCTTTGTCTGTTCAAAAGTCATTGATAGATGTTACATATAGTAAAATAAAACTTATTTCTTTAGAATTCATTTTTGAAGGCTGAAGGGATTAGTATCCCTTTAAAACAGGAAACAGTGTTTTATTTCAACAGCTATAAATGGGCTATCAAAACTTGAAAAAAGTATCTGTGGATCTATTAACCTTTTTTACCTAAGTAATTGGAAGTACCCTTCAGTATTTTTTTTTTTTTCTTTCTTTCCTCTTGTGCCCTTTGCTGTCAGGAATCAAGGTGTAAAAAGTTCGCTTTAATAATCAGCACAGGTGCCAGCCCAGCCCTCCTAGCTAGGGTGTTTGTGTTTGCTATGCTGTTTGTTCCAGATCACCAGAAACGTTTAAAATCAATGCTTTTCTCCTGTGTCTATTGCTAAAACAATACTGTAGTATAATCAGGAAGTCACATGTATGCTCACAGTACAATGCATGGCCTCATTTTCCCTCTATGTCTGTAGCATATATTCCTGCATTTTACAATAATTATGAATAATTATGTACTAGACATCTTATGTTAAAACTATTTTAGTTCTAATAGCTGTATAGACGTCTAGAGTTGGTATGGTATTAATCTAGTCTTTTATCTTTTCCTTTAGATTGTTCTTAATTTTTCATTATTTTAAATGGTATTGCAGTGACTGTATATCTGTACATACTACAATGCTTTAATTTTTGCAAAATAGTAATTTATTTAGGAAAAAGTCTCCCATGGAGTAGGCTTACATAGATAATGGATGTCAACACTCACTGGCTAAATTGCTTTCCAGGAAGATTTTGCTTTTTTTCTATAGCCGCCCACAGGACATCTTCAGAGATCCCTGAGAGTAGCCCCTTAATTTTTTTGTTACATTGTGCCTTTGGAGCTCTGAGTTGTTGGCTAGTTTTTGTCTAAGCAAATAGCCTATTTTAAACTCCGTTTTTCAAGATACAGATGAATCTAAGCCCATTTTCTTGATATTGAAATTAGCTGAAAGAAATTGGAAACATTTTTACCCACTTTGGTGAGCAATTGTATATCTCTGTTGGCTGTTTTATTTATTTATTATGAGTATTGCTCTCAGCATGTTTGGAGCTTAATATTTTATACTGGCTTTGTTGGTGCCAGCTCTCCTGAGTATGTGCTGCTTCTGTAAGCTTATACCAAAAAGACCATTTTCTTCTAAGAAAATATACCGGGAACATTTTTAGAGAAGGCCTTGAGGAGAGCAATTTTTACCTGTTTCTGAACTTGTAATAAGTAAATAGCCTTTGTCACTGTGTTTCTGTACTTGGAGACTTTAAAAGTACATGTAAGAAGAACTATACTGTATAGTTCCAGGTTTAAAAATAATGTATCAACACTTCTACAGCATTTACAGGTTTTTGGTGGAAGGTAAAGAAGATAATTGTTCACACACAGTGGCTTCAGACATGCCTGTGCTCAGGGGCAGGCTTTGGTTTTGAATGGTGCTGATTCTTGCTGTTCTGAGCCGATCTTTAGGTGTGGTAGGTTGTATATGCTTTAGGAGCTGGTGGACCAATGTTGCAGAATAAAGAAGAAAGTTGTTTTAATTCAAAATTACTAACTTAATAAGGATAATGATAGCAGTACTTGAGCACATGCAAGATTGACTTAGTCGATTTCATTTTGCATTGTAAATGAACTGGTTTTTCTGTAAATTTTTCTTATAATTTACTAATGACTTAGTATTATTTTCACAGCTGCTAGTGGTATTCTTGTTTCAATGTTTATTTGCAGAAAGGTAGAAGTGTGCTGGTGTGGGGGTGGGGAATGGGGGGAAGGATCAATGCCAACTTTTTTTGTTATGGTTGGTGAAGAATGATTTTTTTCCCCCAGACATTTTTTATTTCTTGAGGTTTGGAATTAGAAGAAAAAAACTTTAAATTTATATTTTTATCATAAATATTTCTCTTATTCTGAACTAGAGAAAATTTTGATTTTCTTACAATTATACCACATTAAGTAGAGATGAACATAATTATATACATAATAATTTTACTAGTAGCCATTTAAGCACTGCCTGTTGATTACATTTTAATAGTTACTAAGGTAAGGATTTACTCATTTATGTACTCTGGGGAACACTGAAACTTTGAGAAATGATTACCGTGAATGGTTTCTCAGTTCTCTCCTGTGTCTCTGCTCCATTGGTCTCTGGGTGACAAGTAGGGACCGCCCTGTTCATTCAGTAGCTTCAGAGGGAGAGTAAAATTCTGTGACTACAGAGAAGAGAATTCCTACATTGACTTAGATGTTGGGGAAAGATGATCTAAGCCAATAGTCATATTTTATTCTTTTAGGATAGAAGGAAAAACGATTAAAAATGTAATGTTTTTTTTTTCCTCAATGATACATAAGGAAAATTTTTGATGGGTACTAAGTTAGTAAAACTTGAGGCAACCTAGAAACCTGATAATTATGAGGTTTCTTTGTTATGTATTGATTTTAGAGTTCTGAAATGTCTTTCCTAGGTGACTGTGTTGTAGGAGGTAAGCTTCCTGTTGGTAACATAGGATGTATTTGTTTATGAGCTGATAACTGAGTTTGTTTGATAAATGTGATTTTTTTTGGTGTGCATGTATTAGAGTTCACTTGAAGCAGTTTTGTGGTTAGTGTTTTGATACATGAGAGCAGATCCATCTGTTCCTCTCTGTACATTTGCCTTCTGCTCTACGCAGGTACCTGGATTTTTGTCTTGTACAATAACATTTTAGCACTCTTGACAGCTTTGAAAACCTTCCCATGAGTTTAATGACACTATCGGAGCTATTTGTGAACTTCTGTGTTCTTTGCAAATGTGTCTCTTTATAACCATCAAGTAAATAATAGAGCATCCTAGGATTCTTAACCCTTTACTCATTCTAGCCCCGTGTCCTTTCTGTTATTGGTTCCGAGACCTGAGTCTTTAAAACTGTGTGCCTGTATGTGCATAAGTCCATATGAAGTTCTTGAGGCCCCTTGTCATCCAGCTCATCATAGGTACCACCTATGCTAGATAGAACCTGGATGTCATTTTCTGACCATGTCTTTTACCCAGTTAACCACAAAGTTTAACTGTAAACCTGTAGTCATCTCTAGGATCGATCCACCTATTTTCCTTGCCTCTTGAGCACAAGCCACATTGATTTTTGTATAAATGATTAGAATAGCTACCTTGCCAACCTCTACATCATTCTTTGCAGTTAGAATATGTGATTGACTGTACAATCTTGTCTAGCTGGGGATTCCTTCTTGCCTTTGAAGCTGTAACTACCTAGGAATAATAATAATACCAGATAGTTCTCTGGGTTAAACATTCTCTCTGGTAGTCTCTAAGCAACCTTAAAAGGCATGGATATTTAGAAAGGTTAGCTATTTTGTCCAAAGTTGCCTTAGATAGTGAGTAGGTAGCACAGTGGGATCAAAACCAAAATACTTTCCCACCACTAAGCTGTGTTTTCTTGTTGTTTTGACTTAGGGTCTCATTGTAGTCCAGGGTTATCTGTGAACAGTCCTCCTCCCTTGGCCTCCAGAGTGCTTGGGATTAGAGATGTGAGACACCATGCCTTGCTGAGTATCTCTTTGTAGAGCATGTAAGTGTACCTGTCCAGACTTTTTTCCCCTCACACTACTCCACTATATCCTTTAACTAGCTATTTATACTTCTACCCTTTAGGAAAGAGTAGATCATCCCAAAAACATCCCAAGCGTAAAAATGCCTTCAGGAAAACAAACATTTTCAAAAAAAGTATTTTTGACATTTTTTTTGGAGGAACATTTCCAAGAAAGACATGACATGTTAGTATCTCCATGATGTAAGAAGGAGAAGAAAAAAAAGGAAAAAAAGAGAGACATAGGAAAGGTGTAAAGATAGTTTTCCATCTGTGGCCTGTTTTGAATTTGTAAACTGTTGAATTCCTCACATTTAATAAAGAGCTTGAAACCAAGCTGTGTTAAGGGAAGATTAACCAGAGTGTGAAAGCCCTGTATCTGAGCTGTGGAGATGCTAACGACTGTTTCTGAAGCTGATAGACTGGGCCTTATATAAAAGCTTATCATGCACCCAGCTGTGCATAGTGTCAGTTTGGAAGCACAAGGCAAACAGCCTTACTGGGTAATATACTGTGGGGTAGATGAGGTTTCCTACCAATTTTTCTCTATTAAATAAGACATTGCCACAAACAATATCACTTAAAAATGGAAGCAAACTCCAAACAAATGGAATAATTTTCATTTCAGATATTGTTTTCCTTTTACCATACTGTGTCATCTACCTACAGTGTATATATTGAAGGCAAAAGGTCCTTCATTGAGGAACAACAAAAAATAGCTTTTCTTTCTCAATTAGTTTTGAAAGAAAGGGTGAGTGGCTAGTACTTATTTATTTTAGAGGAAGTGATTTTTAATTATTGGAAATAAGGTGGTTATAGTAAATGTCCACTATGAAAGCCAAAAGATTTTTTCTTTTACTTACTCCTTAATGTTTTTGAAACAGAAACTACCATACTGCTCTCCAAAATTTTAAAATAGCATGTTTACTATCCAAAATAATGTCTAGCTAGTTTTTAATAGTAAAAATGTAAGATAACACTATATGTTATAACAATATGACAGTATTTATGTTGTAATATATTTTGATGTTATATAATAATGTAGTATGTAATTTGGAAAGAATTTTGTGTAGATAAGTAAAATACAAAACCTTTAGCCAGTTTCTTGAAGTATATATAGTTAAACAGAATTTTGTAAAAGTATATTTTATAAGGAAAATTATTCTCAGACTATTATTAAGAAGGAAAACTTAATGCTGCTGCCTTGTTTTCCTCGGAGTGATAGGATTGCAAGCTGCCCCACAATGCACTCAGTAGCAGATTTGACTGAGTAGTTCCGAGAGATCTTAGGTTGTCACACAAACCCAGTTGAGTTTGCAAATTGCTAAGGTTTCCTAAGGAAGTACATGTTGTTTGACTTTGGAAGATACAAGAATATTTCTCATTCTGTCATTATTATATATACTAAATTGTGGCTTTAAGTTACTGCTACAGCATCTTAGCAGAGAAGGATGGTTTTTAAGCCAAGATGACCAGAAAACTAGAAAATGGGAAATCTGACATGCCTTGACAGTTTGTTATATCAATTTGTCTCTGTCCAATATCAGGGACTCTCCTCTTTTTTACAGTTTGACTTATAAATCAGATGCTCTGTGTTACCTGAAAAGGAGTGACCCTAAATAGAGAAAAGAATAGATTGTGTTTTGGAAAAAAATAGCTTGTTTTAGCTTATTCCATCTTCCCTTGTTGCTTAGCAGATGCCATTTGTATTACATTTGCCCAGTAGCTTGCCTCACTCAAGCAATTCTTGGCATAGGGAAGAGGCTCCTGGGGTCCTAGGGTAATGGATGGTGTGAGCCATAGTTAGCTGTGAGAGCTTCTATGCAGAAAAGTAGTGAAAACAAGATTAGGAGGATTGGTTCAGTGATTGCTGCTCCTCTATTGAACACTGAAACAGACACATTTGTTCTGTTTTTGCATGCTGCTAATCTAGCCACAGGGCTTTGAGCCTTCGGGGAAGTTTTCTGCCACTAGCTACATGACCAGTCAGCCCCAGAAATCTCTCTTTTTTAATTTAATTTAATGTGTGTTTTGCCTGCATTTGTGTGTAATATACCTATTGCCCGAGGAATTCAGAAAAGGGCATCCAGATTACATAGCTATCATTTTTCTGTAATTTTTAGATATTTTACTCAATGTAAAACTTTCTGTTCTGATTGTATTTCAGACTTTCATGCAGGAGTTGTGGGGAGTGTTCAGGAGCTCTGCTGGCCTTATGTTCTGTCCTCTGTTCAAGTGTGGCTTGCTGTGTCCTAGTCAGCGTGTGTACATGGGAATCATTTCTCAGCAAGTTAAGATACATGTACCCCAAGAACTTTGTGCTGCTACCCTTGAACAGAATATTCTCTTAGTGAGATTAAGCTATCAAAATCCATAAGTTGATGTTTGTGAATAGTTTTACCTAATCTTCTGTCTATTCAGCATTGTCAAGTATCCCAACAATATCTTTTATAACTTGTTTTATTTATGTATTTGCCATGGATCTGAAAGAAGGAGGGAGAAATCTTGATCTAAATAGGAGAGCACGATTTTCACCAGAGAGAGAAGTGGGGACATTCTCGCCAAAATACATATGTGTATGAAATGGTCAAAAATAAATAAAGTTACACTGTGAACTTTATAATTCATACCTCATCCTTGGTCCTGCTTTTCTCATCCTACTGTGTGGCTCATTTAAACTATTGCTGCTTTGAAAGACTTTGACCTCCGTAACGTCTCTCATTTTATAGTTATTGTCCAGATTATTATGGGATTTTTTCTCAGCTTTCTGACCCTACCATCCTAATTCAATACCTGTACCTGTACCATCCCTTTCATATGGGAGATATCCATTCCTATTTGCTAAAGAAATTACATGTACAATAGGCCAGTGTTGTTTAACACTGTAAGTAATGATAGCTTAAATTTAAATTAATTAAAACTAAGTGAAATTAAAAATCTTTGAAACTCCATGTGGCTCATTGATAACTGTATTTGACAGCATGTGTCTAGATGCCTTTATTTGAAGGATTTTAGACTTTTTCATCTATTGACTTCATGTGTCAAACGTGTGCGTGCGTGCATGTGTTTTTTAGTCAATGAATTATATCCATTCTTTCCAAATACCCTATCTCTTGTCTTAATCACCTTTGCATAGTTCTGCTATGTAAATAGACCTTTCATATATTCCTGACAGGAAGATACTCAGATTTTACAACTGTTTTTCTTCACTCACCATACAGGATGGTGATAATTCAGTACATTGCCTTTATGCTAAAGCATAGTACAATAGGGACCATGCAGTACTTATATTTGTTTCCTTATATTTCACATTCAAATATATGTTGAGTTGAAATTAGTCTTTACCTCTAGATATTTTCTTTGGGTTAATATGCCATTTATATAGCTGTGGAAGTGTCTAGTCTTCCCTGTAGCTGCCTGAGCTCTGCTTTTTACCTGGTCTCCTTTTGACTAATTTGAATTCTAGATGTTGATGTCTGCGTAAAGGCTTGAACTGTATTTTATTACTCTTTTGGCCAGTTAGAATTTAGCCTGTAGGTATTTATGCACCAGGAGTGGCAGGCCACTGTGGCTCTGCTTACACTCAGTTGAATCATAGCATTGTACTTTTTTAAGTCGAGAATGTCTGTTTTGGTTTAAAATACTAACCAGGCAACATCCTTCATAAACAAAATAATCCTCTGCTGTGGCACAGCAAGTCACTATGTTCTCCAGCTTCTCTTCCTTGGTTAGGTTTATGTGGGTTTGTTTGTTTGTTTGGTCTGGATTTGTTTTTTGATATTGTATTGCGGTTTGCTAACTTTCTTATCAGAAGATAATTGTGACTTTTTTATTCAAGTTACACAGCTCTGAAACTTTTTTTAAGTTGCTTATCTATTAACTGGTAGAGTAAGAATTAGAATCAGTGCTTGTGTGCGCACACACTCATTGGGGGGTGTGTGTGTGTGTGTCTGTGTGTGTCTGTGTCTACAGTCAACCCAGGTATGCTTAATATTTGATCTTCAGTGAAATGTCTCTTGAAATGAGTAATTAGTGATGACCATGATTCATGTATCAGAATCTGTGTCTCATTCTTTAGTTGCTTGGTCATTTAGATGGAATCTCTGTGTTCAGCTCATTGCTTTACCCCTGCAGTGGTTGGACTATTGCTTGAGTTCTACAGAGGTTCAAATGTAAGAAAGGTAACGTGTACCATACTGAGAAGTGTTAGATTCTTTAGAAATGAGGAATTTGTACAAAGTAATTGGGTCACTGAGGTCATAATTAGGTCAGAAGGGAGTGAATTGATCCGTGGGAGTGAAGTCCTCTGAGGGTGGTAGTTATAAAAGAGCAACCATGGCTTCATAATCTGGCTTCCTGTCTCATCATGTGATTTTTTTTTTTCCTGCATGGCTCTTGCCAGTTGTTGTGCCATCTGCCATGAGGCCCTCACCAGAGGTCAAACCTCTGGGGTCACCTACTCTTGGACTGTTGGACTCACAAGCTAAGTAGTCTCTATATAAAGTGTGCATGTATTTTGTTACAGGGACAGAAAACTGACTACTACAGTGACTTGCCAGCTGTGTGACATGAGCCAGTTCTATGATTTCTCTAATTTCCTCACCTGTCAAGTTTCTACCTCCAAAGGACATTGTGAAAATTAGAGGGAACAATTCAGGCAAAGCATTTATCATGAAAGTCTTTTGTTCTGATCTTGTCCTGCTATGAGTTCACTGGTAGCTTCTTTAATCTCTTCTCTCCAATTGTCTTTTTACTGGCAGAAGCAATAAGATACCTAAGTGAATTTCCAGTAGACAGTTTTACAGAGAGAACCCAGCCAGTCAGACATGGAGATACACCTGTAATTCTAGTATTGGTGTTATGTAGTGAGAGACCCTCTCTCAACCTCGCACCCCAGACACCCCCTTCCCCCACCTCCCACCCCCCCAAAAAAAAGAACCTGGAGAAAGGATTTAATAGAGCTCTATTGGAGAGATATTTGTTCCCAGCTGCTAGTTAGAACACTGAAAGGTGAATGGGGCAGGTTTTTCTTTTTTTTTGTTCTAGGAGCTGTATCTCTTTGGACAACTGAGTCTTGATTGTTTATGTGTATGAGTGTTTTGTTTGCATATATGCTTGTGTAATGTGTGCATACCTGGTGTCAAGGTTGGAAAAGGGCATTAGGCCCCTGGATCTGCCATGTGGGTGCTGAGAACTGAACTTGGTCTCTTTGCAAGAGCAGTATGTGCTTTTAACCTCTGAGCCATTGCTCCAACTCTAGACAGTATGTCTTCTTTTTTTTCTTTTAAAATTTTTGGAACACTTAGAAATACCATTTTTGTTTTTCATTCATAAACTATAGAAGCTATATATTTCTGGAGCAGTACTTACAGTTGAAGTGCTCCTTTGCTAGACCTGTCAATGGTGGCAAGAGGTAAAGACAGCTTCCTGCTGACTATAACAGTCTGAATTGTTTGTTTGTTTTCTTGGTTTTTGGGTTTTTTGTTGTTATTTTTCAACATAATATTTTTATCAATGATCTGGGAATTTCATGCCTTGCACCCTAATCACATTCACTTCTCAGTCCTTTTCTGTTTGTGTCCTACCTTTGTGATCTCTTCCTCAAACAGTAAAAATAAGAATAAAAAAAGAAAGAAAAAGGTTTAATTTGTATTATCTATGTACTCACTGGAGCGTACTCATCGGGCTGCCACTATAATAGAACTGAGTCCTTCCCCACCCTGCACCCCTGCCAGATGTCGTCAGTTCTGAGTTCTTTTCAAATACCATTCAGGTAAGGCTGGATCCTTGACTGCAGTAAGAAATTTGAGAGTGGACTAATATGAAGCTGACGTGGAGTTTATTAAAAGGATGTTTTTTGTTTCTGTTTTTTAATGTGATTTTAAGCATAGAGAAAGAAACGCACTCAGGGAAAGGATAAATCACACCCAAGTGTATGTATGAGCTTCTCAAGGTAAAGCTGTGCTTTATTGTGTTCACAGTAATCATACATGTGACTCTGTGTGAGTTTTAGAGCTCTGGTCTTCAAAGGGTTGCTGAGATATGGAAATGAGGCCAGATGGTGGAGGTGCTTCCTGCCTAGGCTGCTGATGTGCGTTTGCTTTTCAGAACCCACATGGTAGAAAGCGGACTGACTCCTCCTCTGACTTCATAAGAATGTGCATCTACACACCAAATAAATGATATACCTGCATACAGAAAAATTCCTGAGGTAAAAGACAGGTTTAGAGTCGATAAGGTCACATTCTAGATCACAGGGATGTTGAAAGTTCAGCTGTCTTTACTATAAACAAAAGTTAATAGTCTTAGTGAGAATCCCAGAAAATATCCAAGAATAGAGTGAGACTATACCTAAGGTCCTAAATTCCTAGACAGTAAGTCTGCCTCCGTGATGACTGCTTTAACATTATTTGAAAATATATCTGTGTAAAACGGATGTTGTCTGCATAGCAAATTTTGTTCTGTGTGCTGGAATTCTTGATTCTCAGCTGACAGTAGACTTCACGTAGTCTCCGGAGTAAGGAACTTCTTTTCTTTCCCATATCCCCATAACTTCCCCTCTCCTTCTGCCCTACCTCAAACCCACCACCAAAAATGTTTGGATTTCCGCTGAAGTATTCTTTGATGTTAGGTTACACTTCAGTAGGTTTTGATTTAGAAGGCGTTCTCATATCTCTGACTCCATTTGGCAAGCTGAAGTAAGTTGGGATGATGGTTTTCTGGTGCAGTGACTTGGGAGGTGAAACTTGAGTCCAAGAGTTCAAGGCTGATGTGGGCAATGTAGACCCTATTTCAGGGATTGGAGGTAGGCTGAGAAAGATTTTACTAGTGAACATTAATGTTGTTCTAAGTGTCAGGTAGTTTTATGTCAGAGGAGGATGAGGAAGAAGATGCTGCATATGAGCTAGAGAAAGGAGGCACTCATCGTAGGTGCTTAGTCACTCACATTTTGTTATAACAAGTGGAATAGTTTTCTTAGAGTAATCAAATGTCCCTTAAAACGAAATAGGTTACCAGGACCTTTTTGTCCATTTGTTTTAAGAGTTCCATTTAGATAAAACTATGTTTTTAAAACCAGTGTTACTTTGAAAAGCAAGTGAAATATTTTAGATAAAAAAATTAACATTTAATGTTACAGATTTGTCCTCAATATACTTGATTCATTCTTCTTAATAAGAAACACTCTAATTTTAATACATATTTAATTCCATCCTCAGTATAGCCATTAGTATTAGCAACTGATTGCATTCCTGAGTTTGAAACTTTGTTCTGATAGTGCAGAAATCTTCTCCGACTACAAACAAATCATTTACAGAGACTATTTTGTTGACAGATTAGAAGCTATTTTGCATCTTCAGTACCTTAACTTTTTCAGAGAAAGCACTAAATAATTTTGTCAGTATAGAGAGAATGATGATCCAGCTTACTACTGTGTGGTAATTTGATCTAGATTTATGGTATTTCTTAAAATAAGTTATGGTTGGAAGAATATTTCATACTGGCCAGAACTTTTGCATGTTAACTGAGAGAAGGGATAATGTTGATTGATAAAATGAGGAAAGGTGATATTGTACTGCAGGTAAGTTTGTTAGGACCTTAAACAGAGTAAAGGAGATGAAAGATTGTTAAATAATGTTCTAGGTAAGTAGAAAGTGGGTAAGATAGGTATACCCTTAGCTAACATGTTATACACGACTCAGCACTTTTATTCCATCTTTTTGGATTTTTGTGGGTGGAACCCAGGGACTTGTACATGCTGAGAAAGTGAACTGTGCCACTGATTCACTTCTCCAGCTGAACTGAGAAGTTTTCTAAAATCATGATCTCAAAAAATCTGGATTATTTCATCATGTAGTTTTTATGTCAATTTAACATAAGCTAGAGTCATCTGAGAGAAGGGAGCCTCAATTGAGAAAAAGGTCCCCATAAGTTCAGGCTATATAGGCAAGCAAGCCTTTAGGGCATTTTTTAAATTAGTGATTAATGTGGGAAAACCTGTCCATTGTGGGTGATGTTACCCTTGGCTGGGTACTGTAAGAAGCAGGATGAGAAAGCCATGGGGAGCAAACCTGTAAGCAGCACTCTTCTATGGCCTCAGTATCAGCCCCTGACTCCTGTTGAGTTTCTGCCCTGACGTCAGTGTTGAACAGTGATGTGGAATCACAAGCCAAATAAACCCTTTCCTCTGCACCTTGCTTTTTGGTCATGGTGTTGTTCACAGCAGTAAAGCCCTTTACATCCTTTACTTTATCTGAAGGTGATTTCTGACTGGAGCAAGCAACCTTCTGATGAACTTCATGGGAATTGATTTTAAAGTTCAGAAAGACAAAAAGTGGGACACGAAGTGACTTAAAGATAGAAGTTTTCATTTCTGCAAAGAGTGAATGTTTTGAAATAATCTGAGCACAGTCCTTTTGTAACTTTGTTCTGTGAAATTCTGATTCATTATGCCAACCAAAGAAAGAGCTGGGAGAGTGCAGTACCCATGGAGCTCCCAGCTTCAGGCTGCCTACTTGGTGTATGGCAGACCTTTCTGGGCTCTTCACCCAGTGTGGGAGAGAAGCATGGGCAGAATTCTCATGTATGTGGACCAGGTTCTCACCTTTGGAAATAATTAGGACCAAAAGTGGAGTGAAGCCAGAGAGTACTGGCTTTGCTGGTTATATTACACAATAGACATTTTCATAAGTGCAATGAACTAAATATGTACCAAAGACTTAAATGTGGCATGCTGAAAATTGAGATTCCTCAAACTTTAGGTGATTTCGAGACGTTTTCCAGGTGTCTGTTATACTACCTTTACAGAGAAGGCTATCAGAGTTCTGTAATTTCACTAAAATCACCATCTACCTTCTCACGGGCAGCTGATTTCACAATGATGCTATTTGCAGGAGACCATGTCTTTTATAATCTGTAACAGTTTCTTGGAAATCTGTTTCCTTGCTCTATCTATTTTGCCCAAGAAACTTTTGTTTGTTCTTTTCATGTGAGGAGAGCATAGTGAACAGAGGAGACCTAGGTTTTCTCTATACAAACTTCTATTTTTCTGGATTGGAAAGGAAAAAAGGACTTCCTGCACAAGCAGAAGAACAAGAAATCTGATGTCCAAGCACCACATAAAATAACAGGGTGCAGCAGTCCACCTGTAACCCCAGTGCTCTAGAGACAGAGATGCAGTCCCTGAGGTAAGGTGACTAGACAGACTACTCAAATAGACAAGGCCTGGATTTTGCTTTAATACTAAGATGGAAAATGATCAAGGGAAGCATTCAGTGTCAGGCTTTGACCTCCATGTGTGATGTGTACACAAATGCACACATGTGTATTTATACCCAAACATGAATGTGTACCAACACTTGCACACATACCACATACATACATATCCAAAAGGGAGGGAGGACTTTGATTTTTTTTTTAATTTTATTTATTTATTTATTTATTTATTTATTTATTTATTTATTTTGACAACTTCTGAGTGTGTGGAAATGGCTTACATTATTTTGGGTACCTTTCTACTCATTCATTGGCTTACATTTGACTTTTCTTCCTTTTGCCAAGTCATTTGCCATCCTTTTCCCTGATGGTGTACACGATTATGTTTATTGAAGATAAAGCTTCTGCTGTTATTCTGTGTAGCATGTATGTAGAGGTCAGAGAACAGCTTTGTGGAATTGATTCTGTCTCTCCATCTTTATTTGGATACTGGAGATCACAGCCAGGCTGTCACTGGCTCTCACACTTTTTTTTTTTTGTCTTGTTGCATGAGTTTAAAATGTGTTAGTGTCGCATAGTTGTACAAATTAGTTTTCATATGAAAATATAAATTGTGGCCATTTTTTCTTTTACTTTTTCCTATCTTGATTCTGTAAGTTTTGAGAGCAGCATTTTCCTCTATCGTATTGAAATTTGAAGTTCCTGTGCCCTTTCATTTAATGTTACAATAAATGTCCAGCAGTTTAGAACAAAGAGTAAGAAATGGACCATTATCACCTAGGAGGAGAGTACTACTGCGTTAGTTCAAGATAGACCATCTTGATAACTTCTTCATGCATGCTTTAATCCCCACCTCCTTGAGTTTGTACCTAATTTCCTCTTAAGTTTGAGTATTGTTCATTTGAGCATTATCATAAAAATTTAGTTATCTGTCTAAACAGTAAGATGGTGATAAATACTGTTTGATCCCTATTAGCTGTTGATAACTAATTAATAACCATAGTTTTCAAGGTAGTCTTAGGTTCCCTCAAACTTGCTGTCTAGCCCAGGAATGGCATTGAGTTTTTGGTCCTTCCTCTGAGTACTGGGGTTTCAAGTGTGTGACCCTGCCCATTTTATGTTTTGCTTGGTGTGGAGCTCGGGGCTTCATATCTGCTGGTTAGATACTTTACCATTTGAGCTACATCCCAGCCCCAGCACACTTGGTTATACTTACCTAACCAAAAGCATTTATTAGCACTAAAATTACAAATACTGTTTCTCTAAAGTTTACAGTGGGGTTCCCACCTCCACCCCCTTGACAGAAGTCTTTTGGGAATGTGATGACTCAAAACGCAAAGATACAAGTCTTAAAAGCTGGCATTAGCTAGGCATGATAATTGCATTCCTATCTCAGAACTCTGGAGGCTTAGTGGTTTAGTAGTTCAAGGCCACCCTATGGTACTTAGGGAGACAAATCAAAAAACAGCAGCGAAAAGTTGGGAGTTTTCCTGAATCACTAAATTTGGGGTCCTTTCACTCTTTCTTCTTGTGTTTTGTTTTGTTTTAAGACAGAATTTTACTGTGTAACCCAAACTGGCCACAAACTTCTGGCAACTTCCTGCATTAGTCTAGCCTCCCTGATAGTGTGAGCTAACATTCAGCAAACATCAGTTCTTGTATATTACATCTACATAAGTATGTTTGTTTTACAGTTTGCTTGCTATTTTGTGTGTAATGTGTGTAAAGGTGGGTGCCCGAATACCATGTGTGGGAAGGCAGAGGAGAACTCTCAAAAGGTAATCAGTTCACTCTGTCCACCACACTTGCATCTGCAGGCACATACAATGAATGGTTTTACACAGTGAACCACTGCTCTGTTCCTATGTTGTTTCTCAAACTAAGGATTACCAAAGGAATTATTCCTGTATTAATGTTTTTCAAACTAAGATTATACCAAAGATATCAAAGAAGGATATCTATTGGAAGTGTATACTTTGGCCTTTTTGTAGACTGAAATATTTTGATGTTAACACCTTTATGATAATTTAACACCATTTTCATTTCCACTATAAATATGTACTTACTGTATTCTGTGGTAAACATTACCTTTCCCTTTATAATTCATGAAGAGTCTTAAGCATCCCTGAGAACTAGCTAGGAAGTGCTGGCTTTGAATGGTTTTCAGAAACCAGTTCTTTAGGAATAGAGTAGGTAAGAGTTCCATCTCTGATGCTTTTGATTCTGAGCTTTGTGACACCTATCTCAAGGTCACTTAGCAAAAGATGTTCAGTGATCATTGCAGAAGATTCCCAGTGTTTTAAATTTTATCTCTTGAAACTTTGACTCCCATTCTAATTTATTTTAAATAAAAAACTTTGTTTTGACTTTTGTTTTTCACTTACTTATTGGTGGGCAGCTGTGTGTAGAGTTGATTTTGGGAGTTGATTCTTGTCCACCTTCTTGAAGTAGTCTCTCTTGTTTCTGCCACTCTACATTCCAGGCTAGCTGGCCCATAAACTTCCATGGGAATGCTGGGATTGTAGGTATATGATATCATACTCAGCTTTTAAAATGTGGGGTTCAGGGATTGAGCTCAGTCTTGAGACTTTGTACAGCAAATACTTTTATCCACTGTTTAATCTTTGGTTCTACCCAATTTAAAGGTCGTCTTGAGGACTTTAGCATCCGTGTATTTAGGCCAATGCTGGAGTCCAGTGGATTTCAACTTTAAGACCAATAAAGAACTATTCCTCGGCCCTGTGCTAGAGAAGTAGAAACTTGGTGCTAGCTGACTGGAGAAAGCCCAGCACCTAGCAGTTCATGTTGTGTGGCTTTTCAAACCACAGACAAATCAAAAGAGAAAAGCCTGGTTTGGGGGTGACAGAGTTAGACATGTCTGGTCTTCCTACTTTAGGAACTTGAGTTATCAAGGTTGTGGCCTTTCAGTATAGAGGTCAGGTCAGTTTAGATCAGTCTGATTGACTGTTTAGTTTCAGAATTAATGTGTTTCTACTTTTTCTCCTGGTTAAGGGAAGCTTCGAAATTGGTAAAAGTGGCAATGACTTTAGCATTAAAAATAGTGAAAATACACACATTGTGCATTGTAATAGGTTGGGAAGAAGAGACTGCCTTGTCCCCCACTTGTAATTTTTGTAGATTTCTTAAACAGCTTTTGGTACCATTAAGTCCTTGAAGAGATTATAGTATAGACCAGAAAATCTTGTCGATCAAGGACTTGTCATCTGCTGTACTACATTTAGACTATCATAGTTTAACTTTCTGCTGATTATTTAATGATCCAGAGGAAAGAAAGGAACTAATTTAGACAAGGTTAGTGTATGCTGCACTGTTACATCGTTTTGTCACTGACCCTACAAAAGTTAACAGTGGGAAAGACGTTGGTAACTTGAGTTGTGTGAGAGTGATTGCATTTGGTGTACTTGATGTGTAAAGGGAAAGAATGTAAATTAAGTGTTACTCTATCACATAAGCCCTCCAATGTGTCTGTTAAAATGCCTGTTTTAAACTGATAGGCTAGAAATGCCACAGTGATGAACAAGACAGACAGAGTGTAGTGGGTTGAATTGTAGAAGACAGAGTAGAATACAACGTATTGACCACTGCTTTCTTTTTGAGAAATATCTACAATTCTATATTTAGTTTTTTCCATATATATTTATCCCATTGCCAGAACATAGCATTTGTGAGATAACTGTCAGCCAGAATGAATGGTGAGAGGGACTTAGAGGTTAAAAAAAGTTTAGTAATTGTTGGAAGCTTTTAAGAAACCCAACCTTGATGTTTAAGGGCACTGTTCCTGCCTTCTGTTGTTGCTGGTAGGTAAATGGTAGAGTTTCAAATTTGTCGTGTTCTGATTGGTTAAGACTTGGGTGGGGGCTTATTGTTCACACAACTGGATTGGTCTTGCCGTTTATTTACTTCAAGACTGCACATCTTACATAATGAGTGATTTATGTTGAGGAAGGTGATGAACCTGGTATGTACGTATCTGGGCAATACTAATATATTTATAACTCAGAGCTGAGAATAATTTTTGAACTCGAAGGGCTAGTCTTTTTAAAACCAACTGCTGTGATATTTTCATATCTCTTGCTTTTACCCATTTGCAATGTTCTGTGTGTAAGTCATATTTTGAACTTTTTAAAAGAATTTTCAAACATAGTCATAAAATACAAGAATTCAAAGTTCAGTTTGTTTCATATAAAAAGATGGAATAACCTAATTAAACATGTAGCATTACTCCTTTCAAATACATGTACTAAGAAACAACCTCAGTTTTTTTCTCAAAAAATTATATTTTGAAATTTTTAATGAATATTACATTTACATATTTCCCTCCTCTTCTTCTTCCTCCAATTTTTCTGCTTCTTTCTCAAATTCATGGGCTTCTATTCTTTGATCGTTATTGTTACCTATACATAAATTTATAAATGTAACCTGCTGAGTTCATTTAGTATTTAGCTCATGTATACGTATTTTAGACTGATGGATTGGGACTAGATCCGCTATTAGGGGCTTGTCTCTTGACAGACAGAGATGATCATAAGTCAGCTCAACTTAGATGAGCTTGAATACAGTTATAAGATAGGAAATCTGGTTTTGTTTTTATAGATGCTTGGGATCATTAGAATATCTCGTTCTAATATTTTTAAATATTGTGAAATGTAAGCTTATAGGAAGTTACAGCAACCTTGTAAATAATTGCTGTGTGTCATTTAGCAGAGTCTGACCTCTGCTAAATATTCTTTCCAAAGTATTGTAATATTCTGGTCAGAATGTTCTTTGATTGTGGTTGTTGGTTTTTGTGGTTGTGTATGCCTCACAATTGTGTATGTGTGTCTCTGTGTGTGTATACACATATGTGGAGACCTGGAGACAACTTCAGAAGTCATTTCTTCGGATACATCCACCTTGTCTTCTGAGGCAGGGTTGGTTTCCCTGACTTCAGGGCCAGTCCAATAAAAGGGGCTGTCAGGCCAGAGAAGCGTAGGGATCCTCCTGTCTGGCTTCCCATCACTGTGTCCACTCTTTCCTGTTATTTTTGGTTTGCGGATTGGTTGGTTGGTTGGTTTTTTTTTTTTTTGTTTGTTTGCATGGATTATAGGGTCTAACTCAAGTCTTGTTCTTACATAGCAAGTATTTTCCAACAATTAGTGTTTTCTTGGGTTGAGAATTGACTTATGCACATCATATTGTATTCTTTTATTATATATTCTTTTAGCATATGAATATTATCATAAACACCTAAAACAAGGATATCTTATTTTATAAGAACTTTACTGTTGCCAGATTAAGAAATATAAAACCAGTATTCTCTGCTTTTACTGATTTTCTCAATATTGTTTATTTTGGGTTTTGTTTTGTTGTTGTTTGTTTGTTTGCTTGCTTGCTTTGTCTTTTGAGACCACGCCTCACTCCTAAGCACAGACTGGTTTGAAACTCATTACAGTCACATGCCTCCATGCAAACAAACAACAAACAAACTACCCTGAGACCAAAAATAATAGGAAACAGTGGAACATAGTTCCAGGACACCAGACAGAAGGATCCCTGTGCTTCTCTGGCCAAGCAGCCCACTTTAATGGGCTGGCCCCACATCAGGGAAACCAACCCTGCCTCAGAAAATAAGGTGGATGTCTTCTAAAGAATGATTTCTGAAGTTGTCTCCTAGTCTTTACATGTGTACATATCTATCCAGTTGTACAGCCCAAACAACTTAGGTGCTAGATGTATAGGTATGGACCCCACATTCCCAGCTCTAGTAAATGTTCATAAGTTGTCTGTTTCGGTCCAGGAAATCTAACCTGGACCACTCCATGTTATATTTTCTGCCACGTCTCTTTGTCCTCACTCATGTTCTTAGGGACATTTCCTTCATTTTTATTTGTTTTTACAGACATTGAGGTGTTTAAAGTGGGTGGCAGACATTTTTAGACTGTCCATCAAATTGGGCTCATCAGTGTGTTCATGACTGACGTTAGGAAAGATCTATGGTATGAGCTTCTCATTGGTCCATGTCAGGAGGCGTGTGTCCACCTGTGTCAGGAATCAGTTTTCATTCAGTATGAGATCTGCTGTGATCTCAATACTAATCTGCTGAGAACTTCTTCAGAGTTCTAATAAGTCCCCTGTGGAGATGCACCTTGTTACTTGGTGTATAGCAGCTCTCATATAACATTCATCCACAAGCTTTAACCCTCTCTGATAATTTTGCATGAATCATTAACTATAGTTGTAGTGATTCGGGTGATTAGTCTCAAGTCTTTAATTGTATGAGCTCAAAACTGCAAGAGGGTATCTCTTTGCTTTAAAGAGTTTAGTGTTGGACAGGAAGCTGTCAATCAACTTGTTTGTTTTAAGCACTTTTGCACACTCTGAGGTAAACCTGCTCTTTTCCTTTCTCTTTAACAGTACTTCAGTTGTCTTCCTTTTTTCCCCTTTCTTGAGATTGCTTTTTCCAGTTTCCCATAATTGTTATTCCAAAGACATAGCTTTGTGAATTTATAGCCATCCTGTCATGTTCTTTATAAAGCTAATTTATTTACTAGTGTTGTACTTGACTATATGATACTCAATTCCAGAAGTGGCTTGCTGTAAATACAGTAAGTCACTGTGGCCTGTCATCTAATCAAACCTGAGGCTCAAGAGTACTGGGTTTAGGAGACAGAGAAAGATCCAGCCTCACTTCCACTGTCTGTAAAGAGTGTCTAATGTACGGATACTTGTAGGAAAGAGGGTGGAGTGTATCTGCAAAACTCTTGTGTAAAAGGTTTTCTAGGAAGTTACAAACTTTATAAAATGTTGAATTATTTCTTAGAGCTTTTGTGTTTATATATGTAGATTATAAATAAGTATTTGTTTTGAATAAACTCATTTAGTCATTTTTATAGCATAGCATATATGCAGTATTTTAGCATTAGATAATATAAGTATTGAAAATAATTGTAAAAATTACCAACCTTAAAAATTATTTTTGCTTGTGTTTTTTTTAAAATCATGCTGCATCTGTTAAGTATTTATCTTATATTCATGAAATAGTAAAGCTTGTCTTAAAACTTTACTATAGATAATGGGAACAGTATAGGTATATTGAAGCCTGTGTGCATAGAAGAAAGATAGTTATCTGGATTTTCAAGGACAATTTTATTGAAGTTTATTTTGCCTAAAGATTATTGCCAATAAGAAAGAAAAGCATTGAACCATCCAATGGTTCTAAAGTCTGCCCATGTGTCATAGAATTTTTTTTAGTACTATAATTACTAATTTTATTTTATTCAGTTATATCCTGGTCACAGTCCCCCACCCTCCTCTCGTCCCAGTCCCACCCTTGCAAATCTCTTTCCCCATTGCCTCCTCCTCTTTAGAGAAAGGAACCCCACCTTGGGTACTATCCCATCCTAGGACAGATTTCTGGTCTTAGCAGGACTGAGCATATCCTCTCCCACTGAGGCCCAACCAAGCAGTCCAGGTAGGGGAAAGAGGATTCAATGTCAAGGAACTGAGACCAAGACAACCCCAGCTCTACTTGTTAGAAGATGATGACCTACATGCAGACCAAGTTGCACATTTGCTACAGATGTGTAGGGGGCCTAGGTCCAGCTCTAGCATGCTCCCTGGCTGCGTGTTCTGTTAGCCCCCCATGGTCCCAGGTTAGTTGACTCTGTAGGTCTTCCTGTGGTGTCTTTGACCCCTCCGGTTTGCCCAATTCTATCCCCCACTCTTCCTCAGCCTGATGTTTGATTGAGGGTCTTTGCATCTGCCTCCATCCCCTGCTGGATGAAGAGTAAGGCTAGAATTTAAAAAATAAATTGGATAAGGATACGGGCAATAATGCCACTTAAGAGTACTCTGCTTCAGTTTTCTTACATTTACTTATTTATTGTGGGGAGCATGGCTGGAAGAGGAGTATACATATGTCACAGCATACATGTGGAAGGCCAGGGACAACTTGAATCAGTTCTTCTGATCAATGAGTTCTGGGGATCAAACTCAAGTCTTCAGACTTGGCTGCAAGAGCCCTAACTAGGTGATTCGTCTTACTAGTCCCTGCATCAAATTTTAAAGTAGTGCCATTTTTTATCTAGAAGAATAGTTTTTTAAAAATGGAATCTTCTAAAATATTTCTATTTGTTTCTACAGTGCAAACTGTGATTATGACTGCCTATGTATATATTAATGAAATGGAGATAGGGTTTGATCTTAGCTGTAATTCCCTCCTAATTTGTAAACATTGTGATTTTCTTGTGTTTGTTTTAATGGTTCCGTTTGAGTAGGATTATGTATTTCTTACAGAAATGCAGTCTTCTTTTCCAGAGAAGCCTTCTCCCACCTTGTTCATCCGCAGCAGCGGTGGTACTGTAGGACAGAAACTGGGACCTGTGCTGCAGGTCTTCATGGCACATGTCAGACAGAAAGATAGTGACTCCTGCTGTACGAATGAGACTAGGACTTCTGTCTCTTAAGAGCTGTTACAGAGCTGTCCTTGGAGCACTGAAGGCCCTTGACTACTTGTAAAGATGTCGCAGTTATTCTAAACAAACTAATGTGGCAGTTATTCTAAATAAATTGCTAAACTTCAGAAAAATTGAAGAATACCTAGTTTAATTTTGGGTCAAATGATTATTAAAAAGTAACTCTCACTTACATAGCCTCTGGTAGGTTATGGTTATGTATTAACTACATTCTTTCATTAGTGTCAACAAGCCCTTTGGTGTCCCTGAAATAATGAAAGCATTCCTTTAACTTTTAGATGATTAAAATGTTAATTTACATTATAAATTTTAACTGTCTCAACTCTGTTTCATGTTAAATGTGTTACAGGAATGAATCTGAAGTCTGCTGCAGTAAAACACTGAAGGCTTTAAAATGTTTTCTTGCATAAAAGTCAAACTTTAAGTAGCTGCTTATGAGGATAGGGAAGGCAGGAAGCTAATGTCTGTCTCAAGACACAGGACAGCTGTTTGCTCATCAACCTCAACTGTGTGAGTAGAGACCTAAGCCTGTAACCTTATGTAAGTGGGCATAAAACTTAATTTAAAAAAAAATCTAAAGTATGTGAAGATACACCTAAGTCAGCATGATAAGACTTCAAGGCCTCTTATTTCTGGTGGGTAGGATTTGAGGGGTGGAGTGGGCAGTAAGTATTTAGTCACAAGATACTATTAACAGTGACACAATGCTAGTGACCATACATCTTTAAGAGATTATCCTAAGTTAGCGTCTGCATGATTAATTTTCTTGTAAAGAAAAACATGATGTTTTTTATATTGCTGTTTATTTTACAGTTAATTTCAGCCAACTATAAAATTTATTTTAGGAATTAAGTGATATTAATATGGAACTTTTTCCCTTATAATTTAGTAATATAGAGAGAGCATTACCTAAAACTAAAGGAATGCTTATTTCTTAAATGCAGCTTGAAATGTTTTAATGTATTTTATTATTAAAGTACTTGGACAAGTTAAATTCATAGTGATGGGGAAAGAAGTTCTGTCTTTTGCTAAAAGTCATCACCTCAAGAATCCTCTTAGGAAGACACCTTTATTTCCTACGTCAGTTTTTGTTGTTAATGATGGATTTTAGGAATGAGGCTCTAATTTGGATTCCCCTCTCTTCAGAAGAATGTGTGGTTTGTGTCGATGGGTTTCTGGAAGTATGCAGGGACTGAGCAGGGTGGTCAGCCCGTCCACAGACTCAGCGTTTATCTGTGGGTGAGGCAAAGAGCATCAGAAGTTATTTGCTTAGTGTATTTGTATCTAAGATGAGTCACTTTCTCTTTAATGTCACAAATGGACTATCCTTCAAAGCAGTGAACTAGAAGACACAGAAAGCAGTGATGAATGCATACTGAGTATGGATAATTCCTTTGAAAAACAACAAAGGTTTCTGTTTGCTGATTCTCTTTTTTATTGGTTAGTCAGGTGATACACAGATATGTGTGTCTGAGACGCTTCAAAGGAGTGATATAATCCCTTGTTTTAAGAATGACAAGCCTCACTGTCCTGATGCTCTGGCCTACTAAACAGGCAATTTAACTCTTTAGCCAGTCGTTTGGTACTTCACTGGTAAAGCTAAGATAAATTATTTGGTGTTGCACTTTTAAAAGAAAAAGGGAGGGAGAATCAGGAATCCAACACTTTTTCCTCTCTTTTTAGAGCCCAAAATAAAGAAAATTCAAGGCAAAAGAAGCTTTTGGGGCATGATCTCTAAAGTGAAATTAGGGAGAAAAGAGAATCAGTGGGAAAGCATGTTGGAACAAAGTGACTAGGTAAATGAGTGTCAGGTTTCCCTGTGGCTTCTGCCACTCTGGAGTGAGTCTCTGCTCTGTAGTTCTCTTATCAAGGGTATGCAGGGCAGAGCTAAGGAGCTATACTGTCTATTTCAACCAAAGGTCTGTGCAGAGGATGGGCATGTTCTTCTTTCTCCCCTGCCCTGCCCTTTACCTTACCAGGAAGGTATATAGGCTTGTTGATCCTGGTCTCTCTTGCCCAGATTTATTTACTTTTACATTTATTATGCAGTGTGATTATGATGGAGTTCTGGCTGCATGAGAATGAGTGGACATTATTAAGTGCCAACACTATAGAGTCAGGCTGTCCTGGATTCACAACCTAGGTATCACTTTTAATAGCTAGATGTTAGTGAGGAATCACTTAACTTCTTCCTGCCTCTGTAAAACACAGTGATAACTTTCACCTAACACAGTGGTAAAGTTCAGTGAGTCACAGCACTTACCAATAATCATCATCAGTACTATGAAGCCTCAGTTTCTTCTTTGAGAGGAATTATACTAGGAAATACAGATCCTCAAAATAATAGTTTGGTTTTCTTTGGTTTTTGTCATGTTGAAGATTTAATCTGGTGTATCATTCATGCTAGGAATGTACTCTTTTCACAGCTACATTCCCAGCCCCCAAATAATAGACTTTAGAGGTGTGTGTGTGTGTGTGTGTGTGTGTGTGTGAGAGAGAGAGAGAGAGAGAGAGAGAGAGAGAGAGAGAGAGAGAGA
>JANHMN010000003.1:78159513-78245598 GCA_030674055.1 Rhabdomys pumilio | reverse complement strand
TCTCTCTCTCTCTCTCTCTCTCTCTCTCTCTCTCTCTCTCTCTCTCTTTCTCTGTCTTCCTCCCTCCCTCCGTCCCTCCCTTCCCCTCCCTCCCTCTCTCCCGTGTGTGTGTGTGTGTGTGTGTGTGTGTGTGTGTGTGTGTGTGTGTTCATTCATTCGTTCATTCTCACATGGATTTGGAGATCCTGATGCTCAGAACTCACTTACTGTTAAAATTCTTATAGTAAGGGATACCTTAGATTCTATTTTGCTGTATCCTAGGATTCTCTTTCTTATACAGTAACAGAGAACTAGCCAACTCTGGGTGATTAGCTTTCTAGTGACTAAAGAGAGATAGCTGGGCGTGGTAGTGCACATCTTTAATCCCAGCACTCAGAGAGCAGAAGGAAATGGATCTCTATGAGGTAAGGCCAGCCTGGTTTACTAAGTTCCAGGCCAGCCAGAGCTATAAAGTGAGACTATCTCAAAAAACAAAAACAAAAAAATCAGAAAGATGCTAGGAGGAACTTCAGGAGTTTGTACTAGAATGATAGCTTACTGTAATTGGCATTTTTATTTAATTTGCTATATTATATATGCCCCCCCCCCAACATGCCTAACATTTTTGAAATTACTAGTAAAGGTTCCAAATTCAGGAAATCAAATTCTGGTTCAAAATCTCTGATCAGGGGCTTAAGAGATGACTCTGTTTTAAAAGCCTCCAGTTTGGTTCCTAGCATCCATGTGGCAGATCACAGCTATCTGTAACCCCAGGTCCAGGGGATCCCTTCTGGCCTCTACAAGCACCGGGCACACATGTCTTACATGTACATATATCTAAGAGTGTCTATAATTTTTTTAACTACTGCTAGGAGAGGAAAGGTCCAAAGAGTATGTCTATAGCATCTGGTGAGTTGAGCGTGCTCCAGTGGATGGCCAGCACAAGTTGGCCTTGATGAGGAGGGGAGTGACTCAAAGTAGAATTGGGTGGACTTCAGAAGAGTTGGGGAAGGAGGGTGAATATGATCAAAACACTGTCTAAACTCTCAAAGAACTATATATATAATCTGACAAACAATAAGACTGGGCAGACATATAGAGGTCATCCTAAAGAGTTAAGCCTGCCTAGCGAGCTTCAGTTTTGAGAACAGGAGCTCACTCTGTGAGGTCTTCCTATTTTACTTGGAAACCTGAAATTTTTATGTGACATTCACCAATTTTTGAAGATTAATAGCTAAGTAATTTTAATATTTGCTGGCCAACCAGACAGGGCTGAGTAACATTAAGTTGGCATTTTACTGTTATTCTGGACAGACTCCTCACTGTAAACTATTTTTTTCTAGTTTCCTTTAGATCAAGGCAGGAAAACAATAGGGGTGTGTATGCATGCATTTTATAACCAATTTAAGCTGCTAGGCATCTGTTCTGAATAACATTTCCATACTACTTTCATAATAATAAGATGTGGTTAGTCAGCAAATCTTTCACAAGATTCATATGGGCATAAAAGGGATTTGAACATGCTTCCTATAGCTGGGATGTGAGTTGCTATAGGTTGCCTATGGTAAGATGTAAGCATCCTAAAGAGTGCCACAAGCAGCTTTCTGAGGAATCCGAGAGAGACTGATTTCCTGAAATAGATAGGACTGTTGGGCAGAGTGCCTCAGCAAACAGCATCTACAGGAAAGGAGAAGCAAGAGCTAGGAATGAGCAGTCTGGATGGTCTGGCCCTTCTACTTCTAGGCACAGCTGAGTTAGAGCAGTGATTGAGCTGTAGGTGTGTGGTTGGCACTGTATGCATCATTTAATGTGATGGATAGGTAATGCGTGTATTCTTAGAGCATCAGTCCTAGGATAGCTTAGTGACATGTCCAAACTCTTACAGACAAAAAAAGGGCAAAGTTGGGAATTGCACTGTTGCTAACTGACTGCAAGAGTATTCTCATTTTACACAGTATACTTTGTGTGGAAAGTAGGCTGAGTGGGTACATTATACAGAACATGTATGCTTGGTTGAGTACTCTTCAAGGGCAGTTACTATCCAATTAACTCAAACTAGGTGTTCCAGGAGAGCTAAAGTCAGTAGAACTGGAAGCAAGGTAGTAAAACAGAAAAAAATAGTGCAGCTGTTGTGTACATAGAGCTCGATCTCCAGACTCCTCTCCCCCACCTGCTTAAAGGGTCGAAAATCAGCATTGGAATGGGAAGTAAAATAGCATGAGATTCCCAAGTGAAATCCCTGGAACTGGTGAGTTCACTGTAGGAAAGGAAACAAAGGCATGTCCTTTGTCTCTTGCCTTCATTCACTGCTGTTCTTTTGTAGGAATTTTAATTTCTAATGAATTTTCTTGCTTTCTCAGATTATGCAATCTTGAATTTTTATACAAATAAAGACTTCGTTAGAGAAAAAGGCAAAATGGAAAAATTAATTAGTTTGAGTACAGTAGATTGTAGCTAATTAAAGTTGCGTATTAAGACTGAACAATTGAGTAAAGTTTAAGCTGATTTTTTAAGTGCAAATAATAAAAATTCATGATAGTCTCAAAATTAAGTTTGTTTTAAATATGACAGACTGTCATCAAATTTTTTTTTGATATTACAAGACTGATTTGTGGACTGGAGAGATGGGCGCTCACTGGGGTCTCATAGTGCCATTTTAGAGAGTTGTTTAGAAGTAAATGTCGTAAGGACAAAACAATAGTCCTATAATAAGTGCTGAGTAACTGAAGCATTAGAGAGCATAGGCTGTGATTTTGACTGTGACAAGTCCATTCAACACTTTGGAGTCCGTTCAACACTTTGGAGTCAGTTCATGAGCTGTTTTATTACTAAGCTGTGCTAGGCAGTGTTCACATTTGTGTCTGGCCTTTTCACTGCTCTTCTCCTTGGTTTTCCATAGTACCCTTGCAGTGCAACTGCCGTCATAGAAATTGTTGTTCTCGGTGATTTTTTTTTTTTTTTTAGTCATTTTGAATCTTTACAAAAGGTACTTTTTCAATGTTTTAAAAATGAATAAGTACTATTGAATCTTTTTATAAGCAATTCCCTGTATCTCCTGAATTCTGAAAAATTTGCTTCTGTGCAGGACACTTTGGCTTAGGAAGTAGCTGGAGTTAGGTGGGTATTGAGTTTTAATGTTGGTTTTGAAGTTAAATGTGGCAGAAAAGCTTGATGGTCATATTTTACTTTTATCTGTCTCTTTACCTAAGTATTTATAGAAATACATCCCTCTCTTTTTGGGTGTTGTGGCCTTCAGTTATACTGGCATGCTTATCTCTATCAGGAGGAAAACCTCCCTTATTATATCTTACTTTAATCTGTTGCTTAGTGGCATGGTATAGTAACAGGTTGAACCTGTATTTCTAAGTCATCTTTTCTCTCTTGGCTATCCCAGGGAATCTTGTTACGTGCTCTCCACCCCCGAGTGGTCTCTACTTACATAAAATTTTAAGTCCAGAGATAATGCTGTATAAATCAGTTTTGTGCCTCTTTTAACAACAACAAGAAGAAAAGTCTGTTAGCCCTCTGAAGTGCCGTGCCCTGTGTTGAGAAATGTACCATTTTGCAGCAGTGAATTCTCAAAATGGTGGTTCCAGAATCTTAACGTTTTCTAAAATCAATGAATACCATTAAGAAATTTTGTTTTAAATATTATTTTTAGTGCTATTTAGCATATGACAGGTAAAACTGAAGGGAAATTTTAATACTAACTCATTTTAAATGTTTTAATGGAAAATGCACCTGCCCCTCCACATATTTCTTAGTAATAAAAGACTTAATAAAACAAGATTTTAGTGGTTGCTTTGAATTTAATATATACAGTGCCGTAAAGAAAATCTGGGCTCCTGTAGTTGAAAAAAAAAGAATGTTTTATTAATTTTCCCAGATGATAAAAGATTGTGACTTTAATACTACACCAAAACTTGACAGTTGATAGTTTTTTTCAGGGATAATTGCAGCTTACACTCTGGTAACATATAAAACCTCTTTGTCTTCTTGTTGGTGTGTCTTTCCTTTTGAATGGTTCTTTTGTTCATGAATGATTTTGTACTGGCATACATTGGGTACTTGATTCACTGATTTAAGGAGGACTTTAAATATTGGACTAGTATCATTCAGTTAATGCCACTAATCTCACTAAAACATTCAAAATATTGGAGACTTGTGTAAGCCCCTTTCTCTCTGAATGCTTAAATGCTATCCATGGTAGTGGCTACTTACAGCTGGTTGTTTGAAGTGACAGGTGCACTTCCTTTGTTTTTAGAAAATGTCAGCCATATACTCGTCTTAATAACCAGTTTATCAGTCATTCTTTTAAATAAAATTGTTCATTGAAAGGATAATTCAGTCACCTCACAATTCAAATGGTTGTATAACCATTTTTTCTTTAGACATATTTCTCCAAAATGTAGAAATACTTCATAGGTGACCCACACCCCAGTTGGTCATACAAAACATATTAAAAAGTTGTAGTGTCACATGCTTGTAGCCCCAGAAAATCCATTCTCAAGGAAAAAAAAAAAAGTGTGTTGGGCAAGAGTTAGCAAATCAGTTGCTTTTTGCTCTGGGTGTAGCATGATGATGTCTGCTAGTCCACTTTGTTCCACTGCCTGTTTGGTCATGGAAAGGCTCTGGCTGAAACACACCATTGCTTTTACAGCACTGCAAAGTGATCATTGACAGTATGTGCTGTGCTGTGCTGTGCTGTGCTGTGCTGTGCTGTGCTGTGCTGTGCTGTGCTGTGCTGTGCTGTGCTGTGCTTTGCTTTGCTTTTGTTTTGCTTTTGTTTTAAGGCAGGTAACTGGTTAATGTTGTTTTGAGGACAGTGTTGACCTTCATACAAGCTCATGAACCATAGTTTTAAAACCACTAGCTTAGAACCTGGACTTTGGTGGAGCCAGGCTATCTGGATGAATCCCAGCTCCATTACTTAATTATCATGGTGAGCAGTCATCCTGATTTTTAAAAACTAGACAAACAGAAAGAAAGAGCATAGGGCTAGAGAGATGGTTCAGTGGATAAAGTATTTTATACGCAAGCATAAAGATCTGAGTTGAGATCTCCTGCAGTCACATAAAAAGGAAAACACTGCAACATGTGTCCTATGTAATCCCAGTATAGGGAATGGAAAGACAGAAGGATTCCTGGTACTGGCCGGTATTGGTGAACTCCAGGTTCAGGGAGGAACTGTTTCTAACTGTAGGGTTAAAACTGTCTGAGGAAAACACTCCATTTTAGTTTTAGCCTCTGGCCTAGCCTCAACACCGATGTACATACAAAATGAGCATCCGCCTACACACATATATTAACACATACATACTCAAAAGAGAATAGAATAGTGTCTCTGAGGAACATCTTGCCATCAAGCTGCTTCTCTACGTCATAATTGTCTATTAATTTGACATTTGAATATACAGGACTGCAGGAGAGAGATGACTGATACTACACATGATATTCTCTGTCTGTCTCTGTCTGTCTGTCTGTCTCCCCCCCCCCCCATTAATCTAAACTAAGAGTCTTGTGGTTATTAATTATTAAATTTGATATATCTTTACCCTCAACAATCTTTAAACCACTCTGAAGGAGAAAACTCTAGTTCCTGTGAACAGTGAATGCTTTCCTTAGGTGTTTACCAAGTCAAGGCAATTTCAGTGACAAAGTGTTTTCTCTTTTGAGTATCTATTCTTCTTTGGTCTGTAATAACCTTCCTTTAGAAGGGGTTCTTTTTAATAAGCTCGCTGTTACTGTTTGCTGCCATGGGTTGTTTGTGCCAAGTCACCAGTTGCTTTCTGGAAGAAATAGCATGTGAAATTCTTCCATCTGCTTTGATTGATCATCACCTTCAAGTGGTTCCCAAATACTTCCTGAGTCCCAGCATGCAGTGACTAATGTCTCTGTGCTGTTAGATTTTAATTCTACTCTTTAAAATTATAAGTGCTTTAAAAAGTAAACATTTTTCTTAGTTAGGCAAGTAGTATCTTCACAGTTGAGAAAAAAAATTAAAGTCAGGCATATATCAGGGAAAACTTAGTATTGCCATTCTTGGATATGTTTTCTACTTATATTTTATAATTAATAGCTGTTCCATTAGCACTATTTAGCAACATGTACAGTTCACTGTGTACATTTTCTCCCTGAGAAAATCATTTGAAATGTTAATGAGTCTGGAAATTTTTGTCATTAATATTAGTATTGTATTTTAATGTTGGACATTCAGGGTTTTTTTCAGTTTATCTACATTATAAATATGCCATGAGCCACATCTTCATGTATTCTTTGTTCTTTTTCTGATTATATGGATATTCTATAGATTATCATGGTTAAGGGGGGGGGAATGGCTGGTTCAGATAACAGTATTTGTCTTCTACAGGACTTTTGAGGTGAATTGCTTAATTCCAAAATGATTAAATCTCATTTCTCATTTCACCAACATTCTGCCCAGTTCTCCATATTCACCAGAACAAAAATTACATTAGGTGGTAATCTTTAAACATAATAAACCACAAGTTAATGCAGACTTGAACAAAACTTTAAATAGCTAGAAATTAAATAGTATAGCTTATAGCAAAACTTAAAGTGTTGCTCATTATTTTTAGAGTCCAGACTAAAGTTAACCTTGGAGTGGTACAGAGTCTTTAACAAGAGGTCGAAAGCTTCCTCTGGGGAAGTTGTATGCATTCCGAGCCAGCACAGACCTGCTTACAGAGAGTAGCTTGAAGTAGGAGTTCACCGAGTGTCCTTTGCTCTTTACTTTTGCCTTGTGTCTAGGAACAGCATAGCATGCTTAGGGAAAGAGCATATAGATGGTTTTCCCATCTTTATAGAAGCAGGTTTGGATAATGCAACACTGAAGTCTTACGTTGGAATTTTTTACTAATTCTTGGCAAATTTCAGGTGTGCAACAGAAGAACATGGCTCAAGAAACTAATCACAGCCAAGCACCTATGCTTTGCTCCACTGGCTGCGGATTTTATGGAAACCCTCGTACAAATGGCATGTGTTCAGTATGCTATAAAGAACATCTTCAAAGACAGAACAGTAGCAATGGTAGAATAAGCCCACCTGGTAAGTAATCCAATAAAGCACAGCAGTATTCCTTACAACACATGAGGTATATGTAATACTTCCGTTCACTTTCTGTCATACGTACAATGCTACATTCATATCACTAAAACAAAATTAAAAACAAAACAAAAATGGGTAGAGATACTAACGAAGGGAAGCCTATGTACTGTGTTTTGTGGGGAATTGATCTTCCTTTGCTTTTATTTATTTTATTTTATTATTTATGCTTTTATTTTATTTTATTTATTTATTTTGGGCTGCTAGAGTATTAACCTGCAGTGTGGTTGTGTTGCAGCAGCTTCTGTCAGCAGTCTGTCTGAATCCTTACCAGTTCAGTGCGCAGATGGCAGTGTCCCAGACGCTCAGTCAGCGCTAGATTCTACGTCTTCATCTATGCAGCCAGGGTAAGGTGACTTTCTGAAAGATAACTGAAACTGAAGAGTATTGATCTTATGATAGTTTTTAATCACTTCACTAAGGAATGCTTTAAAGCTACTGCAGGATTTACTAGCCTAGAATTGTATCTGACTGTTTGCTACTCACTAGTTACAATATGCTTTGTACTGTTCTTTGTTGAAGGAGAGCTCTTGCAAGTCTTCAATCCCCCTTTCAGATATATTTTTCTTTATTCTTCACACTGCATACTGATCTGCCGCTGAAGTCCTTCTAAAGTTTTTTTCACACTGTAGTCCTTGGTCAACAAATGTTACTGCCTTGAAACAAAAGAGTCTTGGCTCAAATTCTTTTGTTTTTCTCATGAGGCAATACAAAGTTTTCTGTTTTGTATTATATTTTTGCTTTTAGCTCTGAAGTTAGAGATAGAGGAATGCATACAGAAATACGTGTTTTAACCTCTGAAAGTCATGGTGCATGCCTCTATAATCTCAGACTTGAGAAACAGGCAAGAAGACTAGGAGTTCAAGGCTAGGCCAAACTATATAGACAATTTAAGGCTCCTCTTAGGTGAGGAAGGAAAGGAAGAAGGGAAGGAGGGAGAGAAAAAAGGAGGGAAGGAGAAAGGGAGGGAGGGAGAAGGAAATACTTTTTTCCATCTTACTCTGTTGTTAAATAGGCTGTTAAATTTTTGCACTGTGCTTTCTTTTTAAAAATTTATCGTAGATGCTCATTTACAACTTTGTTTTAAGGTTTCTGAAGCAAGGCTGCATTGTGCTACTTTTCATTTAGAGCATTCATGTTATATTTGGGATGTGTAAAAAAAAAAAAAAAAAAAAAAAAAAAAAACAAAAACAGTGCACTGTTGCTTTGGATTCCAAAGCATAAACTTCTGGCCCTAATTAGCCTGTGGCTCCCAAGCCATATGGTCATGTTAGGTTACAAGTGTCCCTGTGTTCTAGAGAAAGTGATATATGTCCTTTAAGTTTGTATGGATATTTAGAAGATGATCTTTTCGAACTGAAATATTGTTGAGTGCAGTAGCACTTATCTGAAGGAAGCAAGAGGTTCTCCTGAGCCCAGGGCTTTAACACCATCCTGGGGAACAGAATAAGCCCCTCTCTCTAAAATTAGAAAACTAATTTTAAAAAACTTTATGTTAAAAAATAAAAATATCTTTTGCTTTTCTAGCCCTGTATCAAATCAGTCACTTTTATCAGAATCTGTAGCACCTTCCCAAGTGGACAGTACATCTGTGGACAAAGCAGTATCCGAGACAGAAGACCTGCAAGGTTTGCATATGTTAGCACGTGTTTGCTTTACACTTGAGTTCTGTAGGCCGAGTACTAGCATAGATGTGGGTATTTAGAACAGTACCTGCTTATCATATATGCTTTGTTTGTTTTATTATGAAAGGAGTATTTTATATTCTCAAATATTTAGTTGACTAGAATGTAGGAATCCATTTTCCACTTATATGATTAGCTCAGAATAAAGAGAAGATTCAAATCTGCTTGAAAAATGTAATTAGAATGACCAATAGAAGTATTATACTATTATGTTCTGTTGTGTTAGACAGCTAAATACTAAAACTCTCCTCTCCAAGCACTGGTACTACCTGCTGGCTTGCAGGAACCTTGCTGATTTTGGTTCTGACTGATTATCCAAGAGGCTTTTCTTCTTGGTTTCCAGGCACTCCTCTCCCCATGTGAACTACAGTGCAGTGGTCATATCCAGCTACTTGCATTCATAGTGTGGCACCACATACTCTCTCTCGTCCTGGTTCTATGGATTCAAGTGACCCAAGAACTCTGAGAAACTTATCTGAATGCATTTGCAATGGGGAGGCATTAGGGAGGTTCCTAATCTCTGCTAGGCTTTGTTACCCTGTCAGCCAAGGGAGCATACTGTGCAAAGATAAGTTCAGGGTTGTGTGACACCGTGGCAAGGTTTAAGGAGACAGCACACTGACTTCTGTATTATGTATGGTATAGGCATACTGGTAACAGATGTTCTGGAGTATTCAATTTGTTTGTTGAATTTTATATTAAATAATATAGATATCCTTTATTTCTTGCCCAGTCAGTACTTGACCAGATTTACCTATTTTTGCAGATTTTGCAGCAGGAAGTGAATATACTATGTGGCCAACATAAATATTTTAAGCTAACCCACACATTATTATAAATTCATAAAGTATAATTAGTGAACAATATTTTTGTAAATAGAAAAATTTAAGAAAAGTAAGGATATGTTGGATTACGTTAGATGCAGAAAAGGGGAAATGTTATCTACTAGTTATAAAAACAAACAGTGCTAACAAAGCTTAGCTTTATTACAGTGATAGTGATATTATCTTTTGACAGGGCAGCTGAGAGAAAGGTATTGGTTACAGAATTTTTTTTAAGTATGTAATTTTATGTGTATGTATCTATGTGTGACTATGGCATGTGAGCACCAGACACATCTGAACCTCCCGGAGCTGAAGTTGCACACAGTTGTGAGCTGCTCATTGTGGGTGCTGGGAATTGAAATTGGGTCCTCTACAGGAGCAGTGTGTACTTCTGAACACTGAGCCAACCCTATAGTCTGTTAAAGAAAAATATTGTTGAGTGAGGCAGAAGTGATAAATGTAAAATTTGAGAGAATATTTGGAAGGTATAGGTAAGTAAAAGAAAAGTGATGAGAATCGTTGCTGAATTTTAGACGGTCTGGTATAGGCTGCTAAAGTGAGACTAGAGCTTGAAAGCAAAGCAGGAAAGTAAGGAACAGAAAACAGCTATCTGGATGCTGATTAGTTTCAGGACATAGACACAGCCAAACAGAGATCCCAGGAGCAAATAGTTTTGAGAGGGAGGTTAACAGAGAAAAAAAGAGAACAAAGCTGCTGCTCACTCAGGAGTTATGTGTGTCTTAAACAGAACATGTTTCAAATTGCTGTGTGTGAAAAGAATTAATAAAAATTAAAGGGTGTGATGCCACATGCCTTTGATCCCTGCAGCAGCAGGCAGATTTCTATGAATGCAAGGCCAGTCTGTTCTGCATGGTAAGTTCCAGGACAGCAAAGGCTGCATAGTGAGACCTTGTCTCAGAAAAACAAAACAACCAAAATGAACAAACAAAAAGTTAAAGATGCAGTGAGAGTTGAACAGTTTGATAAAGGTAGGTGAGTTAATAACACAACAATGTAGGTGCTTTATAACATTCTGATGTATGGAGAACATCAGTTTCCTCCAGCTCACCCTGAGTGCATTAACCAAGAAAGTAGTTATGTCATATTAGGAAGACTGCAAAATGTTTTTAAAAGTTAGACACTCTTTTTACAAGTGTGCTTTTGAATGACATTTAGATAAGTATTAACTTTTGAGTTCATTAAAGACTTAGCATTCATAACTTCAGCATAACAGAATCTTCAACAAATCATATGTAAGTTTCAGTTTCACCCACATTTAGGAAGGAATTAGTTTTCAACTCGTAAAGTCTCTCAGTAGCATCCTTTGATGTGTGTGAGTTAGTGTGTGTGTGGAAGCTGGAGCAGAGGGTGTCTGTCCTTAGATGCCATCCTCTGTTCTCATTTTCAGATATTTTTTTGTAGCCAGAATTTACATACTTTACGTTACATAAAGTGAATAGACCAGTTACAAGGCCCTGCCACTGGACCCAGCTGTTTTGTAAGTGTAGGTTCTGGGGACTAACACAGGCTCTCATGTTTACAGACCAAGCACTTTACAGACGGGTATCTCCTCACCCTGAATAGCCTCCTTTGAAAAACTACTTAACTTATTTTTAAGTTTAAAATATTTTCTTTGTTTTGTCAACAGAAATGTAAATATGCTTCTTTGTATATAGATACTAAGTACACATACTTCCCCACACATAATTTGCTTGCTGAGCAAATCAGAGAATGATGCTTCATCATTTCATCTATTGAATGACAGAAAAGACCTCTGCAGCACAGACACATGATACAGGGAGCTGGAACCCCAGCACCACTATAACTGTGTTCCCTCCCCAAGACAGTGTGATGCTTGTGAGCTGGGATTCACTGTGTGCATCTTGCTGGCATATTCAGTCTCCTTTGTTCCCTCAAGTAGGTAGGATCAGCTGGTTAGGCAAGCTGCCTAGTGTCCATGTGTATTCCAGTATCACTGGAGCTTTCAGAATAGCATTTCCTGTGTTTATTATGTTTACTCTAGTATAGTGCTACCAGGTAGACGATGGTGCTTTCATTTGGCATCTTGGCTCTAATTCTCATGCTTAAATGAAAATTTAACCCATTGCTGTATGTTGTCTAATTATCCTTTTTTAAAAAAATTTTAAAAGATAGCAGTTTCTCAAACTCTTAAAAATCTAAGACTTCCAGTTCACAAAAACTAGCTTAAAGATAAAATATATGTGCATTTTGGTGTATTTAACAATACTGAACTAGAAGGCTGCCTTGAAGGTAGAGCTGAACTTTGGTTACTGTCGTAGTCCTCCAGATCTTGGGTAATGCAGACTAAAAAGAAGATGGGGTTTAGATGTAGAGCTTCTGGTTTCATATCTTCATCCTTTCCTGACATTTCTGTGCTGCATTTTCATTATTTTAAGTCATGTCCACCCTGCAGGAAATTTAGAATTCAGACCATAGATCCAAAATGAGTTGTGCGAACAATAAAGGATATTCTTGTTTTGTATATTGCCCTATTGATTTGAGAGTTAAAGGAAGCTTAGGATAAAAGATGCCTGTTGTAAACCATTTCAGTGTAGAATGAATCAGCTTTTTGGAGGGTTGGGCTGTCAAGGATAAGGCAGGAGGAACCAGGATTCTTAGGGAGTGCTATTAGATTAGTAGTTCAGTGCAGCCAGAGGAACTGTTGGCTAAAATGGGACTGTTATTTAGAAAAGCTTACATGGGGTAGAAATCAGGGATTTCATCTGATTTTGAAGAATGGTTGAAAACAGCCAAGACAGTCTTGAAAAAGTTACAAATAAGTGTCCAGCTTCAAACTTTATTAAAAGATACAGTAATCCAGACTGAAGTGCTGCTGTGAAGGTACTCACACAGAGCAGTGGAGTAGTGTTGGTAGTCCACAGATACACTCAAAGGCTTAAGGGCAGGTTATGTGCAACAAAGGTCTCAGGTCATCCAGTAAGAAAATGAAAGTCTGATCATACAATGAATTCATAAAAAAATGTAAAAGTTCACCCACAACATATCCAAAACCTACATAAATATAATTGCCGAGACAGTAAAAACTCTCAAGGTAAGTATAAATTTTGTGGCCTTAGATTAGAAGTTTCATAGCTAAGACACCTAAAGCAATAGCAACCAAAAGAATGAGAAGAATGGAAAAGCAGCACAGAGAATGTTTTACATCATCTGTTTAATAAGAATGGATAAAGAAATAAAATTTCCTGCTGGAGATATAGCTCGGTGGGGAAGCATTTGGGCAGTATGCATGAGATCCTAGTTTAAATCTGTGGTACCTATAAAAATCAAGAAAGAGTGAAAGAAAACAGAAACAGACAATCCAATGAAAAAATGGTTCAGTTCCCAGCATCCACATGGTGCTTGGCAACCATTCATAATTCCAGTTCTAGCTGGCAGGGCACAAACATGTACATGGTACACATAATACATGCAGGCAAAACACTCACAAAAATTGTATGAATCTTTTAAAAATGTACAAGTCTAATAAAAAAATTTTAATGGAGCTTTGGAAATTCTCAAGGAATTAATAAGTTGTTTTTAAAGGAAAGAAAAAAAGGCAAAGGGTCTGAATAGATATTTTTCCAGGGAAGATGTACAAACTGACTGCCAGCAAATGAAACGATGCTCTGCATCAGTAGTCACCAGGGAACTGCAAAAGCAAACACATAATGAATTAACACACGGCCCCCAGCAGAGTGCTGCAAGCAATAGCAATAACAAGTGTTGTGTTGGTGTGTGGACATTAGGACACTTGCACATTATGGGAATTCAGAATACTATAGATGATTTGGAAAGCAATGTAGATTTTCTCAAAACTTTAAGGATAATTATTAGGTGAACTAGCATCTTCACTGTTAATTCTGAAGAGAATGAAAGCATGTCTTCGCTTGGTGAGAAGCTTGCTGGAGTTGTTCTTGCCTTTCATTGTGTAGCTTTTAGGGACTGGACTCAGGGTGTCAGGTGTGCCAGCTAGAGCCTTACCTGCTAAGCTATTTTGCCAGGCCTAGGATTAAGGGTATTCCTAGAAAATAATAAACATGGCACTTGTTTAGCTAGTGTCAGTGCTAATGTGATTTTTTTTCTAATGGGACTTAATTTTTTTCTCAGTTTACACAGAATTTTTAAACTAGGAAGAGCTTACATTTTACTTAGTTTAAACCCTCATCTAGAGGTCTAGATTGAAAAATTAAGATTATTCTAGTAATTGGTTATAACTGTCTGCATTGAATGTCTAGGGAGCATTTGTTCTGTCTTCACTAGGTGCATAGCAGAAATAAGCAGGATGATTTGAGCGCCTCAAAAACTCTATTCTGATTCTTCACGGGGTTGAACTATAGTAGACTTCTCTTACGTGTTTTGGTCCTGAAAACGCTTCATGCCAAAAAAGGAATTCTTGAGAATTCCCAAGATTGTCTGAGGAAAAATATACCATATTATATAGAGACCCTGTATCCACTACCAAGAGAAAGTAGACTTATTAAGATAGTGTCGTTTTAAGTTCAGTTTAGTTTTTCACTGTGTTTATGAATATGCCCCAAACAGAATTAGTGTTTAAATTGTATTATGTACTTACTATTACATTTCTATTCTTTTTCTGTTTACAGGACCCAGAGCAGAGGGCCTTGTTCCTCTTGAATGTGATCCTCCATGTGGGTAGTAAAACCAATCTTACCTGTCCAGTGTTTTTGTGACGTATCTTAACAATAATGTCCAGTAGACCATGTCAGTAGCCAGGATTCCAGTTAGCAATTCAGCTAGAAAGGATACTACAGGGTTTTTTTGTTTTTGTTTTGTTTTGTTTTGTTTTGTTTTGTTTTTTGCCTCTTTTGCCTCTTTTATGTTGTTACATTGGCCTCTTCACAGACCTGCGTGGCCAGTGGGTATGACTAGACAGTCATGTGTTCTTAATTACTAACAGTTGGCGGTGTATTTCTGATTCTCATTTTCCTATATGAAAACCTATCAAGTTCTGAAGAACCTGCCCTTACTTTGGCTTTAAACTCAGACTGTGGTTCTTTGGCTTCTTTGCGACCACATAGCTCTCTATTCGTGATTTAATAGTTCCTTTACTATAAACAGAATTGAATAAGGCATTCTGTGGTCTTCAATCTTCAGTATAATCTGAGGAAACATGATTTCTTGGAATCAGTCTTTCACAGATTCCTAGAGTCTAGCTTGTGAGCTTATTTAAACTTGAGCTATTTCTTGTTTAAGGTTGTACTGAGAGTTGGGCTAGAGCAGATGTTCCCATCATCTCTTGGTGCTGTATGCTCAGCAGTCTAGATTTGAGCCCTAACTCACTAGCATTTTCACACTGCTGTCTGGTCTTTAACTTCAAAGGTGCATCTGTCACTGGTGATTTGTCTTAGGTCTTCAGGCCAAATGGCAAATTTACTGTTGAGGTATGTGACACCTCTTGTGATCAGAGTAAGAACATGAATTTTTATTCTTCTCCATTTCCAGATACTTCCCAAAATTTGTCTCAGTAACCAGTTGTGTTTAGAATCTGCCATTCTGTTACTGACATTTAAGAATTAATTTTTTTGACTATCACATTTTTTAGAGAAGAGGTTATTGTGACTTACAGATTTTAAAGACAATATTCAGGCTTAATTCTGAATACAGTTTAAATATTTTTAAGTTCTGTTTACAGAGTCAAGCCTTACCTAATATTTTTCTAGAGGTGGGGATTTAAACAAGATATTCATTTCTCGTCAAAAGTAAGCTCACATTCTAGCGGTACTTGTTTATAAAAATTAAAAAGTTTGTGAGCCTATTTTGTTTGAAAAAAATGCAGTATAGCCGGATGTTGTAGCTCACACCTGTAATCCAAGCACTTGGTTGAGGCAGGAAGATTACCATGAATTTGAGGCCAGCCTGGGCTGCAGAATAAAACCCTGTCTCAAAATCCATAAGTAACAAATAAGGATGTATATTAATATAAATTTTTCTGGCCTGGTTTTAGCTTGTCTAGTAGAGACTTTGTATGCAGAATTCTTCAATACCATTCATTCACTTATAATTTATGGTGTTTGCATCATATTTTTAAATATTAGATGAGTTAACATAAGCAGGTTATAATCCACTCACTTATTTGAGTATCTGCTATAAGTAGCTTTTCTAAGGGGAGCTGTACTGTGGCTGTAGGAATGTCCTCCATAGATATAGTAGGTAAGTGATTTAATACAGATCCACTGACAGTTATTTTTTTGAGTGGCAGTAGTGCAGGTAGGCTCTGGTAACAAGAATCATGAGCCAGGTTCCTGCCTTCAAAGAATCCCGTTAAGCCAGGTTAAGTCACATAGATATAGGAGTTTAGAAAGTACCATAGGAGCTCAAAGAGGGTTTTGTATTCTGAAACTGCAGGTTACATCCCTGTAAACAGGAAAGACAAGATGCAGTTAGTAAGTAGCTGAAGATCACACACAGCAAGGACCTCACAAGAGCTTACAGGTGGGAGAGAGGTGTGTCATTGGAACTCTGGCCCTCCCATGGCTCAAGCATATTAGCAGCTTAAGGAATGATGTAATGTGGCCAGAGAGAGTGACAGGAATGGTGAAAATCCCTGGACCTTAAACTGGGGAATTGTGGGGAGCCACCAGAATGTTTTAAACTATTTGCTTTTCACCTACAGCAGAGAGGTTGGGTTGGTGCCAATAGCAGGAGTAATAGAGTAGAAAGTGTGTGTTAATGAGGGAAGGGCATTGGATCTTGACATTGAAGAACACATATGGCTGAAATGGGAAAGCTTTTTGGAGTGGCTGGTAGAATTAAGCCAGAAGGATGTTTTCAGTATAGTCAGAAGAGCAGTGACTCCTGGGAGAGGCTCTGGATGTGACAAAGCAGGCAAGCTGAATTTAAACCATGATAGGCCTTTTACTATTTTCAGGTGGTTGCAGACTCTGTCTCTGAGGCACTCAGGAGGTCTAGAGTAACAAGTAACAGGAAAGGACACATTTATAGGGTTTAATAGCAACCATTCAACCTGAGTCTCAATGCATCTGCTCTTGATTTTAGGATGAAAATGCATTGCTTTTAGTTTTCATCATAATTACATCATTTTAAAGTTCCCATGTATCTGACTCTTTTTCCTAGCATCTTAAGTGCTTTTGGAAGTAGGGATAGTATTGAGAAAGACTTTCATTCTGTTGCTTTAGCTGAACTTTTCCTTATTCTGTAACCAAGGCTCCAGCAGCAATCCTCTAGGTACTGGATTATAGGAATGCGCTACAACACTTGGCTTAAGTGATTTCACATAAAAATGTGAAGTGTTCTGAGAACATTAATATTCCTGTTTTCTGAGAAGTCTATTTAGATCAAACTGTGAGCAGTGTTAGGAAGTTTTCATATGCTGTTTTCTTCTTGTACATTCCCTCAGACTTCCTGGGTGTCAGGCAGTGTCTTTCTCTGTCTCTCTCTCTTCCCACTACAGATAACAAAAAAGAAAATCTGTGAGTGTTTAGAAACACCATTTGTCTATTACAGATTACCTTCTACCTGTTTGTACACGTTTAATGAATAGAGGGCCATGTTTTATAAATAGTGGAAATTTATTTATGAGTATCTTTTCTACAGTTCCTCAGAAAGTCTTTAAATTACAGATGCATGGGATAATATGGGATGAGGGTCAACCACCACCCAAACACCAAATCTTACTAAATAATTAAATTTGCCATCCTCCTGTTTTTGTCAGCTTCAGTATCAGATACGACACAGCAGCCATCTGAAGAGCAAAGCAAGTCTCTTGAAAAACCAAAACAAAAAAAGAATCGCTGTTTCATGTGCAGGAAGAAAGTGGGACTTACTGGTAAGGGCTTCCTTGGATGGTTTAGAGTTAAATCATGTTTTGGAATAACTTAACGCTCATGGTTATTAACCAGTTAAGATTGCTGTTACTTCTGTGAGCATTGGTATTGGGTACATATCAATTTCAGGACTGACTTTTTTTTTTTTTTTTTTTTTAAGCTTTTAAAATTATTTCAGTTTTTGAGTATTTGACAAGTAAGGCTATTTTAGTGAATGCTGGAAAAGCACAAAGATGCATCTCTTGCCTTCAAAGAGATAGTATTTGGGGGGCCTTTGGTTAGCTGTAAGGTGTTCTCTATAAAATAGTGTTGATCATAGACCACACGTGGTCAGTGAGCTAAGAGCAAAGCAGCTTGGCGCTGTGTAGAAGACACCACTGGCATATTACTGGTGCTGTAGCTCAACTGTCAAAATTGTTTAAAGGGGGGAACTGTTCAAAAGTATTTAGCAAAGAATGTACATGAAGCACAGCCAGACTGCCCTGGACATCCATGAACAGGAGTTCTGTGGTCAGTTTATATAAACAAAGGGAAGTAGAGGCCTGTCAAGGGGAGTGCAGCCTCCACTCTGACAATGGAGCTATGGGTTCGGCCAGGGCAAGCCTGGTAGTGGGATTCACTGGAAAGTGGTGCAGCTACAAATAGTTTTGCTGATTGTTTATTTAGGTATAGTGCCAAGTACTTGTATAACAATCAGGAGTATAAACAGAGAACAGTGAGATTTTGAGTGAAAATTATGCTTCAGAGTTGGGCATAGTGGCACATGCTCATAGTCCCAGTACGTGGGAATTCGGGGCAGAAGGATCAGGAGTTCAAGGCCAGCATATGCTGCATAAGATCCTATCTCCAAAAAAATAGAAAAAAAAAATACCTTAGGATCTACGTCTTGCTGAAACATGGGTTAGCATTGAAGGAGGAGATTAAAGTATGATGTCAAAGATAAGCTAAACCTCCCCATTTCTCCAAAATATATATAAGTTAAATATATATAACTTAAAATGTACGCATTTAATATCAAACACATCCTTTAAAAGTTTCAAAGTTTCAGACTTTAAGACTACAAGTCTAGAACTTAGTTTTCATCTAATTTAGCTATGTTTCTTCAATTTTCTATTACATAAAGCTTCAGAACACGTTTTTAAAGTTAAAATGTGGTAAAGAAAGTGAATGTCAGTTGTTGATTAGAATATTGATTATTCCTGAGCTCTATCTTCCCACATCCATAACAACATAAAAGCCTGATTTGGACAAGCAACACTGCCACTCTCCGTGCAGCTCCACTTGAGTTCCAACTCATAGCACGTTCCTAAAGTTAAGTAGCTTTTACTGGGTGCTCACCTGATCCTTAGAGTAATTCATGACTTCTTAAAAAGTACGTATGTGAGACTCAGAGAAGCTTAGTGAATTGTCTCTGATACTGAGGATATTGACCCACAGAAACCTGCTTCAAGGGTCTTGGTCTCTCCAGACAGAACTGTTCACATCCCCTGAGAGCTTAGCAGAGAGGGAAATTAAAGGTGTTATATTGTTCACTCAGCAGTAGGTCCTCTGGACTCATTGGTCTTAAATAAATGTTACAGTTGCCTCTGACAGTAGGCTTGTTTCTACACTGTGAATTTTCAGTTTAAAAAATGGTACATTTTCAGTTTAGCAGCCTTTTCCTAGAAAAAAAAAAACCGTGACCATATCACAAGTGAAGAGAGCAGCTCAGGAGAGCAGTTAGGGCTTGCCCCAGTACAGAGAAGCTGGTGTAGATGGGAGCAAGAAAGGATGCTCTCTGATGGTGAGCTTAGAAGGAAGCTCTTGGGACCTTACAGTAGTCGTCCTAGACTTAGGAGGACAGGGTTACTTAGCGTTAACTATGGGAAGAACTTAATATCTCACCCTCCTGTCTAACCCATGCTGTACACATATTCATCCATTTCCAGGGTTTGAATGCCGGTGTGGAAATGTTTACTGTGGTGTGCACCGTTACTCAGATGTTCACAATTGCTCTTACAATTACAAAGCTGATGCTGCTGAGAAAATCAGAAAAGAAAATCCAGTAGTTGTTGGTGAAAAGATCCAGAAGATTTGAACTCCTGCTGGAATACAAAATCCTTTGACTATCTGCAAACTAAACATTGACTTGAGGTTTTTTTTCCTAGTCTTGGGAATGTAGAGCACCGTATCTTGCATAGACCCTTGAATCATGCATGTCATCAGAAGAATAGATTTTTGTTTTTGTTTTGAAAATGACTCTGAACATTTATTTCCATTGCAGTTTCTGTGGCTGAAAAGAAGTATTATACTTTTAAGATCATTTTAATTTTAGTTAAGTGCAGAGGGCTTTTATAACAAATGTGGAGAAATTCTGGAGGGCTGTGATTTTTCCAGTATTAAACATGCATGCGTTGATCTTGCAGTTTATTTCTCATTGTGTATGTATATATAGCTTTTCTCTGCAGCACGATTCCCTTTTGATAAGGCCCTTCTGGGTACAACTAGTTATCAGTAACTGAATGTATCTTAATCATTACGGCTGCTTCTGTTTGTTTTGTTTTCATTAACAAAGGTTATACATATGTTAGCATATAGTTTCTTTGTACCCACTATTTATGTCTGAATCATTTGTCACAGGAGAATGTGTGCTGACAAGATTCTAAATTTGTGGTTTTTGGTTTGTTTGTTTTTTTGGTTTTTTTTTTTTTTTTTTAAGCAAGGGAAAGAAAAGCTAAGTGCATTTCACTGCTGACTGCAAGTTTCTTTGAGATTACTGTTCATTGGTCTGTGTGTGCACAATATGAAGAATGATCTGGTAATTGTGCGGTATTTATGTTTATTCACCAGTCTTTGATTAAATAAAAAGGAAAACCAGAAAAAAAAAAGTGCTGCTTTTCCCTCTTCTTTCTGGTAGTTAATTTTGTCATGTTAAGTCTTTTAGGGCTTTGCTCTTCTAAAATGGTAAGAGCACCACTATTAATGTCTCACCTCTAGTTATGGCTAATTTGTTATGGCAAATTATATTCTTATGAATATAATATTGAAGACCTAAGAATTTTTTCAAAACCAGATTACTGAGATGTGATATATTCTGGCTCTCGTCTAACTGTCCTACACTCTTTTACACCATAGGATTAGAGACATTCAAATTGTGTCAGTGGGAAAATTATATACTAGAAAGACCCTGCAAAGACCAATTTGTCCTCTGGTTTCCAAACTTTTCTAGAAGGTAGCCTGCTTAAAAATGATAATAGCTGTTCTTTACAGTATAAATTTCTTCATGGAAAAATGTTTAATTCTAATCAATAATGTATATAATATGGTTTAATATTAAAATAGCTGATCACATAAATAAATTTAAGATTAACCACTGCATGTCTTAGTAGATTCAAATAGACTAATCTAGGCATGATGGTGTATGCCTGCAATCTCAGCACTTACCAGACAGACCACTGCAAGCTCAAGGCTAATCAGGTCTATATAATTAGCTCCAGACCAGAGCTGTATATAGTGAGAATTTATCCTGGAAAGAAAAAAAAAAGATCTTATTCATAATTAGCAAAATAGCAGGATTAGAAAGAGATTGATTAGCTGGTTAGTGGCCCAGACCTTCAATCCCAGCATGTGGGAGTCAGAGGCAAGTAAATCTGTCTGAGTTCAAGGCCAGCCTGGTCTACAGAGTGACTTACAGGATAGCCAAAGCTATACAGAGAAACCCTATATCAAAATCTAAAGGGGGATGTGGGTTGTAGAGTCTCGTATCCCAGCCTTGGATTTAATATATAGCTGAGGACATCTACCACCATGCTTAATTTATGCAGATGTATGTAATGTTGGAGATGGGGTCCAGACTGCACGCTAGGCAAGCACTCGACAGACCTATATCCTCAGACCCACATCTAGGCAGAAAATGGGGGAGGGAGGGGTCGGTAAGTGAGATAGCTAAGTGTGTGAAAGTGCTTGCCACAAAAGCCTCATTTCAGAACCAAACTCCAGAGTTGTCCTCTGACCTTTACCACACTCAAGGGGGGAAAGAGAGAGAGAGAGAGAGAGAGAGAGAGAGAGAGAGAGAGAGAGGGAGAGAGAGAGGGAGGGGGAGAGGGAGAGAGACAGTGTGTGTGTGTGTGTGTGTGTGTGTGTGTGTGTGTGTGTTAAGAAACAAAGCTATAGAAAGAAATGTCTTTAATCTGATACTGTCTAAAAACCTCTATCATTCAAAAATCTACCAGAAAGTGGAGACTGTTTCATAGTAAGGAACAGATAAGCTGCCCCATTTGACTGCTTATATTTAGAATGGTGGTGTTCTTTATCCTAGCTACTGAAGCAAGACACTTGTAAGCCAGAAGAAGTATTCAGTATTTGAACATCTTATGATTTGTTTTTAAAAATGGCAAACCTTAATAAGTCTAGAAAGAGATCACTAGATATTATAAAAGTGGCAAGGTGATACCAGTTGTCACAGTTTTACCCCAGTTAACTGAGACACCAGAAGTTATCTTCCTGTAGTAGTGTCTGAACTGCACCAGTTACCTTGAGATTGCAGTGGGATGCACTGAATCGGTAGAGAAGAACCAAAGTGAACTCTGGTGTCAGCTAATGATAGTGTGTTGCTTCCGGGAAAGGAGACAGATAGAGCTAGATGGAACAGCTGGCTATTATAGAAAAAGGAAAGCAATCCTTTCACACTATAGGAGAAAATGTTAAATGCAAAGCAATATTTTAAAACTGAGAGAATAAGAGCTGAATTCTTAGACCGTCTAACAGACCTTAAGCTACTTATCATCAGAATACATGGGAAGACAGGTTATGTAATGGAAGAATCTATACTGCAAATCAAGACCACAAGGAAATAATGACTTTATACCCAACCACTTGCCCTAAAAATTTAAAGCCTAGCAGTAGCCGTTGTTTGTGAACAATGGTTTGACTCTTAAAAGATTGTGGGATATCTTTAAAAGTTGTTGGTTTTTTTTTTTGTTTGTTTTTTTTTTATGCATCCTGTGCTCCAGAAGTTTCACTACATACACACAACTTACATATGGATTAAAATAAAGAAACTTAAAACCTAGAAATAACCTAAGCCTTCACTGAAGAGGGGTGGTGGGTAGAATGGGAGATGCATGCAAAGTGTGGCGTGCAAAATAGGAGCTGGAGAGCAGCTCAGTGGAGAACAGGTAGCTAGCATGCTCAGGGCTTTGCGTTCAGTACTCTACAGTGCAGTGGGGAGAGGTGTGAACATGCACCTCTTACAAATTGTAATAAAGTTTTTCTGTAGAAAAGGTGCCAGCGTGAAGCTGAAACACTGTCCTCAGATTAAAGGCAGCAGGGGCTGCTGAGTGACAGCGGTGGCCACAGCCCCAGCTTTTGAACTGGCAGGTACAAGATATTCCTATAAGCAAAAGCTGGCTTTTTGAGCCAATGCAGAGTACCATGAGCCAATGATTATGATAATCCTGTTTTGTTTACCTGAGACCGAGTAGTCAAAAGGAAAATGTTAATTATAAAGCCGTTCGATGACCTCATTTTAAAATTGAGTGATGCACGAAAAAACTCCTGAACCAGCTTAAGTGTTACTTTTATTTTCAATAAAATTCTAGCCCTCCAGCTTCACTTTGCTAAGCAGTAAAACTTAATTACAACGTCTGCTATTCCTTGTCCTTCCTGTGCTGATGTGCAGCCTCTGTGTCCCTTAGTTTTTCCAGCTGTTCACTTCTATCGCATGGAATGTTTCCTTTACTCCAGCCATACAATGCAAGACCCCCATTTTCCTCATGTAAAGATGATTTATACAAATCCAGTGATGCCTAGAATTCTGTTTTCTTACAGAATTTCTAGAACATTTAACTGAATATTCTTTGGATTTTTAGGAAAAGATTCATATACTTTGATCCTTTTTCATACTAGCTTCTTAGCGTTATGCTTTTCCTCTTTTATAAGATTATTAATTGAGAAAGAGAAAGAGATGTCTCAGCGATTAAGAGTATTTGTTACTTTTAAAGATCTAGGTTTGATTCCCAAATGTTACATGGTGTCTCTGTAATTCCCAGGTACACAGTCGTATATACAAAACAAATCTTTTTTTAAAATGTTTTTAAGAGAGCAACTGGAATGAGGCTGTGGAGATGAGATGAATAGAATAGAAGTGATGAAAGACCTTTACAGCTAGAAACCGCTGAGGGCCCCCAGTGATCACCAGCATCTGTAATGTTAAAAGGGGAAGGGGTTGCTATCAGGATGGAAGAAGGGCCATCAGTATAGATACCAGGAACATGGAAAGATATTTAAAAAAAAAAAATACTGTGAGCCATTCTATGCCCATAAAACTGGATAAATTAGATGACTAGCCAGTTTGTTAAAGGCCTCTGACCTGATTTGTTTCCTGTTGTGATGAACAACATGACCAAAGGCAACTTGGGGTGGGGAGTGTATTTGGTTTATAAGTCCCAGATCACAGTCCATCACTAACTGAGGGAAGTCAGATCAGGAACTGAAGAAGAAACAATGGAGGAGCTGCCTTGTGCCCTGTGAATTGCTTGGTTTACTTCTCTTCTACAACCCAAGACCATCTTCCCAAGGGTGGTACTGACCACACTGTGTGTGATGGGGGCTGGGATCTCCTACATCATTAATTAAGAGAAATGTCACACAGATTTTCCTACTGGCTAATCTGATGGAGACATTTTCTCACATGAGGTTCCCTCTCCCCAAATGATACTGTTGTGTGTCAAGTTGATGAAAACAGCCACAGGAACAAACTCTTAAGATTCATAGATAGAACAGAGTTTATACATTAAAGAAAATGTATCGTTACCTTCCAAGAAAAGAAAAAAGTCCCTGGTAAGTAAGCTAGTGAATCCAAATATTTAAGAAACTTTTTTTTTTTTTTGCAGTGTCTTGTAGAAAGTAATGGCAGAGAGAATGCTTGCTCTTTTTTTTTTTTTTTTTTTTTTTTTTTTTTTTTTGCTTTTTTTAAGATTTCAAAACTTTATGTGTATGAATATTTTGCATGCACATATGTATGTGTACCTGTCTTGGGGTTTTACTGCTGTAAACAGACACCATGACTAGGTAACTCTTACGAGGACAACATTTAATTGGGGCTGGCTTACAGGTTCACAGATTCAATCCAGTTTCATCAAGGTGGGAGCATGACAGTGTCCAGGCAGGCAGTATCCAGGTGCAGGGAGAGCTGAGAGTTCTACATCTTCATCTGAAAGCTGCTAGCAGGACATTGGCTTCTAGGCTGCTAGGATGAGGGTCTTAAAACCCACACCCACAGTGATACGCCTACTCCAACAGGTCCACACCTTCTAATAGTGTGGGCCCAGCACATATAAACCATAACAGTACCTCATGCCAGCCTACTACTAACTGCAGAGGTCGGAGGAGGGCATCAGGTCCTCTGGAACTGGAATGACAGGGAACCAAATTCAGGTTCTGTGTAAGAGCAGCAGGTGTTTTTAGCCACTGAGACATCTCTCCAGCCCTGAGAGAATGCTTTCTAAATGTATTCTGTCAGCACTGTGAGATATCAGATAGGTGCTTCTCGTAAATGCCAATACAAAAGTCCTTAACAAAAATTTGAACCTAAAAATGTATTTTAAGAACTGTATACCGTAATCAGGCAGGATTTACTCTTGGCCTTCAGTAGGGCTAATTGTATGTCTGATACCACATCAATCTGAGAAGACCATCATCATATTGAGATAGTTTTTAAAAACTAGGGACATAAAGAAACTTTAAAAGAAAAGGAAAAATATACCCAAACCTACCTAATATATTAAGTGATGAAAAAAAATGGATACCTAACCTCTGAAGCACAAGGAGGTAAAAATGTCCCCTTTCCATACAATTTCGTATTGCTCATTTGTCACACTAGGAGAAGCTACTCAGATTGGGAAGGAAGAGAGAACCTGTATTCATTTGCATTTTGCATGCCATCTATCTAAAAAATCTAAAAGAATTAGCATAACTCTGGTAACTAGAAGCAACTATGTTAAGATTAAAATATACAAACATGTCAGGATTCATAACAGCATGAACATTTTGAATAAGGAATTAAGTTTGCTTTACCTTCCAAAAAGATACATAGTTGTAAGTCTAAGTAAAGTAAGTATAAGATTTATGTCTGGAAAAACTGAAACTAATGAGAAATCAAAGATGAATGGAACAGGAGAGCTGGTCAGTATTCACTGATGGGAAGACTCGGTCTGTTCTGCACTATGGTTGGTAAATTCAGTGCAATCTCAGTAAGTTATATTTTGGATCAGTATGATTTAAAAGGTCTAGAATAACTAATTTTAAAAAAAAGAAATTGCAAGGTGAAAATTGACACAGACTCCACTGATTCCATAATGAAGGCTGACACTGGTGGAAGACCATCTGCAACAGAAAATTTCAGAAATACACCAATGTAACAAAATAAACTGATCTCAGAGAAGTGGAAGACCCTTTGATGAAGAGCCTTCTCAACAAGCAGTGAGAGGTGACAGGGCATTTGAACAGCAAAAGTGAGTAGAGATATAAACCTTGAACCTTTCATAAAACATCTAGAAACTTCTAGAATCTAGTAGGATAATTTGGAGTTGATGGGCTGACAACATAGTTCAGTTGATAGACCACTTGTCCTTTCTATCCCCAGCACCACATCCCCCAGACTTGGTGGTTATACACCCATAATCTCAAAATTCAGAAGGTGGAGTTAGGAGGATCAGGAATTCAAGATAGTCCACAGATACATTGTAAGTTTGAGACCAGCCAACAAGGATTACATGAGACTGTCGTACACGTGGGAGGAGGGGAGGAATAGGTAAAATTCTGGGTGAAGGTCTGAAAAGTTTACATGTGAAAAATGATTAATGTCTGTCTTCAAGGAGTATAGAGATAACCAGATGAAGGAAGGAAATGCTTTCAGAACCTGGAAAAGAGTCAGCAACAGAGATGAGAAAGTAAGCAAAATGGATGAGAAATTCAGCAAAAGAATTGAGGGTTGTTCTGTTTGTTTTGAGATAGAATCTCACTAGGTAGCCATGACTGGCCTAGAACTCACTACATAAACCAAGCTGGTTTCAAACTCAGAGAGATCCATCTGCCTCTACCTCTCAAATGCTGAGATTAAAGACATGCTTTAAAAAAAAAAGTAAAAGCATGACACAACTTATAAGAACTCTGGTAAATAAGAGATCAAATCTAGGAATCCATGGGGTGGAAGGATCGGTAATGAAATTACCAGGGGAAAAAATTATACTACAGAAAAAAACAAATGCAAGAGGCATTTGCAGCCTCCAATTGACCAGAGAACTTCATTATACATTATACAAAAGTACAAAAGAAACAACATTGAAAGAACTAAGAAAAAAGTATCGAGTCACAAAAGCAAATATATCAGAATAGATATCATATCATACATCAGACCCTCTCAACAGAAACCCTGAAAGTCAGGAAAGCATGGAGTGATAAGATTTCAGGTCCTGGAGGTAAACTGCCTCCTATCAAAACTATCTTTTTAAACTATTGAGAAAATATGGCCATTTCAAACAAGGACAAATACTAGCAATTAGTGACAAGTAAGCCAGCAGCACTACAGAGTATACTTGGAGAATCCTGAATACAGAGTGAAGAAAGGCTAGCCAAGCAAACACAGTAAAGAATAAATTTCATGAGAGAAATACATTAGCAAAGGAAAACTAAGGAACAATTCATCGTGTCCAACACAGTAAGTAAGCAAACTGCTAATCCAAACGGGAAAATGAACATCCCACCCTATCAGAAAAACCACCTATAATATTAATAGGAATTAGTATGCCTCTCACAATAATAGCCTGAATTGCTAAGCATGATGATGCCTGCAGTCCCACTACTCAAGACGTTGAGGTAGAAAGGTAGCCACAACTTTGAAACTAGCCTGGACTACTTAGTTCCAGACCAGCCTCCACACCAGAATGACAACCTTGACTCCAAAAAAATAAATAGTAATAATAATGGTTATAACAATCACCTAAAGTAAATTATGTTTAATTCACAGTTCAAAGAGGTAGACTAGTTGATTGAACTGCACTCTCTCTTGTCTCCAAGAAACATACCTGTTTGGTACCACTCAGTTTACCAAGTGAACAGAAGCAGACTTTGCAATTCGGATACCTGATAAGGTAGATGTCAAACCAAAACTAGAAAAGACTAAGATACTTATTACTAAAAAGATTAGTCACTTAACTACAGATTAATAAAAATTATATAAAATATAACAATCATAAACATATGCACCAAAGTTTGGATAGAGCTCTCAGTTTCATAATACAAATACCAATGACTTAAAAAAAAAAACAGATAGATTCCGATATAATAATTTTGGGTGATTTATAAAATTCAGTAAGTTTTGGAGTTCAATTTAGGTGAAACCAACCTAACAAACATCTAGAGAATATTCCATCTGTATTACTACTCTCATTGCTGTGACCAAATACTTCACAAGAGGTATTTAAGGATGGAAAGATTAAGTGTTCAGTTTGAGGAGACATCTCACCATACTAGGGAAGGGACCAAGGATGGCATGGCCCAGGATCGGGAGGTTGATCGCATTGCATCCACAGCCAGGAGGCAGAAAAAGGTAGATCCTGCTGTCCAGATCCATGTTCATTTTATTTATTCAAGGCCTCCAGTCCAAGAAGTGATAGTGCACACATTCGTTAACCTTTTGGAAACACACAGACACGTGGAGGTGTGTTTCCATGGTGATTCTAAATCTGATAGTTTTCAATATTAAACATTACACCCTCCAACAGCCAGAAAGTACAAATTCTCAATAGAGCTTTCTCTAAAATAGATCACAGTTTAGGACATAAGGCATTTCTCCACAATACAAAAGAATTCAAATAACCCTTTTTTATTTTATCAGATTGAGTTTCTGAAGCATTTGCACTAACACAGCCACAGTCTGAGGGGTACTCCCATGAGCCCTCACTTTAACTATCATGGACGCTCAAGTTTCTAGTCAGTGATTAGCCATACTTCTAAAATCGCTGGCCCCAGAGTCCATAGGTTTTCCTCCCTCCTGCTCTTTCATCTGGAAGTCAACTAACATTAACCAATTGAATTCTTGTATCTACTGTGAAGTGGAACCTCCCACTATGTACGGAAGAAAGCAGAGGCAGAAGAAACCCCAAGAGGTTAAAACAGGCGCGTCACACTTTTCTAGACGGTGGATGGCTCCAACTCCAATTTTCACCAGCGCTCACGGTCTCTGTGGACCCTGAGTAAGGCCAGCGCTCACGGTCTCTGTGGACCCTGAGTAAGGGTACACAGGCCGATGAACTGGGGACAGAGCCTTTGCAGTATCCAGTGACACCGCAGGAGCTGGAAGCAGCCCTAGACAAAAGAATGGGGTCACTGGGTGGATCCCAAATTCTAAACTGGAGGTGGGGTCAAGGGAGAAAGCAGAACTCATTAAGGGAGGCTGGGCAGTTTTGCAAAAGGGCGAGGCCTCAGAGATTTTGGAAATGAAGCACCTACAGGGGCGGGGCTTTGGGTCTTGGGCGGTTTTGGTGAGGCCAATACCTGAACTCAGGTGCTGGACCCGGAAGGGGGAGGTTTAGACACAGGGGTGAACCGGTCCGACAGTTCCGGAATGGAGATGGGGGTGGGGGAGGGGGAAGGACCAAGGCGGGGCGTGGACAAGACAGGATCTCGGGGGCGGGGCGAAGGCGGGTTGACCCCCCTCCCTCCTCCCTCCCAGGACTCTGGGCACATCTGGGGCGGGGCGAAGGCGAGACGATCCCAGAGCTCCAGGCACTTCTAGGGCGGATGAGAAGGACTGTCTTGTATATCAGGACCGATGCAGTAGTCCTGGATTCCTAGAGGTCGCTGGAGAAGAAAATGGGGTGGTCCCAGGGCGGGTGCTGGGTGGTTCCGGGACAGAAGCTGGACAAGAAAGATGTGGGGCAGTCGAGGGGCGTGGACATGGGGTGGTCCCGGGGCGGGTGATGGATGGTACCGAGGGTGCACCCAGGGTAGAGGAGGCGGGACGAGTGTGGGGCGGTCCGGGAGCGGATGCTAAAAGAATCTCTAGGGTAGGGAGGCGGTCCCAGAGGGGCGAGTAGGGGTGTGTGCCAGGTGGTACCGGGTATTGGTCAGGGGGAAGGGCAGTCCCGAGGTTCGGGGCGGTCCCTGAATCTAAAGGCCTTCAGCTAGTCTGATTCTTACTCTAAGCAAAGTCCCGCTAGCCAACTCCTACCCGCCGTGGGTTCTGCTGCCCAGTACTCGTCAGCATGTCCTTTATTCCGGTGGCCGAGGACTCCGACTTTCCCATCCAAAACCTTCCTTATGGTGTTTTCTCCACTCAAAGCAACGTGAGCTTCGACATTTGGGCTCGGGAGCGGGGAGGTGGGAGCTCTGGTCGGTTTCTCTGGAGCCTTGGTGGAGGGCGCCTGTGACTCCAGTGCTGCTCAGGATCCATAGCTGTGCACGATACCGAAATTCAGTCTCAGAATATGTGGGCCTCTGCAAGAAGCAGTTGTATAGAGAAATGGGAGCGATCACCCCTGCCTGGGCAGCAAGCCTATGCGATTGTGACCCCAAAATGGACATATTTTCACAGGCCATTTCCTTACAAAACTCCGGGTGGTAGTTCACTTCGCTGCTTAGTCCTTGACCCTGTCACCTCGAAAGTACCAGCTGACTCCCATAATTTTGAGCAACTCCTCTGAGCACTTCCTGGCCTAGAAACTGCGGTATAAGACACTGGATTCTTTTACCTCTAGCCTAAATTCTTTCTGCTCTAGTGTGAGCTGCTAGGCATTCACTGAACTAATCACAAGTCTCATGGGACAGGAGAAATGAACTTTGACTTGTATGCATAGTCTGACTTGAAAGAAATCTTTGAAAATGGTTTAGTGGAGCTGAGTTATCAGCAAATATATAAACGCACATTGGGCAGGGAACGCACACCCCTCTGAAATGTTTGTGGTACTTTCTGCTTGAGTTTTTTTAGGGGGGTGTTTGTTTGTTGTTTTTGTTTTTATTTATTTTATTTGTTTCCAGTGTTGATTCCGCTTTGTAAGCCATAGAACTGTGGGAACCACTTGCACCTAACAAGAGTCTGAATATCTTTGCCAGGACAGATAGGTAGCAGTGTGATAAAGTGTTTGGCTGGCATGCACCAGCCAAGGGAAGAAAGGAAGGAAGTGGTTCCTGGCAGTTGATACCTTTCTCCACCTCTGTTGTCCTTTGTATCCTGCCTGTGCTGAATGCCTTGGTCAGAAGAGTCAAGTAATGGTTTCACAACCACCAGGCGTGACTGGATGTTGCAAGGACACAAAGTGAACTTGCTGTCCTTTCCACGTATGAGGTGTGTGGAGCCTTAACCTGAGCCAGCCAACCGCCTTCTGGAAGCAGAATACTCCCCCTGGCCTCTTCGGATACTTTACCCTCATGCTCTCAGCCTTTTCTGAGAAAACCAGTGGGTTAGACAGGGACATTTATGCAGGCAGGCACAGCGTGAGGATTTGGTAGTCAATGGGTGTTTTCCCAGGGGAATCTGGAGTTACTATTCTTCTATGTGTGGCTAGAGGCTTTTTAGAGACATATGCCATCATCATCTTGGTTTTGTTTAGGGGTGGTGGTGGTGGGTTTTTGGGGGGGGGGGGTTGTTGCTGGTGGTTTTGAGACAGGGTTTCCCAGTGTAGCCCTGGCTCTCATGGAACTAAATCTGTAGACCGAGTTTACCTTGAACTCATAGACTGCCTACCTCTGTATCCTAAGTGCTGGGATTAAAGGTGTGCACCCAGCATGTTCAGCTTCTTTTTTATTAGTAATCATTTAAATTTTTGGAGCATTTCGTACACAAGCACTGCATCTGTATCATTCCTACTCTCCCTCTCATCTCTCTTAACTTCTCTCTTCCCTCTCCCAAATCCACGATCTCTGCTTTAATCACTACTGTTGCATGTATATTCACGCATATATATTCATTGCGTGAATATACATGCAATATATATTTTTTATGCAATATACTTTGCTCATATGTGCATGTGTCCAGGGCTGACCACTTGGGATTGGACAACCTATGTGAATAGTTGTTCCTGGAGGCAACCATTGACTTCCTGTGGTTCTTTATCTAGTGATGGGACCATGTGGAATTTCCCATCAGCAGTGGCAGCCCAACTGGTGTCATTATGCTGGTCTTGTTCAGGCAGCTATATTGTTGAGAGTTTCTAGGTATATTTTCCTGGTCATGACTAGGGAAAATGATCTCTTGACAGGTGTCCTGGGCCTCTTTCTGTTCCCTTTTGGGTGATCTTTTTCTGAGCCTTAGGAGTATTACAGATGTGTCTTTGTTTTGTTTTGTTTGTTTTTGTTTTTGTTTTATTTTTGTTTTTTGGTTTTGTTTTGGTTTTTGGTTTTGTTTTGTTTTTTGGCAGGTTCACGGTAGTTTCTGTTATTAAAAAAAAAAAAAAAAAAAAAAAGGAAGGTTTTTTTGATGGGTGAGAGATACACTTACCAGTGGGTATAAGGATACATATTTAGAACACACTTAGATATTCTATTATTCCAACAATGAGCAGTTGGCTAGGTTTTTACAGTAACAAGCATGAATTCCCTCCTGTTGAGCAGACCTTAAATCCAATTAGCTATTGGTTACCCTCAAAATATAAGTGGATATCTTGCTATTCCAGTGACTGTTGTGATTCATAGGCGGTAAAGCTGGGTAAGACTACTGATTACTCTTCTCCCTTGGCAGCTTATAAAGCACTGAAAGGACTTAATACAATGGCTAGACCTTGTTTACATCTGACTAGGCAGGTAATGCCTATGATCCAGTAACAGATGACTCAATGAGAGAGGTTCCTCCTTGCCTTCAGTAAGGCACAGTATGATTGCCTCTGGGTCTTTCCTGAACATCATCTGAGTGGAGTCCTCACTTGGATCCACTCAGCTTTCTGATCTTTGAAGTAGAATGGAGAGACTGAGGCCCAGGGAATTACAGAGCTGAGAACATACAGGTTCTCCGGGGAAGCTTCGAAGGGTTATGTGGCTTTGGTCTATCCCTAACCCCTGGGGGCTGCCACTGCAGCTACAGCCCTTAGCCCACTGAAAGGAGCAGGTACTGGAGACAGACAGCCAAGAATTGCACCTCTTGGCTCTCATGGATCTCCTAGAATCCTGCAGAACTCCTACGTGAGGTGGCAAGGAAGCCCGGCTTAGGACAGAGTTCCAGGAGGTGAAATCTCCCGACATGCTCAGTTCTGTGAGGTCAGAGACCAGCCTTGACAAGGTATTCGGGCCTCTGTGTTTATCTGAACCCATGCAGAGCTCTTATAGGGCATAAAAGAAATTCATTCCCGTGTACTGAGTGCTGACTTCTGCAGTTCCCTACAGCCTGAGTTCTGCTGCATTCGAGCTACCACAGAGCTGGTACTCCAAGTTACTAAATGTAGAACACTCACTGCTCTGCTTCCTAAGAGAATGGCCCTAAGCAAAGCCCTGGGCTCAGCATGAAAAAAGATTCAGGTTCTTGGTAAGGTGATGAGCAACTCATGACTAGAGATCACAGCTCTGCTTTCTTTCTTGTCCCCTGATCCTCTGTCTTCTCTTTGTGAGAGTTGTCTCAAAGGAACCCATGAATCCCTAAGTATTTGCTGTTATAGTAAATGTACTTTGCCTGTCAGAACCAACTGTCATTCTTCTCCTAGCCAAAGCCGCGGATTGGTGTGGCCATCGGTGACCAGATCTTGGACCTGAGTGTCATTAAACACCTCTTTACCGGACCCGTCCTCTCCAAACATCAGCATGTCTTCGATGAGGTGGGACATTGTGCCATGGATTGTCTCCGTTTCACCATCTACTGCAAATGAGATAGTACTTTCTTAGTCGCCAGTTATTCCTGGATGAGTGGGAGCTGTTCTGAGACACATAGGTGGCAGGAGGTAGCCTTGACACCTTAGGGTGTCCTCTCAGCAGAACGTGAGCTCCTGAGTCCATTGGGTCTCTCCAAGTTGCCTGTGAGTTGAGAATGTTCTGTCACCCTGCTTCCTTTATAAACAGGGATGTTCATGCTTTGGTCTTTTGAGGTCCAAGAAAACCTTGAGAAAAGGAGCCATGAGCCTTGCAGTCTAGATTGGGGTACAGCTTGAGACACATCCTGGCCTCCATGTTCATGGGTGATGACTGCCCAGTCCTTCAAGGGTACACACCTGGGGCATCCAGCTTGTATGTCTGTGTAAGGTGGCTACCCTGCCATCCAGGTATGCAGTTGTGCCTGGGGGCAGTCAGCTTGTCTACCATGTCTGATGTAACTTTCCTCCCTTGTCACAGCTTAGCTCTTAGGATCTGCTTTTTCCTGAAGCACAGGCAAGGATAGTTGTGGTATTTACCAAATACCTCTTCTGTTCAGGAACTTTGCACACATCCTTCCTGCCAGTCCTCCTGACCACCCTCTGCCACTGAGTCAGTGTTGTTGTTAGAAAAGTGGAACTTGTACAGTTCATGAGTCGCTGTCTGAATAATAGCTTGTGGGCACTGATTGTGAGATGCATCTCCAGGAGTGGATGGGACATCAAGGAAGGTGACAGCTTTCTCCAGCTCTATGAAGAGAGGACAAAATGTAAACAAAAACCCCAACTTGTGAATGGATGGAGAGAAGTCAGGCAGGCAGGAGGCATGTCCCAGGACTTTTATCAAGTACAACCTCCTCTATTCCTGTTTTGGTCTTAGACAACTCTCAATAACTTTATGGGCCTGGGTCAAGCCGCATGGAAAGAGGCACGAGCATCCTTACAGAGCTTACTGTCTGCCAGCCAAGCCCAGCTCAGAGATAACAAAGAGCTTCGGCAGCGGTGAGAACACATGGGGAAAGGGTGTCATGTCAGGGGAGATTAGGCCTGGGTAATTGGTAGTGCCCTTCTGTATGGCTCCTTGGCTGCCTGGCTGCCTGTCCTGGTACAGCCAGGCCAACTTCATCCATCTCTACTGGGTTGCATGTTAGTGGGAGGTGTCTGGGCCTGGAAGACTGGATGGAGCCCCTGATTCTGTGTTTCAGTGCGTTCACTTCCCAGGCTTCTGCCACGATGCACCTTCCTGCTACCATAGGTGAGTCCTGTTTCCTTGCTGTGTCAACCTGAGTAGTTTAGTAGGCCTAGATGACTAGATAGATGCATCGGAACCCCATATCTTGGTGGAGGGAAAACAGACCGAGAAGTCTAGGATTGCCAGGTGATCCCAACATGACCAAGCTCGTCCAATACTGAGCCTTGGCTCAGTTGTCACAAACCTGTTCTCTTAGTGCAGCAGCCTAAGTTTGTGACTAGCTATATGGATACCTGTACAACAATTCACTTCATCTTCCCAGAAGAGTCTGAGGTGAGCACTTTGAGCTGTCAGGAAAGAGGGTGTTTTGAGGAAAACCGCAGGGCCCTGCAGGGCCCATGTACAAATTTGGGTAGGCATTTGGTTTGACTGAATCAGCAAGTTGCTGTCAGTACAGCTTTCATAGACTGAAGCAGACATAGGCTGCTTCATCCTTGTGTGTCCGCTATGAGGGGAAGCCTCAGCTCTTGCCTGGGCACTTGTGATCTGAGAACTGTATAGCTTTGTCCTGACAGGATGGGATTCCTGGAACAAGTTCTCCATTCAGCAAAGCCTTCCAGAGGTGCTAGTGGCCAACAGCTAGGTGGAAGGTGGGCTTGAGCATGGGCTCATCTCTTGCTTTCCTATAGGACTGTGCTATGTGGTTTTATGGCAAACCAGTTGTTTTCTAGGGATCCTTCACCATTTCCAGTTAATTGATGCTGTGGCTTCTTGTTTTTACTGTTATGGGTGTGATTATTCTTGTGATAAGTATTTTCACTACTGTTTCTGTCCACAGGACTGAAGGTGGGAAGTAGTAAGCCGAGCTCAGGCTGTCCCACCTCTTGATTAGTTGGCTCCCAGACTATGTATCCTCTCCTTATTCTGCCGCTTCCACTTCTAGTCTAAGCGCTGGGGTTGGAGTGAGTACTCAGCTTTGCTTTGTGGGTGGATGCAGAAGGTTCAGGAAGATGAGTAAGCAAACTACCCAACGTGGATGTTCTAGTAGGACTCAGTAACTCACATATAAGAGAAGGGATATCTGGTATTCACGAACCCTCCACATTCAGCTCATCACAATCAACAGACACTGATCGACCAGTACAAGTACAAAGACAAGATGCTTTGTTCTCGGTGTCCAGGGCCAGTCACATGACATGAGGGCTGAACAGGGACTGCCCTGAATGGTGACAATTGAGCAAATGTCTGCACACATGGGACTAGAGCACAGTGAGGCCCACCCCAAAGAAGGGTTCAGTAATGGGGCCTTAGACTTGCCAGGATTTAAACCAACAGAGATATGGGAGAAGTAAGGCTTAGGAGCAGGCACATATTAAGCAAAGGTGTGGCAAGGATTGTGCACAGGAGACTCACAGCTCAGGACTACAGTCTGTCATATCTACCTACCTTAAGCAGGAACCCGGAGGCCAGACCAGCCTGCTGTGTCCTGCAAGTCTGATGCTATTGTCCATTTTTCTGGACATCTATGATATGTGGTACAAATTGGGAGGAGGGTAGTGACAGAAACTCCATATTTAAACTTCGCTGTCTGATTCAGAAAGTATGGACTTACTTTCTTTTTTCCTGTGTTAAGGGGTCCTCTAATCTTGAAGAATGATTTGAGCTCCTGCTTTTGGGCCCAGACTTCCTCCATCTAGGTCACTGGCTGTTTTGGGTGTTCCCTCTGCAGGAGACTACACGGACTTCTACTCTTCTCGGCAGCATGCCACTAACGTTGGCATTATGTTCAGGGGCAAGGAGAATGCGCTGTTGCCAAATTGGTATGTCCTAGACCAGATGCTGGGATAAATTCAGTCAGCTCTTCTCTACAGTATGCTTTTTCCCAGCAGCAAAGACCCTGTTTGGTCAAAGTAGCCTAGGGAAAAACCCAGAACTGATGTTGTTATGGCTTCTAGAAAGAGCAGGCTCAGCTTTTGGTTCCTTTAGCATGACTTTAGGGGTCCTGGGCTATACAGGATATCACAGGACTGTGCAAACATCCTTTCAGCTTTCCTCTGGAGAGCAGACATGGGCATTCCACCCCCTGTGATGCTTGGTCCTCTAGATCCTTTTGTTGGCAGGCTGCCTATTGCTGTTCGGTTGCTATTGCTCTAGCATTCAGAAAAAAGATCAGAACAAGCATTTTAGAGTTCAAGTATTATCTCTGTGATGAAGAACATGTGCATACGGGAAACCAAAGGTAGCACTGTGAACCACTCTGATGTTAAAGAAATCCAGGCCAAAGGCTGAGGCCCTTCAGTTTGGTTCAGATGAGGGTAGGGACCCATTCCCTCACCCAGTCTTGCTTTTCACTTTCTGATCTCTGGCATTTGGCTAGAGAAGTTCTGGTATCCTGATGACAGCCAGCAACTTTGGGGCTAGACAGTCTGTTGGGTCATTTTCCCTGAAGTCATACAGTTTCTGACACAGCCTGGACCTGTGCAGAGCAGCAGTCTGTCATATCCACACCCACCTTAATCAGGAGCCTGGAGACTGGCCCAGCCTGCTGTGTCCAGCAAGTGTGACCCTATTGTCCATTTTTCTGGTACCATGGACAGTCTTTGTGGCTGTATCACTCCCATCTGTTTCTGTCTTCACATGGCTGTCTCCCCCTCTTCTCCATGTACAAGGACACCTTGTACAAGGACACTCTAGGATATAGGGATGCTCAGATGATCCAGGCTATTAGTTACATCTAAAAAAAAATGTTTCTACATCTTTTCAGGGGTTGGGGTATAGACAGATCTTTTGTGGAATTGCCACTCACTGCACTGCAGGCCTAATCTCTAGCTTTATTCAAATAACCATAGGTGCTTATCACGTACTGTTATCTCACCCACACAGTTCTGTGTGTTTGTCTAAGAGCACTCCTAGCCAACACCTCAGTGATTTTGATACTTGGAGGAAAAACTCTTTTATTTCCTCTTCATATTTTTGTCTTCCGAGTATCTTCTAACAGTTTTCCCCAGCCTTGGTTAGCTATTTGCTCTGATTTTTATGATTTATTCCCCGGGCTTCCTTTTATTAGAAATCGGCAAAGTCCAAAGGAAGCAGCGAGCACTGTCTGTGATCAAAGAAACCTGGGTTCTTTATTGCCCCTCCTCTTCCTCCTCTTCCTCATTTTCCTCTTTCTCTTCCTCCCCTTCCTCTTCCTCCCCCTTCTTCTTCCTCTCTTCCTCCTCACTGTATAGCTAGCTCTGGCTGGCCTAGAACTTTCAATGTGCAGGAGGCTGGCCTCAAGCTGCTGGTACTCCTCCTGCCTCTGTCTTCTGAGTGCTAGGATTGCAGGCATGACCTGCCCGCTTCTTAAAGCTGAATCATTCTCCCCACTCCACCCCCCCATGTGATATACCACACTTTTTTTTTCTCCATTCATCTATCAGTAGATTACTTGGGGTCATGTTTTAATTTTTGAATGAGTGTTGACTCTTTCTGAAGTTTAGTTTGCAACATGTAGCAGTTTGGGTACCCATGTTCTGTCACCACCCTCCTTTACCAGGCTCCACTTACCTGTGGGATACCATGGCCGAGCTTCCTCTGTTGTGGTATCTGGCACCCCGATTCGAAGACCCATGGGACAGATGAGACCTGATAACTGTAAGTGACTCCAGTATCCTGGCTCTGCTCTATTGCTCTGAGCTCTGTAGCCTGGTACTGATGGTTGCTTTTGTTCGCCATCTTTCCAGCAAAGCCTCCTGTGTATGGCGCCTGCAGACTCTTAGACATGGAGTTGGAAATGGTGAGTTGTGTGTGGAGTTTTGTTGAGTAAGAACCACAAAGCCCTGTGGCAGTAAAGCTCTCTTTCTGGGGCAGCACTTTCACACCTGTCTGGCCACAAATAGCAGCCCAGTGTCCCCATGTGACCACTGAGTGCGGTTGATGCTCTTTCTTCGGATGCTGTGTTTGTGAATCCTCCTACTTGCTGAAACTTATTTGCAACCCAAATATTAACACAAGTCATTGCCACACAGAGAAGTGGAAAATTTGAGTCTCCTGATAGACACACTCGTCCCCAGTTAAGGTCACACCAGGCTCCCTATCTTCTTGTTTCAGGTCTCATGCTATAAAAACAGGCTAATTTTTTTGTCTGTTTTTTTTTCCCGTATTTTCCACATTCTTATGTGATTTGAGCTGCTATTATTATTTATAATGCTCCCCCAAGTGGAGGTCCATTGTGATCCCTTAACTGCAGGAGAGCAGATGCCCCTTACAAAGACATGTGTTAGAAAAACCTCACTCATACCTGAGTGGTAGCTGTAGATGGGGAATGCAGAGTTGACGAACCAACGCTGTGTCAGCTGTCTTTAACAAAAAGAGGTAAAATACGGTTAGATAAAATGACTTCCTGTTCATTTAGTGAGTGTTGTAGCCAGAGGCTATGAAAACCCAGCTTGTTGCATCTAGTGGGAGCATCAGTCCACATTGTTCCGTCACATTCATGGTGATTTTATACAATGTCACATGAACAACAAGCATCAAATAAATGAACGTATCCACCTTGTGCCGGTGGCAGGGCATGCATGTATCACTTGAGAAAGGCTTACACCAAGGCTCCAGTCTTTATTTAAATTAAGCATTTTATTTTGAGAGTGCTGAAGACTCATATGTGGTTGTGAGAAAAGAGGTGGAGATCCCCTGTACTTGAAAGAGACGGGGTCTCCACGCCTCGGTGCCCTCAGCTCTTTTTTCTGTGTATCTTGATGAAGGTTTTGCACTGTTTAAACCCTTCTCAAAGACAAATATAACAGTGACTCTAGTTCCACGAATGTGGAGGATTCTGTGCTGTTCAAGGAGCTCCGTCTCCTCCCTCCCCCGACCCGCATTTAGTTTCCCTTAGACATGATTGGTGGATGTTCTCTTGGTCCGTGGCTGTCGGACAGATTGGACTGTGGGGACAGGTTGGACTGTGAAGTCAACTTGTCAATTCTCCTGGCATGAGCACACCCGATGTTTTCATTCTTTACAAGTCTCATATGCTGTCAGATATTAGGTAAGGGATATGGGTTACAGAGGAAGAAGCAGAAAGGCCTGGGGTGCCCTGATGGTCAGGAAGAAATTATCATGAGGCTGGTGGGGATAAAAGGGCACACATGAGTACAGTTCCCATCTTAGAGACCCAGTGAATTAATGCCAGGTCCTCGGGCAGCCCTAGTCCCTGGTTGAACTTTGAAAATATTTTCCCTTTGCTCTGTAAGCCACAGTGACCCAGAGCAACGGGTCATTTAGATTCTAACCAACGTTTTCCTTGGAAGGCTTTCTTCGTAGGCCCTGGGAACAGATTCGGAGAGCCAATCCCCATCTCCAAAGCCCACGAGCATATTTTCGGAATGGTCCTCATGAACGACTGGAGTGGTAATGCCTGGTGGCCCGGCTTCCTCTGGTATTCTGTTCTGAGGGGCACACACAGGAGCTGGGTATGGGGTAGTAGGCCTAAGTACTGCAGGAGTGGTACCATACAGACTTCTTACTCTGTGGGTGTGGGCCAGTCTCAGCTTCCCTGAGAAGCTTTCTCAAAGGTGGAAGGATGGAGCTGACAGAACCTAAAGCTTTATCAAGCCCTACAAACTCACTCACTGTTGTCAGTACCATCATCTACTGATGAACTAAATATGGAGGGATTTTAGCCAGTGACTGAGTTGAGACTCAGCCCAGCATCTGGTTCCCAGCTCTGCACCCTGATACCGTGTGTAAGAGGAAGTGGGTTCAGAAATCTCAGAAGAGGGCCTTCCCCCATTCAGGCCCTTTATAGGGATTGTCCTGTTAACCCTTCATTGTACCCTAGCACAGTGCCTCCAAGGACCTCTGTCTTCATAGTGAGTACCCTTCTTTTTGTTCCCTGGGAGATCTGGCTGGCCATAGCCATGTAGAGAGGTCCATGTAGGTCAAGGGCAGGACTGTAAGTCACTGTGAGTCCTAAGCTTGCTGTCTTTCCATAGCACGAGATATCCAGCAATGGGAGTATGTCCCCCTTGGGCCATTTCTGGGGAAAAGCTTTGGAACAACCATCTCCCCATGGGTGGTGCCTATGGATGCCCTTCTGCCATTTGTGGTGCCAAACCCGAGGCAGGTAAGCACCTTTCTGCTGAAAGCTCTGCTCTAAGTTCCTGCTTCTGCCCTTTCCTGTTGCCTTCTGATCCTGAGACATAGAGGTGCTTGGAGGAGCCTGGCACAGTGTCCAGGCAGCCACAGTTCCAGAGGTTTTCTTCCTCCAACACAGTTCACAGAGAAAAACATAATTTTGTAGTTTTCAGAGTTCAGGGGAACAACCGGGCAAAACCCTAACCACAAAGCTGCCCCATTACGCTATTTTGATTTGTGCAATGGCTCCCTCTAGAGTCTAATTTTTAGAATGCATTTTGAAATAGAGGCTATAAGGGAAAAAGTGTGTGTGTGTCTCTAACAGGGTTCCCAGCACAATATCCCACTTCTTCACTACAGTCACCTTGCCCTTATGGCCAATACCTTGAAGGCCCTAACTAATCTCAAACATGACTCAGGAAAATGACCTATCTGCTCCTCCCATATCTCTGGTCCTAACTCTCCTCCAGAGGGTTCTGTTCTGCTCCTGGCTCTCTCTACCTTCCCTCCCTACACTCTCCCTGGCATTGTCTTGCCAGCCTGTGTACTGCTGCACTTCCTCCCTCACTCATCCATGTCATTTTATGCTTGAACACCCTTGGGACTTTCCCCTGCTAATTGGTCCTTCATGAAAGTCCCCGCAAGGTTTTCACTCTGTCTCCTGATCTTCCTCAGCTATGCCCACCGCAGCACCCTCTTCTTCCCTGTGTTGGTCTCCCTCCCTTTTGTCTCTCACCCTCCACTGTCCTTCTCATCTTCTGCCTTCACAGGGCCTGTTGGGCCCCTGCTTTTAACGGCCCACATCCTCCTTCATGGTCCTTCCCCCAGGTGTATCCTCACAGGGATGTCTGGATGCCAACTGCCTCTGTCTCCCCAAGTACTGTTTATGTACAGCTATCACCACTCTTGCCCCTTCCCAATGAATCAGCAGGTTTCCCCCCAAAGCAGTTTCTAATTTAACCCTTCATGCACTGGGAAGGAGCTGTATTCCCCATAAGTATCTCTGGTCACACAATTACCATTAAAAACACACAGCTGTTCAGACTACCCAGAGTGATCTTTTATCCTGCTAAATGATTTTTGTGCTGTATTTTGGGACAACACTCTGTCCAGTGTGCAGCACTCTGCCTGGACATCAACTGCCTTCCCAGCTGTTCCAGCAACAAAGATGGCTGCCAGCTTCAGTGCTGCTAGGCCCTCTGCCTTCCAGGGCATCCACCTTGCCCTCACTAGCCTTTCCTTACAGTTCTATGGTCCATCTCTGATTTCCCATTGTCCCCCTCCTAAGTCTATCCTACCCCAGCTTCCTGTTATTTCCTGTGATCTTTAACCTACTCTGCAGACACACACACACACACACACACACACACACACACACACCTCAGCTTATTTTCTCAAGTGTGGCACTGGCACATGTGACCTCCTGACTTTTACTATCCGACCAAGGACAGTGTGTAGGCGCTGAGTCCCTGGAGAAGAAACACTGTTGCCACATGGAACACTATGTATTGGAGAGCAGAGGCTGCTGGGAACTCAGCCCTCCTGATAGCCACAGTTTTGATGTTCTCTTCCCTTTTAGGACCCCACGCCCTTGCCATATCTCTGCCACAGCCAGCCCTACACATTTGATATCAACCTGTCTGTTGCTTTGAAAGGTATGTAATGGGGTGAGTGGTGTTGCTGAAGCTCAGCAGGCAGGCATGGCATGGCTCCATTGCCCCAAGGGAGCTTTGCTCAGTGAAACTAGAGGCACCTGCTGCAGCCTGGAGACTGTGTGGAGCTCTTGTAAAGAAAGAAGGGTGTGAGGGTCATTCTCTAGTTTGGATGCATTTTCCTACACTGGAGGCTTTGTCCTCCACCCTGTGTTTGACTTCTAGTCTGTTCACATCTGTCGCTGCCACCTACCTTACACTGCCACCCAGATGTGTGGTGCATTTCATTAAATGCCTGTTTCAAAGCCTGATCTCACCGGATCAGGAGACTATGAGAAGTAGGCCTCAGTCCTGAGCTGTATCTTGGGCAGCCCAGAGAACCATGTTGATGGCCTGCCTCCCCTGAGCCTGTCTGCAACTAAGCTGTGGTGTGAGGGGCTGGCTCTACGGGCCAAGCTGTCATGTGAGGGGCCTACTATGCAGGCCGTGGTGATGGAGGTCTAGCCTCAGCTCTACTCTTGTCCAGCTTTGGAGCTTAGGCAAGTACCGAACAATGCCCTAGTTTGTCACCTGTGAAACAGGGTAACTATAGCATTGGTTTTATAGATGATGGTGATGGCTAAGGAAACTGGTCCTGAACAGAACCTGTAACTAGGAAGGGACAGGTGTCATCTTCATATTCAGGGTGGAAGAGCACTTGCCTGGGGGACACATTTAGAAACATTAAGTTTCCCAAGGTCGAACTCTAGCTAGCCCCTTATTCTCTCAATTTCTCTCTTTTTATCTGGGATCACACAGAGGCTCTCCTGTGCCCTTACGGCCAGTTTGTGGCTTCCAGGAGTGGCAGGAGACTCAGTTTCTTAAGGAACAAGTGCAGGATGCTCCACCTAGGAAAGATCTAAGAGCCACTGTACCTGCTCCATCCTTTCATGTCTCCAGTCAGGAAACTAAGGTTCAGAGAGGAAGGATTATCCTGAGTCACTGGGATATCTGGGGCCAGGGTGGAGCTAAGTGCCAGGGCTGTAAATTCCAGGCTAGTGCTTTCACTCACAGACAAATCCTTGGAGTGCCTTCCCATCATGCTCTTGTTCTGAACATTTTCTTCTGTGTCAGTGAAGGGCGCTGATGGGGAGGGACAGGATGGGAGTGAAAACACATCACATCTCTGTGGTACAGTGTTGAAGTGACAGTTCTGAGGTCCCAAGCTGGCACCAGAATAACAGGGTTGGAAAGCAGCAATGTGGGCACCCTGACCTCCCGTGGGCCTGCTGAGCTCACCTCCTGTTATAGAAGGGCAGCAAGCACAAAGGGAAGAACTGGGTTTGGAGGATGGAAGCACTTTCTGGTGGCTCAAGCTGTTCCAGAACACGGCAGCATTCGCTGAGCTCTTGCATGGAGAAAGGACTGCTGGCATCAGGGGTGAATGACACTGTCTGTCATTACAGAAGTGTAGCGGTAGACCAGCTTCCCCAAGGGTAGCAGGCTATGCTTGATCAAGGTCACATGTTGGTTTCATTGTCTTCAGTGGCCTGGTGGATATCAGGAGCATTGTTGTAAAATGTTCTTTGAAACCGTGTCTAGATTCTGAGGCACACGTGCTTCTGTCAGCTAGTGGGTGATTCTTGCTATGGTTGTGGGAGAAGGAACTGACAGCATGGGTGCACATCTTTGCCCTTCCTCCACTAGATGGCTTCAGTGTGCATATCCCAGCTCTGACACTCTGACACTCTGTGACCCAGCTTACTGGTCCACAGACTACGTGAAATCATATCAGAGAGCTGGAAGCAGTTCTCCTCCTGGTCAGCAGGTCTAAGTCTGCATAAGTATTACTTCTCAATTTCTGACAGGAGAAGGAATGAGCCAGGCGGCTACCATCTGCAGGTCCAACTTTAAGGTGAGTTTGGAGGCCATCCGACCGCTTTGTGGAAGGGAAGAACATGACAGGAACAGGAGACATTTTGTTCCACTTGGGAGTGGAATGACACATCAGCCTGAAAGCCTGCAGTCTCCTGGACCCTCTTCCTTTCTAGAGATGCATGACATCACAGAGTCACCTCAGGATGGAAGCTGCTGCACAAAGGTGGCCAAAGTTTTCTGGGTGCATTTCCCATCCTATAAAGGCCAAACTTCTGGATCCCATGTCCCGGATGGTCTGGGCTGATAAAAGTGCTTTCTGTGTGCACATGGGGGGCCCTGAAGTTGACAGGAGGTGTCTTCCTTAACCACCCTCCACATTATGTTTGAAACAAGGTCTCTCTTCAAATCTGGAGATCACTGATTGACTAGGGTGTCTGTCCAGCAAGTCTCAGGGATCCTCCAGTCTCTACCTCCTTAGTGCGGAGATTACAGGCACACACTGCACCCAGGTTTTTATGTGGGACATGGAATTCAGTAAAATGTGGGCCCCTGTGCCTATACAGCAAGCTTTACTAGCAGAAACATCAGTTTCCAAATATTTATTAGTTTTTCAATTGTGTTTGCATGTGTGCATACCTATGGACTGATTTCTGAAGTCGGTGTTATGGCAGTTGTGAGGCACCTGACACAGGTATTGATAAACTACCTTGAGTTCCCTGCTAGAAAGTATGTATTCTTAAATGCAGGGCCATAGAAAGGGCAGGCTTTTTATTGAAACAGCAGCACACACATGCATACATCCTGTACAGATTTGCAAATGCCAAAACTGTACGTGAAGACGCTGAGGAGTTTTCACAAAGAAAGTGAAAACTCTGCACCCAGGCTGACTCATGTCAAAAAGGAAAATTCCCAGCCCTCAGTAGGCTGCTGTCTCTTTTCAGCCATGCCTTCATTTCCCTAATGTAGGCTGCATCTCCTTGCTTCTGCTGCTATGCACTGACTTTGTCTGTTTATTAGTTTTATATGGGATTGTTATAGTGTGTGTCTATTCTGCCGGGCTTCATTGTTGCAATGCTGGATTTGTGAGGTTCAGCCCCATTGTTTGCAGTGGGAGCTTGTTTGTCTCATTGCTTATAGGATACTACACTGCCAGCTCCACAATGGGTGATGACCATTTGGTTGCTTCCAGATTTTGGCTATCCTTGAGTTACTGTCAGCATTCCAGTACATATCTCTTGGAGTACATGTGTGTGTGTGTGCACATTTGTCTTGGGTATATATCCAGGAATAGAACTGCTATGTCATCACACACACACACACACACACACACACACACACACACTGAGAGACAGAGAGAGATGCACATGCACACAGGTACAATCACAAATATACACACCACAAAGGAAAGTGTATAGTTCAGTATAGTATAAGGAATACTTTTGAATAACTTTCCAAAACATTTATTCAAGTGGATTGATCTGGTTACTTTTCTGTTACTGCTTATAAAATATCATGGCAAAAGCAACCTAAGGGTTTATTTGAGCTTATAGTTTGAGTTTGAGTTTGAGTCATAGTAGCAGGAGCTTGAAGCAGCAGGAGCTTGAACATCACGGCCACAGTCAAGAAAGAGAACAAAATTTTTATGCTCAGTCCCTCTCACGTTACATTCCACCCATGTGCCTAGCCCATGGAAAGCTTTTCTTCAAATTTAAGATGTGTCCTTCTACTTCTATTAACCCTATCAAGAGAATCCCTCACAGGCGTGTCCACAGGTCAACCAAATCTGGACAGTCCTTCATAGTGGCTTCTTCTCGGGTGTGTATAGATTATATCAAGTTGGCAACTGAGATTAGCCAGCACACAGACACTCCCACTAGTGACATCTAAGAAATTTTGCCGCTTCATGTATACACAACACGTAGTGTCTTTTTCCACTCAGCCATTTGGGAGCATTGTGACCTCTCTTGTATTTTTCTACTGACTAATGGCAGCTGGGGATTTACCTCTTCAAGTGTTCATTGGCCACTTGAAGACTCTATGAATGGATGCATTTGCTTTGCATAGTGTTCCTTCTAGATAAAAGAAGTAGAGAGTTTGAACTGAGGGAAGAACCCACTTCTGAGGACTAATTGCCTGCCTGCAATCAGAAAGGAGATGCAGGAAGTTGTGTCATCCTGGAGGCTTGGGCATCTGAGTGCTTGAGACACAGGAGCCTTGGCCTCACCTCCAACCCTTTCACCGCCATCTTGCTCTGACATTCTGCTCAAATCATTTCATCTTTCAGGGCTGGGGTCAACTCCAAGGCCTAGGCTGCAGGGTGGTCAGCTGGGCCTTGGTACAGCAGAAAGGACAATTCACCAGGAATGCTTCTGAGAACTCCCAGGACTGAGGGCTGAGCAGGCTCAGATTTCAAGCATCTTGGAAAAGATGGTTGGAGAGATGAGGTTCCACAGGAAATGAAGTTATGGCTGGTGGACAAGGTGGGCTCCCACCTCAGCAGACAAACAGCAGGTCATCTAGAGGGACTAGAGGAAAGCAAAATCTCAATTAAAACGAGGCAAGCATAAGCATAAATTACAAATAGTGTGGAGTCTGGAGGGCAGGAAAGGCATGCAGCAGGCTGACTAAATCCTTCCCAGAAAGCAGGATGCCCACACATGTCCTGCTGTGTTCCTGCCCCCAGCATATGTACTGGACCATGCTGCAGCAACTCACACATCACTCTGTTAACGGATGCAATCTGAGACCTGGGGACCTCTTGGCTTCTGGAACCATCAGTGGAACAGTGAGTTTCTAATGACCACATGGGTCACCAAGACAAAGACAGGCAAATTGAGCAATTTGGGGATTAGAGTGCTTCCCTGCTACACACAGACCAAGAAAGACCTGTGTGAGAACCAGAGCTTGACTCTGTCTCCCCAGAAAGCAGCAGCCACTCTGTCTAATCCTCTGCCCCCTCCACCCCCAGGATGAGGAGACATCACAGCTGCATCCTTATCTACCCCTGAACTACCATGAGCCTGGGAGGGGTGCACAATGGTAGTGGGGGGGGGTGAATAGGTTGGCTTCACTCAAGTCTCTGGCCATGTTGACTGGGACTTGCCAGTGTCTTGCCAGTGGTAGAGTATGGGACATGACACTGTCTGGGGTTGTGAGCTGCATGCAGTCTATGGAGTCAGAGAGCACACTGAAGTGGGCCTCTGGTCCACTATAGGCACAGGACCCTGAATAGATAGCATGCTTACAGGAAGAATGAAGGCACAGTCTATCACCAGGATATGTCCAAAGTGGCCTCAAAGGTTTTATGCCCCCCCCCCCCCAGTTCTCACTGTACTGTTCACACTAGAGCTGATATATCACCAAGATATAAATACATGCCAGCTTCACCCTTTCTTCTTATAAAGGACCCTGATAGCTTTGGCTCTATGCTGGAACTGTCCTGGAAGGGAACAAAGCCCATCGAAGTGGGGCAAGGGAAGACCAGGACCTTCCTGCTGGATGGCGATGAAGTAATCATAACAGGTATGAACCACCAAGCCCTTTAGGCCAAGAGTACCCATCTGACAACGGAACCATCAGTCTCCTTTGTATTTATGGGCCTTCCTGGATTCTGTGTTTGCATGATATGCCCTGGGCTAGAGCCTGGGTTCCTGGGGACCCCGTGTCTTAGTGTCCACACAGGTGAAACACTGTGAGAATTTAACCCCCAGCAGTTACCCAGTAATGGTTGGGCCTTTGCTTTCTGGACTATGTACAAAACAATGGCCAGGGTCTGACTTGGAACTGGAGTTGGGGAGGGCATGAGGTAGTGCCTGAAGGTCTCAGCAGCCCCTTCCCAGGAGGTCGGGACCTTGTATCTTTTGTTGCCATTCTGCCGTCCACACATTTATTAATAGCAAGGAAGGTACTGTGTTGGTCCAAAGACCACTTCCTGGAATCAGAAGCATTCCAGTGATCCCCAGGAACTTACCCCAGTGTGACCACTGAGGTACTCAGCATTCTGAGACTCGGTTGGTCTCATCGTGTTAAGGCCCAGTTGGTAATAGATCTGTAGGATTGTTTCAACAGTTTTGTGCTTGATAGATGTGCACTGGGACCCTGCCCATGGAGGGCATCCTGAAACTCCAGAGATAAGGATACTGGCTCACAATGCTCTATCATTTGTGGATTGTTGAGCACACAGTGAGATTGGCACTTCAGACAATGGATAAGGAAGTCTGACTTCCCCTCCAGGCAACTGATCTGTATAGTCTCAATTCTTTTTACCGTCAGGGCATCTAAAGCCTGGAGTACGTGTTTCAACTAAAATACTTGAATTAGCGATGATGTATACCCAGCTCTTCTTGCTCTCTGTTGTTTTACACAGCTGTTTCCAGAGAGCCCAGCATCTTGACCTTTCTTTGATGAGATCCACTCTGAGAGGCATTCCTTCACCGGGCCTAAAACCATCTATATTCCCACCAGCTCGACTCTCAGCCCACCACCACTCATTTCTTCCTGTGCATCTTCTGGTCTCCCATACTTCCTTGATGCTGTCCTGGTATCAATAGTCTGTCCTGTGAACTGGAACCTTGGACCCAACTCCTTATGGTCTGATGAATATCTCTGTACAGCTGACATACTCTATATATCTCACAGATGCACAGCTTGAGCCCTCACAAAGCCTCTGCAACAGACCCGTTAGTCCTGCCCACAGGGTCCACAGGCTTGCTCCACACTGCTCCTATTCTGACCAAGACCCTCTAGTGGTACCCCTCTGCTGTCTCGTACAATCTACCCACTTGGCATGCAATTCTGTGTGGCCTCAGTCAACCTCCTACCAGACTCTCTGCTATCATAGGACCATAATCCTTAGAGCCTGTGCACCCCTGACCTCAGCCTGGCACAGCCTAGTTCAGCCTTCTCTGCCACATAGGCAGTCACCTCTGTCCTCTTTCAGCAGCTCTCTCAGTGCCATTCTAGTCAGCAGCATGCCTGTCAGCTCCAATACCTAGCCAAGGGCTCCTGTCCATTTCCTGGTATGGGCTTGATGGTCTTCTCTTACAGATCTGGAAGGCAGAAATCTGATTCACAGGTGGTGAGAGGGCTGCGCTCCTTCCAGAGGCCCCAGAGAAAGGCTCATTTGCCTTAGGCATTATAAGTCACAAGTATGATTGCAAGTATTGGGACCTTGTGTGTGGGCCATCTGCAAACTGTTCAGGGGCTGCCTCTGGAGATGCCAAAGGCTGACTGTATTTATTAAATGTCTGCAGAGCACAGCTGTGTTGGAGGTATTTCTACTTCCACTTCATTTTTTACTCACCCAAGCCTTTTGGAAATGTGTCATTGCCCCAGTTTTGAGAAGTTAAAAAAAAAAAAAAGCTAGGAGAGAATCATGGCAGATCACACAGATGGCAAAGGCAGGAGACAGTTCCTGCTGTGAGCTGCTCTCTCCAAGGCTAGACCTCTGTATGTTAAACACGTATTCCAACTGCTGCATGCCAGTTTTTTCTGGTATTGCTTCAATGCCTGCCAGCCAACCCGGGTTCTTTCTGTGGTTCTGTGGATTGGCTGACAGCACTTTTTGAAGTATTGATGTGGAAATGATGGAAGGCAGTGAGGAGTATGGCAGCATCTGAATAAGCTTCATCAAGCAATGCAGTCCTGTCTAGGCAGTTGTCAGGCCTGGGAAAAGGGACCCTGGGGCTGAGGAGTCAGCCTCATGGTGTTCTTGATTGTTGTACCACAGAGGGTATAGAGAGTCCTTTTCTATGTGGTTATGGGAAGCAGAATTTACACATGCCCTGGTTTGTCCTCCTTTGGCCATGGGGCACTGTATACTGCCACCAGGGCCTGTATATTGCCTTCCAGCTTGACATGCGCCTAGTGTCTTTGACTCTTTCCTAGGCTTCCTCTGACTTGTCTTCATCTCGTCATTTTCCTGCTTTCTGCCTTCTCAATGGGAAAACAAATCCCCATATCAGTCCTTGATGGCTGAATATGTAGTAGCTTCTTATTTAGTTCAGGTGATGTTCTGTACAAAGTTCTCATGGGTACCCAGTCCTTACCCTTCAAATAACTGAAATCTGCATTTTTAATCAGTGTCAACAGAGATAAGTACAAGCAGAGCCAGGATTTGAACCTGGGCTCCTGCCCAGTTGTGGCCCCTGTCTGTGAAAGGACAACATAGGAGAAGGTAAACCGAACGCTATCAGTTTGATCAAGTGGCTGCAGGCATCAAGCCCCAGCCTTGCCCTCTGTCCTCATTTGGCATTCTGCTCTGGACATATAAGGACCTGTTCCTAGGCCCTTCTATGTCCACTGCCCTTCGGCTCACAGTTAGTTGAGACCTCTGTCTTGTTATCTGAAGCACATGACACCAACCAGTTTCCTCTCTAGTCATGTGGTAGTGGCTTCTCTTCACACCTGCCTCAGTGTCTGTTATTCTTCACCACACAAATGTGCTGCTCCTCTGTTCCAGGGAGTCATTGGGCTTCTTGGCCTCCTTTCTTCTTAGTAGTATGCTTGAGTTCTCTTCTACTGGCTGCTGGGATTTTATACTTTTCCATCTCTTCTTTCTCACATTGAATAGGAGGCATAGCTCCAGGTAGGGAACCTGAATCCAGGTTGGGGGTGTGTGATGAGCAATGTGAAAGACAAAGCCACAGACGGATTGGTTTCTATCCTAAGCAATGCCACCTTTGTCTTCATCCTGCTCCAGACCACCCTCCAGCCTCCATGTGCCTCACACCCTAGAAAAGCAACTCCATTGAAGGGGCTTTAAAAGTCTCTATTAACTTGATTCTGTTGCTACCCTACTGAAAACTTCTGCCTGTCCATTTTCACCAAGACAAAGACTCAACTCCTTGAGATGGCTTCTCGGAGGCCTTTGTTAACTGTCTTCTCATGGTGCCCTCATGACAACCTTAAAGAGCAGAATTAACCAATGTATGCCATGCCTATGTAGTGAACTCCTTCTCACTCATCAAAGCCCAGCTCACATGTCCCTTTCTTTCTGTATCCTTCTTACCATGATGCTCTGCCAATACACATCTATCTTCCATATCTTGTTCAGTCCTGATGCTCCCACTAAATAGACCTTCCTTTAAGACAGAGACAGGCTTCTCACTACCTTAGCCTCACGCCTGTTGAGGAATAATGGAATAGATAAAATCATAGTTGGGGATCTTCACTTTAAATGTTACACAACCATTGACTCCAACCCTCATGACCATGATTGCAGGAGGGACTAAGTTTTGAGGAAACACATTGCTCTACCACCTAGGTAACACTGAGAGGGTCTTCACATGGACCAGGCCCTGTCCTCAGAGTTTTCTACACACATCATCCTTGCAGCAGGCCTGTACAATGAGGCAGACATTAGATCCAGGCACGGATGAGGAATCTGAGATATCAAGGGATGCAGGGTCACAGAGTCAGTGGGTGGAGAAGCTAGGCTTTAAAACTCAGGAAGTTTGACCCTGGGCTCATTTATAGATATAGTCCTTGAAGCTAGACCCATGTGGGTGTGACCCGCGCAATCATCTTGCTGGCAAGAACGCACGCGGGCACCAGGATCCTTCTGCAGCAACCGTTTATTACCATGTGAGGAGGAGGAGAGAGAGAGAGAGAGCCAAGATGGCGCTGCTTTATATACACCCGTATGACACCCCGGGTTGGGCGTTGACTTGGCGGGCCTTCACCACTTGCACATGTGCAATTTTACTTGTTTACTCACGAGTGCCAGTGCCAGTGCCATGTTCCAATGGCGGATGCTGTCACTGTTTACCGAGGCTCTCCACATGTGGGGAGCTGAGAGTCCCCAGAAAGGCTGTGGACTGTGGAATCTGGAGATCTGTAACTGTGTGGTGGGCCTGGGCTCTAGCTCATGTGCTCCTGGGAGGTTCATGTATGTATGCCATGCACACATGTCTGCCTATCTCTGACTCAGCCTCCCATGATATCTGGTCCTGCAGCTACCTGGGGTTGTATCTAGGAAGCCTCTAGCGATGATGTGGCTGATCCCACCCCTACTGTATTTCAGGTCACTGCCAGGGGGACGGCTACCGTGTTGGTTTTGGCCAGTGTTCTGGGAAAGTGCTGCCTGCCCTCTCACCAGCCTGAAGCTCTGGAAGCCACAGGACACAGCCTTGCCTTGTGAGGATCATGCTGTACCTGCATCAGTCAGATCAGTCAGGAATGAATAAAGCTACTTTGATTGTAGGAAGTGTCACAGAATTCTCTGTACTTGGTTTTGTCCGGTGGAGCAGTGTATGCTGCTCCTGTGGAGGCAGTCATTAGTTCATCTTTTTTTCAGGTGAGAGACTGCAGGCCCTAGAATGTGGGAAAAGAATGACTCCTGAAGTGCTCAGCACTCCCGAGGGAGTTATGACCTGTGTGTGTGTGTGTGTGTGTGTGTGTGTGTGTGTGTGTGTGTGTGTGGTGTCTGTGTGTCTTTGTGCATGGGTGTGTGCATGCACATGTCTATGAAGAGAAAGATACACACAGATACACACAAAGATAGATAGATAGATAGATAGATAGATAGATAGATAGATAGATAGACAGACAGACAGACAGACAGACAGATTATTCTAGAGACTTCAAGATCCTAACATGTAGTGTAGGATATCTGGCAAAATTCTCTGTGGTTCTCACCATATAATCAAGTCCTAGATGCACACTTGAGCTGAGGGTAGGATGGGCAAGGGTCCTCATGTTCACCTCTCTCCTCCAGATGTATTGGAGCCCAGAAGCAGCCCTACCTGAGGCCTTCTGTCCTCACTCACTCTACACTGTAGCCCTGGCCCAGTTTCTGGGTGATCATAGAAGACTAGATATCCATGACTCTTCTTGGGCTACAGAATGAGAATGCAAGCGTGCAAATAATTAATGCCCTTCATTATTCATCCATGAGCTCTGTACCTTTCTGACTTTTCAGAGTCTTACGACTTTCCCGAGCTTCTTGTTTTGCTTGCTTCCTGAGTCCCATAACCCTCACTCCTGCCTTCATTTTGGAGGACATAGCTACACAACACTCCACCCCTTCCTCTGCTCCTTTCCTCCCTCTTCTGAAATGTTCCTTGAGCCTTAGAGAGGATGTCTGATTATTTTCTCCCATTTGTAACTTAGAATCAGGCCGCTATATCACAGCACCAGTCACGTATGCTCCAGTTTGATCCATTGTGAGACTCCATACGGATAATCCCTGCCCACTATGAAAAATAAAGTTTCCTCCACAATGTAAGCTGATAAGTTGCACTGATCTGAGAACATACGCACAAATGTTTAGGATCTGATAGGCACATGTCTGCCTAACAAACAACAGCAGCCACTTCCCCAACTGCAGGGATTTGCCCTAGGGTACACTTTCAATCATAGATTCCCTCTTATACAATAGGCCTTAAATCTCCAACAGTCAATTCACTATTGTATCTTTCCAGTAGGCACATTTTGCCTACTGGTTTGCATGGTACCAGGTCAATAACCAAGGAAGACTATCAGTGAAAATTTTCCTCTGAAGTTTGTATAGCATTTTCTGGCTCTACAAAACCTACTCATAGAGAAATCCTCTAGCTCAGCTCGGTGCCTCCAGGACCTGTAGTCAAAGCATGTGATACTTGAAGCAATACAGACCTAATATCCACTTCTGGCATGCAACCAACAGCAGAGGCTATAGATTTTATGAGTTATGATGCCCTAGTCACTTCTGTGGCCAGTAACTTGTAGGGTATGCAGGAGCTACAGTCTCCCTCCCTGAGGACACTCTGTCCATCTGCCTTGCTCCCCAGAAACAACTGGCATAACTGTAATGTAGAATGGACTTCAAACGGTTTAGCTGCGGTAACTGACCTACAAAAAAAAAAAAAAAAGCACAAGCCACACCTTTTCCATTTTATTTATTTTTTTAAATTGATACACAAATTGTATATATTTATAGCATGTAATATTTTGATATGCGTGTATATTGCCCAGAACCAGCTCCAGGTAACCCTGTATATCACCTCAAACATTACTTCTTTGTGGTAGAAGCAATCAGAATCTTTTCTCCTAGCGCCTTTGAATCTGCAGCATAGTAACACAATAGAATTTATTTCTTCAACTGTAACATAAGACTCAGTGATGAGGTTTCCTCCTCCCTGCTTCCCCGGAGTCTCTGGTAACCACCATTCTCCTCTCAGCTGCTGGGAAAGCAGCCTTTTTAAAATTCTGTATGTGACACCATGGGTACTTGTTTTCTGTGCTTGGCTCATTTCACGAAATGACCTTCAATTCCATTCACATCCCAATGACAAGGTTTTATACTTTCTATAGATGAATCAGATTTCACTGTGCTTAGGTACCACATTTTCTTCATTGGCTCATCCATTGATGAATATTTATAAGCATTCCAGTTTTTGGCTATTGTGTATGGTGCTGTGATCAACATGGGCATGGAGTCCTTTGAAATGCTGGCTTTATTTCCTTTAGAAAGACCCCTAATGTGAGATCATAGTGAGATGTCTAATTTTAAGTTTGTGAGGAACCCTATGTAGTTTCTATCATGGCTGTGTTAGCATGTCTTCCTGCCAATGCTGTGTGACTCATTGAATTGAGTGGCCCTTATAACTGTAATATTGCTATAGTTGTTATTAATGTTTTGGATTGGGGATCAGGATGAGCACTTCTACTAGCTTGCATGGTGGGAGTCTGATACATTGGAAGATGGCTTTGTGCCATTTAGGGCTTATTGGATGAACCAATATAGAAAGAGAGATTGCTGCATTGTCAGACAATTTTCCCCCATCCCCCAAGAACTATGGAATTACTGCTACTCCACAGAGGCAAAGGAGACCCACTCTGGAGTCCAAGGGTTCACTGGGACCCTTGGTACATCTGGTGCCCAGTGTCCCCATTTTGGAACTCCATTCTAGGGTTCAAATTCCTAATTCGCTCTATAGAGACTCTGATGCTCTTCTTGGGACTACAGTTCCACAAGCTCCTACTATGTTCTCCTGGGAGTTCTAAAGTGCTTCCAGCTAGATCTGCAAGGCTTTTTCCTAAATTCTTTGGGCAAGTGTTAACTCAATAAAAACAGGACAGAAACTTGTCTTCTCTGTGGATGAGGTAAAATGCCCATACAGCTGAGGACTATTCAGGGAATTGTGGAGTAGGAGAAGAAAGACCGAGGCTGCTGTCCACACCAAATCTTATGACCACTACAGAAGAAGCTGTGCTAGTCTCTCTGCCTTACGCTAGCTACATTCTAGGGTAAGGTATGGCTGGGAATAGAACAACATTGACATTATCTGGGGGCAATATGGTGTCCACAGGACTGTTTCCTTAGGATCTGTGTTTTGCTTCCCCATCTTAGCAGAATTTGTGATGGATGCTGAGAGTCCATGATGGATGCTGGGAGTTTGTGATAGATGCTGGATGTTGCTTGGAGTGAGCTATGCTGTTCATTTTTCATTTGCTCCGGTGTGATGACATACACAGACCCTATTACTCAGCAGTCCCACCATTTAGTATCTATTATTTTTGATCAGTGGGAAACCTAGAAAGAAGGCAAATGGTCTTTCCAACTCTCTACTGCTCTGAAGTTGTGCAAGAACTTTTTTTTTCTGGTTCTGGGGATTTAACTCAGGATCTCAAGCATCTTAGGCAGGTGCCCTACCACTGAGCTACAGTCTAGCCATAGGCAAGATTATTAGATGTACCTGTGGCACAGCTCCTCTTTCCTGATTCTATCTGCAACAACCTCTCCTGGGATCTGTTGTTCTTCCTTGTATCTTCAGGCCTAGATAAGTCGGCCTCACTGAATGCTGTCCTCGATATCTGCCATTCTGTTTCCCTGAACACCCAACCACTGTGAACATACTTTCTTTAACTCTATTAATATCTCAAGTGTGTCCTCTCTTTCTTGCTAGTCACTGACAGGTACAGACAGCCTTCCCTAGGGGAAAGGAAGGAAGATATTAGTGGATTTCAAGGATGTATGGAATCAGCACAGACCAGCAAAAGTGGGTGTGATTGAGGTTGTCTGTCTTCTGGACAGAAACAACCTATATCTGGGCTAGAACTGATGTGGAGAACTCAGTGTGGGCATTTTTCAACAGCCAGGGCCATTAGCTATAGACTATTATGGATAATATCCATCTTACATGGCAGGACCAGTCCTCTACAGCAAGGCCATGGGACAGGCAACCACTTTTGTGGAAACTAGGCTTTACAATTATTTCCGCTTGGTGCTTGAAAGTAAAATGGACCTCTTTTTGGAAACCTCTGGGATCCTGGGAAAACTTTGTTGGGTGGAGAAATGCTTGTTTTCATTCCAGCAAGATATGTGGGGTTAGAGGCAAATATCAATGACAGAGTAGCTGACCTCATATGTACAAGGCCATGAATTCCATACTTCCCCTCCCCCCAAAAAATCACTTCACTAAAACAAAACAAAGCATATGGACATTTGGAAATTAATTGGAAAAGTAAAATGACTGTGATAACCATTGATAGGCCACACTGGGGCAGCTGGGTCCCACACTTGTGTCAGTCAGACCCTGATCATGCCCAGGGACCATCTTCCTTCTGATGTCTATCAATTGCTTTTCCTGTTTCTGAAATTTTTCATCACCCATTTGTCTCTGGGACTGGGCCCTTTCTGTGGCCATCACAGAGATGGCCACACTGCTGCAATTACACAGCCACAAAAGGACTGTGCATCTGCCTTGGGGAGGTAACATGGAGGGACTTCCACACAGCACATCACTGGCAGCAACTTGGTCCCAGTCACTAGATGCCTTTCTCGGGAGACTGTCACCTACTCGCTGCCATAGAGAGTTTGTCTTCTGCCCTGACTTGTGGCTGACTCTGTAACTATCCTTTCCTCCAGCGTCTCTTCATTTCCTCTCTGTCAACCTCCAGTCTTCAGCACTAATATGTTGTTGCAATGTTTCCTTCTCTATTCACAACTGCAGGCTTTCTCTCAGTTAGCAGAAACTCATGAGGGCGCTCTGGTGGTAATGGAGCCCGTCCTCCATCCTTCAGAATGGAAAGCTAGGGGGAAGAAAAACTTAGGATTCTTCCACCTTTCGTACAATCAAGTGACAGAGATGAGGAACCCCCTTTCCTTCTTGTGTGTCTCTGAGAAGGAATGTGCTATAAATCTGCCTTTTTCCCCCTCTCCTGAGCAAGGCCCAGGATCAACATAGCCACTTCTATGTCTTCTCAGCACATACATAATGGGAAAATAAAAAGAGCATAAAAAGTATTTGGTATATGGTCTGCAGTGTCATGCACATGTATAAGGGAATCCTTTTTAAAAACAAACCTTACAAATGATAAAGGAGGTGGGAGGAGGCTGGGAAATCGGCTCAATAGGCAATTGCTTGTTGTGCAAATGTGAGGACCTGGGTTTTCATTCCCAGCACTTATGTGAAAGTGAGTGGGCACAGAAGGGCAGCTCCGTGATTCCAGTGCACCTGTGGGAGGTGGCAGCCAGAGAGAGGAGAATCTCTGGGAGCCTGGGGAGTAACATGGTGAGCAACAAGGAAGGTGAGGACCAACCCCCAAGATTGTCAACTGACTTCCAAACATGCACTGTGGCAAATACATGCTCACACTAATACAGCAGGACATGTGCAGCCATACACCCACATCTCTCTCTCTCTCTCACACACACACACACACACACACACAGAGAGAGAGAGAGAGAGAGAGAGAGAGAGAGAGAGACAGAGAGAGAGACAGAGAGAGACAGAGAGAGAGACAGAGACAGAGAGAGAGACAGAGACAGAGAGAGACAGAGACAGAGAGAGACAGAGACAGACAGAGAGACAGAGATACAGACAGAGAGTAACTGTGAAAAGCTGCTTGGGAAGTGATTCTAGTTGAATGAGCATCTGAAGGTACACAAGCAATGGTACCTATGGACAAGTACAGCTTCTAAGAGGATGCAAATGACAAGGAGAATGTGACTACACAGAGAAACCGCTGCTTTGTTGCTTTGTTAGAAGCTTGACCCTGGGAGAAGGGGCTTGAAATCATTTCTTTCCTCAAATGTTATTTCCCCAGCACAAAGAAAATACTAAGGGCTGTAGGTGTGGGGCATTGTCTGAGATTAGAGGTCCTGAGGACAGTTTCTCAAACAGGGATGTACTGCCATCCAGGGGTCTGGCTCGCACAGCTAACTGGCCCTGGATGCCCAGTGTGATTCTTTCTGTAGGTCTAGGGAGATGATGAGAAGTTTCCCTTCAGCAGGCAGGCTGAGGAGCACAGCCTGAGGCATCCAGTTTTTTTTTTTCCTCCCAAGAGCTTCAAAAGGCCTCCACAGGAGGTCTTTAGAGCTCTTTAGATCTTTCCTTCTTCCTGCTGTTCTGTCATTAACAGCTGGGTACAGTCCCCCACTTCCCCACCCCCCTTTGACTTTGTAAACCCATCCTAACAGGTTTCCACAGAAGAACATACTGTCTCTGAGGTAGGTTTCTGAGGAAGGCTGGGCTGGAAGTGATGCCTCAGTACCAGGTTTGGAGCCTATGTCATTTGTTCCTTTGTGCATTTGACTCTGTGTGTGTGTGTGTGTGTGTGTGTGTGTGTGTGTGTGTGTATGTGTGTGTGTCTGTGTGTGTGTGTGTGAAACAGACACACACACACCCTGGAAAGCCACCTTGATAGCGTCTGTCCACTTTCAGGGGTCATGTAGTGTGACAGTGCTTTGGAAACTCATTTCCCAAGTAGCCTAAGGTGCATGGGGACCCATGGCTTGAGTGTGGGTGATAGAGGTCTAAGATCCACAGCACAGGTCTCTTTTGACAGGGCAGCAGGTCCTACCCTGGAAGGACACAATAGGTACACCTCATATATGTGAAAATAAGTGACAATAGTGACAATGATATGATCCCATATGCTTGGTGTCGGGTGTCTACACCCTGTGTGCCTTGGTGTTGGGTGTGGGTCCCTGTGAATACTGTGCTGGCCACTGTGAATGTGGCACTGGCTGGGAGCTCTGGCTCTTAGAAGGCAGGGAGGGTTCTTTTCCTAGGGTGAGAGATTCAGGAAAGGACACTCCTGCTTGCTCATGTTCTCCCATTTTGTCTCCATGACAACCTTGTGAGGTAGATGTTACACCCCCATTTTATAGATGACAAAATTGGAGCTCACAGGTGCCCATTCATTTAGGGGTCATATAGTAAAGATACAGGAGTTAAGTGTGGTGGGGAGAGTTGTGGGCTATGACCTAGAGTCATTGCAGCAAGATCATAGATGAAGGTAACAATGTGTGAGAGAAGAGGATGAAGGAAAGACAACAAAAGAGACAACCTAGTCTCAGCTCCCACTTGTAACATGGCTGCCCTCACAGACAGATACAGACAGACAGACAGACAGACAGACAGACAGACAGACAGACTTCTCCTTCCTATCTTACAATGAGGAAATGGAGGCACCAAGAGGTGAGGTGATTTTTACAGCCTTTGAATAGCTGAAGCAGGACTAGAACCCAGACCTTGCCTGGAGCTCCTGGGATACAGAGCTTCTGAAGTGTTTTGTATGAGTACACTGTAGAAAGTTAAATAAATTAAAGAAAACACTACATTCAGCCATGGCCTAGCCAGTATACTCTCAGTCACTAAAAATAGACATGGTCTCTTGTGAGGCAGAAGATATTTAAGCTTTTATATGAATCAATGCAGCATCATGCATATGGTGTGAATTACTAAAAAAAAAAAAATTCCTGTAAAAAAGACTTGAAGAAATATATCAAAATGATGGCTTCTGGGAGGTTAGATTTTAAGTGCTATTCACCCCCCCTTTCCTTCTATGTACCTATATTTTCCCAAGCGTCTAAAATGCGCATCTCATTTTTTTAACAGGAAAAAATATATTCCCTCTGTATCTTAGTTTAAAACAAAAAACAGTTTGGAAGTAGCTATGTGCCTTGTGAGAATTTGCAGAAGAAGCTCCTGAAGTCTCTCCATCCTTCTTGTCCCATCACTGCTAATCTGTAGAGGGTAACTGGGTTCTCAGCAACCTCTCAATGCTCTGTAGTTGAAAGTCAGTCTACTCTTGACCACTGTTTGCAGGAGAGAGTGTCTGGTTTTGGTTCCGTTTTTAAAGGTGCCCAAGAGCCTGGGGAGGGGACTATCACTCTGCTATATGTCTCCCAGTGAGTTCCAGGATGGCCTCCACTCTCCTGAGTTATGGCTTAGCATTCTTCTCCCCAGGCTTCCCCAGACTGCCTTGGCTCCAGCATGCTCACATTTCCCTCTGGTGTTCATGTGATAGTCAGTAAGGTGAAGGTGAGCCTTCTCCATCTTTGGGTGGTCATAGCCACTCCCAGTCTCCAAGTGCTTGCAGGATGTTGGCCAGGGTGTGCAGAGGTGTGTCCAGGACACTGAGGCCTGTCCTGTGCCTCAGTCATCCAGGTGCTGCTCCTCCCAGGTGGACGTGGGGATGGCACTATAGGGGTCCATGATGACTTTGGCACAGCGAATGATCATGACTACGAGGAAGAGGCAGAGGAAGACGAAGCAAGCCAAGGTCAGCCCCTTGTCCACATCCACATAGACAGGCTCGGGAGTAGGTTCCTCCATCCTGCAGCAGTGACTCTGGGATCCCAAAGCTCTGGCCTGACTGGTACCATTTTCTACCCCTGTAGAGAGAGTTAGTCAGTGAGGAAGTCAGGGCCACTTCTCTGTGTAAGCTACCACCAAGGGCAACAGCATACAGCTAAGGCCACCCTATCCAGGGGCACTCATATGGTTGCAACCCTGTGCCATATAGGCAATCTTTGTTTCTAGCAAGATGCACCCCAGTGTGATTGTGGTGGGGTAACAGTGACTCAACAGGACATCGGTGGAATGGGCTGAGGGATCAGTTTGGGGCCAGTGCCCTGTAGCTGCCTCCACTCCTAAAGTCTTTGTCACGAGGGCAACACTCTCAAGGCAGTGGCAGGAAATGATCAAAACACTTTAAAAATGGTTGGTGAACATTTCTTAAGAATTTGCTAGAACCCAATTTCTAAAGAAACTGAAGGCTGAATAGCCAGTAGGAACAGGCAGAAAAGAAGCTGCCGTTGTACATCAGTGGGAGGCAGGGAGAACACATTCTTCAAGGAACTCCCCAGGGCTTATGCTGGGGCTCAGCTTGCTTTGACAAGTCTGGCAGGCGCAGAAGGGTTGGATCAGTCAGGCAGACCCCAGCCCGGTTTCTGCTGCAGCTAACTAACTGGTCTGTGCAGCATTGCTCAAGCACCTGGGGGTGCCTTACAGACTTCCCAGCCCAATGCTCTCCTGGCTGAGTGCAGATGACCATACCTGTTTTACAGGGACCTGTGCATTAAGTAAAACTGATCCTGTGTTCAAGAATCCAGCATAACCTCTGACCCTAGGATCAGCTAATTAACGAATAGGTGGGTTGACACAAGCCTGGGGTTGAGGCAGGGGAGGAGGTCTAGCTTAGATCCTAGTCAGTAGGTAGCAGGGCAGAGAGCATTAGGATGAGAGGCCTGTCTAGCTCCCTGCACACACTCATTTTGTAAATATAGATGCTTTAGCCACGAAGCTGGTAAATGAAAGCCCACACCCCACACCCCAACCTCAAAACATCCCCATTTCCCTGTACATCTCTGACCTCAACCATCCCCGGGTCACTGACCTGCCAGCTGAAGTGATCACCACTTCAGGAAGACCCTGGGTTGAGCTGCTCCAGGAGACAAGATGGACAGACAGCTGAGCATCACAGCCCGAACCAATGAGTCAGCGTGGCTTCTCAGAGAGCAGAGCGGTAGGTGGCTGGAACAGAAGGACAGAGGACTGATTGTTTCTGGAGACTTCTTCTCCAAGTGAGACCGTGGATGGGCAGGAGGGAAGGGTACCTTGCAGTTCCTCCACACACTTTCTGACTCATGCTGAATTTTCTTTCCTTTTTTTTTTCCAAAATTAATTTCTTTAAATTGCATACAAAGAAATGGGTTTCATTGTGGCACTTTCATAGACTCTGTTTCATCGGTCTTTCCCCTCCCTCACCTCTCCCTAACCCCTGTGGAGACACCCCTATTGTGATTTCAAGGACATTTATTCTATTGCCATGTTTTTCTTCCCCTTCCCAGCCTTCCTTTATGATCTCTTTCCTCCCTTTCCCTTTGCCCCCTTTTCAGCTTCATGTGATCCAACTCGCTGGACCTTTTCATAGTTTCTTTTTTTTTTTTTTTAAAAAAAAATGTATACTATTTTTATTAATTATTTGAAAATACCATAGATGAAAAGACTGGAATGTAGAAAAGCCTGGGCTTGTTTGGAGTCTCAGAGCAAAGCTGCATTGGCACTTGGGACAAGGCCAGGATTCAACCATTCTACCATTGCTCCCTAGGTTTCAGGCCCTGCAGCCAGCATGGTTTCCACAAGGCCACTTTTTGCTCCTGGGTTACAGAATACGGCTTAGTCCTCTGGTTTTTTAAGAGCTGACTGAAGTCCTGGACAAGTGGCCTCAGGTAAATATTAGATGTTCTGTACTTTGTAGGGGTCAGACCTCAGCAGATTCATTCTGTGGCCCTCTCATGCCTTGACTTGCCCTCAATCTTGTTGGCTCACCCCATGGGAATATGTTCAGTGTCTCCTGGCCCAGGGGCGAGTGCCAACAAAAGAGCATATTCCCCTGTGCTACCCTCCAGATGGGGAATACTCATTAACTTTAATTACTAGGAGGGCACAAGTTCCAGCTAGCTCTGTGTCAAAGTGAGGACATGACATCCAGGAGGGAACTCAATATGGAACTCAGCTGCTATGTCCCAGGAACTGAGCAGTATACCTTCACAGTCTCCTGCTCAGTTGGCTCCAACGTAATTGCATCCTTTTTTGGCACTGATGCAGCCTAATCCAATGTTTATCCTCCATACTTTGGTTGCAGGTAGGTGGTGGCTCTGGACATAGCGAACAAGTGACATTTAGGCAGGGAGTAGTTTCTGGGTTAACCCTGCAACTGATCAAAGCTTGTAGTATCATGTTTGGGGTATAGAAGAGCCAAGCAGAAAAGAGCCCTGCCAGATGCCATGGAAAGTCAGGATGCAGAATAAAGAATACAAACTCAGGAACTGGGAGAAAAGCCTCACAATTGTAGAAAAACCTAGAAATAAGGTAGTCACAACTGTGAGGGTGCATTAGACAGGGCTTGTGTGCAAATTTGCATACTATTCCAGGTCAAACTGGAGATACTCAGAGGGGTCTCTGCCCCTCCTCTCCACTTATGCCTTTTTCTTTGGGGAACCTCAGTTGGACTCATACCAGCATTGGTAAATTTGCTAACATACCAGTCACAACAATTGATATCCCACAAAGCGAGACCTTATTTGCTTGTTTGCTTTTTTAATCATGTAAGTATGAATTCAAACTCAACAAAAAGTTGTATTGTTAACATCTGCTTGGTAGAGAGATGTCTCAGTCAGTAAAGTAAACCTGAAAGCACAAGGACGGGCCTACATTTGGTCTCCAGAACACCATTGTAGGGAGAGCCAGATGTGAAGCTGGCATGCCAGCCTAGTACCTACTTGGTGAGTTTAGAACAGTGAAAAAGAAGAGAAAAATAAAAGGTAGACAAGCTGTGAGGAATGACATCTGATGTTGTCCTCTGGCCTCCAGCTGCATGAACACACATGTGCATTCATACCTGCTCACATACGTGTTTCTCTCTCTCTCTCTCTCTCTCTCTCTCTCTCTCTCTCTCTTCCTCTCTCTCTCTCTTTCTCTCTCTTTCCCTCTCATGCATGTGGCTGGGAATCTGCTTGTGCAGATACATTGAAACATCATCAGAATTGAGAATACATTTCTGGAATTTCATCTCTCGCCGTGTCAATATAAGTCCAGGTCTGTCATGGCTCACATCTGATGGGTGTCTTCAGATGTGTTTGCTTGCTGCTTTTCCACCGCTGCTCTCCTTCTCTGGGAGCCCAGTGGTTACAAGGCAAAACCAGACTTATTTCAGACAGTCCACTAAGGATTATTACTAAGCATTGATGTAAACTAGCTTCACATGACAGCACGTGTTAGTATCAGGAAGTATTGTGAGTGAAATTCCCTCCACCTTCCATCTACTCCATTTAGACACAATGAGCCAGACACAGTTTTGTGGGTCTTGTTTGATTTTGCAGGGCAGGATCTCAGTACCTCAGGTTGTCCTACTGCCTCCACCCTACGAGTGCTTGTATTATAGGCACAAACTACTATATACAGCTGCTGTGTACAACATGCACAGCTGGTGTTTGTACCTTCACATAATCTATTGCCATTAGATTGAGAACCCACTATCGTGACATAATATTTTTATTTTTAAAATTAGGATATAAGGCATTAGTTACCATGACATTTGCAAACCAAGTGTGTTTTAGTGGTTCTCCTCGCCCTCTCTCTCCACCCCTGCTGTCCCCATACCTCACTATAGCTCCTCCTTCAGCAACTGTTTTTTCATGAGCTATGTGTGTATCTGACCACTTATGATCCTCTTTTGACATCTGTCTCAATCTTATTCACTTCCTAAAATCCCTACTTTCAAAACACTGTGAGCATGCGGATCTGGGGTCAGAGTTCAACATGGGGCAGTGAGTTGGTGGAGGGCACTGCCACCTTAAACCAGGGCTGGGTCACCCCTTCTGGCCTCCAGATGACAGTTCATGTTTGGCCTCTTCCCTCCAGGCACGATAGGCAGAAATGAAGGTATTTAAAGAGCTTGCCACTTGCCACCAAAGGGATCAGCAGCAGGCTGCAGCGACATTGTGAATTCATGCAGGGCCACCCGAATCAGCGTTGGCCATGAGCATTAATCAGCTTGATCTATAAATAGAAGCAGAACCATTATGGAAGGTGACCTGTCTGAATCACCTCCCCAGCTGACAAATTGCTTAAGTGGATGGCATTTACTCAGGTCAGAGGGAACCAATCACAGTGTCTAGTGGGAGGGTACTTGGTTGCCTCACTCCTCTATCAGAACACTTAGTTGGGCTGTCAGGATGGTGCTAGTGCTTGGTAGCTGATGGTGGAAGTCACGGTGACCATCAGGGCTGGGAAAAGCATGGCTGGAGGAACTAACGGAACTCAGTACTGGGTTTAGGATTTAGCTTCAAATGTCTGAACATCTCTAGTCTTTCAGAAGCCTCTGAATCAAGAATGCAGCATGTCACAGCACCGTTTCTGGTAGGAGAAAAGGCTGTTTCTGCTAATAGCACAAATGGTCATTGTACCATACTTTTAGCCACCACACCTGTTCTGTTGTGAGACTCTGTAACATGGCACTTGTGCTGTTGGTTTCCAAGATTCCCCTTGTCATTCCACACACACAGCCTCCAGCCCCTGAGCAGTTCTCTCCTAACAGCTCACAACTTCCTAGACTCTTACTATTAAGCTTCTAAGGATTATGTTCCTAACATACTCCATGTACAGAACTGAGAGTACCTGAGTTGTCACCCTGGAGTGGCCCATAGCTAAAGATGGATATTGTAAATTTGGGGAATGCAGATTCTAGGCTTGGGTGGAGACAAACTTTGTTATGTAATTTAAACATCTTGGTGCCTTGGCTCCAAGAGTGTGAGAATGTCTTTCTCCTGAAGCTACATATTTACTGGGCTTCTTGTTAACTTCCCACAATCCCATGGCAGTTTCTCATGGAGTACACTAAGATTAAACCCCATGCATCAGTTGTCTCAGAGACTGCTTTGACAGTCAGCTGGCCCAAAAACAGACAGACATTCGTTTCTTTTATTTTTCCCATACTGAGATGTCAAACTCCCACTGAAAGCCAGAGTAGGAACAGAATGTGTTTGTGATGCTCAAGTGAGTTAGACCTAATCTTTGCCCTCAAACATTTCAGCCTACCACACTGAGGGGCAAAATTTGAAAGAATTATGACATTGACAGCTGAAAACCATGCTTTCTCGAAAAGGCTAAGGATGGAATCAGACAATCTTTTGATAATATTGAAAAAGTTAGACACACCACTCATGGGTCCCCACAGCCATCTCAGCAGTTGTCAGGGTCAGAGAAGAGAGTGTCCTGAAAGGAGGCTTGGAGGACCCTTTGGTGTAGTGGACTGAATTTCCAGGACAGTCATAGGAGAGACACAGTATTTTTGAGATAACATAGCAACAGAATCACAGCCAGTTTAGGCTAAAATGGACAGAATGGAATAAAATTCTGCATGCTGATGAAAGATATGCTACTCTCAAGACAAAGAGGAAGGAGCTGGGAGATCAGCCTTAGCACAGAGAGCAGAGTGTATGTGTGTAAAGGGAAAACCCTAACTAGACAAAAACAGAATCTTAGGGTTTGGAGACTGCTGAAGTTTTTCTGATTGGATTGTGAATTTTCTCGGGACTGATGACTCCTTTTCCCCTTCCATTTGTTTTTTTTTCTTTTTTCTTTTTTGAAATGAGAAAGCATTTAACAGCTATTTGGTGCCAGTCACACCACTATATTTTTGGAGATAGTAATTTGTTTTCCAGGCCCATAGATAGAGAGGAATTTTCCCTGAGGTGGCTCATACTGAATCTTCACCCTCGTCTTACAGGGATGATGCGATTTGGGACCACAATTTATGCTGCAGTGAGCTGAAAGTTTGGAGGATGTTGGAATAAAATGGATATACGTAGGGACAGCATGAGTCTTTGAGGCCAGAGAGTGGACTGTGGTAGGTTGAATGTTACTTTTCACAAATTCATAATATAATCATTTGAAGGATTTTGAAGAAACTTTGAAGATGTGATTATGTCAAGGATATATTATTCTAAGTTGCTCTAAGTAATCACAAGTATCTTATGTATGAGGCAGAGGGAGTTTTGGCCATAGTAAAGGAGAAGACAAGGTGACCACAGCCAAGACTGATGTGGCCAGGAGCCAATAATTTCTGGCAGTTTCTAGAAGTAGAAGAGACAAAGAATGGATTTTCCCCAGAACTTCCAGAAGTAATCTAATACCTTGGTTTTAGTCCATTTAAGGTGCATTTTGGACACCTCATCCCCATAACCATAAATACATACTTTTGAATTATTTTAACTCATAGTAACTATCTTACAGGCAATGGGAAACTATAAAGGGAGTCTTGCAAAGGTCTTAGAACAGCATAACTTTTATTCACAGTCCTTACTAACTTGTCTTTGAGACGTCTTTCCCTATCACAGTGGCAGTCATTTGTGAGCTATTTTAGGGAAGACTCTGCCCATTTGTCACTGTTTCTGTGTGGTTACAGTAAGCAGTCACTGTCTGCTTTAGTTCTGCTTTGGTTTGGAACAGGGTTTTACCATGTAGTTAAGTCTGGCTACTTCTTTTGATCGCTATGTCTAGTCTGTAAAAGTCATAAGCTATCCCTGCACTGTTCCCTTAAGCTTAAAGAAATGGGAGCAAACTAGCCCAGGGCATGTGAGAAAGAAAGAGAGAGAGAGAGAGAGAGAGAGAGAGAGAGAGAGAGAGAGAGCACACAGAGAGAGACACACACAGAGAGACACACACAGAGAGACAGAGAGACAGAGAGACAAAGAGAGACACAGAGAGAAAGAGAATGGTGTTTGCCTACCTGATGAAGATTGACTCACTGGCATATAGTCAGAAAAACTGCATCTTAAAATTGAACCAAGGGCCAAAATGAGGGAAGAAATTGTGCACCAGCTTTGGGCATGAGTGGTGACAGATAATGCCAACCATACAACTGGAGAAAGAGTGAAAGAAATTGCACAGTTAAGAAAAGCCTTAACCAAGGTACCATCAAGGTTGTAGCATCTAAGTGGAGGTATGGATTCTTGCTAGTGCAGCTTTATCTAACCCTCCTTTTGTGCTGGTCCATCAGGTTGTGGTGCTCTACCTCTTTTGATGGCAATATTGGCAAGCCAGAGTAAGACTACCAGGAAATATCCTGAAAGGCTATGAGAGAAGAGCTAGGTGATGATCTTGTTTGGCCTTGCACTAAGTATCCCTCCCCTTCAAGCCACCTTGGGGAACTCTTGTTCCTTACAGAATCACTCTCACACATAACATTCTTACTCTTAGTTGATGGGACACTGAACTGTCCTACAGATGGACATTACCCTCTCCCTAAACAAACATAATGAAAAATTCTACACAATTGTGCCACAGTGTCATGTAAGAAAAATACACACCATGGAGATACCTGTTCGTGGGTGCAAATCTTGTGTGCATTGATGGAGGACTTTGAAAAAGGGCAAATCTTCCTGTCTGCAAAATAAGACAGGTTCATCTTTGGAGGTGTTTACAGAAGGTTAAGAGCTGCCCTTCCCTAGCCTACACTTTCTCAGTCTCCCACTAGCCTAAGAATAGAATGTCTATTAGAAAATTCTGGTGAATTTGGGCTTGACAGGCATGCTGGTCTCCTCTGAGCCTTCTTTCTTGTTGAGCTTTGCTACCTGGGCTGACGCAAGTATGTATCTATGTTTCATGGATTTACCTGGCTGTGAGGCCCCTGCTCTACTTAGCTCACATAATTGATGTGTACCTAGGATCTGTATTCTCTTGTTGGCTCTAACCACACACCGATGCCAGTGGTCCTCAAGTTTCTAATGCTGCCACCTTTTCATACAGTTCCTCGCGCTGTAGTGACCCCTGACCATAAAATTATTTTGTTGCCACTTCACTGAAATGTCACTACTGTTAGAAATCATAATGTAAATATCTGACATGTGATTCCTACAGGAGTCATGACCCACAGGAGGAGAACCGTTGCCCTACGCCATCTTTCTCTTGTTCAGTCTTCAGTCTAAGATCCAGCTTGGCTTATGTGTTCACTGCTAAGAACATTCTTCTGGTATGTAGCTAGTGGTATCTCCTGCCAGTGTTTCCCACTGAAAGGGAGAGGACATCCACAAAGTCACACCCCACACCTATGCTATGATGACACACACGAAGGCTGAGTTCTGTCCATGACTGGCTCTTATGCCTCTTAGGCCTTCAACTTTTAACACCACCGAGAGCTTTTCTGCCCCTGAAGTTGAAAAAAACCTGATGCAAATATATCTTCTGACAACAAAGGTCATCTACCCCAGAATCTAATTATACTTATACGAGGAGAGAAAAAAATAGAAGGAATATTTTAAAAGTTAATGAACAGTTCCCTGTGCTGAAGAAAGAAAGCCTTACGTCTTTTAGAAAGATCAAGCAATTCAAAACGCTTTAGAGGGAGAGACTCCATTCTTCCTGGTGATAGCTCATTTCCAAAGACAACCCTGTCATATATAAAAAGATATAAAAATAAAGGAGAAATGGGTTATCTATAGAGGGGAAAAATCTCATTCCTAGGGTCCTGTAGACTTTCTACAGTTAACATGTGAGGAGAGCATTCACAGGGCGCTGAGGAGAAGATTCAGCGCTGAATGGGACTGTGCACCAGTGAGAGGAACAAAACTCACTTCTTCAGACAGGAAAGGATCTTAACTATTCATGCATGCTAGACAGACACAACCCTCATAGCAACAGCAACAAATTCTGTGACGTGATACTTCTGCCACTGGAACCAAATAGAAGTGAGGAGTTCAAAAGCAGTAAAGACATGGGAGAATGAAAAAAAATCAACAACTCATGCAGCCAATTATAACAATTTGAAGCTACAAGTGCTAAAACTAGTTTTTGAAATGCTTCGTAATACTTTGCTTCTTCAATTTCATATTATTATGACAAAAATGTGTGAGCGAGTGGTGACAGGACATTAGGATTATTTTTATATTGTTTGGTAATGCCGGTGAATATTATTTTAAAGGTATGATTAGAAAAGTGTAAATTGCAAAAGACGTTTAGACATGTAGTGACGTATCTTGTATATATCTGTATCTACTAGTTGTATAAAGCAATGAGTTTCACAACGACATTTTTATATACACATGCAGTGTACTTTGATCTTGTTCATACTCCATTACTCTCTCCTGCCTTCCCTGTCTTCTCCTGCTTCATCCCTTTCAGGTCCCTAATCGTCCCCTTTGACTGTCGTGACACTTCAGCTCTCAAGTTTTACATATGAAAGAAAACTTTTGAAATGTATTTTTCTGAGTTTGGCTTATTTTGTTTAGTATGGTGATTTCCACATCTCCATCCCTTTTCTTACGTATAAAGCAATTTCATTCTTTATGGCAAACTGAAACTCTAGTTATCAATAAACACTACATTTTCTTTATCCTTTTATCCCTACAACAGAGAAAACGTGAGTGCTCAGGCTGACCCGTGTCTTGTCCACTGTAAACAGTGCAGCACTAAGCCTAGATTTCAAGTGTTATCTACTGCATGCTGACCTGGGTCCTTTCAGGTACATAGACAGGAGTATCGTAGGCGGCTCATGAGGCAGTTCGTTTTTAATTTATTTTGAGGAACCACTATACTGGTTTGCATGGCCACTGAATAACTTATTTTCCCAACAAATAGTATATGAGGATTTTTTTCCATGAATGCTTGCAAACATTTGTTGTAGTTTTCTCTATAATGGACATTATAACTATAATGAGATGGAATATCGATGTAATATTTATTTTTACTTATTTATTCTGTTTGGTTACTTTTTTTTTGAAACAGAATGTTACTCTGTACCCCAAAATGGCCTGGAACTTACCAATTGCTCTAGGTTGGCCTCAAACTTGTCCTGTTCTCCTGGCTTCAGCCTCTAAATGCTGAGATTACCAGTGTACCCCACCATGCCCCTGCTCCAATGTAGCTTTGCTTCACATTTCCCTGATGGTTGACGTAATAAATGTTTTCTTTATGTATTGATCAAACGTTTCAGGTTCTCATCATTTCACTTGCCCCTGCCGCTGACTTTTTATATTGATGACTACTGACTCTTTTGGTGTTTAGCTTTTTGGAGTTCTTTATACATTATGGATATTAATTGCCTATCAGATGAATAGCTGGTAAAGACTTTCTTCCATTATGTTAGCAGTCTTTCACTCTGTTATTTCCTTTGCAGGGTAGAAGTTGTTTAAATCAATATAAGCCTATTTGCCAGCTCTTGCAATGATTTCCTGAGCTCCTGGAGTTCTTTTCAGAAAGTCTTTGCCTATACCTAGATCTTAAAGCATTTTTTTTTTTTTGTAGTTGCAAAGTTTCAGGTGTTACTTTAAGGTCAGTTTGAGTTGCTTTTGTACAGACAGAGAGATGAGGCTCCAGTTTCATTCTTTTGCATGTGGATATCCAGTTTTACCAGCACTGTGTGTTAAAAGAAGCCATCTCTTTTCCAATGTTTGCTTTCAGCACCTTTGACAAGGCGACTGTAACCGTGTGGACTTGTTTCTGGGTCCTCCAATCTGTTCTTTCCCATGGTCAACATGTCTGTTTTATGCTCCTGCTACACTGCTTTACTCACTGTGGCTCTGTAGCATTGTTAAAGGCATACACCTCCAGCACTGCTTTGGGTCTTTTGTGTTTGCATATGAATTTTAAGGCTTCTCCCCCTATTTCCTTGAAAAAATTAGTTGGAGCTTTAAAAAGATTTATTTGCTTATTTTTATTGATGTGTGAGTACGTGCATGTGTTTATGGGCAACATGTATGCTGTGTGGAGACCAAAAGAGGGTGTCAGATCCATTGAAACTGGAGTTCTAGTTAGTGACAAGCCACCCAAAGTGGGTGTCGGGAACTCAACTCAAGTTCCTTCCAAGAGCAGTTTATGATCTCTGAGCAATCTCTTCAAGCTTTCATGTCATTTGGTTTTAAGGGGCTATAATGAAACCATGAATCTTATTAAGTGACGTGGCCATTTTAATTATATTAATTTTGTTGAACAAAGGAAGTATTTCTAGGGCAGTGGTTCCCAACTTAAGGGTTACAACCCTCTTGACAAACCTGCGTCTCCAAAAGCATTTACATTATGATTCATAGCAGTAGCAAAATTACAGTTCTGAAGTAGCAACAAAAATAATTTTATAGCTGGGGGTCATTAAAACACAGGGAACCCTATTGAAGGTTCTCAGCATCCGGAAGCTTGAAAACCGCTGTTCTAGAGTCTGCATCAATGCCTTTCTTTGTAGTTTTCATTGTTTTAGAAGTCATTAACCTCATTGATTATATCAATTCTTAGAAATTTTATTTGATTTGTTGTGGTTGTTGTGAATACACTTGTTTTACTTCTTTCTTTGTTAGTGAGACAGTTTTTGGTGAATTGAAAAGCTACTGTTTCTAGTATGTTTATTTTTACTCTGGTACTTGGCTGAAAAGTTTTATTCACATATTAGAATTTTCTGGTGAGGCTTATAAGGTCTGAAATCACAGAATCAGCAAGCAGGGATGTGTGGGCTTAGCACCCCTTAGTGGTACTCCATTTCACTGTTTCTCCTTCCTTATGGCTCTGGCCAAGATTTTGAGTGCGATTGAATAAGAGTGGCAACAGTGGCCATCTTTATAACATTCCCAGTGTTAGAAGAACTGTTTTCAGTTTTCTCCCTACTTAGTATAATACTAGTTAGTTTGTTATATACCATCTTTATTATGCTGTATTAATTTCATTTTGTTGTTGTGATAAAATTCCATGGCCAAGACAATTTAAGTGGAAAGAGTTTGTTTGGACTTATGTTTCCAGGGGGAGGGTTCATAAGGTGGAAGAAGCATGGAGGCAGGCAGCTGTAGCAGGAAGCTGAAAGAGCACATCTTCAACAACAAACACGAAGCAGGCAGAGTTAAGTAGAAGTCGGCAAGGCTACAAACCAAAGCCCATCCTCTAGCATGGTTCCACTGACTAAAATTCCCATAACTTACCCAAACTGTGACACCACACAAGACCACACATTTAAATATCTGAGCCTATAGGGGTCATTTCTCATTTAAGCACACTCAAACATATAAAAATGCAGGAGCCTTTGTGGTTTGATGATAAGACTCTCTTAGGATAGCTCTTTGCTCCAGCACCACTGAACAAACCAGAAAATAATGCTATTTTTCCCATTTGCATCTGCCTGCTACACAGATATTAGGCCTCTTGTATTAAACTGTATTTTTGCAGAGTGCTAGACTGTACACCTTCAGAGGTGTTTTGCTTAAAGCTCTATGGAGAGGACCTCTTCTCTTCGCTATAATGTTGCTATGCCTATGTTACATATTATTGTTTCTTAGAAAAATTGAAAGTCCATTCTGGGTTTTACCTGGTCTTTGTCTACCAGCTGCTCTTCAGCATCTTCTATACTGCCCACCTCTGCCCATATCTGGTACCTTTGTTTTAATCTCTTAGAGATGGGGAAATGTGCTGAGTGTCTGCCATGTCATCTTTTATCCCTGCTAAAGGACATTCCCATTGCCTGTAGAGATTATTCATTCTGCTCAGACGCCCACAGAAAAATGATTTAATATACATTTACAAAGAATATTCACAAAAGTATACATGAATTCTAAAAAGTTTAAATTTTATGGGCAGCCATTCTAACCACAAAGAATAAAATAAATAGACAAACTGATACCTTTATGATTCAAATGTCATTAAAATGATTATTGGGTTAATGATAGGGTGTAGTTACAGAATATTTAGAAACTCACTCTATGAGACTAGGATTTTGTAAAACCTATAAGGTGAGATGAGTGACAGTTGTTTACTATATTTAGAGACAAAACTGTGATGTTCACCAGAGAACAAGAGGAAACAAATGCAGTGAAGCAAAGACTCAACCGAAGAACATTAAACAGCACCAAGGGCATCTGGAAGATAAGGCTAGCAGAGTTAAGAGTTAATAATTGATAAAGCAAATCAGCTGAATTAAAAACAAGCCCTACAGCAGGTTCTTTGTTAAAGTTTGAATCTAGACAAATTTGAGATAAGTTTACTCTAGAAGAGAAAAACCAAATAAATACCCCTAGGAAGGAAATATTATATATATATATATAATATATATGTATATGAGTATATATGTATGAATATATATAAATATATATGAGTGATTAATAAAAACCCTAATGAGCTGATTCTGTGTAAAACTCCACCAAGACAGAGGAAAACATCAACAATGATGCTTTTCCAGAAAAAAAAAATAAGTGATCAAAATTGAATGAAAATCCCAAATTAAACAACTATATGAACTGTTTGTCCTGAGTGTTTCCTTGCAATGAGTTGGATTAAGTCCCAGCAGGTGGGTCAAGTCCAAGTCCATGAACTGACTATCATCCTGCAAGGATCCTGGGCTACCCTTGGATCAACTCTGAATCAAGGTCACTCATTCTTGTTCTGGAAACACTGGGGTTGTACGTGCACTAGACATAATTCTCCTCACAGGTCCTAAAGCACGAGCAACATATTTCCTGCTTCTATTTCTATTGAACTGCTGTGCTAGGGCACCTATTTTGAATATTTGGCTTATGACTAAAGCACCACAGGGTACTTATTTATAACCAAAGGTCTGATCACTTCCAGATGGAGTGTCCCTTGAAGACAAAGGCTGGCCTGGAAGAACTCAGAAGACAACTAGGAAGTTGGCTTCAGTCTCATCCTCATAGTTCTGCACAGTGTTCCTTCAGTGTATATTTCGGAATCCCAGTTTTCTTTAGCTCTCTTCCACGACTCCTAATGTCACAGCACCATCCATCTGCTTACCCATTTGAGCTACATTGCTGGAACAGTAGCTGGCTTTCAGAATGGCTGAATTCAGACCTTTCCCAGAACTCACAGCATTAGGAATTTAGAGCAACTACTCTTTTTTCTTCTTTTCCATTAATTAATTAATTAATTAATTAAGTCACTTTGCATCCCAATTGCAGGCCCCCTCTCCTCCCATTCTCCATCCCCTTCTCCTTTAAGAAGGAGGAGATCCTCCTAAATACCAACCCACCCTGGCACATCAGGTCACTGCAGGACTAGGCACATCCTCTCCCACTGAGGCCAGACAAGGCAGCCCAGTTAGGGAGACAGGACCCACAGGCAGGCAACAGAGTTGGGAACAGTCCTTCCTCTGCTCCAAGAAGAATTTCTCTTTACCTAAGGCAATGAATGGCTTTTCTCCCTGTGATAATTCCGTTACTGGGTTTTCATAGCTCTTTCATCCTTCTGGATTTTTGTTTAGGGAACTATGGGCTGAAACAAACTTCTATATTTTCAGTCCTTCAGAGAAAGAAGAGGACGATCAGTTAAGTCTTCACTTCCAGGGTCCCTTTTGTGTATGTTCCTGGATCTTTCTGGCATCTTTCAAAATATGGTCATTAATGTTTATGTCTCAGAAAGAAATGGTAAATTCCATCTCCTTGTATGTTCATCCACATAGAGAACCAAGATGATATGTTTTTAAGTCTGTGTTTATCTCACCTTTCACTGAAAAACTTTGAAGACAGTGTCTCCATTCTCCAAGGCTCTACCACACTCCATAGAACATATATATTCTGACTTTGTTCATACTAGACACAGGGCAAAAGCATGCTGGTTTTTTTTTTTAATAGTACTTTCCCTACATTTACCAGATCTTTTCTGCAAGCTAAACTGAGATTCTACATTCCTGTAAATGGTCAAAAGCTAAAGTTTTGTAAGTTAGGGAAGAGGTACTTGTTGGGCCATGGAAGGGTATCCTGGTTCTTGGGTTGTGGGTTCGGCCATGTTCCCAGAACCCAGGCTCCTGACATGAGGCCTAATCTCCATTCCACCTTTACCCTTCAGTCATGTACACAGATGGGCTGTGAGAAGCAGCTGGGTGTTTGGTTGAGCATGAGTTTCAGAACCTGTATCAGACAGCAGGAGTTCACTCTGCTCCCAGGCCCTGGTTCTTTTTCACTTAGCTTCAGTCCTCCAAAAACCCCTCCCACAGAGAGAGGTTTATGACCTATGACCGGAACAGCCCCCAGGCCCTAGAGAGATTTACATACTAATGAGGTACTGAAGACCAGAGCGTGGAGCTGACTAAGCATTCCTCCCCAGCCCCTCCCCCCTTTTCCCTTCCCTATTTCACTCAGGCATGGCCTGGGTTTTGTGGGGTATGAATTCAGATCCATCCACCATCCTCCATACCAATAAACCGGTTTTGGAAACCCAAGGACTTCCTTGTGTGTTGGGGCCACGCCATGAGGAACAGTGAGGAACTGTGGAGAGGTTTTTAGTTAATGAGCAGCCGGGCCTAACTTCCAGCTGGAGGAACCCAAATCGTTCCCAGCCGACTACCCATAACATGGCGGGAGGAACCCTGGGTTCCCCAGCCATATTTTTCCCACAGGTACTTCTTGCTTCAAGACAATCTTTGGTTTCCATGCATTGAGATCTTTACCATTCCTTCTTAAACTTTACAACTGCTAAGTGGCAGCAGGGCAAACCAGCTGACCCATCCTTCACTGTCATTGCAAAAGCGATGTGGATTGTTTACGGATCATCCGTCTTTCCATATAGAACTAGAAACAATCAGATCAGTTACTGCAGCGAGGGATTTAAGAGAATCGGGCTAAGTCAGAACAAGGGACCTGATCAAGAATCTCCATATGTTCCCACAGGGAACCAGAACTCTGGCAGAGCAAAAAACCTGATCAAGTATCTCCGTATGTCCCCACAGGAAACCAGCACCCTGGGGCTCTGGTTGCTGATGCAGCTGAAAGGTCTGGAGTTCCCCAAAGGGGACCCCACTAGGGTCTCAGGATTGTGCGCACCCAAAGGACACACGAAAGACCAACTTGCTGCAAGAACACGAGGTAGTTTAATGGCGGAACGTTCCGGGCCGACACGTGTCTCAGTGTAGGAGACAGAGGTATCGGCCTCGTGGCTCCGGGATTTAGGGTAAATATAAGCTTGGGGTGGGGAAAAGGAGAAGTTTTCGCGCGGGTGCACACGATTGGTTGTTTTCCGATTCTTGAACATCAGTAGGTTGAACAGGTCCATGGGGGGGGGGGGTGTAGTTCCTGCAGGCGGATGTTTGTCTCTCGTATCCGGGGAGGGTGCAGTTCCTGCAGGCGGATGTTTGTCTCTCGTATCCGGCCTATTCCTCAGATGACTCAGCAGCTCTTTGTCCTGTAACTCCGAATTCTTTGTTAACTGATTAACTGTAGGCTGCGGCTTCAGCTACTCAGGTTAGGGAGAAGGAATCTACAGAGCCTGTATATATTTTATAAAATGGTCTTTATAATTTTTCACTCTACACAGCAACTTTCTAAGACATTGACAACTCAGTGGTTTGGTTTCCTTGACTTGGTTCCAGAAGCACAGAAAGTAGTTTCTACCACCAGGACACAAGAAATAATTTGTTCCTTCTCTGTCCTTTTCTTTCTCCCTCCTTCCCTTCTTTTCTCCCTCCCTCCCTTCTTTTCTTCCTCCCTCCCTCCCTCCCTCCTCTCCTCCCTCCCTCCCTCCCTCCTTTCCTTCCTCCCTCCCCCCTCTGTCTCTTCTTCCCTCCCTCCCTCTCTCCCTCCCTCCCTCCCTCCCTCCCTCTCTTTCTTCCTCCCTCCCTTCCTCCCTTTCTTCCTTTCTCTCTCCCTCCCTTTCTTCTTTCCTTCCTTCCTTTCTTCCTTTTTTACATTCCCCCCTGTACACCAGTCACAAGCTGGGCCCCTCTGTCACTGCAGGGTGAACAGCAACAAATCAAGCTTTGGCAATAAAGGAAAAGTCTACAAGATTGAGTCAAGCCTTCCAAGAATCAAGTTCAGAGAAAATCCAGAGAGAATCCTTGTTTCATCCATGATGTTGTATGTCTTTCTGTAAATGATTTTGGTAAAGTTAAGGCAGTTTCTATTCACAGGCTGTTATGTAGCAAGTCTCATTAATCTTTTCCTTTATTGTTTATGCTGTTTGTGACTGCTTAACTCTTTTCTTGCCCTGATATTTTAGGTGTGTTCTATTTGCACATTTCAGAATTTTGAAACATGATCTTTCACATTCAGGCTTATAGTGCATCTGGAATTGATTTTCATGGAGGACCTTGGCTATCTGTCTTCCTATGTACATCAGCAATCGTCTCTTCCTGCTTATTGACTACTCTGTGCTTTCCTTCATGATTTATAATGCCATTTCCAGCTCATATCTCCACAGGCATCCATTTCTCGATGCTTTATCACTTTGAATTTGTTTACTGTCTACATCTGAGCCAATTCCACAGTCTCGAGTTGCATTAAAATGGCATTATCATGCATCTTGAGGTATGCTGCTCTTACTTCCTTTTGTAGCTTCCATTCAAACATTTCCTAGCTCCTCACTGCGTATAGGCTAGGAGGATCTTATTAAGTCAATGAAGGCCTCTATAGAGATGGTGACTGGACTTGCATTGAAATTATAATTCAATTTTTAGTAAATTATTATGTACATGATATATTTTTTTGTGTGCATGAGAAGGTATTTAGACTTTTCTGTCAATTAATTATGCTTTATAATTTTCTTCATAAGAAAACATTTTTCCTGTTTATTACAAAATATTTTGTGTTTTGGCATTGATGTAATCAGTAACATCATTTTTCTTTTTACATTTTATAGACTGTCTTTGGTATATACCAACAATACAGATTTCTATACATGTAAGCAATGGGCTGGCAAGGTGACTCAGTGTGGAAAGGTGCTTGTCACCAAGCCTGACAACCCGAGCTCAATCCCCGGAATCTCCATGGTGGAAGGAGAAAACAACTCCCTTGCCTCTGGCCTCCAGACAGGCACCTTGGTATGCGTGCACTCTTGGCCTGTGTATGCATGTGCACATGAGCCCATGTGCAATAACAATTACTTTTGAGCATAGATGCAAGTGGCATTTGGACTGTCAGTTCTGTTAGCTCTTCCCTAAGCTAACCCTGGCTGGCTTAGGGAAGAGCTTTACAGACTTTCTTAGCTGCTCTCTGACCTGCATTACTTCTATGCCTGGTCTTACTTCACATACAGATGTTGAGGTCTTTTTTAATATTAAGTTTAATATTGTATATTGTTTTAATATAAAAATTTAATAATATAAATATACATTTCTATTTAAAATAATAATATAAAATATAAAATTTTAATAATAAATTTTAATGTTAAGAGGACATATGTTTTAGCAGGAAACAAGACAATAAAGTCAATGAAGGCTTGCAAACACATCAGGACTTTTTTTCCTAAAAAGTGGTCCTTCCCCCATGTTTTCTTCTGCTCTCCTGGCTCTGTCAGAAGCCTCTCAGACCATGCTAATTAGTTCAGACAGGAAGCAGTTTGACACATGAGCCTTCAGTGGTCAACAAGCCTTTTGTGTGTGAGAGGAACTAATTCCAAGGCTGGACTGCATCAGTCTCTTCTGTACCCAGGGCAGAGTTCTCCAGGCTCTCTTTATTCAAAGTAAGAGTAGGCTCTTACTTTGAGTAAAAAAAAGGCTCTCTTTACTCAAAGTCTTTCCCCAGAGGTCAGAACCCAAGGGTTTGTGGCTATTCTCCTGGGTACAGCACTCTGTTCCTCTCCTGATGGGTCTGCCTTTGACATTGTCTAGTGTTCACCTGCTGATGACCTCTGTAACCCTGCCTGCTCCCCTGACTGTGCAGTTGAGAACATCCTAACGTGTTGCTAGTGTTGCTCCGGCTTTGTATCTATTATTTTCTTAATTTACCAATTTCACCAGGATGTAAAGAGAGAGGAACAAGTAGTTTATTACCCTTTAGAGATGAGCAGGCTGCCCCCTTCTTTTTGCTCTTCTGCCTATTAACTTGTCTGTTCTTCATATCTTATTCATGGAGATAGTGGCTTATTGAATTTTATTGCATGCACACAGCAGACACTTTAAAAATGTTTACTTCTGTTTGGGGAAATCCATCATTCCTCCATGTTTCCCTTGACTCCTGAGTTCTAGCTTCTTCCTTAATGTTATGAAGAAAAAAAAAAGCAAGAAACTGGTGTACAAGGAGTATGTTCATGTTCCTTTAATGCACAAGGAAAATGCACCTGCACTTCTTACAGCAGACTTAATATCCTTCTCAGGTTTACAGGCACTCATTTTTCTGGGTTGTTGAAGGAAACTTATTATTAATGCTGCAGACTCCTACAATTAAAAATCTCGTTTCAGAGTAAATGATCACAAGACTTTTAAAAACTATTTTTTTTTAACCAAGGTTGAGTTCAGTTCTCCATTCTTTAGACTTTCTGGGTCCTATCTCCCCTCCGTACTTACCTTCCAGCAGATGTGTGGTTGTATGGAGTGTCATTATGCCCTTGTGATGTGGTGATGAGCATTTTGAGATCTATACAGAGTGTTTTGGGTCTGTACTGGCTTCTGATCTCTGGTAGGATGACTGCTGGATGTGTCTGGTCCATCTGACCTTTTGGAAGTAGTGCATTGTCTGTACTTGTTTCTAATTCCTCACCAAGGCTATCCCTTCATCCTAACACTGAAGCCTCTCTGGTCTCCCATAGCATATTCCAGGATGGCTGGATGAGTGATGTCTGGGTGCCTTACTGGCTGTGCACAGACAGATGGAACCAAGAACACAAGCTCAGGTGTGTTTATCTCATCACCTCCACTCCATTCTTCTTGTACATGCTAACTATGGTTTCAACATGTCCACAGCCCTGCAGCTTCCTCTGTGCGATGCTCAGTGAGTGAGCCCTGGTTTTACACCTTCGAACTCTTCACACGAGCCTGGATATTTTGAAAGCCCTAGTGTGGGCTAGAGTGAAGCTGGGGAAAGAGATTGTGTTGTTTCATATCTTTTCGTTTTGTGTTCCCCTTCTATTTATAAGTCTCCCAGGTTGGAATGGACAGGTTTTTAGACTTTCTAGATCTACCGTCTAACAACTGATGCTTTCCTTGACCTGTGGTGACAGGCTCACATTGAGGTAAACACAGAATCAGGAAGTGTTAGAAACCTTTAAAACAGTCCATCATTATAATGATATCTAACTGTATAGCAGAGACACTCTGTTTGAACATGTCATAGTATTGTATGGGCTGCATGTAGTGCCTGTAAGGTCCTGATCACATGATTAAATCATATCCAAGTCCATAATTGGTGAGAAGTTAGTGAAAACTGTAAGAATTTATTCACTGGCAAGCTTGAAATATACTACCATGGGTGACAGTATAGTGACATCCACTCTTCCAAAGAATGAAGAAACTGATCTTAGATATTCTACTGCCAACTTAGGCATATAAAAATACCAACCATCTTCTTTTTTAGGATTTTAAAAGCAGTATTTTGTCTTGACTACAAACTTCTACATAGTAGGAAAATACTGATGACATAGATATAAAACTTTTTGTTTGACATAAGTGCAAATGGATATTTTGGAGACTCTATGTCCTATATCTTATGCATTTTTGTGAGGCCAACCTTCTTGGTCCAGCCAAAGCATACTAGAACAGAAATATAGTGTGGTATTCAGAATTATTCTAAGGACTTGAACTTCTAGGCTTAGAAGTTATTTCCTCTATAGACCCCAAATCTGTTGACTCATTCTAAAATAGTTTTCTAGAGTTCTCGGGTCAGTAGGATTACATAAGGTAAAATCAATTCTGTTTCCAAATCTGCAGCAAAGTAATTGCAGATTGCATCCTGCTGGGCTGGCAGGCCCGATGATTGTTTCTAAAAGCCTCTGGTGATGTGGGTGTTACCACCATTAGCAAGAAGGAGGACTTTCAGTTCCTATCTCTTAAATATTCATAGCCTCCTAAATGTCACAGACATGAGCACATGCTTACACACTTCTGTTGAGAAAAATGTCCAAGATTTTAATGAGGCCAAAGGTTCACAGGTCTTCCTATGTCCAGCTAGGTGCGGCTGTGACTAACGGCTTTGAGGTCATTTGAATTTCTGTCCTGTCCTTTATTTAACTTGCTATTCATTATTGATTAGAATATTACATAACTCCAAGAGGAAGAGGCAACTTGGAGAATGCTGATAGACGTCAAATGATTATCGCCTTATACAACACAAAGACTTTTGTCTGGTTGTTATTATCCTTGGGACAGTAAAGTGGTCTCAATATAAATTACACATCTACTGGCCTTCCTTTCTGCATTTATTCAGACTCACTTTCTATACTTTTTTTTTTTTTTTTTTACAACTATCTTGGTCAGTCTGGGTTGCTACAACGAAACCATCATGGGTGGCGTGTAAACAACAACCACATATTTCTTCCTCTTTTTGAGGCTGGGGAATCAGAAATCAAAGAAAAGACAGGTTGGTTGTCGGTTGAGGACCTGTTGTGTATAGGCATCAATTTTTGGTGTGGCCTTTTATAAAGGAAAGAGAAGTGAAACTTTATGAGACTCTAATCCTCTCTCTTTCTTTCCACCTGTCTGTCCTTTTTTCTTGGGTAGCAAACCTAGGGCCTAATCCACTGTATCATATCCCCAGCTTTTATTATTTATTTATTGCTTTTAAATTTAATTTATGTGTATATGTGTTTTGTTTGCATGTTTATCTACCACATGCATGTAATGCCCGTGGGAACCAGAAAAGGGCATCTGGGACTGAATTCAGAGACAGCTGTGAGCCTCTTGTGGGAGACAGGATTGAACCTTGGTCCTCTGGAAGAACAGCCAGGGCTCTCAACCACTGAGCTATCTCTTCAGGCGGCAGCGGTATCATCATCATCATCATCATCATCATCATCATCATCAACCACTTCTACTACTTTTCTTTTACTTCTCCTCCTCTTCCTCCTCCTCTTCCTCCTCCTCTTCCTCCTCCTCTTCCTCCTCCTCTTCCTCCTCCTCCTCTTCCTCCTCCTCTTCCTCCTCCTCTTCCTCCTCCTCCTCCTCCTCCTCCTCCTCCTCCTCCTCCTCCTCTTCTTCTTCTTCTTCTTCTTCTTCTTCTTCTTCTTCTTCTTCTTCTTCTTCTTCTTCTTCATCATCATCATCTTCTACTACTGCTACTGCTACTGCTACTGCTACTGCTACTGCTACTGCTACTGCTACTAATTTTTAAATGGAGTCTTGCTTAATAGCCTGGGCTGGCCTTGATCTTACTCTTGATCCCAGGCAGGCCTTTAATTTGTGAACCACCTGTCTTAGCATCCCAAGCAGCTGTGATGATAGACTGGTAGGCTTTTAAAAGGGCACTAATCCTGTTTCTGTTGGCTCTACCTCATGATCTAATCAGTCCCATTGCCTAGTCATAATACTATTGCACTTAAGATTAAGTGTCAGCTTCAAAGTTCACAGGACACCTTCAGACCACAGCACCAGCTTTACAGTCTTGCTAGATCTCTCATTAATGAACTAAATTAATCACTGTCACTTGCTTATTCTACACTTGCATAGGAGTTGTAATTTTAACATTTTCAAAAAATAGGCTTTGATACTTCTATTGTGTCCTTGAAAGCAAGACTGTCAAAATCAAGACTCATTCTATCATTTACAGAGACAATGTAATGTCTTTATATTGCCTGTAAAGAAGGTCTAACAGCTTCCCTTTCTTCTTAGTAGGTGATTTTATGCTACTTGATAGCCAAAGGTAATTAATCTCCAAGCTCTTCTAAAATGTGTGAAGCTTTGCAGGTAGTTTACCTACTTGGTGGTGAGGACAAGAGAGTGTGAGAGTTTAGTGTCCTGTGACATATGGGGAAGGTATCATTTGGGTGCTTGTAACCAGTGGGTTATAGATACAGTTCTGGTCTGTCTGAATTTTGTAGGCCTCTGTTGCTTAAGCCATTGGCTATAGCAGCTCAGGCTTTGTTGTCTGATTGCTTGGCTGAAGTAGATTCCCAGGAGCTCCTGTGGGCTGTAGAACCTGCACAATTAGTTGTCTCCTATGTACTCAGTGGCTGACCCAGACCCTATAATGGACTTTCTTCTCACTGCTGATCTAAGAGTTATGAAGAGCCTTAGAGAAGGTAAACTTGGGCTGCAGTCATTCTGACCATAGCTTACAGTTTCTTGTGTTTTTAATGAAACGTATCTTCTTTTTTCCCCAAAAAACCATTAAACTTAGTACTATGGAGTCCTTCATACAATCCTCATGCTATTTTAAGATGTTGGACAAATCTGTAGTGATTCCTCTTGCCTCTCAGGTACAGGGGTTCATTCTTCCTTTCTCTCTCATGAGTTTATACCTTTGTCAATCTCCAGTCTAGCAGCTCTTGACTTTCTGCTTTCTGCTTCTTTAGCTCTTGTCATCATTTTAATCTCCTGCCTTTGATTTTTTTCTTTGGGTTTAATTTACTTTTCTTTTTCTACCTTGCTGAGTTGAAAGCTTTCAATATTGATTTTTTGACCTTTCCCTTTTTTTCGAAAGTCCACATTTGGAGTTGAAAAACTTCCTCTAAGCAATAACCTGCAAGCTCCAAATGTTTTAGGTTCTCCATTGTTTTCTTCTTCGATTGGGTGAGTTGCTAAGGATGTTGCTTGATTCCCAAACTTTTCTAGCTATCTTCTTACCCCTGCTCTGTCTGTACTCCCTCTGTGCTCCACCTTGCTCCTAACTCATATGGGGAAGGTGATCTTCAAGGTGACATTCCTGAAGTCCTAGGCCAAAGGTCTCACTGCTCCCAACTTCTCCCCTGCATCTTGTCCTCAAATCTGACTAATAAGAAAGATCTGGAGGCAGTCCTCTGACTTCCTCTCTCTTCCCTTTTCCTCTGCATTTTGCCTCACCCTGTTATATTTAACTTAGTATCCCCTTCCTGAATTCATCTCATTAAAAACGTGAAGATGATAAACACCATGGGAGAGACTTATGAGCCAGGTCCTACACATTGTTTTGTGATATGCTAAACAAGAAAGGAAATGATAGAGTTTGGAAGATTGATTCTTGAAGAGAAAGCCTGACTGTTTTTCTGCTGCATCACTGAGCTTTGGTTGTTGGTCTCTGACGACCTTTGTGCATTTTTTTTCCTGCATGCCTTCTGTCACATTCTCATCATCTCCTTGCATGACTTGCACTCAACATCATGAAATGGGAAAGAGCACATTGATTTGTTTAATGTTATCTTAGAACACAGAAGAGGTCTATGCACACTGAGAACAGCAGCCACTGCTATTTGCCCGTAATTTATATTTTAGATGATTTCTATTCATGGTATTTTCAAGCATGAACAAGCAGTGGGATCTTGTGATTATTCAGCCAGAAGACATCAAAAGGCTCTGGAAATCTCGTGTGCTCTGGGTGGCACAGAGCTTCTGGTGTCAGGATGGGCCAGAACCACAGGGATCAGTAACAGCTCCAGTTGTGACCGGAAAGAAAGATGGTGGGTGTGGGGGAGCCTGGCTGCCAGAACAGGGTGGACCCTGCCTGTAGAGATCCCTGAAGGCTGTCAGGCAGGAAAGACACTGGGCTGAGAACCAGACAGAGCTGCAAAGTATTGCAGAGATGGGAACGGCCGTGAACACAGCAATAGCCCTGGCTTCTGTGGCTGCCTTCCCTTTGAGTCTCGGAGGAATTGTTCACAATCTTGGCAATCTGCAAATATGTTAAACCAGTGGCCAAAAAAGCATCTTGAAGAAATTGGATTTTCATTTCTAATCTGATTGCCATTTAATCTGTTGCCCTTTATGTGATTACTTACCATTTGCATTGCTAAACCCTGGCAAAGAGTCTCTCAATTGATTTTTCTTCATCTTGAGACTGTCTCACTTTGCAGCCCAGTCTAGACTCAAACGTGTGATTCTCCTGCCTCAGCCTTCTGAGTGCTGGGATGATGGGCTGTTTTTTTTTTTTTTTTTTTTTAATGTTAAAGCAGCTGCATTCTTCTTCAAATAAGAAACTGAGTTGGGTGCCACAGCTAGGCAGTGACAGTCCTCTCAGCAGCATGGCATACCAGCTCTTGATCAAGATTTCCTTTCATAAAACCTTTCAAATCCTCAAAACCACCCAGACATAGAGTTCGTAAGTAACATCTCCTGTCCCCAACAACACACCTGCAGCAGTTTCTCTCTTCCTAAAGACAGGCAGAGATACTTAGCAGTTATGCCTCTGCAGTGTTGTCTTGCCAGCACAGTTCGAACCCCAAAGGTATCTGCAAGGAAAGCTAGAAACCACAGCCTTGGAGATATTTCCTGGGATGCAAAGTCTCAGCTCCAGATGACTTCCTGACTGCCAGCCATGTGGCCTTAGACCAGCCATGCAAAGCCAAGTCTCAGTTTTCTTACCTTTATAATGAGATAGTAATGTCCCAACTGGCTCACTGGGTCTCTGAGAAAAACAAAACAATATAAAGACACAGCTCGTGTTTTGTGTGTGTGTGTGTGTGTGTGTGTGTGTGTGTGTGTGTGTGTGTGT
>JANHMN010000003.1:78135671-78159503 GCA_030674055.1 Rhabdomys pumilio | reverse complement strand
TGTGTGTGTGTGTGTGTGTGTGTGTGTGTGTGTGTGTGTGTGTGTGTTTACTGTTTCTTTCTGTAGATATCTAGTCCTCCAATCAGGTTGTATGTATACAACATGTCCCCATCCTCCCTGTCAGTGGTGGCTTTCTCACAACATGGCCCCTGTTCTCCACTGATAAGGGGGCATCCTGTAAGAACTAAGACTTCTAAGATGAGTCCACCCTGCCCAAAGTGAGCTTTAGCTGAATCTTCCTGAAGCTGGTAAGGACGATGGTGGTGAAGATTCCAGGGAAAACTTCTCAAACCCACATCCTGTACAGTGATTCACACAGAATGTTGTAGGTAGCTGCGAGCCACCAGCTTGGCTGTCTCGGGGAGTGATTAATCTCCCTGAAATTAATGGTCCCTTAAAGGCAGCCGCCACAGAGGCTGTGTGCATCCATAAAGCAGAATTCATTGCATCTGTAGAGATGTTTGCGAGGACAGATATTCCACCCCCGTACTGGACACTCGAGGCTTCCAGAACTCACAGGGCTTGTCCATGGCTTCTAAGTGCCCAGGAATAAAGTCACCATCACAGCTCCTTGCTACCTCCTCTGTCCACATAAGCAGAGAAAAAAATGTATCTTCAGAACAGGGGTGGGCTTGCTGGGAACAAGCTTAGTGAGCTTGAGTCAGGGACAGACCAGGTGTGTTGTAATGGGGAACAGGGTTCTTGTATTCAAGGCAGAAGTCAAGAAACAAAGAAAACAGTCTCCTCATTAAAGTGCATTACATACTTCATGTGGGGAGGGTTTGAGGAAATATATGGATTATGGAAAGCTGACATTTTGTAGGCTGCTCCTCTGAGCTGAGGGAATTTAAGATGGAATGTTGAAAACAAATAATTACTAGTGTGTTGTCTTAATCTAAGAAACGCATTAAGTCAGTGAGACAGTTAGAGTCAAAGATGTTAGACAAAGAATTAGGGCAGGAGTAGAGTCAGAGACAGAGGGAGACGGAGCCATGCTTTATGTAAACTATCAAAAAATAAATTATCAAAAAATTTCATCCTCTAATGCTTTGGAAAATCACTAATGTCAAAATGTCACTGTACCTCAGGCAGCCAAGGCTGCTCTGCAGTACTCTATAGTACACTTTCGCTCTAGCCATTTTTGAACACACATCTGCTAAGGTCCTTTCCTTACTTCTTAGCCATGGCCCAAGGTGGAGCCACAGTGAGATGATGAGAGCCTTAGACAGGGGCCTGTCCTCAGCACATGAGCTCTGCCTTTCCGTGGCTGTGTGACTTCAGATAGATTTTTATGATTTCTCTGTGCTACTCAGCTAGGGCTCTTCTTCCTCTGTTCTCAGTTGCTCTTGGATTTTAACTGGAGGAAGCGGGTGGGTAACACTCTTGAACTGGCTGGGCCAGGTAGGCACAAGGTACCTCTTCTAAGCTAAGCAGATAGAGACCCAATATGTGAGTCGCCTCTGTTCCTTACCCCATTAGACTCTAGCAGGGACCCGAAAAGTTTCCAAGACCTACAAGCCTCGGAAACAAATTTCTTCCTCTCAGTGTGCAAAGTACCACCTCAGTCAAACTATGGGAAGGGGACAGGAGAGACATACCCTGAGCCAAGAGCCATCACATACCTGGGCTCTAGTGGAGTCACTTGTCAAGACACTGGCCTGCTTAGTTCAGAATCGCACAAGAAACTCACCCTAAATCACACTCATTTGCATAGCCTAGTTGTGGGTTTGACTGACTGGGGCAGAAGGCATGCTGGGAGTGGCCTAACAAGACTGCTGAAAGCTTCAGGGGAAATCAAGTCCCAATTTCCATTTTCAGCCTGGCTTCTCTCCTGAGGAGGCTCAACCACACTGGAGTGTTCGTAGATATTGCCGTGGCTTTACAAAGTCCTCACTGTGTGGTAAAAACAGGAGACCTTTCCCCTACCTTCTCAACATCGTATAAATGCCTTATTTCCTCTTCTCAACTGGCTTGTGTATGGCTCTGCTCCTTGCCAACTGGGCAGTCTGGGGCATATTCTTATCCCTTCAAACCTCAGCTTGCTCTTCTGATAAATGGGACACACAATAATGTGCTCACGAAGTGGTGGTGAGGACCAAGCTAGGCTGATGCCTGTCAGGCCAGTAGCTGTGTTCCTGGCTCAGAGTAAACCCAGCACTGCACACTCAGGCACTCGGGCAGCAGCCCACTTTTGGTTGGGAGCTGTCCAGAAGTCCACAGGTTTAGATTGTTACATAGCATGTCCCATAACAGCATGTATACTCGATGGTGTAGCGTGGAGAGCTCCCTGAGAGTTGCTTCCCATAGAGTAGGGCACTGAGATCATGTCCTCTGCACTGTGCTATTCCCACAGCATGGTAATATGACAGGAAGCAGATGACAGCTCATGGTCAAGTCTGCTTTTCAGTCCAGGAGGTAGGGACAGCATCTGCGGCTTAAAATGGTTAGAAACCAGTGAAAAACAAAACCCATGAAATGTACAAGCATTACAAAATTCCATTTCTATGTTCATTGATAGTTGGATATAGCCATACATCTTGACCTACAAGCATCCCTGGTTGCTCTGTCAACTGATGAGTAGCTGTGAAAGACCAAAGAGGAGACAAGCTTTTAAGTATTTCCATTCTGGCCTATTATAGAACATTATGCCAATGCTTCTTAGAGGTTCTGAGAGATCCAATATAGCTGTTTTTACAATAAGCATTTCCTAAATGAGTGAGCATATCTTTTTGTCTTCCAAGTCATAAGTTGGCACTCCGAGTAGTGAGAGATGCCAGGCAAGTTGCCTAGGGTCCTCATTTCTCTTTCACTTATCCTCAACATCACTATCTCCAGCCCTGTGCTTTGCCTTCTGGATCTGCTCTGGATCTTGCTTCTGGATCTAAGTTCTTGTGTCCAGGTTTCTTCTGAGCCTAGAGTCCTCTGTCCCTAGCTTTCTTCTCCAGTCTTTTACCATCCACTTCTGTCTCCTACATCCACTCCCAGACAAAGTATCTCAACCTGTGGCTTGCTCCACAGAGCCAAGTCCAGGCTCTCTGGCTTAGTGCTTCACAGAGCCAAGTCTGGGCTGTCTGGCTGAGCCTTCCTGTGGGAAGTGCACTGCAGGCCACTGTCCTGCCCCACCGTTCCTCAGTATGCTGATTTTTCATACCAGTCTTAGGCCTGGGCTATCTGTCCTCATTGCCAGCCAGAGTCTGTAGGCCTGGCTTTGTTTTCATTTTCTCCAGAATCCGTCCTTTATGGATTCCACTAAAGAGGTACTTACTAAGATAGTGGAATGCAAGATCCAACCCTCTACTTGCATGAGCCTCACATAAACTCTTAGAAGGCACACACTGAAAGAGGATGTTTACATGCTCCCCTGTTTTAGCAACTTTTCCAGAAGTTAAATACAGTGGCTACAGTTTGAGAACCACAGCCAATGTGGCAGCACTGACTCTGGGCTCATATCTGTAGCTCTTTGAGAATCTATAGCATTTGGGGAATCGGGGTATAGAGAAGCTGAACTGGGGTTGTACTTCATGTGGATTTAATGACATGTATTTATTTAGTCCAAGATGGCTTCTGCATAACGAGCTCATTTGTAACAAGGTTTCAAAAGGTATTTGATGGTAAGGAGGATTTGAGTGTTAGATTTTCTGCTAGTTAACTATTTTAGGAACACATTCTCTTTGCTGTTGTATGCTCAGAAACTTATCGACAGGCCCTGATTTCTTAATTAAATGCAGGCTAGTTTGTGTTTAGAGACCTGCCATTGTCTAATGTTTTCTTCCCTTCACCTGTCCCCATGTATTTTCTTCCCCTACCCATCTCTCATGCTTGCTGGGATGCCCCACTTGGACTTGTTGCCTCTTCCTGCTCTTCTTCCTTGAGCTGAAGTGGCTCAATCATCTGTGAAACTCTTTTTAACTTTGTGTTATTCCAACATGAAATACTAACTTCTAGGATGACAAGAGGCAGTTCATCCAGTCTCACAGTGGCGTGGACAGTGCAGACAACCGGCAAATGAATGTCATCAATTCATAGTCATTAAGATTCATCGTGCCTGAGAAAATTGGAAATGCCTCAAAGGCTGCCAGTCTGGTCATGAGAACATTGACAGGATCTCTTCACAGACATCCCATGACAATGTGAGTTATGAACTTAATTTTTTGTGAGCCTAGTCAATAAATTATGATCAATTATGTAAGAAGACTGGCAACGTGTATTTTCTATAAAAATGACTATATAAATGTAATTAAGATATAAATAGTAGATCAAATATCAGCCAAAATACATTTTAAAATGTCATGGAAGTGAAGTATCTGGCTAGCTCAGTTGATAGAACATGAGATTCTGAAAATATCACAGAAGTAGCTTCAACAGTTACCTGTTTACAAAAGATTCCTAGGAGCTGGAGAGAAGGCTCAGTGGTTAAGGGTACATACTGCTTTTATAGAAGCCCCAAGTGCAGTTCCCAGAACCCACGTCAGGCAGCTTCCAACCATCCAGTTCCAAGATACCCAAAACCCTCTTCTGGCTTCCATTGTTCCTGCATGTAAGCATGTGCACATGCAGACACATCAACATAGATAATGAACCATAAGAAAAGACGTTCATTTTTCATAGATTTTGTGAGGTCTTTGATATTCTTTTCCTTTTACAAACAAAACCAAAACCAAGTCATTCTATTATTTGTAATTTTCTGTGACTTTTCTCCTTCCAAATATTAGCTGTTGTACTTACTTTTGTTTCATTACTACAAAGGACTTCCAAATCTCATAACCTTCAGGAGCCATAAACCTTGCATCTGCTTCGGTCTTTTGTGTCTAAAGGAGATCAGGTTTCTCTCTCTCCCTCTCTCCCTCTCTCCCTCTCTCCCTCCCTCCCTTCACTCCATTGATTTCTCCTTCCTTCTCTTTCTCCTCTTTCCCACCTCCTTCTTTCTCTTCTCTCTTCCCCCTCTCTCTTTCCCTCCCCTCCTTTCTTCTCTCTTCCTCCACTTCTCCATCCCTTTCTTTCTCATCTCTCTTTCTCTTTCTCTCCCTCCTTCTCTCTATTTTTCTCTCCCTCCCTTCCTCATGGTCTCTCTCTCTCTCTCTCTCTCTCTCTCTCTCTCTCTCTTTCTCTCTCTCCTCTCTTTCTTCCTCTCTTTTCCCTCATTCCTTTCCTCTCTCCATTCCTCCTCCCATCCCACCCTCCCCATCTCTCTTTCTCTTTCTCTCCCTCCTTCTTTTTACCCTTCTCTCCCTCCCTCCCTTTCTCCCAGTCTCTCTCTTTCTTTCTCCCTTCCCTCACCCCCTCACACTCTTTAGTTTGCCTGTCTTTATCAGCATCCCTTTTGGGTATGTGGCTCATGTCCACTATTAAACTGCTATAAAAACTCGCACTACTTACTCTCTTGCACACTCATCTCATTACTGCTGGTGACACAACCCCCTCCCCAAACCCTAGCTCTTAGCAGCTAAGTCAGTACCAATTCATCCTGTAAAGTTGAATTTCTACCATCTGGAAGTCTTGAGAACTTTCCAGACATGCTGTCAAGGTGAACAGGATATTAGAAGCTAATTTGTCTCACTGATTCATTGATAAGAGCTCTTGAAGATGCATCTGCTTATTGGAGACACTCTGTTCAAGATATAAGGAACTGGAGCAAATGCCACTTAAAGTGAAAATAAATCCAATGACTAAAGGCATATACAGCAGTTACTGTCACTTGGAGATAACAGGGCAGCAGTATGACTCTCCCTCCAGGCTCTAGGGTCTTTAGGGACCTGGAGCACCCCTCAGGACAGCTTGGCTTCCTTTGTTTTCTCATCTTGTTCTATCAGACCCTAAAGTAGTGCATTAGGGATCTTCATCTTACAGAGACATACATGGTACCCCAAAAGATGCCAAACTCTGAAGATATGGTCACCTGACAATCACCCCTAAACCTGGCTGTGAGCTCTGCTCTTTATCTCCCATACTCTACCATATCCAGACCTTTCTATTCAAGACTTAAGAGGAGAGCTGTATGACCCTTCATATAGAAAAGAGACAGAGGCCGATACCAGTTGGAACTGGGACTACGAGATGAAAATACCTATGGGGTAACTGATGATCTTGAATCAGGGCAGGAGGAACCCAAGAAGGGCATCTTTAGAGGAGGCTTCCTACTAAAGAGTGATCCCACTCTGTGAGGATGAGTTTGTTTTGGATAGGAAGAGGTAGCAGAAGACACATCCCAATTTTCCATATCCAGATTTCCGAAGAGCAGTGTGCTTCTAGGCACAAAGATCTGCCTCGCCTCTGCTCCTTCTCCCATTCCCCTCCGTTACCCTTGTCACGTATTACTTTTCTAGTCCCCTAAATTCTTAAATACAATATGGGCTTTCCCACTTTTAGGTCTTGTTCAACAGACCCTTTGGCCTCAAGACCTCAGGAAATCTTATCAATCTAAATGGAAGACTCCTTTTGGGGTTACTTTTGATGTTCAAAGAAGTAAAGTCTTGCCGGGCGGTGGTGGCACACGCCTTTAATCCCAGCACTTGGGAGGCAGAGGCAGGCGGATTTCTGAGTTCGGGGCCAGCCTGGTTTACAGAGTGAGTTCCAGGACAGTCAGGGCTACACAGAGAAACTCTGTCTCGAAAAACCAAAAAAAAAAAAAAAAAAAAAAAAAGTAAAGGCCTTAGCAGCTGTGGAGGCAGGGAACCCTGCACTTCCTCCTCTCTGCTTTGATGTAAGTGGGCTCTCAGTAACTATGCAGGAAGAACCATTCTGCCTCCCCACACTTCTCCATAGCTATAGAGTCACAGGTGCCCATTGGTGCTGATGCTGAGTGTATTTGTCTGGAAGAGAGCCTGCTGTTGGCTTTCCCCTCCCAACCACACCACCACAATGGTAACATGCTGTTAGCCAAAGCTGTGAGTCCTGATAAGTCAGTGTATTCTGAAAACCACAAGGCCAAGCCTCCTCCAGGACGTCTGTCTAAAGCAGACTGAAGGAGGAGCAGAAATGCCAAAGTCAATGTCTTCCCTTCCCACGAACAAGGAAAGCAGATGCACAGAATGATAGCATGCCCTTTCTTCTGTCAGCCTCCCCTGTTGGAAACACTATTATGTCCATATCCCACTTTTTCATTCCAGTGTTACACTGGTGAGGTAGGTAGGACAGGAATGAGATGAGAAAACAGAGGTTCACAGCAGCTGCTCGCTGCATCTATTCATGCATCATGCTGTGCAGGCTGTGAAGACCTGGGGTAGCTAAAGAGACATGGAGGCAGGTACAGGTTCCTGGTACAGGCTCTCCTCCAGAGAAGTACACTCAGCATCAGAACCAATGGGTACCTGTGACTCTACAGCTATTGTGAAATGTGGGGAGGCAGGATGGCTCTTCCTGCATAGTTATTGAAAGTCCACTTATACCTGTATGATAGTAACTCTGAGAGGCTGTCTAAAAGAAGCTCCTGTACCCTAGATGTCCTTCACTGTGCTTTCAGGATGTGGTGACAACTTAGAATCTCTGAAGTACGCAACACCCCTTGCTCCACAGTGGGAAAGCAGATCCAGTGAACCAGGGCAAGAAGATTTTTATTTCTTTTATTTTTCCCCCTCCTGGTGCTGGGGATTGAACCAAGGTCTTATGGATGCTATGCAATCATTCCAGCGCTGAGCTATATCCCCAGGCCTTCACTTTTGAAGTCAGGTAGGGTCTTGCCATGCAGCTGAGACTGGCTTTGAACTTGCTAAGTAACCCAGCCTGGCCTCTAACTATTTTTCTGCTGACAGTAGGGGTTAATAGAAAGGCTTCAGGATTTGGACACTGTGAGGCAAGAATGAAAAGCCAACCTAAAGCTCCATCTGAGTCCTTGTCCACCAGAACAGAGAGTTTGTATCTTTCTGTACTGGAGTATCCCCAAGTCTGAAAGTCTGCAGCAAGTTTAGCAAATTAGCAAGTTTAGCTTACTAATCCATTTCCATGGGGTACCTAAACCGACAGTCACAATGTGGTGTCTCTGCACGTTGACCTGAACAAAGTTCTATGATGTTCTCATTTGAATGTGCTGATTACTGGAAGATTTCACATGATACTTGAAGTCTTTGCTTTTGGAAAATAGTCTGGCTATGTCAGAGGCTGCAGTTTGGAGCAGTAACAAAATGTCGAAACTGAGTTACCAGCAACCTTCAGACTGCCTATAGATCTGTTCTCCAGTGTCCCCCATTCTTTGTCCCTCAGACCCGTCTGCTTCAGTCATCATAACACTTGCCTGACTTCCACATACATCTGATTTCGCCATCCCATGAACATGTGGATTACAAGGAGCAAGCTCAGGATGAAAGCCTTTACTTTCCTGAGAGTTCTGGAACCTTGGATTCATAAGAGATTTGCTGCATAGCCACAGGAACTGTAACTTCTACCTGCCACCTGTCAAGAGTCCTCTTCCCTCAGGAAGGTGATGCCAAGTATACTTGCTGTTTTCCCTAACCTGACACACAGAACAGATAGATGCCAGTTGGTACAGGCTTGTTGGAAGGGACTCCAGGGGCTCCTATATGGCTTACAGAATGGGGGGTTGTTATAAACCACTCCAGGTTAGCAAAGTCAAGCGATGGCCCCTGAGCCTGGGGTTCAATGCACATCACATGGTGGCTATTTCAATGCGTACTGGGGCATCTGGAGATTCCATTTGCCAGTTGTCACCTCAGTACAATTTCTAAGACAGAAGGAGAATATGGGTGGCCACTTGGGATGAGTGGTGAGGGATGGGGTTGAGTCCTGAACTGACAGAATCTTCACAGGCTGGCACACCCAGGATGTACACACGCCTTACACAATTGGCCAGAGTTACCCTCCAGGGCGTAGGTAGCCCAGTAAGTTTCTTTGCTATTCTCAACTTTCTTCCCTGCATTTCTATGAAATTTAGATATAGATCTCCTCCCCTTGTACTGTTGATACTGTCCTGAATTGAGCTGGGGGGTGGGGGCTGGAGGCTTGGGGTTGCCACCCACCTACCATCAATTGGTGAGTCCTCTCATCTCTTCTCATGAATATTGTGACACTCCATCTCTGGGACTGATAGCCTGGTTGGAGTAGATAACACAATGAGTGTTTTATCTAAGTGGAAAGAGTTGGCTGTCAGTGTTAGAGCAGAGTAGTAGCTGTTAGAGGAGCCTGACACTTAGAACCATCCAAAGGGTAAATTAGTGTGGCTTTCCTGAAGTTCCTGTGTCTGCACCCAGCTACTCGCTCCTCATTCATCTCCATCTCCACCTCCTAGCTACCAAGGGTGTGGGAAATTGGGAAATCAATCCAGCATCTATTCATCACACTTCCCTACGAGTCCTTGAAAATGTCTGCCTAGTTTTGGCTGAACATAAAGCAGTTGTGCTCAGCCTCGACCAACACCTTTTTCCTTCTGAGTTCAGCAAGCAAGCTTCTGAGGCCGAGATGAAGCCAGAGGATGTAGGTAATGTCCAGGCTCAAGGCAGCAGCAGGATGTGTCAGAATCAGCAGGAGCTACAGTGATCCTTGTACCATTCTTGACCAACCAAGCCTAGGTTGGCAGAAAGAGGCTGGGTCAGTAGTTACTTGCTTCTCAGGTAAGTCACTGCTCAGGCAATCTGGGACACTGCTCATGTGCACAAAAATTGGAGAGGTCTTAGTTTCAGGATTGGTAACGTTACTGTCCTCCTGAAAATCTGGTGGTATCGTTTTTTCTCCTAGTCAGTGAAGATGGGCTCACAGCAAATCTAGTGCATGGGACCAGGGTTTGGATAGTTCTGGCAGCAGGCATGAGGGCAGCCCAGATGCCACTCTCTGAGATTGGAGCCAAGGAAGAACAAATGACTAGAAATTGCTCTCTGAGAAGTTTCCTGGCAATGCTGTTGCCATGGGTCTCAAAACCTGTCAGTTAGATCTTTTCCAAAGGGAAGGAAGCACTTCCCAAGCCAGCCAGACACTTCATATGTTATCAAGACTCTCACGTGGTATAACTCTCATCAGTGTCTCAGAAGCATCCACCTAACTTGAAATAAATATTAGGGTGGGCAGTGGAGACAGAACCAAGCCTTGGGTTTTAAGAAATAATCCCAGCACTGATTAGCACCAGGGCTTGAGTGACCTCTTCTACAGTTTGGCCTCAGATTCTAGGATGCTTATGTCTGATGACCATAGTGCTCACCTCCTAAAGTCAGAGTGAAGGTGTAGGCATGGTGGCAATGTGGAAAGAACCCTCCAGAGATGACTATGCCTACCAGCTGTCATCAAACTCCTTCCACAGGAGCTGACATTTCTCCATGTCACAGCACCAAGACCTCTATACTCTGTCCCCAGACAGCTTCACCAAGCATCTTGCCCTTGACAATCTGTTTACCTCAAGTCTAAAATAAGTACAGTTTCCAATGAATTTGTTCTGGTTATTTTTAAATAACAATGAGAATCATTACTTTGATCTTGAATTTAGGAAGTGACTGGACTCTGCTGGTGGAAGTACTGTGTGTTTTGGCATATGGTGGTTGGGGTTGGCATCCCAAAGAATTATTTACTTACAGCCCCAGTCCCCAGCCTTGGGAAACTCACAGCTGGGGTTCTTCAGGTATAAGTTTCAGGGCAGTTGATATGGCAGATCAAATGTCATAAAGCAACTGTCTCAAGACAGACCAGAAAAAAGTGGCATGGTCTTTGCTTCCATAGCCCTGAAGGTCACATAGCATTACTTTTGATTTCTTTTGCCCACCAAGGTATCCTCCAAAGCCCTCTCAGTGTCTGAGGGAGGGAGATAAAATGGTCTACTTCATGATAACTGACTGCAAAAAAAGATACGCTAACCTTAGTCCCTTCTACCCCTGCTCTCTCCACTTGAAACACTGTGCTTGACTCTGTGGCCCATATCCCACCTCCTGTATAGAACCTTCTCCAGGAGCCTCCAGAACCTCTCCAGGATTTATTATACGGGACACATGGGTCTCAATGCTTATGAACATTTTCCTCTGCTTTTTTTTTTTCATATAACCCATTATTTTCTAAATATAAAACCATCACAAAGATACAGAGAAGTAGCAAAAACTGGAGGAAATACTAAGATACTGGTCATGGATCTGGGATTACAGGTAGTCATTACCTCTTTTTATATTCTCCAGAATAGTATGAAAACTTCACATAGAATACTGTGGGGAGCCGACAGAAGGTGGCTATCGTCCTTGCAGTCATCTTGAGCCATATACCCTGACAAGAGACTTGATTACAACTGCCTACAACAGCTGAGCACACTCTGATAACATCTTGTTTTAGATACCCAAGATCTTCCCTTGGGTGTGTGAGAGTTATAGGTGTGATTTAGAGATAAGACCTAAGGGCATGACTTAAGGGCATGACTTAGAGGTGTGGCTTAGAAGTGAGACATATAAAAGGCGAGAGGCAGACAGAAGAAATTAGGAAGTATTAGGCACTTGGCACTTGGAGGAAGAACTTGGATTTAGATATTAGACACTTGAGACAGAGAACTAGGTAGTAGGCATTAGACACTTGTATTTGGTAGTAGGCACTTGAGACTCGAGACAGGCAACTAGGATTAGACACTTGTACTTGGATGAGACTTGAGACTAGAACTTGGAACTTGGAACTTGGAGGCACTAGTGACTAGGAATTCAAGACTTGGAACTTGGACTAGGAAGAGAGACTGAAGAATAAACGGGATTGAATCACACTCTGTCTGATCTCCATTCCTCGAGTCCGTCCTCACTCTCTCTCTTGCTGAACCCCTACCCACAGACCAGAGCAGCTTGGAGCAGTGCGTGCTAACAAGTTAGTCCCCAAGTCTTTTGACAGTGTGGGTTCCAACATTGACAGAGCGGTCCCCGACATTTTGGCCCCCAAGCATGGGGTAGCTCGGGCTGCAACAGAATACTTAGTGTAATCACAAAAGTATTTCCAAAAAATATTCTATAGGGGAACTGATTTTGCACTTAGTGATAGAGTATACATTTAGCCTCACAAGAGTCTGTGCTCAGCTCACTCCCCAGCACCATAAACAAACCATAACCACAAAAATATAACTAGTAAATGCTTACTGTGAATCTGCAGGATGCAGCTATGCAAATTCTTCTTCCCCTAAAGAAATACTTTGTTTCTAATTCCAAAATTCATTTTATATAAAGATAGAAACACACACACACACACACACACACACACACACACACACACACACCAGTCCTAAAATGAAGGCAAACTCTTTTACTACTTGTACATTAAAATTGGAGCAATCCTGGGCTTTTGCTAGACAGTGACAACTGTTAAAAGGGACAATGGCATCAAAACTAGCAACCCTGTGGTTTCTCTCCAGATACAGGTCTTATCTTTGTTCTATGATTTTTCTAGGAAGTAGCAATAAAGATTGTGGCTGCATGTGCTGGACTGAGAAGCTCTGGATATGGACACAGTTGACAACTGATGGTGTCATGGCTTTTGTAGAAAGCAGAAAATTAGCAAATGTCCTTTTAAAGTCTGCTCTGGGAGTTAACATGGATGTGTGCATTTATAAGGGCAAAGAGGACACTTGCTTTTCTGTCAGATGTTTAGCTGTAGATATTGGATGATATAGAGTTCAGGTCAAGCCAGTGTGATACACTGATGCATGTGCCCAAGGCCGGTCAGCGACTCTCATACCTGAAGCTCAAAAGTTCTATCAGTTTGTTCAAAATGTGCATTATTGCTACTACACCAGGAAGTTCTGGTCTATGGGGATCAGGATTGGGCTCCTGACTGTAGTTTACAATGAGCCTTCTGAATGATTCTTTGGGCATCACTCTCCTGCCTTCTGAGTAGTAAGGTGCACTTTCCTAATTAGGCTAGTTTGCCAAACACATTTCCCTGGGCCTGTTGTATGGTGAGTATGATGCTGGATTAGTCACACATAGTTCTCAATAAGCTTACCTTAAATTTTAGGAGACTACATTCCTGCCTCTATTTCATTCTGAAGAAAAGGGAGTTCTGTGCAGCAGGGGAATATATGTGCTATTCACCCGGAAGCGGAATTAGGATCTGAAGCCATGTCAGGGGAGTTTGAGAACAGAGGCTCCTGTGTATCTTCAGGGTGATTACTCTCATGGTTCTGAAATTGCTCAATATGCCAAGTGGGTCTTGACCACTAGATCTTTCTTCTCACCACCTTTACAACGTCTTAGAGCAGTGTCCATGTAAGGAAGCTCTCTCAGACCCCCACCCACTTGGAACTTCTGACGGCCTTTCAGAGGCATGCCTCCTGTTGAGTCAAAGGGTTAAGTTTGGGGTAAGGCTTTTGACTGCTGATTTCAGGGAGGCAAAAATCCCCTCCTTGGCACCACAGGTTAGAATACCCACTTCCAGTTGTGAAGCAAAGGGGCCTGTGGAGAGTGGCAGAGGAGCAGGACTCAAATCCTTCCTCTTCCACAATAGTTAGAAATCCTGTATCTTTCTCAGATAAAATCTCAATTATCAGGGAAATCGCTGAGGAAGAAAATGAATTCTCAGAGTGCTGGATTCCAGTGGGCATGTATATTGATTAACAATGATGTCCTTGTTCACTTGAAGATGTGGCTGCCGGGGAGAGCACGGCTTTCATTGCTCTGCTTGCTAAAAGTGGCAGCTTCCCTCCATTCTTCGGCAGAGCTGAGAATGAATATGTTAATATTGTAACTGGGACACAGGGAAGGGGACACAGACTTTGCTGGTGACTGAACAATTCTGCTATAGAGTTGCTGCCAGTGGAATGGAACTCCCTTCCTGGGAGTTTGGCTCAGAAAATCTATTTGTCAAATCAATTGGCCCAGTGAAGACAAGGGCCCCTATGAGACTTCAGTTAATAAGAGAGGGCAACCCTGTTTTCCAGGAGTGGGGTCATCTTGGAAGATGAAGGCCACGCTGTTAATGAGGGTCTGGCTGGCAGGTCCACCTAGTCCTTCAGAGTCCCTGTTCTCGTGCACAAAGCCACCTTGCTATTCCAGTATGCCCTCTGCCTTCTCAGTGTGCAAACATTCCAAACTCTAACTCTCATTCTCTCTGGTGTCTTAGCGGTATAGGTAACACATAATTGAGGATAGACAGTACAGGGTGGGCACAGACACACCCCTATCAAGCCAAGCAGAAGAGCATCAAATAACCTAGACTGGGTGTGTCTGTCTGAGGATACTTGGGACATGGTGGACTATACAGAGGCACCTTTTCTAAGATGCTTGTTTGGCTTGGGAGAAGCAAGGATGTTAGGAAGGAAGGAGGAGCCAAACCTTTCAGAAGTTTCACTTTCATATTGTTTACCTGGCTGAAAATTTCTGACTGCTTCCCATCAATCATGGTACCTCCACTAGGGATCATTCATTTCTCAAGCCAACTTAAGGTAACTCTTAAGGATTTCAAGGTCTCATTCAGTACCATGATCAATTAGTAAGGCCAGCTCTAGACATATGGAGGTGTGACAAACACAAGGCATTTATTTACAGTCTTAGAATATAAGAAGTTCCATTGGAACTAAGCAGGACCTACATTGCCAATGAGAAAGAGGTATGATGGTTATATGCAGTATCAGATCACTTGTCAGTTGTTGATCTTCAGATGACAAACACATGTCATCATGCCCACAGAGCATGAAACTTCATGTCCAAGGAAAGGACACTGGACTTCACTCACCTTATATCTTCCAGCCTGGACTGCAGGAACAGTAGCACAATTCTTGCCTTTCTAACCTGTTCCAACCTCTGGGGTCACCTCAGGGTCTCTTCCCATCATTCTGTCCCAAAGGCAAAGAATAAGTCCTTGGTATTCTAATGGGGCCAAGGACTAGAAGTCAGATCTTTTAGAGACAGAATATGAAACTCCCCAAAGGTCAGAGCAAAAACTCTACATGAAAGCAAAATGTTATTGGGGCCATTGCTGACTACTCAGGGTCATATCTCCTGTCACTAGTAGGTTTCAGTAGAAACATCTGAGAGGTTCAAGTCTAAGTGGCTAAGTGCCTTTTCATTTCATTCCTCTGCCTGGGCCTGTCCTTGCCAAGTGAGACACTTTAGTCTTTCTATAAATATGTGTAACTATTATGAGTCAATTAAGCACAAAACAAAGACCTTTAAAAATTCTAAAAATTCTTGAATGCCAAGGTTGGACTTAGATCCCAAGGAGTTGCCCAGGGAGGCTCTTGCCCTGCTCTTAATCTAGATCTGGGGTGCCTTGTCTAGCATTGCTTCAGGGATGGACTTGAGTGGATTGGCAAGGGAATGAAGAAAAGAGAGACAAGCAGACATGGAGACAGAAAACTGGGATCATGGAGGAGGTGGTCTCAGCTCTCTGCTAGAGAAACTAGCACTACAGAAGTGCAGCATGCTTATTACGTAGGGTCTAACATGGAGGCAGGGTTCATGGTATACAGTTGGATCAAGTAGACTGGTTTAACTAATCTTGGTAGAAGTAGTCTCTTCAGGAAAGCATTCTTCAGGCTATAAATATCCAGGCAGGTTGGAGGCAGCACATCTACACACGGGTCTGAAGAAGGCTTTACCACTTCCCTATGAGCCTCACCCTGGTGGCTGGGAAACGTTGACCTTTTCCCATGGGTCTGATGTCCTGCCCATGTCAATAACACATTCTCAGGGATTCACTCACTCAGTGATTCCTCTGCTGTCTACCCTAGGGTAAGGTTCAAAAGCAGTCCTGGGCAAGCAACCAGGCAAGATGCTATGAAAGAGGATGAAGGCCAAGGTTACATGATCTCTGGTGGATGTTCATTTGTGTAGAGTGTCTGTGGCTATGGGGATCTCTTATAAGTTCATGGCTCTACGGGGATTTGAGAGTAGGTAACCCAACCCCAGTTCTTCTAGTTAGTGACACCACCTCCCTATATTACTTTAGGAATGAATTTCACAATGACACTTTTACCTGGAATGGATCAAAGCAATGTAATCAAGGGAACACATCAAAGGGTCCTTTAGGAAATATCTACCACAGAAGTCTGTGTTCAAGGACATGCTATGGAAATCTATTGACCATTACCGTCCATTGTGAAACCACAGGAGTAGACTACAGGAGGGACCAGCCAGCAAGAATTGGTTCTAAGCACAGTGTATCAAATGCCTGCCATGTGCTAGGCTTATTCACATAAAGTATCAATTCCAATTCCAGCTCCAGTTCCTACATCACGCCAGCAAGGAAGGCAGTATTTCCCTCATCTACAAATTTAGAGACTGAGTCCTAGAGGCAGAGAAGAACTTCCAGGGAATAATAGGTAAGCCATGGCCAATAACAAAGGTTTCCATCCATAGGTGCCAAACATGAAAAAAGACCTCATACAATGGAGTCTTCAGAAAGTGGAAGTAGTTACCACCATGAAGAGCACCTCTGTGATTTTTGTGTGTTGACTCTATCAGAGATCTTTTTTTCTTTAAGTAACTTCAGACAATGAGTACAGTTCAGGGAAGAAGGGGATCGTTTTCAAATATCTCCATGCCACTTTGGAATCCAAGTTCTCTCATTCGTAATCAACCTTGATTAATTGAGATTATTCCTTTAATTATGAGTTTCCTCATCAGAAAATGGAGATAAAATGAGACTCTGAGGGTTGGTGAGCTAGTTTGGTTGGTCAGGAGTCTGCTTAAAAACATAAAAACCCATGTAAAAGCTGGGCATAATGCCTCATGTCTGTAATGCTGGTAAGTAAGGCAGAGACAGGAGTATCTCATTGTCCCACTGGCCATCTGGTCTAGAAATAGCACATGAGATATCCTCTTTTAATGAATGATGTAAAGAGTGGTTGAGGAAGACACCTAATGCAGACTTCTGAACTCCACATGCACCCCACTATGCATATGCACACTTGTACATGCATGAACATATACACACATATACTCCACTACTCATATACATACATAAATGTTATGTGAAAGTTACATGGATGTACATATAGAATATTTAACGTATGGCGGGTACTTAATAAGAGCCACTGACTTGGTATTGATTATTCTGGGGCTTAATAAATAAGGGAACCAGAAAGGTCACTTGCTTAATGTCATCTGATTAGTTATAGAGCCGGAACTAAACTCTGACCAGATCCCCTTATACATATACCCATGAGCCTTTCCTCTAAGGAGTCCAAGATAACTAATATTTTCACAGCACCCATCCTGAGTCAGCAGAAAACACAGATTTCCCTTTGCTAACTCTCTGATGGGAGGAGGCAAGGATGGCACATTAGGAATATTTCCTTCCAAAGCAAATACTAAAACATGTCACTTCCAAGAACAAACTTCAGTCACTTAAAACACCCATAAACATGGAGTAATTCCAGAACCTTCAGTGCCCAAATTTAAAGCCAGTAAGCCATTTTTTTCACATTTGAACTTACTAGAAGCATTAACCTCAGAGACTTGGAACCCTGTCAGTTTTATAAACAGGGTTCCTTCTACTGTGGCCAGGCAGGATAATGTAAGGACATTTTCCTTGATGTCATTTCAATTTCCATTTAAGTCTTGGAAATAGTGTTGAATTTGAGCCATGCTATACATGAACTGTCACAGGGAGGCTGGTTTTGAGGCTGCGCTGTGATATTGAGCCCTTGTAGTGTAAATATTTGTCAAAGAAAGATTAACTAGTGAGGCAATATATTCAGAATGATTGCATCTTTCATTAACCCAGTAAGGAAACAGGCTGGAAAGATACACAATTTGCTAAATCACAGTAAGCAGCCATTGAATTTCTAGTTTTTTTTTTTTTCAGGCACATACATGGGTGCTTCTCACCAGTGTATACATATCCCTTTCCACTCTGTCCTTGTTTATAATAGACTTATGTTTTGTTCTTTAACAGTCTAAAAGTTGCTATGATTTCTCCACATGCAGGTGAATTCAGAAACATAGCTGATGCATTCATTACTCACATTTTCCTCAGAAATAATAAATGGCATTGAAAAAGTGATTAGGGAATTAACCCCTTGAAACCAGAGTATCTTAATGCAATGGTACACAGAATAAGTGAATAGCTTCCTCACAGTTCCTTGCTTGGGCGAATGTGAGGCCATTTGCCTCAGAGTACTTTCGTAAAGCAGGGGTTTGCTTGCACACCCTCATGTGCTCTCAAAGCTGGTGCAATACCATACTGTGAGCTACCTCCAAAAATATAACCTTTACCAAAGTCCAATTTGCAAATCACACCCAAAGCCTTGGTGTTCAGCTTTATGATTGCCTAAATGTACTTTGCAGAAGACCATGAATTACAACGAATCAGATAGTTACAGCCCTGCTCAGGAAACTGCTTGCTGAGGGTGAGGGAAACCCAGGGCGGGGACGGGGGGGGGGGGGTGATGCTGGACTGACAATCCACTAGACAACATATTTGTGTGGGGAGGGGTAGCAAGATTGCACGAATTATAGTGTCAGGCCAAAAGCTTAGATTCTCTGACTGGGATTTGGGAAGCCAGTGAAATCCCAAAGGATGTGGGGGTACAACCTCCAAGGTGATGCCGAAGTGGTTACAAAGGGAATCTCTCCCAGGAAGGCAGCAGGGATGCTGCTTGGTGAGGCTTCGTTTCTGGGTACATAGTCACATCTTGAGAGATCATTGTGACACTAAGACCCTAGAGTGCAGCCCATGAGAAGATTCATAGCCTTAGACAGAGACTTCCCATTCCAGAACTTTCCCCTTGGGCAAAAAGACTATTATCAAATTTAGCACGATAACACAGTTTTCACAGAATCGCCGGAAACATTCTCCACTGACATGAGAAAATATATTGAAAACTTGAGTTAGGCTTTTCACAGAGATCAGGACAAAAATCCTACTGAGACTTGCCATTTCTTTAGAAAGACTTCCACCGACAGAACTTTCCCCAGAAGTCCCATCAATCATGACCTTCATCAACTACACTGATGAGAATCTCTTCTCTGCTGCTGACAGCCACAAGCACATGGAATATTCGGCTCTGAACTTGACAAGAGGGAATTGGTAACTTTGATTCAGTTTCAACACTCGCTCCTTTGGATCCCTTAAAGGTTGGTGGAGGAAGGTCTCCCATGGGGAAGTAATAAATCTGAACCCAGAATTAACAGCTCCCTGAAGACCAGAGTCTTGAGACCAGAGTCCCCCAAGACAGCTGCTTACTGCAAAGCGTTGCCTTGTGCCATTCCATCCCAAGCGCTGCATTTACTGGCCTCTCTGAACTGACCCTCCGGGTTAACATCTAAGGTATTAGGCACTGGGCTGCCAAGGGGTCCTGGTGTCAAGTCCTCTCAGGTCTCCTAGCGGCCAAGGCTTGTCCAGGCTAGGCCCGCTGCTTTTGCAGATCCCGCTCTGCTACCTGGGACGATCTCCCGCAGGGCGGACAGTGCTGCGCCCCCGCCCCGCTAGAAGGATGCTCAGGGTGATGCTCCTGCAGTCTTACCTGGTCTGGTGCTCTCGGGGATCTAAACGGGCCAGTCCCCAGCTCCTTTGGAAGCCCACGGCTCAAGTGCTGCGGTGCCTCCCGGGTGGCTCCAGGCACCGGGCTCAGGCTCCGGGCGCGCGCTCCCCAGGTCCAGTTCGGCGGAGCAGCCGGACTGCGGCTGAGTCAGCGCCCGGCGGCGGCGCGATGAGCCCCGGGCAGCCGCCAACAGCGGCTGTGAGCAGAGCCGAGGCCGCCCTGGCATTTTAAAGGCGAGACTTGGACGCTGTTCAAGCGGAAACGCAGGGAGAAACTTCGGCCCCCGGTGCAGTGCCGCCTGCTCCGGGAGGGCGCCTAGGCTCTGCAAAAGTCTCTCTGTAAGACGAAAAAGCAAAAACCAGACCCCCAAAACACAAAACTTCCCTACACGGGGATTCTTAGAAATCTCCATTAAAGTTAGAGATCAGACTAGGAGGCCAGTTTGCAAAGTGCTGGATGCAAATTAGGCAAGAGAAAGATGAAGAAGGGAGGTAATGAAGTCTAAATTACTGAATCTGTGTCTTGGCATATGTAAAGGGTTTAAGCTGGAAACCAGGAGGAAAACAATTTCAGTTTGCAGGGGATTGTGTTAGCAAAATCCAAAGTAAAGACAACAGTTACTTAGTAGTTCCCAGAATGAGCTGGTAGGTCACGATATAAACACAACAAACTCACAGTGTTATTGTCAGTAATGATAAATCCTCTCCTCACTAATAGGGCGGTCATAAATGTCTAGAAATATAAACTCACTGTTACAGTGGTCTTGCTCGGGGCTTTGTTGAGGTCCATTAAACGAAGGCTGTTTCTTTCTGGTAAAAGAATGGAATCTACCTCTGCGTTTGGGTGGAGATCTACCACCCCAAGCTAATCAAAACAGGAGAATCGATCCAGAGTCTGTGGCAGTCCGTTGTTTAGTAGAACCCATTACTCAGGAAGACCAATTCACCTTAAGAAACGCTAAGGAAATGGGAGGAATGGTTATTTCTTTAGTGAAATACTGTGGGGTTTTTTTTTGTTTTTTTGTTTTGTTTTGTTTTGTTTTTTTGTTTTTTTTTTTTTTTTTTTTTTTTTTTTTGAGAGCCTTCCTCGGGGGTTGCTTAGGGAGTCATAGCTATGTCATGTGGCTCTGCTAAGGTCTGCTCTTCTGAGTTAGAACTCAGAAAACCTAATTTCCACAATTTCTTCCTTCTTTCTTTTTCTCTTGGATATTGGCCAAAGCTGGGACGTACTTTAACCCTTTGCTATGTGGCTACCTGTCCACCATTCGGCCTCTTACAAATAGCATGGGTTTCTCCCTTCCTCTTCTCTATCTTCCTCCTGCAAAGCAGCTCTTTGTGTTTCTAGCCTATTTGTCCCGGTATTTTTTTGTTTGTTTTTGTTTTAACTCAAATAAACCTGTCCTTTTTTTTTTTTTTTTTTTTTTTTTTTTTTTTTTTTTTTTTTTTTTTTCCCGAGACAGGGTTTCTCTATGTAGTCCTGGCTGTCCTGGAACTCACTCTGTAGACCAAGCTGGCCTCGAACTCAGAAATCCACCTGCCTCTGCCTCCCAAGTGCTGGGATTAAAGGCGTGCGCCACCACCGCCCGGCAAACCTGTCCTTAAAATTCTTTCTAAGTCGTTTTTTTTGTTGTTGTTTGTTTGTTGGTTGGTTGGTTTGTTTGTTTTTATTTTATTTTATTTTATTTTATTAATGGTACTAAGAATGCAAAGAGAGGGCCCAAATTTCCCAAAAACGTATGTTTCAGGGAACATATGTTATACTGGGGACCCTTCTATTTTTGATTGGAGGAACTGAGGACATTGACTCTATTAGGACACAAGCCTTATTCTTAGACAAGAAAAAGAAACCCTGTAACTCAATCAGATCCTCTGTGTTTTCATTTCCTGTATAATCATCATCAAATTCCAAACAGAATTTTCTTTGTAAACTGATATGGTCATTTTAGGGCTCAGTTGGGAAAAGAGAACAATCAACAGAATGAGGACAAAGAAGAGACCGTGAAGCAGTCCTGCTGGATACTGCAACCAAGTGACGTGATGCGGTGTGTGTGTTGCTGCTTCAGGAATGCTTTACAGGCATGAGTGCATGTTACTGCAAGGCTGTGAAGCAGATAGCAGCACAGCTGACATTCACAGATAAGTAATGGCAGTAAGTATCCAAGGTTGTGCAGGTAGGAAAGAGGAGCCAGGGCCTCATACCTGTAGAATCTGTGCATCTGTGTCAACGTCCTTCGTTCCACTACAGAGTAACGGTGATTACAATGGCACTGTACTGCTTAGAGCACCAGCCCTGGAGCAAGGCCACTGCCCCAAGTACAAATGCAGGAAAGAGTTCAGGGCTGCAGGTGGTACCTCGGTGAGTAGAACAAGTGAACTTGTAAAGCAACTGATATTGGAATAAGTGTAGTCAACATCACGGGGTAGGAATGTGCTTTTCCTAGACCAGAATAGAATACAGATCACTCAAATGCTGAATGTAAAATCATGAAGCATAATAACAAATATATAGGTATTTGTCATAAACTTGGGGTTTTTAAAGCTTTTCTATTACATCATAAAGCCATAAAGAAAAATACTTATAGATATAAGCATTAAAAAATCCAAATGATGTTTATATTAAAAGGCATAGTAAACAGAATTGAAAACAATAAGCTGGAAAAATATTTACTATACATGTCAGAGGGGGGTGCCAAATTTAATTTCAAAAGCAAAACTTGGGGAGGGGTATTTCTCTCTGGGTGGTGCAGGCTGGCTTGGAACTTGCTGACTCTCTGAGGCTATCCTTGAGATTGTGATTCTCCTGTCTTAGCCTCCAGCCTTCTAGGACTACAGACATGAGTCACCATGTTTGGGACCATGAGTTATTTTTTGGTGCTAGTAGTTTCATTCATTGTATATCCAAAAGTCAAATTTAAGTGGTGGTCCTATATCTTCTCTGATATCCCTGGTAGGACAACACTTTAACATAATTTACAAAGGGCCCAAAACCATTAAATCAAGAGAGTATTAACCCCCTAGAACAAGGACTAGAAGAGAGCTGGAGACAATTTCCAACAGAACTTAAATTATAAAGCAAAACAACCATTCTCTCTGGCGATGCAGTAAATATAAATAGAAAAACTTGCTCTTTAAGTAAAGCTGGAGAGATTTAAAATATTGACAACATCCAGTGCTAATAGAGGGTTTGATAAGTTAGACTACATTTATGTGAATGTAAATTAGTACAGTATTTCTAGAAAGTAGTTTGTGAAAAGCGCCAAATTGAGCACTCATTCTTCATAACAGTAAGCCAAGCAAAAACATTTTCAGGTGTTTTCCTAAGGATATCATTTGATTGACCTGGAGACACAGCTCAGTGATTAAGAGCATTTGCTGCTCTTGAAGAGGACCCTGTTTCCCAGCACTCATGTGGTGGCTCGTAACTGTCAGGAACTCAAAGTTCACGAGATCTATTGCCCTTTTTTGGCCTCCGTGTTAACTTCATACATGTGGTATGCATGAAGGCAAAACACTCATATGCATAAAATACAAATGTATTAATTAAAATAAGAAATTATTTACCATTAGATGAAACACATGCCAGAAATGTTTATTTTTTTTACAAAAATAATTTATAATAGTGAAAAAAACTGGGCTCAATCTAAATGCCTAGATACAAGAAACTAGTTAAAAGAGTTAAGTGAGAGTATACATTGAGACTTTAAATTCATTCAGTATGACTTTAAGCAACTTGTGGTCATTTGTTCATCAAAACAAGGAATCGCTCAGTGGGTAGGAAGATACATCTAGCTCCTCCATTTTTAAGAAAATAGGACAGAGAGTTGAGCAATACGTTAGCTTATAGTATTCCTGTCTCGGTCAACTCTAAGGCTTTTCCCTGCACTTCTCTCTCCTCTGTACATTATCAATTCCTCGCTATGTAATTTCATCCCAACTCTTATTCCTCTCTAATTTATAAAATTGGGCAGCACATAGAGCTTTGTGTAACAGACTCAGTCACCTTAAGAATTCTGTTGGGTTCCACTTTAAAGATCTCTCTCTTTCTCTGGGCTTTACAAACCCAAGTTGGAGCATATACACATGAGTAGAGTACTAGTTAGGATACATTGTATGTGCTGTATAACAAAGAGCCCTTAGTTCTCAGCATATGGAAACAATTATCCACCCATGATTCATGCTGTACATCTATGATAGGTTGGGTGTGTATTGGCTTCATATGGGTAACATCACGTGGGAATTCAAGATGAAGAAGCAGTTTATATGGTCAGTGCTTTGGTTTCATGGGAGAGGCAGGGATGGATGTGGTCAGTTAGCTCATAAAGGTCATAAAGTTGTTATCAGAGCAAATCACTTGGTCAAACAAGGAAATTATCAGCTTCCAAGAAAGCAAAACAGCTGCACAAACCCAAACCCAACACACACACACACACACACACACACACACACACACACACACACACA
>JANHMN010000003.1:78121650-78135661 GCA_030674055.1 Rhabdomys pumilio | reverse complement strand
ACACACACACACACACACACACACACACACACACACACACACACACAAAGACACTGGGGCCAAGGGTTTAGCTTGTGATAGCCAATTGACCACTATGACTATTTTGATGGAACAGACGCTTTTACCACATTCTGACAGGGCTACATTTTAAAAAGTGGAGGACTGGCAAGATGACTTGTTTGGTAAATTGCTTGCTATGTAAGCATGAATTCCCAAGTTGAGATTCCTAGTGAAATATTAAAAGCTGGGCATGGCTATCTGTTCTCGTAATCCCAGCTCTGGGGAGGAGGAAGCAGGAGGATTCCCAGAGCTTGTTGTACACCAGTCTAGCTGCATCCTTTGGCTTCAGATTCAGTGAAAAAAATCTGCCTAAAATAATAAAGTGAAAACCAACAAAAGGACACTGATATTGACCTCTGGTATCCATATGTACCTGTTTACACATGGACACACATATAGAGTGAGAACAAGAGAGAGGAGGAGGAGGAAGGAGAGGGAGGATGGGGACAGGAATAGAAAAATTAAGATGGAAGAGAGGGGATGAGAAAAAGGAGAGGAAAAGGACGAAGAGGAAAAAGAAGTGGAACATTGGGTAGACATTTGTATAAATTTTGACCACAGTGATCGCTGAGACAGGACTCTTGTTGGAATGAAGGTCTTAGAGTCAGACATCCCTAGCTATTCTTGCCCTGTATCTAACTGGATAGATAACCAGTTGCGAAGACAGTGTACTTACCATATTCTCTGTCACAAAGCTGAAGCAATTCTTGTAGGATTGATGGAGAGATAAAATTTGGCACCAAAAATAAGCCAGTAAGCAGTGTTGCAGGGTGGGCTCTACCTCACTGATAAACTTCACAAAAGGAAGTCTGCTTTTCCTCTGTGTCCACTGTAAACAAATAGCGATTGCTTTGCAAAGAGATGTCCAATATCCATACGAGCTATTTAATTAAGTAGTTACGTTTGCTTGGTAAAATGATGATGTACAACCTGTTTTGAAATACGTGTCCATAGGACGGCTGGATCAAGCCAATCTCACCTAGTTGTTAGAACGAAATCTCTAGCTATAGAATTTTCTCTCATTGTCAAAATCCAAAACAAAGTTCATCTTTCACAGATTAGTTAGGTCTCAGTCTTGGCTTTAACTGGGTAAGTAACACACTGGAGCTGGCTTCTGTGGGAGCCGACCTTCTTTGTGGCAGTGACTTGAAAGTGTTAAATTGGGTATCAACGTTACTCTAGTATAGACCTTGTTTGCTTGTTGGCCCTCATCATGACTTCAGCTTGTACCCTAGAAATACATTCAAAGACCAGAATCGAGGTTCATGGGCTTCTCATATCTTTACAAATATCAAGTGCAACAAGTGCCATGTGCACAACAAAGTCACAAAGTAGGCATGTTTTAGCCTCCTGACTCCTAACTCCTGTTAAGGGGTTGTGGTTTTTGTTTGTTTTTTGTTTTTTTAACCAAAGCAAAACCAGACCTCGCTTATCCTGACTACTATTCTAGACAGCGGGTCCTTTTCAATTTGTGTTGTGAGTTTCACAAGAATCTAGTTGGGGGAAAATAAGTATTCAAACCCTATGGTTCTCATATACACTGGGAATTCTGCTTATGACAAGATGCAATGGGTATTGTTTGGTGCAGTCAGCAAAAGGATGCCTCCACAGAAGTACTAAGGCAGCCTTCATTTTTTCCCAAGGGCCTACAGGGACTTTCAGGTTATGCGTGTAGGTATATATCATAGTCTACTGTGGCCAAGGCTAGCCAAGAACTTACTCTGTGTAGCTGAGGATGTCTTGAACTTGTGATCTTGCATCTACCTCCCAAGCATTGGGATTACAGGAATGTGCTACCAGGCTCGGTTTATGTGATGCTTTGGATCAAAGCCAGGGGTTTATAAATGTAGACAAGCATGCTACCAACTGAGCTAATCTCCAGCCCCTTAGGAATCTTGCTAGCCATTTTAAACTATTGGCAGCTCAAAATCTGTACTTACTCTACATGAACTATTAATATAGTCTCACGGGGGAGTATTTACCCTACATGAACTGTCAATGCTACAGATGAAGAGTCCCTCACTGCCACTCCAGGGTATGTGTTAATGTTCTCAAGCATAGTCATTGCTTCAAAGTGGTTGTGGGGAATTTCAGCTTTAGCAGGGGTTTGGCTATTTTTTTCTGGGTTTCTTCCAGGTGGCAAGGTCCTGACTTTCTGGCCCCACAAAAGGCAACTGGGTTCTTATACTTCCAATCTACCCCAGCCTTGTAGCTACAAGGGGAGCATATTCAGAGAGACCAGTCTGCCACATATAACACAGTTCAGGAAGATAATGCCACCCTGCCTCCAGACCTGGAGTCCTTTTCAGTGATCTCTCTCTTCCTCTGTGTTTCCTGCCTCTGTCTATAAATATAATTTGAAGGCAATCAGTCCTCCACACAGCAGAAGATATTCCCTTTAGTGCCCAAGTCAGGGAATGTCATTGCTTTGTACAGAAATCAGCAGTGGCATTCACCACATTTTAAATTCTTTAGAGCATCTTAAAAGATCTCCCGGTCTTTCTCTAACCTCTACTCTGATGCCTCTCCCTCATTCGTGCTTCTCCACTCCTGACAGCTCGTAAGCAATTTCCCTGTGCTTCGCTTTGTTCTACTGGGTCTTCTACTCAGACTGCTCTTCTTCTACTGCCTGCAGTGTCTACCAGGCCTGCTCCCTTCCTCACTCAAATGATTTGTGACCTCCATGATGGTTCTCTTCTACATGGCCATTCTCTTCCATCTGTTTCCATTTCACTTGCCTTGCTTCACAGAACTTTCCTGCACTCCTGTCATGTGTCGTGCTTGCTGATTCACTCCTGTTCTGTCTACCCATTAGCCAGTAAACTTCCAAGGCAGAAATACTAGTTTGATTCTGTGTCGTTGGAGGGTTGTCTGAGTGACAGCATTAAAGTCCAGATGCCTAACACAGTTGTTTTCCAAGGATGGATGAGGCTCCCACTCCTAGGAAAGCTCAGCTTTGGATTTCTCTGCTGTTTGTTCTTGTTGAAGCACAGATCGGCTACAATGGCCCCATAGAGAAAGGATGAGACACCCAACTCAGAAAAGAGCTCTAGTTTCTAGCTCAGGATCGGCTTAGTGGCCACACATTAGATAATCTTCCATGCACGCATGGCTTTGGGCCAATCACTTGCTGTCTCCGTCTCATTTTTTGCACTGTATTGGGGTTGAGGCAGTTCTGAGAGCTTCCAGTTAGTGCTGACTTTCCTTTCTTTATCCCTGGATGGGTGGAGGAAGCAGCTTTTGAGGGAAGCTTTGGCAAATTCCCAGCTGTTGTTTAGCTCAAGGTGCTGTTTATGCCTGTGTTCTGGGCTCACTGCCTCTGCGGATGACACAGCATGGCCATTGTAGGGTCAACTCCTCCTCCTACCATTTCTATGGGCTTCAGGGCGACAGCTTCCTGGCTGATTCATGCTTTTACTCTCAGAAGGCAAGACAGCAGAGAGAAGCAGACATTGGTGACAGCCCATCTTTCCTCTTTGCACTTTGGGAGAGCTGATGGATGATCCAGCCTGAAAAGGGGACAATCAAGGGAAAGAGATGACTGCTGCCTGCTGGACCAGACTCATGCATGCAGTGCTCACTCCTACGCATTCTGGGCACATCAACTATCAGCTTACAGGACAGAAGAGTGGGTGGAAAATTGTACCTGTTTTGCAGATGACAAAATAGAGGCAGAGGTCAGTTAAGCAGCATACCCAAGGTCTCAAGACTTCAGTTCTAAGTCCTAGAACCTGTACTCTAGTCTTCAGAGTCCTTGCTTGATAGTTTCTGCTTATATCTGCCTGGTACTCTGTCACACAGAAATGGAAAGTGTTATTGAGTAGATAAGTAGCATCTTCCCTGGTCTAATGTCTCCCTAGGTTCTGTCATGCTAAGGACTCACAATATTTAGCTAGCAAGGGAAGATTCAAGAATGTAACTGCTTTGGGTCCCTAAAAGGAAAAGAGAGAGACTTGATGTGATGTGAGCAGGCTTCCAGGAAACCATAGCTTTCAGGCATGCCATATTGCACACACACACACACACACACACACACACACACACACACACTCCCATGCAGAAATAATATCTTTCAAAGTCTAACTTGCTATGGACAGTTTGTAGGTCTACTCTGGGGAGATCTCACTATGCCAGTGAGTGGAGGTCATTGAGGGAAAAGGGCATAAGCAGAGCCTCCAGGGCCATGAAAAGCCAAATGTGAAAGCCTAGTAATTGTCATGAATTCTTAATTTGGCTCTGCTACCTGCCTAAGAGCATGCCGTCTCTATACTCTTCCCTCAGAGTCCAGGCTTCCCATGTATAAATGAGGATAAAATGGTATCTTCAGTTTAGGTATGTTGTAGGGGTTAAACTGTTTTTTTTTTAAAAAAAAAAAAAAACAAAACAGCTCCTTTATTTGGATGGAAATGAACAGGCAGGTGCCAGTGTTGAAAGCCTATGGGCTGGGCTTCTATCCTACAGGCTTCTATACTGGGTCTTGAGAATGAGAGACTTATGCCAATAGTCTTTCAAAATCAGAGATTTATAACTCAGGGTGCTTAAGTCAGACACTTATTGCTTTAGGCTTTGAATAACTAGGGCCCAACACTCAGCAGCTAGAATGAAAGTACCTAGCTGCTGGTGTCAAGGCTCTCAGCTCTTAGCCTTAGCAGATGTCTGGAAGCCTTCCACTGGCTGGCACCTGAGATTCTTCCACTTGGCTCTTTGTAGTGCTTCCCACAGTCTCACCTTTCCACTTATTGGTGCCTGCTCAGCGTCTTTGCAGTCCTTTGTCATCTCTGTAGCCATCTCTTCTCAACTGAGTGAGCCAAGAGCTTAAAGCCCTTAGATATACTCAAGGCCTTACAGCAGTAGAAATCATTCTCTCAGAGTCATGTACTTGCAGTCATCTGAGCTGGAAGTCCCGGGGATTTGCTTGTTCTTTGCTCAACCACCTTAGTTCATTCTACCTGTGATAAATAGCGAAAATAGGATGTAAATATATAAGACCGTTTCAGAGAAGCTTTACTTGACATTGGTGTTATAACACAGCAGGGCTAATGAAGAGGAATAAAAAAGACCAAGAACCAGACTGTTTACATAGCTTCCTCCCCCCAAAAAAAGAATGGGGTAGACTCATGCATGACTTCCTTGGTTATCAGCCACAAATTTTACATGTGCATGGCATCCTCTCTGCCAACCACAGGCTTGCTGCTGAGTTACTGGGAGAAGAGGTTCCCGATGCTATGAAACAGGTGTGCCACCCAGAGCCACTGTAGGCAAAGTTATCTAAAGGTCACCAAGGTTTCTTATAACTAAGGTATAGTCTCCAGAAACCAGTGCAAAATGTGTGGAACTCTTGTGACTAGAGAAAAGGCAAAGGCCGTGGCTTCAATATCAGTCATACTCACTGCAGTCTTTGCAGCTGCAGCAGAAATTATCTCGAAGATGAAGTATTCAGAGTGGTCAGCATATTGGGTTGACAGTCCATCTAGTCATAAAAATCAGGATTGTTTGGATGACAGCTCCCTGCTCAAAGCATCCAAGCACAAGGAGATGGCCTGACAGCTGTCAATCAAGCAGCTAAGTGCCTTACTCCTAAAAGCTTCAATTATTCAAAGGGAAAAAATCAGTAGTATTTACAGCAAAGATTTAATATTTTATTCAGGACACTTTGTCCAATGATACTGACCTTTCTCAGCCTAATAACTTTAGACAGGGCTGGGTCAATCCATCTGACTCAGAACCGGATGATGCATTAGAAGGACTTTCTGCTAAGCCCTGTGTATTCTGAGCATTAGCACAACCCATGAATTGAAGTGTTTGACAGTTCTCAGATGATGCTAATGGAGGACATGAGGCAGTGTGAGAAAGATCTGGACTTTGATTTAGTGTGAAACGTAAAATGAAACATTGAACTCAGTAAAGTTATTTATACAGAAACATGGACTGGAGAAGAAAATGGTTGAAAACCAGAATGTGTTAGAGTGACAGAATTCCCAAGGAATTCTCAACATACTCATCTCTTAGATAAGTTGCATATTTGACAAAGATTTTTATTGCATTTCATGTTTTGTGTATGTGTGTACGTGTGTGTATGGGGAGTACGTGGGGTGAACATGTTATACCTCGGGGTTGGAGGTTACATTAAAGAACAACTTGTCGCAATCGGTTTTCTTTCTCTATCAGAAATTGGGGCCAGCTTAGTAGCAAGCACCTTTACCCAGCTAGGGCCTAGATTGCATGTTTTTGTGTGGTAAGTGCAAAGAAGACCTGGGCAGTCCTGAGTTGTGGGGAGTGTCCATCCCTGAGGTATCTGTGGTGATTTTTCTCCTTTTGGATCACAACCAGCTCTCCTCTCCTGATCACAAAGGGAGATTGTATTCGACTGTTTCTGGTTAATGGTTAATGGATTATAGCTGTGTCACTCCCAGACTCTGAAGAACTCTACTACCAGTGCAGAGGCTTCTTGTCTCCTGCTCAATGGTAAGAACATGTACCCAAGAGTGTAAACACAATAGGCCTGGGTCTTCCAAGAACAGAGCTCTCTGCCGACCTCTGCAGGTCATTCAAGGCTTCAACAAGAATGGTCCCGTGAAGGCTGGGTGCCCCAGTGTGGGGGAATTCGAGGGTGGGGAGGTGGGAGTGGGTGGGTGGGGGGCACATCCTCATAGAATCAGGAGGAGGGGGAATGGGATAGGGAGTTTCTGGGTTGGGAGGGAAATGGGGAAAATGAATAACATCTGAAATGTAAATAAAACATCTAATTTAAAAAAAAGAAGTATATTTTGCAGCCAGCAACTACCAAGAAGCACATCTAAACCACTGCTTGCTAGAGTCATGTGCACAGCACCTTCTGCAGATAAACACGTATGTTTGAGTCTGACTGTGCCTTACAAGAGGCAGAGAAAAGTCAGCTCTGTGACAGCTGACTCAAAGCTTGGCTCTCCTTTACCTTCGGCACTGTCTCTCACCTGGTGCTACTCCAAATTTGCCCAGACAAGAAGATTTGAACCTCAAGGAAAAGGACACTGTCAATAGGACAAAACAACCACCCACAGATTGGGAAAAGGTATTTACCAACCTACATCTGATAGAAGGCTAATATCCAATATATACAAAGAACTCAAGAAGTTAAACTCCAGAGAACCAAATAACCGTGTTAAAAATGGGGTACAGAGCTAAACAGAGAATTCTCAACTGAAGTATCTCAAATGGCTGAGAAGAACTTAAAGAAATGTTCAACATCCTTAGTCATCAGGGAAATGCAAATCAAAATGAGCCTGAGATTCCACCTCACACCCAGAATGGCTAAGATAAAAAATGCAGATGACAGTAGATGCTGGCAAGGATGTGGAGAAAGGGGAACACTCTTCCATTGCTGATGAAATTGCAAGCTGGTAAAACCACTTTGAAAATCAGTATGGTGGTTCCTCAGAAAACTGAAAATAGTTCTACTTGAAGACCCAGCTATATCACTACTGGGCATATAACCAAAAGATGCTCCAACATATAACAAGGACACATGCTCCACTATGTTCATAGCAGCCTTGTTTATAATAGCCAGAAGCTGGAAAGAACTCAGATGTCCTTCAACAGAGGAATGGTTACAGAAAGTGTGGTACATTTACACAATGGAATGCTACTCAGCTATTAAAAACAATGAATTTGAGAAAATCTTAGGTAAATGGATGGAACTAGAAAATATCACCCTGAGTGAGGTAACCCAGACAAAAAAAGAATACACATGGTATGCACTCACTGATAAGTGAATATTAGCCCAAAAGCTCACAATTCCCATAATACAACCTACAGACCATATGGAGCTTAGGAGGAAGGAAAACCAGAGTGTGGATGCTTTAGTCCTTCATAGAGGGGGGAACAGGATGACAGCAGGAAGTGGAGGGAGGAGGATCCTGAGAGGGAGAGAGGAGAGGGAGAAAAAATGGGGGCAGGATCAGGTACTGGAGGGGACAGGAGAGAGGTATAGAAGGTCAGGAAATCAAATAAAAATGTGAAGCAGTAGGGGATAAGGAACTGGGGTAGTCACTGGAGGGTCCCAGATGCCAAGGGAGTGAGAGGCTCCCAGGACCCAACAAGGATGACTTTAGCCAAAATGTGCAGCAAAGGGGAGATAGAACCTGTAGAGACCGCCTCCAGGAGATAGGCATGGCCACCAGTTGAGGCATGGGGCCACCCACCTATCTCAAAGTTTTTGATGCAGAAATGGTCCTGTCCAAAGGAAAGACAGGGACAAAAAATGGAGCAGAAAGGTTATCCTGGAGACTGCTCCACCTGGGGATCTAGCCTGTCTGCAAACGCCAAACACTGACATTATTGCTGTTGCCAAGAGGCTCTTGCTGACAGGAACCTAGTGTGGCTGCTGTTCCCTGGGAGGTTCTGCCAGCATCTGACCAATGCAGATGCGGATGCCTGGTTTCAACCAACCATTTCTAGAGCTTGGGGATCCTGGTCGGGGAGCTGGTAGAAGAATTGGAGATGCTGAGAGGAATTGTAACCCCATAGGAAGAATATTGTTGGCTGGCCAGACCATCCAACTAGACCACCAATCAAGGAGAGTATATGGAGGACTCCAGGGCTCCAGATAGATATGTAGCAGAGGATAGACTTGTCTGACATCAATGGGAGAGAAGGCCCTTGGTCCTGTGGAGGTTTGATGCCCCAGCATAGGCGGGTGCTAGAGCAGTGGGGAGGGAGTGAGTGGGTGGGTGTTGGAGCACCCTCATAGAAGCAAAGAAGAAGGGGGAGAGGGCAGATGTTGGATACAGGAGTTGTGGAGGGGTAATCAGGAAAGGAGATATCATTTGAGATGTAAATGAATGGAAAGATTAATTAAAATATATTTCTAACATTAAAAAAGAAGGCTGTAATCAGTTAACTCTAATCAAGGCTCTCTTTTTAATTAATAAGTATTTTCTATGGTTTTATTGCTGCTGATATTATTGTGGTGAAATAAAATTCAAGGAATTATTTCAGCTCTCCTAAATATGTTGAGACATGCCTTGTGCCCCAAATTGTCATCTATTTTAGTATAAGTTTTATGGGCTGCTGAGAAGAATGTGTACTCTCTAGTGTTTAGATGTAATGTTCTGTAGGTCTATCTGATCTAAGATATCACTTAGCATTATTATGCCTCTATTCATTTTGTGTATAATCTGTCAGTTGGCAAAAGTGAGGTGCTGATGTCACCTACTCTTAATGTGTTGAGACTAATCTGTGCCTTTATCTCTAGCAGCATTTACTTTATGAAGTTCAGTGTATCTGAGTTTGGTGCATGTATGTTTAGCATCATAATGTCCTCTATATTGTTTCTTTGATCAATCTGAAGTGACCTTACTTATTGCCTCCAATTAGTTTCTGTATGAAGTCTATTTTGTTTCCTATTTTGTCATGTTTGTTTTCTGGTTCCATTTGTTTGGAATGTGTCGGTGTACCATGTCACACTAAAGTAATTTTTAATCTTTGGTGGTGAGGTGTGTTTCTTGTAGGGAGCAAATGATGGATCCTGTCTTTAAATCCAGTCTGAGAATCTGTACCTTTTACTTGGGGTGATGAAATTCTTAGTATTCAGAGTTATTATTTGAAGTTGTGTACTGATTCTAGTCATTTTGTTGATTTCATGGCATTTGTTTTCTTAGTTCTCCTTTGATTAGTCACTGGTCTAAACTGAACATAGCTTATTTTTTTTCTGTCACCTCTTAGATACATTTGTCCTTTTAGTCTGTAGGATTCCTGTCAGTATCCTTTGTCAGGCTGGCTTGGTGGTCATAAATTCTGTTGACGTTTTATTGTGAAGAGTTTTTCTTTATCTTTCTATTATGACAGCCAGTTTTGCTGAATATAATAGTCTGACCTGGCATCTATGGTCTTGTGTCACTTTGGTACAAGCTCTTGTTGCTTATAAATTTCCATAGAAAAAATCAGCTTCTATTATTATAGGCTTGCTTTGATGTATTATTTGGCCTTTCTCTTTTGTAGCTTTCAAATAATTTTTTTCATAATTCACTATTTTGACTATTATATGACTTGGAGAACTTTTTGTGATCTCATCTATGTAGTCATAATATATAAAATCAAGAAAACAACTGACAACAAATATTGGCATGGATATGGGACAAGGGAAATACGTATTCACTGTTGGTGGGCATACAAATTAGTCTAGCTACTATGGAAAACAGTGTGTAGGATCCTCACAAAGCTGAAAATAAACCCACCATATCACCCATCAATGCCAGTCCTGAGAATGTACTTGAAAGACTCTATGGCCTATGACAGAGATCCCTGATTATCCACATTCATTGCTACTTTAGTTACAAAAGCCAGGAAGTAGAAACAGCCCAGAAAATAGTGAAGATGCAGTGCACATACACAGCGGAATTTTATTCACATGTGAAGAAAATGATACTATGAAATTTGAGAGCAAATGTATGACACTGGAAATAATTATTTTTTGTGAGATAACCCAAACCAGAAAGTCAAATGCTTTATGCTCTCTCTCTCACATGATAATCTTAGCTTTTAATCTTTTAATATATGTGCTTAAAATGGAAGTTCCTGTAGAAGACAGAAAGCTAGAAAGGGGTCATGCGGGGAGGATTTTTCAAGGCAGGAGTATGGTAAAGTACAGGTGGGTGAACGAGGAAAGGAGAATGGAACCAGAAGGAGGATGGAACAGAGTGGAGGATGAAAGGAAGAGTTGAGGGAACAAAGATAGATAACTAATAGTAAAGTCTTTAAAAAAATTCAAAAACCTACTCTTGTAGAAGCTTCCTTTTAAAAAAATACTTATATAAACCCAGCTAAAATGGAATTATCCTATAAGGGAGGAAAATGTTTCTCTCGGATGCAACAAGTTATCAAACTAAAAGCCCCATACCAGATGTGTATTTCCTCCTTTCAAGCTGTGTTAAGTAGGGTTTCATTAAACACTCCAACAGCAAACTATTAACATTGCTTTTGCTTATATTCCAGAACTTGATGGTAATACTATTTATTGTTGAGGTCACCATAGATCTCAGTCACAGAGCAGGAAGAATCAAGTGGATACTGACCTAGCAGCTTCATCCATCCAAGATAACTTTCATAGTGTTGATAGATGCTGTGCAGGATACTGGAGTAGAACAGTCATCAGCACTCTTACCCAATCATAAACCTTGTGATCTACAATAATGTCTTGTCTGACAAAGTAGGCCTACAACAATGGCATGGACAGAATTTGGAATCCACTACACAAGACAGAACCCATACTTGGTACTACTGTTAATTCAGCCAATAACCCATGATCAAATAGGTCTTAGGTCAGAGTGGAGAATTCATTCCTATTATTTAGCTAATGGGACACAGTATTAAACTGTACTCAAAATACTCACCTTTATTCCCATTCATCAGTGCAACTCTAACTCTTTATCAGAGAAGTTTCTTTTTGTAGTAGATATGGTTAATACAGAGGCACACAACTGGCTTAAGCACAGAGAATAAAAGGCTATGGAGTACTCAACCCTAAATGGGACACATCTCTTCCTAAGGCTCAGTGATCATGTCAGAAGAGGAGATAAAAAGGTTGTAAGAGGCAGAAGTGTAGATAACTATTGTGAAACAGTCTTTTCTAGTCATAACAAGGACACTGCACACATGAGCTCAGAGTGGCTATGACTGCATGCACAAGATGTTTAGAAGATAAACCTGACCAAAATCCCCACATCGATCATGATGGGACCCATGAAGTCCCATCCCTAACTGAGGAGGTTTTGGTAACTGATCTTTGCTAGAGGAGGAATAGTCAGTGTATTCTCAGACTTGGCTTTTGATAGACTGTCCACATTCCAACATATAGCTCTACACATGGGAGCAGAGCTAAGTGCATTCAATGGATTAAAAAAAGTGTATGAAATTTGGAGGGAAAGTGGTGAGGTGTGTGAAGAAGTTGAATAGGAATGAGCCGGGGGATGTGTTACATTCATGTATGAAATTCTCAATCATTTTTTTAGTGTATAGAGTCCGAGGGACTTCTTTCCAAAGTGTTAGGTGCTGAAAAGCTACTCAAATTATTATTTTGCTTCAAGTTAAATGGGAAACAAATAGCATGTTTCCAAGAATCCTAAAATTGATATTGTGTTATTTCAGGAAGGGGTCCCATAGCTTAAAGAGATAGAAACAACTGAAATTAACAAAAATTGTTAAAATGACTTTTTAAGGTAGAAGTATTTTTGTAGAATACTATTAATATTTTTAAAAGATTTCTCCCTTTCTTTCTTTCTTTCTTTCTTTCTTTCTTTCTTTCTTTCTTTCTTATTTAATGTGCATGTGTATATGTCCCAGAATTTAGGCGTATGTACCACCTAAGTCTAATTCTAGAGGAAACCAGATGAGAGCAGGAAGTTACTAGGCAGTTGTGAGTCATCTGATGTAGGTGATGGGAACTGAACCCAGATGCTCTGGAAGAGCAGAAATACCTTCAATCAGTACGCCATTGCTCCAATCTCAGTTTTATGAGTCTTATGCCTAGGTAGCACATACATTAAGATCAATGAAATGTTATGGTATTGGGTAGCAGATCACTCACATACAGACAAACAAGGGCTGGAAAGGTAGGTAAGAGTACTTGCTGTATAAGCATGAAGACCCAAGTTCACTTCTGTGGCATCCATGGTAAAAAGCCAGGTGTAGCCACATATGTGTATGGAAGTCCAGTGCTGTGGAGGCAGGCAGAGAATGAAGGAAGCAAGGGGAGAGTGATAGAAATAACACCTGGCGTCCTTCTCTGGTCTCCACGCGTGCACTTTTGGGCACATTCATGCATCATACTGTGTCCTGCCTCTCTGCTGGTGGTGCCTGGGCGCCACTGGCACACTACTCAGGGGAAGCAGAAGGAAGACTGAAATAAGGGTTCACAGTCTGTGTCTTTCTTTACTGGACCAGAAGAAGAAACAACGAAGTCTGGGACAAATGCTGTGGTTCCAGGTCTCCTCTCTGGGTACTTGGGTACCAATTTACTACTGGGAGTCAGAAACGGGGTCCAAGGTCCTCACTTTCCCTCAGGATATTCACGCACTGTGCAGGAAGAGGAAGGCAGAGCCTGGGATGAGAGGAACCTGGTATGATTGGGAATTAGTTCCCAGAGTACTGGAGGGGCTGGAAGGGCCGGTGGAGAGAAGGTCTTCCTGAGGGCTTTTTGGCATGGCCCTTTAAGACGGAAGTCTTCCCTGTGGCACTCCCTAATAAAACAACTTTCTAAGATGATCCTTGCTTGCTCATATTGGTTTCTTTGATGGTGGATGTAAATGCATATACTTAATTCCGGATGAACAAGGGATTAAATACCTTTTTGCAGGAAGGAATACCCAAGAAAGGAAGCTCATTGGCTGAAAGCTTAGGGCTATCGCGATATCTCACTAGCTCAGTGAAGAACTCCAGGTGTTTATGCTACATGACCCAGTACCCATGGTGCTTAGTGGGGTGTTCCAGAGCAGGTAGAGGCAAGTAGGAAATGGCTCCAACTCCTGCCATTCTCAATTCTGAGATTCCTGGAGTTTGAGCTCATTCAACCTTACTTACACACATGTATGTACAGTATTTGTATACCACACATATTCAACACACACACACACACACACACACCCAACGGTACCAGAACTTTGCCATTGAGTTGTATCTGGTCATTATTCCTTCATGCTGGGAGCTCAAGTTACGACTTCCTGAGATACTCAGGATGGAGCTTTGCGGAAGGTTTTGCTAGAAAAAGGTTAGGGTGCCCTGGAGAGCCATAAGGGATTCCAATAAAAGAAGATTCTTGCCTGTTCACCTGTGTAGCATGTGCTGGGGACTTGTGTTGCTGACATTTCCTAACAGCTCCAACTCCAGTCTTTAGTCCACCTGAAGAGATACACTTCTAATCCAACAAATTAGACCAGAGAGGAGAGGGGAGAGGGGAGAGGGGAGAGGGGAGAGGGGA
>JANHMN010000003.1:78111016-78121550 GCA_030674055.1 Rhabdomys pumilio | reverse complement strand
TTAATGCTGAACTCTGCCACAGAATCATGAGTTTCAATGGCAGGGATGGATAAAGAAAGGATGGGCATAGATATATGTATATGAGTTCAGCCTTAAGGAAGAAATATGTAGTCTGAATGAGAAAAGAATGTACTGAAATGTGGTCAGAGTGGAGAGTCAAGGTCTAACACAACTTTCTTTGGATGCTCTGATAAGAGCCAGGGAGATGGCTCAGCATTTATTATATGCAGCACAAGAAAAGGGGTTAGGTAGTATCAGTAGGTGGTCTCTATAGGTGGTCTCTACAGGTGAGCAGTCTCAGGCTCTACAAGCATGTGTGGAGGGCTGATGTTTCTAGGAAGTTGGTGCCACTCCATCAGAGTGCACATAGCCCACCTAATCCCAGCTCTTCTGTAAATGTGTCTGCACATCTGTCCTCTTGCCATTCCCTTAGCACCCTAGTCAGATTTCCAGGACTGTGCAAATGGTCTGGGAGTGGCAGGATGACTTGGTCAGACTGACATCTTAAAGATGCAGAGAGTGACTTGCAGGGTAGCAAGAAGGATCTACAGGGTAGCAAAAAGGTTACGGTGTATGGCTGGGGACAGATGACAAAGAAGAAACACTGCCAGATGTATTCAAAGGATGAACAGCTGTCTATTCCTGGGGGTTCAGGGGGTCGGCATGCAAGGAGAGGGCTGTCAAGAAAGTTGGTGCTCATTTGAGTGGCTAAGTGGAGATGGGGCAAGGACTAGAATGGACTCACTTTTTGGGATATTGGCAAATTGGAGAACTGCATCATGGCTTCAGACTGGATGAGTGTAGTTTGAGAGGTATGTGGAAAGGTCAAGTGAGATTTTGTGGACAGTCAGATATCAGGGCTGGAAGCAGAAGAGGTGAAGTTTGGAGTACTGTGAGAAGTCTCTGTGTACTGTGATGAGATTGTTGACAGAGATGCTAAAGATGGAAGCACTAGTTTTTAAATATGACAGAGAAAGAGAAGGCTAGGGAGATGAGCATGGAGTACCAGAAAGTATGAGGGGAACCTCAGATGAAAAGTGTTAGCAACATGCAAGGCTGACTTTTCCAAGAACAAGTGTGGAAGAATGGAGGAGGAAACATGGAGAAACTGAGGTCAGACAACTCTTAATGATTGGAGGAGGGGTGAATTTGGGAAAGGTGCTTTTGTAGCTGACTTGCTGTTTTTCTTTTTTTTTAGTGGATATTTTATTTACATTTCAGATGTCATCCCCTTACCCCATTTCCTTCTCCCCCGCCCCAACTTACTGTTTTTTAATGTTTTAATTGAAATATTACATGTCTCCCTTCTCCTCTTTCCTCTAGCAGTTTCCATTCCTCCCCTCCCACCTCCTCTCAAATTAATGGCCTATTTGTCTGTAATTATTATGGTGCCATATTAATATCATAATAAATATATAAATACAACTTACTGACTTTTTAATTGAAAATCCATACAATAAATTTTGATCATGGGTTTCTCTCTCCCACCTGTCTCAGATTCTACCTCCCCACCCATCCAACACTTTCTTTCTTTTTCTCTTGGGAAAAAACAACAGATAGATAAAACAAATAAATAAAAAGCACAAGAAATACACACACACACACCACCCATAAAAACACAAAATCAGAAGCCATTATATATAAGCAAATGACCAGTAAGATTAAAAATGCTCAAACAAAGCAATAAAAGACAAACAAAACAAAAAACATCCTCAAAGCCTTCATTGAGACTGGTCTAAGATGAAATCTCAAGTAGATTGACCTGTGTGTCCCTGATGATGAAGGATGTTTAACATGTCTTTAAGTGTTTCTCAGACATGTGTGTTTCAACTTTTCAAAACTCGTTAATTCTGTACATGATTTTAATTGGTTTGTGTGTTTTCTTGATGTCCAGGTTTTGCTTCTTTATATAGATATTAACCCTATATTGGATGCATAACATGTAAAAAAAAATTTCCAATTCTGTGGGCTGCTGCTTTGTTTGAATGTCAGTGTCCATCTTTTTAGTTTTATGAGGTCCCATTTATTAGTTGTTATTCTTAGTGCCTGGGTTGTTGGTATCTTGTTCAGAAAGTCTTTTCCTGTGCTAATGTATTCTAGATTATTCCCCTCTTTCTTTTCTATCAGTTTCAGGGTATTTGAGCTTATGTTGAGGTGCTTGATTCATTTGAAGTTGATTTTTTTTGAAGGATGATAAGTTGTATTTAGATTTTTCTACATATTGCCATCCATTTTGATCAGCACTATTTGCTAATGTTTTTTTTTCCAGAGTCTATTTCTGCTTTCTTTATTAAAAAAAAAAAGGTGGATAGGTGTGAGGACTTATATATGGGTCTCCAGTTTGATCTCATTAATCAGTGTATCTGCTTTAATGCCAATGCTATCTATGCTGGGTGGTTGTCATTTTAATACAGCTGTGCAGTCCAATACTGGAGATAGTGATAACTTTAATGGCTCTTTTCCTTATTGAGCCATTATAAGCTCAATATAATGTTTAATTATCCTGTTTTATTGTTTCTATACAAAGTTGAAAATTGTCCTTTTGATATTTGTAAAGAATTGTGTTAGAATTTTGGTGAAGATCGCACTGAATCTGTAGATTGCTTTGGGTAGGATGGCCATTTTTGCTGTATTAATCCTACTGATCCATGGGTATGGGAGGTCTTTTCATCTCCATACATCTCCAATTTCTTTCTTCAGTGTCTTAACATTTTTATTATAAAAGTCTTTTTACTTGGTAAGAGTTATCCCAAGATATATTTTCCAGACTACTATGAAAAGCATTATTTTCCCGACTTCTTTCTCTGAGTTTTGTGAGGTAATTTTGTATGCTGCTACTTTGCTGAAAGTACTTATCAGCTGCAGAAGATTTCTGGTGGAGTTTTTAGGGTCTTTTGTATATAGAATCATATCATCTTCAAGAAAAGATACTTGGACTTCTTCCTTTTCTAACTGTATCCCCTTGATCTTAATTGTTTTCTCCCTAAGACTTCAAGTACTACTCAACAGGTATAGACAAGAATGGGCATCCTCATCTTCTTCCTGATGTTCTGGTGGAAATGCTGTGCGTTTCTCTCCTTTTAGGTTGATGTTGACAGTGAGATCACTGTAAACTGCCTTTATTATGTTAGGTATGTCCCTTATATTCCTAGTCTCTCTGGGACTTTTATTATGAAGTGTTGTTGAATTTCATCAAAGGCCTTTTGTGCAGCTAGTAACATGATCATATGGTTTTGTCTTTCAGTTTGCTTATATAGTGAATTATGCTTACTGATGTACATGTGTTGAGCCCTCTCTACATCTCTAGATAAATCCTGCTTGATCATGATGGATGATCTTTTTAATGCTTTCTTGGATATGGCTTGAAAGAATTTGCTGATGTTCACAAGAAAAATTGGTCTATAATTCTCTTTCTTTTGGGGGGTCTTTATATGGTTTAAGTATAAAAGTAACTGTGGTCTTGTAAAATTACTGGGCAATGTCTCGTCTGTTTCTCTTTTGTGGAATAATTTGAAAAGAATTGGTATTGATTCTTCTTTGAAGGCTGGGTAGAATTCTGTACTGAATCCATCTGGCCTTGAACTTCTTTTGGTTGAGAAAATTTTACTTATTTTCTCTATCTCATTAGGGGTTATGAATCTGTTTAAGTTGTTTATGTGATCTTGATTTAACTGGTAGGTCATATATATCAAGACAATTATCCATTTCTTTTAGGTCTTCCGATTGTGAAGTACAGATTTCTAGAGTATGTCCTTATGATTCTCTGAATATTTTCATTGTCCTTTTGATGTTTTCTTCTTTATCTTTAATTACACTAATTTTGTTCTCTCTCCATATTTTACTTAACTTATCTAAAGGTTTATCATATTCTTGATTTTCTCAAAGAACTAACTTTATTTCACTGATTCTTTGTGTTGTTTTGTTGTTTCTAGTTTATTGATCTCTAGTTTGACTATTTCTTGCTGTCTACTCTTCTTGGGTGTCATTTCTTTTTGTTCTAGAGCTTTCAGGTGTGCTATTAAGTTGATATTATGCTATTGCTCCAATTTTTGAATGTAAGCACTTAGTACTATGAACTTGCCTTTAGGAACTGCCTTCATTGTGTCACATAGGCTTGGATATGTCATGTTTTCATTTTCATTCAATTCTAAAAAGCTTTGAATTTCCTTCTTAACTTTTGTCTGGACCAATTTTTCATTCACTAGTGAGCTGTTCAGTTTCCATGAGTTCATAAACTCATTTTTTTTCTTTTTGTTTTTGATATCCAGCTTTAGTCAGTGGAGATTACATGGGATGTTATTTCAATTTCCTTGTGTCTGTTGAGACTTACCACATGAACCAATATGTGGTCATCTTGGAGAACGTTCCATGAGCTGCTGAGAAGAAAGTATGTTCATTTGTGTTTGGGTGAAATATTCTGTAAATATCTGTTAGGTCAGTTTGACTTATGACCTCAGCTCCAACATTTCTCCATTTAGTTTTATTTCTAGATAACCTGTCTATTGATGAGAATAGGGTATTGAAGTCAGCTGCTATCACTGTGTTGGCAGAGATATAAGATTTTAACTGTAGTAGTGTTTTCTTTATAAACTTGAATGTCCTTGTATTTGGTATATAGGTATTTAGAATTGTAACATCTTCTTAGTGGACTTTTGCTTTGAGGAGTATATAGTGTCCTTCCCATCTTTTCTGATAAGTTTCATTTGAAGCCTGTTTTGTGAGATATTAAAATGTCTTGAAATATCTTTTTCCATCTCTTATACTTAAGTAATTTCTATTCTTGATGTTTTTGGATGCAACAGAAAATAGATTCTTTTTTTGAATACAGTGTGTTAGTCTGTGTCTTTTTATTGTATTTGAAAACAGGAACCTATTATTTGAAGATTTGTTCTTGTCATAGTTTCTCCAGATTTATTGGATACTTTGTGCCCCAGTATTTTTAGATTTAATATTTTCTTAACTGAGGTATCCATTTCTTCTGCCTTGTTTTCAATAACTGACTTTCTTTCTCTTTCCCTGTCTTGGATTCTGTTGATGAAGCTTGCCTCTCATGTTTTGTTTGACTTCCTAAAATTTTTATCTCCAATTTTATCTAATTTTAGATTTTCTTTAGTGATTTCATTTCTACTTTTATGTCTTGAACTATTTATATTATTTCATTTCACTTATTTGTGTTTTCACAGACCTCATTAAGGAATTTATTCATATCCTCTTTTAAATTCCTTGAACATATTCACAATACTGTTTGAAAGTTCTTGTCTTGTATTTAAGCTATATCACATTTCTCAGAGCCTAATGCAGTAGAGTTAGTGGGTTCTGATGGTAGTATATTGTCTTGGCTGTCAATGTTTGTGATTTTGTGCTGGTATCTAGACCTTTGTGGTTAGGATGGTTAAAGTGGTTCTAGGTATTGATATCTAGGTGTCTAGTTTTTGGTGTTTATTTGGGGGTGGGTTGCATCCATTGATTTCTGCTGACCTCCCTAAATCTTAGGAAAGTGTGGTGGCTGTGGGTTACCTGGCACAGAGAATGCTTCTGCAAGTCAGTGAGTGGCAGAGAGGAGTAGAGATGGGCTAGGAGAAAAGACCAAGTTCAGGTCTGGTGTGGCTACTGGGGATCTGAGGTAGAGAGTGTTTCTAGATCTGGTGGATAATACAAAGAAATGGGAATGGGCTAGAAAAAGAGGTAAGGGGTTACCAAGACGAGTCTCCAGGGAATGAAGGTAAGGTGGGAGGAGAGGCACTGACAAGCAGGCAGTCTGTTACAGGGCTGGAGCTGAGACTAGAGAGATTGTAATGAAGGATAGGAGAGTTATCTACTAAGTCTCTTTAGTCTTACTTGTATGTATACACTTTTAGGGTTGGCTTCTTGATGTTGGATGGCCAGTTATGGTGCTCATTCCTGGAGAATACTGATTCTCCTTGTCTCAGCAGTCATTAATTGCCTATAACTCTTTGCTAATCTTAAACCCAGCTCCAAGCCTCCATGAACTTGCTGTACTTATGCCTTTAGGCAATGATTTAGGAATGTCTGCACTGTTCCTCCATATTGAAATATCCTCTTCTGAAGAAAAGATGGGGACTCATAAGATGCAGGAAGCTCAGAAACTTATAAGCCTCAGGAAATCCAACAGCCATGAGGCCCCTCTCCAATGTTCTGTAAGCAGCAGATCATTGCTTGAGGAGAGAAAACTCTTCAGTGGAGCTGCCTGCAAGGTATGATGCTCCTTGGGTGAGTTGTCACCCATGTTCTTTGGTGATGAAGCTTCCTAAGCCCCCTATGATTTGGCAAATGACCCCAATAAACTCATTGGTCTGCCTTTCTTTACTCAGTACTCTGTATTTGATAGATGTTTGTGTCTCCGTAGAAAAATTTATGTAGCACCCACTCACCAGCCACCCTCTCCCTCCACCAACCCTACTGCTTGCACTTACTTCCTTATCCACCACTTTAGGATAGCGTGCTGCTTGCTATACATTCACTCAGATTCAACAAATACCAGATTTACCTTACTTTTTCCTTTTACCAGGAAATGCAAAAAATATTCAAATCCTGTGTGTAAATCGTGTTTTGTGTCATATATTTTATACTATATCTTATATTATAGTATAAGATTCAAATGTGGTGACAGTTTGTGTCTTTCTATCTTCAAACAGCATCAAATGAGGCTCTTATGGTACATTTTGCAGATGGGGTGCATCTAGACCTCTAGTGCAACCAAGCTGTAGTGGAACTTGGTAAATGGAAGAAGAAAACCGATCAGCACATCAAAGACCCACATATGCTTATCTTTGCCTGTGTCTCAAAGAAGCCATGAGAACCAGTCTTTCAGAGATTAAGTTAGGGTTTTGTTTTCATGTAAGTTGCTATAACATGGTACTTTAATACTGGATAGCATATCAATAGTATAAACTTATTACACACAGTACAAGAGTCCAGACATCAAAGATCAAAACATCAGCAGGTTCTGTGTCTGTTGAGGGTCCAGTTCTCATAAATAGTACTTTCTGTGTCCTCAGAAGGCAAAAAAGATGAAAAGTGTTTCATTCTAAAAAGAATATAAAATCCCATTTCATACCAAAGTCCTCTCTGCTTATACACAGCACAATAGCAGTTAATTTTGGAGATACACTCACAGCCTCACAGGTGATACATGAACTTTGAGTTGGGAATTGTCTTTGTCTGACTCCTCTACCCATGCCTCTCTTTATTCCATTCCCTAGCAGGCCACCCAAGAGAAGAACAGTCTCAACCACCTTCAAGATTTGTAATCACTGCGGGAAAGAGATTCCAACATGCCACTTTTACAGAGTTTCTGGAGACAGTAGCACTAAGAGACAATGTTCTATAACACAGCTGGTCAGCTCTGTTAATGACCGAGCAGCACTGAGTCTGTGGTCTGGACCAGTAGAATACAAGGTGCCATTGGCTCTTCCCTATGCTTATTCTTACTGTCTGTGCTTATTCCACATCCTGAGTCTCGTGGGAGCTGGAATCTTCCTTCCCTGGCACTAGAGCATATGGTGAAAAGGCAATGAGTTCTCCTGCATGGCTGAACTAGCTCAATATGCTGTTTTTATCAGTGGGGGAAGGAGTTTCATCTTCCTGAATCCCATCAAAATAAGTCAAACAACTCTCTGGATGGCATAATAGGGTCTATTCAGACAACACTTGCCATTCAGAAATGTACACCCAACTCCCAAATTTTTTATTGATCAGTGCTTATGTGTTAGGTACATTGGAACTGTGACTAGGAGAAAGACTATCCCTGGATTTAAAGTATTAAGGACTGGCTGGAGAGACAGACAAAACATTAAATAAATTGTATCAAGAAAGCATTCAGTTCAAGGAAAGCAAGAAGAAAGCATAGAAGTTCATGTATCAATACCCCATGTATTCCCTCCAGCTCCCTCAAGCCTCCTGTTCCTTTTTCCTTTTTTTTAATTAAAAAAATTTTGAACATTTTCTCCTCTCCCAACTCCTTCCAGATCTTCCCCATCTCCCTACATACTAAACTTTGTTCTTTCTCTTTTTCAAACACTGTCTGTTCCTTTTCTTGAGTGTGTTGTCTGCACCTCTACTCACTACTCAACTCACAGAAATCCCTTTTCCCATTCCAATACTCCAGACAGCTTATCCCACTATGGGTGTCAGTGGCTACCAATGCCTCTCAAGTCAATGGGCAATTTCCCTCTAATTTCCTTTGCCTATCAATAATGTTCAAAGAACTCTTTCTATTTCCCAGTTAAAAGCCCAGAATTTCAATTAATAATTAAACAGCAGAATTCGATAGACGTTTTTCCAAACACATACAGGATAATAAACATAAAAGATATGTTTAACATTGTTTGTCAATAGAGAAATAAAAATCTATACACAGAGTGTGATACAATCATGTAATAGAATATAAGTTAACCATAACAGATTAAGTTAGATATGTGGAGAAATGCTGGTACTATGCTACAGTAAAAGAGCTGGCCACAGAAGGCATATTTATATGCCTATAGAACAATCCCATCTATTTGACAGAATTTAGATCAGTTAGTGTCTGTGCGCTGAGCAAATGGAGGTTGCTAATCAGTGTGACCTTTTTAGGGTAATGAAAATTCATTGGAATTAACCGATAGTGATTGTTGCATAGCTGTGAACCAACTGTAAACCACTGAGCTGGGCAAGTGCAAGGGTAAATGTCACAGTATGTGACTTCAATAAAGCTATTAGGCACAGCCAGGAATATGAATAGGGCTGTGAGGCTAGAAGCAAGCCACAGAGGTGGGTCTGTGGGAAGACGCTGGGGCCTCTGTGTGTGACAATGACAATAACAGAGCTGTGCCTTGGTAGGGGATACTTATTGGAGGTATAGGAGAAGGTTTTAGGGAAGATGAGGATCAGTTTGTGGTAAGTACATCTGCCTGCAGTCAATGGAATTAGGGCTCTGACAGCACTTCTTGCTTTGGCCTCCACTGCCTCTGCCACATGCTAAACTGAAACTGCCTCCCAAGCACAGGGAAATGGAATCTGTTCCCTTACCTTTCTCTTCCTAAGATTTACTACTCCTTAGCTGCTTCTGTCATCAAGCGAGACCATCTATGTAGTGGCCCAGGTCACTGCTACTCTCCCTTAGGAAGGATCAGGGTGGTGTTTTAGTTTCCATGGGATCCAGCCTCTGGTCACAAGCTGATTGATCTCCAGTCACCACTGTTCCCAGTGGGAACAACTGGTTTTGTCTTCTCTGAGATACAAAGGCATAGGTTGAGTCAGCCCAGGAATCCTGAACTACTGGCACTGAACTCTGGTGCTGTCTGATTCCAGCCCATCCTGAATCCTGGAGGTCCAGCTCTTTATGGAATGGGTTGCCATGTTCTTCTGCTGGTCTCATGAGTTGGAGAGCTCCTTAGAGTTCTGACAGGCATGGCTCAGCCCAGTGTGGGATGGAATAAGTTCACATTCCAAAAAAGTGCAGTTTCAAGAACTGTAGTCAAGATAGACTTCCTTGGCTCCCAGAAAGGATATTGTAAGAAAGATTTGGAAGACTTACACATTTTGATTTGTAGAGACTTTCTCTCTCTGGCTTTCCTTGAGAGGTGCCTCCCTCAGGGACAGTGTGGCACTCCTGCAGGAGGGAACAGATATTGGGTATGCAGGATGGAAGCTATCTCCTGTGGCCAGAAGTGACATTGGATGAGAAAGAGGAAGTGTAGTTGACTTGGATGTCAAGGACCATGCTCCAGCCTTGCCTGACACTTCCATATAGAGTGACATGCTTAGCAGACCCACACACAGTCTCCCTATTATCAGACATGTGTGACCTCTGATAAATACCAGATGTCCCAGATTTCATTTCAGCCTCTACTTTCAGAGAACCTAATGGTGGTATTCAGAAGGCAACTCCAGGTCTGGTGCCAAGGATTCCAAGGTTCAGAACTTATGACCCACATGTGGACCAGTTGCTGGGACCTACCTATGTGACTGGAAAAAGATAGGCAAAACAAGTGTTAACCTTATCTGGCATTCAGCTGTCTCCACAGGCTTCCAAGACCACCCACCTCTGGAGAACAGAAGAGAGCAGAGGAGGAACCATGATGCCTGAAAATCCACCTACCACGCAGGCTTAAGCTACAAAACATTCAAATGTCACTGATGTCACACAAGTGCATGAGGTTCATGAAGATTAATCCAGTAAAGATACCAGTTTCCTCTACATATCTAAGGAATCCCAGGATGGACCCATATGTGTGAACTCATGATGTCATCTCTAAGCCAATTCTGCTTTTTTCATCAGATGGTGTCTATGTGAATTCTCTTAGTTTCTTTCCATAACTCCTCTTGGATTTCAGTGAAGAAGAAAGAAGAAGAAAATGAAGGAAAGGAAGAAAGAAGGAAAAAAGAAAAGAATAAGATAAGAAAGAAAGAAAGAAAGAAAGAAAGAAAGAAAGAAAGAAAGAAAGAAAGGAAGAAAGGAAGGATAAGTCAAAGAAGGGAGAATAGAAGGAAGGAAGGAAGGAAGGAAGGAAGGAAGGAAGGAAGGAAGGAA
>JANHMN010000003.1:78087610-78111006 GCA_030674055.1 Rhabdomys pumilio | reverse complement strand
GAAGGAAGGAAGGAAGGAAGGAAGGAAGGAAGGAAGGAAGGAAGGAAGGAAAGAAGGAAGGGGATGGAGGAATTACATAAATGTGACTTGGGTTACCAAGGACAAGCATGAAGACAGTTATGAGAACCCAGAAGAGGGTTAAAGCCACTGAAGCCAGTCCTGATAGTCCAATGAGGACTTTTCACGATGGAATTTTGTTTATTTATGTTTTCTTTGTGAGATTTCCTAAGATGATGTTCCCAGGAGTATGGGATGTTGACTCATCCCTATGAAAGATGCTTAATTAACTCATTCCTCCATGGCACATTGTTTCTGCCTCAAATGCATATGTGCATGGGGCTATGGTAAGCCATAGCAGACCTCAGTCAGCAGAGTGAGAGAGTCATCACAAGACTATTTGTGTGGGCGAGTGGAGTAGAAGAAACAATTTCCACAAGGCTTAGTTTGCTCTAAATAAAAACAGGGTGATGAAATCTACCATTCACAGGTGAACATAGTTAAGTGGGGAGGGTTGAAAAGGTCCTTTAGGGGTTACTCTTGACTTATTTTTTTTAGTCTAGGGAAGATGTTGCCCCAAGTGACAAAACTGGGATGGTGATCATTTATTGATCTTTTGGTGATCAATACAGTAGGAGCTTCAGCTGGAGAGTTTGCAGCCCACCAACTGTAAATAGAGTAAGGCATAGATGATGGGCCACATGTAACACTGGTGCAAATGGCTAGAGCCTGGGTAAGACCAAGGGCCTGGACTTTGAAAATTGTCTGTAATGAATTTGGGCTTATACTATGTTTATACTTGTATGTTTAAAATGCCATTTTGTAAGATGAAAACATTTAACACTTACTACAATTTTCCTTAACCCATTGAGGCACCTTTTATTTCTTTCATATACTGGCATCCTGAACAGAAAGGGAAAATTGGTTCAAACTCTTCTCAACTACGAGATGTTTTAGCAAATGCTATTATTATATTAATCTGTCATCAAGTATTCAAATATTCATATAACACCCAGTTGGTGCAAACAGGAACAGGAAACATAGGTTATGCAAATTAGACATTTTGGTCCTTTTAAAATAATTTCCTCTCCATATGGGTCCTGTTGTTTTAAGTTTCAACCAAATGATAGAACTTCCCATTGGCTGTTATGCTATTCACTTCTCTGGACTGCAGAGTCCTGGGAACTATTAAAACCACAATAGTGTCCCCATATACAGGTGGCAGCAGTGGCTTGGTAAGAAAATTATGTTTTGTGATTTTTATTTACCTGATGGTGGATTAGTGACAGGACAGAGTCTAAACTTAGCACTCCTGACCCTATTTATACAATCTTCCCTGTAGACATGCTTAGAGCTGTCCATTTATACTAATATCCTTATGAGCTTCACCAGCAAAAACTCATATATTATCCTGACTTTAGCTCTTCACGTGACAGAGTATATCTGTTACTGTCAATGGCAGGCCCAACTCATAGGTACACTTCCCAGAGGGGAAGTTGCTTGATTTTGAGAATAATCTACCTTTTAATCGCCACCTTTCTTAGCTCACCTACCTACTTTTGTTCTCACTAGCTTGGTCCTGGGACTTGATGAGCATGGTCTGATGGCCCATCTGCATAGCTGTGAGTGATGTCATCCACACCCAGAATCTGGAAGATCATGTACCTACTGCTCTAACCTCTCTCCTACATCACTAGCTTGCTCGTTTCCACTGAGTGGGCCTTGCTAGCATTGAGCTGCGTCAGGGTTTGAAGGGGAGATAGCATGGTGGTATGCTTGGGTAAAGGCGTGTATCTTACATGTCAGGGACTGCACTGGTCTATAAGTCAGTCAGTGGTTGTCTGGTGTCTGCAAATGAGCTGGCTCAATCCTGACTCTGCAGAACTTAGGCTTTATTGTGAATGGGATCTAGCTACAGACAACCAATATCAGATATTCAGAAAGTGACCAATGATATCAAAATGAACGGACTAGGAAGTTGAACATTAAGACCAGGGCTGGGGCTGCTGCTGATACCATCAGGGAATGTCTGTGCCAGAAACTTGCAACAGACTCAGCTCAAATGTCATCTCCCCTGGAAACCTGTACTTACCAGGTCTCCATGCCCTCTAATCTTCCACAGCACCTCACTCCACAGTATCAGACTGTGAACTTCTCAGTTTTATATGCACTCAGGTGGTTGAGGAACTGGAGAGTGGGAATGGCTGCTGAATGGAACCGTTCAGGAGAATGCTGATAGGTGGGTTGGTCCAACATCCCTCCAGAGTGGATGCTCATAGGTTGCTACTCTATCACACTTCTCCACTCTGTTCCCTAACCCTTAACCTTTTGAAGTACTGTGGGTCCTATTTCTTTCACAGATATCAGCATGTATCTTCTTCTTTATCCCTTCTTCCAGTGTCTGGATTCAGATCTCGTGTTTGTAGGGTCTCTATGTTCTGTTTATATTATTTTCCTGGTACATTGTGATTGTTCCTTTCTCTGGTAACCTCGGACTCATTTATTTTGTATCTCTCGCTTTTCTGCTACGGTTGCTATTTAGGACCTTGTGGGAGAAGTAATTCAGACTTACTATGACAATAATTGGCAAGGAAATGTGACAGCCGGCAGATCTGCAGTTAGCAGAGTGGCATTTTGGAAGTTTGGACTGTGGACTCTGCCTCCTTAAGTTCAAATCCCATTCTCTGCTTCTTATTTAGCTTCATGAACTCAGACAAGGATCTTTAAGCACTCAGTTTCTTTGTCTACAAAGTGTGGGTTATTCCAGGCCTTGCCATCAGAGGTTGTTGAGTTAACTCATTGGTGAACATGGAACAGTGCCAGGCCTCCAGTATAGTATATGCTTGCTGACTCAGCTTTGTGCTCTTCAATGCTTTTTATTTATTTTCTAATTATTCTTTTTTATATTGCTAACTTGCTGTGCTGCCCATTTTTTTCATGTATTTCAGAAGCTGTTTTATTTGTTATTATCTCTTTGCTCGGATGAAAAAAAATAAGAATTTTCACATTCAACTCTGGCCTGCAGGAGCAGGAGCAAGAGCTAGCATGTGACTGAATGATGGTAGTTTTATGAGCCAACCTGAGTGGTCCACCAGACATCTAGGTTGATCAACTTTGGGAGCATTGAGACAGTGACTCTGCTGAGAGGTGAATAAAACAGATGGCTCTTTCAATATGGGAGTAGTATTGCCCCATCCACTGAGGGGCTGGGCAGAACAAAATGGGACTAAAGGGAGAACTTGACTGGATCTACTGCCCTGAGGCATGAGCTTAGATGTCTCAGAATTCATTCCCTCGTTCAATTCCCAGGCAGTTGACCTTGGGCATTTTGTCATCTGCATTCCTGGGTCTTTAAAAAATGCCAAAAAGTGGCGACTCTCAACCTTCATAATTATGTGGCCTGACTTTTATATTCTCTGTCATCTATCCATCCATGCACCTGCCTGATCCATCATCTCTCTTTTCTGTTGCTTCTGTTTCTGTTTCTCTGGAGATCACTGACTAACACAATTGGGGAGGGGGGTATCCTGTTATGAAATGCTAGGTAATTGGCACATAGGAATTCTTCAGGTAATTTTCTCCCAGATAGGAGAGGTGGGTTGTTTGTTTGTTTGTTTTAGTTAGGAAGACCCGGTGGTCCATTGTCTTTTGCATCAAGTGTTGGCAGATGCAGCTGACTTTCACATTCTTTGCATTTTCAAATTGGATGCTTATTATTTTTTCCTTAGAATATGTCTATTGGTCACGTATGTACTTATGTTGTCTTTATTCTTTTGGTTCTTTCTTCTCTCTCCCTCTCCCTCTCCCTCTCCCTCTCCCTCTCCCTCTCCCTCTCCCTCTCCCTCTCCCTCTCCCTCTCCCTCTCCCTCTCCCTCTCCCTTTCCCTCCCCTCTCCTTCTTTCTCTTCCTCTCCCTCTCCCTCTTTCTCTGTCTCTTTCTGTGTGTGTTTGTGTGTGTGTGTGTATGTGTGTGTGTGTACATATTTTCGAAGTGCAGAAAGCTGCATCTTTTCTGTGAATGATGTTTCTTCCCCATCCCTCCTTCTCTTTTCGACTTCTGGGGTTGTTCTGAACATTTGCTAGACCTCAGATACAAAGACTTCATCTTATTCCCTTTATCTCTACCCTTACCCCAGGTCCTCACTCCTCCATTTGGGAAATGTAGCTGCATTCATCTTATTCTGGAACAGTGTGTAAATTTCCTTTCTCTTCTTTCTGCAGATTTTCCTAATTTTGTTCACCTGCAAACTACAAAAAAAAAAAAAAAAACAAAAAAAAAAAAACAAAAAAAACAATAACATTTTGGACTTGAAAACACTTTACCATTGTCAGGTTATATTGGAATATCTGGGCTTCTGGGCTCACCTACATTTTTCTTTGGAGATATGGTGTCATGTAGTTCAGGCTAGCCTGAACTCATGTAGGTAAGAGAGACCTTGACTTTCTGTCTCTCCTGCCTCTCACATGCTGAGATTACAGGTTTTTCTCCTGTATCTTAAAGTGCATGAATCCCATGGAGGAGTCACAACCTGCTTTCACTCAGCAGGCTAGTTCCTGTGGACAGCAATGGATGCAAAGGTGAAGAGCAGAGGCTCTAGAGTCAGACTGCCTGTGTTTAAGACCAGCTCTGCACTCGGAGCCATGTGATCTGGATCAGGTGGCTAAACTGCTCTGGGCTTCAGAGACTTCAAATGGGACGATAAAACATTGCCTCTCTCATAAAGCTGTGATGGAAATTAGATGAGATTAAAATTCACTTCGCTTTTTGAACAATCCTGGTACTTAGTTAGTCTTACTACATTTGTAGTTGATGAAACGTGAAGCTGGATTCTGGTCTAGCTTCTCCTCACACTCTGTCATCTTTATCAAGTGCTGAGACTGTGTGTTGCAGTCACCCAACACAAGCACACACACTGGAGGCTGACGTTGCTACCTGGAAGTCCGGCTGGCAGGGGCGTGGGTAGGAATATGGAGCTCTGTGACTGAGAGGTTCCCAGTGGCTGGGTGTTCACTCACCCAGAGTTGTGTTGATTTCTGAAGAACAGGCAAGACACTGACTTCAACAGTGTCCCCGTGTTCCTTAGCTCATGCTTGTAGGAGGTAAAGTTCATGTGGTCGTTTGCTTTATGCCATGTGGAAGGGAGCTTCCACTCGGTGTGCACTGTGGATGGGTGAAGGGAGAAGATTCCTGAGAAGAAGGCACTTCCTTTGTTCTTTGCAACTCCTGAAGAAATGCCCTTCTTTTCCAGCCTGTTGAGGACACACTTCTGTCTCATCTAGATCCATAAACTATTTTCCTCCTTTAAAAATAGTACCACTAAAATATATGTTAAATGAAAAAAAATCAATAAAAAGAGAAAGAACAATAAAAGCTAAAAATAAAATAAATAGTTAAATAAGTAGGTTTGTTGGTTTTTTTAAGCTAACAATAATGCAAGAGAAGTAGAGTTTAGTCAGTAGGCTAGAATCTCTCTAGATATAGGTCACTTGGGCACCTAGCTGATCCCCTGGGTCCCACTCACCTTGCTTGTCCTCATCCTCCATCTGTTTCTCTATGGCTAGATGGGACCACGCCACTCAGCCTTGAACCTCTCTTTTCTTTTATATCATGTGCTGTTGACAGAGTGACAACTCAGCAAGACCTTAGGGCCCTAGACTGGGGTTCACTGGCTGGATCTTGCCATCCGTGTCTTATTCCCTTTTCCCTGACTAGATACACTCACTCTGCCACCATACCTTTTACACTTCTATGCTGTCTTCAGACTGCCACACTGTCCTAGGGTCCCCAGCTGTGGCAGGAGCCTGGTATTAAGGTCCTCACTACCTATGATGGCTCTGTTTGCTCTCTATATTCTCCTAGGTGTTTAGTTATGTGTGTATCAGCTCGAGAACTATTAGGCATTTTGAGAACACCTATGTAAGGCACAGTTCTCACCTCTAAGGGAATAAGAGATGGTTTATTCTAAGGCAAATATGAATGAAATGACTGATAACCATAGCCTGGAAACACAACTTCAGTTCTCCAAATAACAAGTTACATCATAGAAATGGAGAACAAAGAAAGCCACAAGTTGGGGCATTTACCAATTGCATTGATAGAGACTGTAGATAGGTGTGTTACCACAAAGCCGAGAGCTCTCTGCTGTAGGTGTCAGATATTTTCTATTTAATTCTTAACTTCTGGATTGTGAAAGTGAATGGTCTGCTAAGAATGCATTCTAGAGGCTTTAATAGTTTTCAGTCGCTGTAATAGACATTAAGTCAGACAAGGAGATGGACAATACATGGCTGGCAAACGGTCTAAGAAAGCTGCCTCTTGATCTACAGCATTCTGATTCTCCATATTGGTGTCATTCTAACCAGATGTTCAGCCTTGTAAACTCTTTTTTATTAGATATTTTATTTACATTTCAGATGTTATTCCCTTACCCCATCCCCCTCCCCGCACAGGGACTCTCTATCCCATCCCCCCTCCTCCTGCTTCTATGAGGATGTGCCCCCAACCACCCCCCTACTCCTACCTCCCCACCCTTCAATTCCCCCATACTCAGCATACAGCCTTCATGGGACCAAGGATCTCCTCTCCTCCCTATGCCCGACAAGGCCATCCTCCCCTACATATACAGCTAAAGCCATAGGTCCCTCCCTATGTGCTCCCAGGCTGGTGGTTTAGACCCTGGGAGCTCTGGTTGGTTGGTATTGTTGCTCTCTTCATGGGACTGCAAACCCTTTCAGCTCTTTCAGTCTTCTCTCTCACTCCTTCATTGGGAACCCCTTGATCAGTTCAGTGGTAGCTGTGAGCATCTGCCTCTGAATATGTTTGACTCTGGCAGACCTCTAAGGAGACAGCTATATTAGGCTCCTGTCAGTATGCACTTCCTGACATCTACATCAGTGTCTACCTTTGGTGACTGCACATGGGATGGATACCCAGGTAGAACAGTCTCCAGACAGTCCTTCCTTCAGTTTCTGCCCCACACTTTGTTGTAGACTCTTTATAAGTGTATAATTATTTAATTATTATACATGAATAATTTTTCCACTTTATATCCTGCTCAGTGCCCCCTTTGAGGGAAAGGCCAACCTTGTAGACTCTTTAACTCCGATGTTGTGTTTTTCTCCCAAGGGAATGAAACCAGAAGCTCTATCTTCTATAGTTTTATCTTTGCATCTTCATGTCTGAAAGAAATGCTCAATTAAAATACCCAGTTCTAGTGATGTGTACCATCTCCTGGTCTGCAGAGTGAGCTATGCCTATTTGATTGGATTAGCAGGATTCCATCATTGCTGGAATCACAGGTACAACTATCAGTTCCCTCTGACACTGGGTTCTTGTCCCAGGGGCATCTTCTCCAGTCATCCCTCCCTCTATTCTTTCATGTTTAATAGAGCACCATTCCACAGGTGCCTATAAAATGACCCAAGCCAGAGAGGGGCATAAACATCAGAGGTTACATGCCTTAGATGTTCAAAGATGAAACTGAATCAATCAGAAGCATGTAAGAGGTCTCAACAGCACAGACTCCTAGCACTCCAACCATCTGGATTGGAAACCCTTTCTCACTCTTGCTGTGGACACCTGACTTCAAGTTTACTGAGCCCAAGAGAGAACCAAGGTGTGGTCTAATGTGGTCTGTTGTGTAGAGGGTAGAATCACTCATCTCCCTGTAGAGCATCAAAGCTGGCCCTTCCCTGTATGACATATGCCGATGATCACAGCCAGTCAGTTGGCCCGGTCAGTGTGCTTGGAAATGTATATGTGAACATTAAGTATGGATACAGAGTTATGAAGAGGAGAAGAGAAAAAGAAGGGTGCTTAGAGAGCCCATCAAAACCAAACAGGCTGATACTCGCATACCTGTGAGCAGAGGTGCATATTAACATCAACCAAAAGTGAGCATGGCCCAGGAATCCATCAGGGGAGGATGAACAAATATTATGTTCTTTCAAGTCTGTGGAGCATCCTTCACCTGTGACCACCACTCAGCTCAACAGAAAAGAAAATCTCACAAGAGTCACATCAAGAAGGAACTATGAAGACATGGTGAGCTACTCACAAAAGAGTAAATACCACAAATAAATACAGCTCATGTGAGCTGCCTGGTGTCACCAAGTTCAGAGACTTCTGGTGGAAGTGGGAGCCAGGGATGAGGCTTTTTTGTTAAGGGTGCAGAGATTCAGTTTTACAACATGAAAGAGTTCTGGAGATGCATACACAATGACAGAACCATATTTAACATGGCAAGACTATCTGCTTGTAAATGGTAAGAATGGTAAAATTTTATCTTTTTATTCTTTTAACCACCATAAAAGAAGTCAAACAAACTGGATAGAGGTCTGTGGAGCTTGGTCAGGGCCTGAACTGTTGAGATCTTAAAAGAAATTTTGAGAACTATTGATTTCAGGTCTTCAGTTTGTCTAGGAATGGGAGAAAAAATGCCTTTTACTGCAGTGTGTCACAGTGTTCATAAATGACTTCTCCAAGATCTATCTTAAAATGTCTCTCCACAAGGTATCAGCTCTCATACATACATACATACATACATACTACATACTACATACTACATACATACACACAGATACTTGTATATATTGTGTGTATATAATTGTATATATTTAGCCGGGCGGTGGTGGCGCACGCCTTTAATCCCAGCACTTGGCAGGCAGAGGCAGGCGGATTTCTGAGTTCGAGGCCAACCTGGTCTACAGAGTGAGTTCCAGGACAGCCAGGACAACACAGAGAAACCCTGTCTTGAAAAACAAAAAACAAAAAACAAAAACAAAAAATAATTGTATATATTTATATATGTAAAGTAAAACCACTAGGAGGAAACTAGAATATCCCTTCTAGTTCCTCAGGAAAATGGATGTTTGTAACCAGAGTTTGCTACTTTGTGGGTTCTTTTTTCCCCACCCTTTATTTACCTAGTTTCACCTATCACTAGACATTCGAGAAACCCTCTCTTATTACTGCTGTGGATACCCTGACTTCAAGTTCACAGAGTCCAAGAGAGGAGTACCAAGGTGCGATCTTGCTGTTTATTCTAATGTGGTTTGTTGTGTAGAGAGTAGATACAAAGAAAGATACTGGGGAGAGAAATAGGGAGATGTCTGAATCTAATTTCTTTCTTCTTGTTTCTTCTTTGAGCATGATTACTAACAAACTGTAACCAATCCCCCTGAATGACCAACAACCATCCACCCTGCATCTTAGGGCCCTAGCATTTATATACTCTTTGAAAAGTTTCCAGAATTCCAAACTTCACACAATTGCAGAAACTACCTAAAGCTGGCAAAGCCACACCTCTGCTAGAGTACAATGAAAATCATAATCACCTGCTGCAGACAGTCCAAAGCAGCCCCATATCTCCACACCTGGGATTAAAACAAAAACCTATTCTTATAATATTTCTGTTTTAAAGAAAGCAAAATTTCAGAATTGCCAAAAATGTCACAACAGAAGTTAGAATAGAAAGATATTCTCTTCAAAATACATGTCTACTATGAGCACATTAGTAGAATTGCTTTCAATAATATAAATTGATAGGTATATTTTGCCCTCTGCAAGAGATTTAGGCTGTTACTGTAACTTTGCTCCTGGAGTCACCATTGATGGCAAGGCTTCTGTCAACATACCCTGCTGCTCCTAGATTCTGACACATTTTAACCAGTAAATCTGGGTGCTATTTCTGGGCCTAATTCTTAATAATGCTATCAGCTTTCTTCTGTCACTATTTTTGAGATCTAAACTCCACATACAGAAGCTCAGAAGAGACTGCTGAATGATGACTTCTTGCAGACAGACTGGGTTTGTTTCTTCATCAAACCTGATGAATGAATGCAGTTATGAACACCACACTGAGCCCAGCCAGCTCCTGGCAGTATGAGAAATATTTAGATCCTTGCTTTAGGTCACTAAGTTTTGAGGTGCAGTAGATAATTATTACATGGAAAACAGTAACAATCAGTGACCTCAACCATGCAGTGCAGGAACCTTTTTTCACTCATAGCTTCTTGGCTTTGAGAGAGCAGTGTCATGCATACCTTGTTGATATTTTGCCATCACCCTGAGTCAGCTGAGGGCCTGAGGCAGCTTCCCCCCCTCACAAACCATGTGACATATTCCTGAGCAACCACACATAGAAAGACAGGACCTGCCTCTGCTTGTCTGACTCAAATGAACATCTAAGAAGTGGGTCTGATGCAGCTTTGGTGACGGATCTGTGTAATACCTATAGGCACAGGACTAGATAGAATATAAGAGCAACAGGATGGATGGGAAGCCTGTTGCTAAAATTTGCAAATAACCTCAAGAAATGAAGTAAATAAGACATTTAAAACAAAACACCGGTTGAAGACACTTCTAGGGATGTGGGAGGATTCCCTCACGAGATCGCAAAGTCTTTCATTTATACTAGACCTTGAGGGACTGAAGGATTTGGTTGAGCCTAGTAGGAACTGAAATGTAGTGACTGTGAGGCTGTTTGGAGACAAGGGAAGGACCATACATGATTGAATAAGTAGATGTGATGTGGTGTGCTGGAGAGATGCTTCAGTTAGTAAAGTGTTTGTGGCACAAGATCAAGGACCTGAGGTTTGAGCCTATGTTTTTTATGTAAAACCTATGTTTTTACAAGAAGTCCACATATATGCCTACTAGTGTAATAGTTACAGAAATATTATAGGAGTGGCCAGTCACTTTCTGATAGGCATTAAAGCCTGCTTGATACAACAGACACCTGTGCTTGTTACCATTAACTAGGGAAAAGACCTGTGACTGGCTAAATCATAAGTCCTAGGAGAGAACATAGTACTCTGATTATTCATTCTGCTAAATGAATATATTAATCAACTGATCTTCTGCAGCAATCAGAGTGTCATAGAGAGCAGAGAAGCAGGAGGTGACAAGCTAGAGAGACAGTTCATAGGAGACCTGGACTTGCAAATGTTTGACATTATAATGGTTTAAAAGTGGCACAGAGGTTGTAGAACCCGGTTTTAATTTTTTCTTTACCTGGCTAGAAGTATTTGAAACAACCCTCTACTGAGATGTTGGGCAATACCAGAAGCTATAGCTCTCAGCAAGTCATGTCATGAAAAGGGTCCCACATCATATGTCCATCTTTGAAGTGAGGCTATCAGGGGGACTAGTATACTGAATGCACTTTTCATTTAACCTTTCAAGTTAAGATGGGTTTATGAGAGCATAATCCCAGATAGGTTGAAGTGCAACTGGATATGTCCTGGGGTTTGGAGATATTAGCTGAGACATTACAAAATGCAGAAAGGAAGTGTGGAAGACTAAGTTACACCAGCTTGGAGCAGAACTGCAAAACATACATCTGGGCTTTCTTTTTTTGCAAGCCCCACAAAAGGAGCAAGTTCTTCCCACCTTCTGCTGTTTCTGTGTCCACATGAGAGAATACAGCCATTGTACAACTGGCCAGAGAACTGGGCTGTCCCTAGTTCATGGATGCTGTTCCTGCTGGTGACCTGTGTCACAGTATTGTTTTTGCCATAGTCCTATAGCCAGTGTCTTCAGTGTCCTGATGTGAAACAGAGTTCAGGGAGTATGAGCAACACAGGGAATGCATCTGAGATGGGGAGCTGGTCTCTGCACTCTGAATTTAGGGTTCATTCAACGTTCTCTCCATTCTGAGAGCCAGCCAGAGGTGGACAAACGGGTTAAAAAGGATGCTCCAGGGGCCAGAGAGATGGTTCAAGGGTTAAAAGCACTTGAAGCTCTTCAGTGGACATGAGTTTGGTCCCCAGTATCCATCTGGCTGCTCACGATCATCTCTAACTACAGTTTCAGATGATCTAATTCCATCTTCTGGCCTCCAAGGGCAGAAGTCGGCGTGCAAGTAAGCATGCACGTAGTGCACAAACATACAAGCAAACGAACACAACATTTGTGGAACAACTTTTAAAATGACCCTCAGTATGCAATGAATGGCTCACCCCCAGATCCAGAAACAAAAGGATGGCCTTTATCAATTCTGGTTCTTGGAGTTTTCCATCACTCAAACAAGAAAACATAAGGCAAGAAGCATAACCACGAGAAAGGACAAGAAAAACTATGTAGATATTAAAAGCCATATATTTGCTTGCAATAAGCAAATAGAAAAAAAAACAGCAGACTCTACAAGCAACAGCAGTACAATTTATAGAATGCAGAGGGGAAACTTAACAAGAATCTGTGTCTTCATCTTCATAAATGTTCCTTTCCTATTTCCCAAACCACATAAAAACCGGGTTGGAGTAATTGAAGAGATACATCCAGGCAATGGCAGTAATTACCAAGATATGAGCTCTTCCCAAACTAATTATAAATAAAATGTAATGATTCTAATTAAAAAAAAAAACAGATTATTTTCAGAACTTGTCAAATTGAACCTAAATTCACTTGAAATAATAGATGTCCAAAAAGAGTCAAGGTATTTTTGAGGAAATTAAAATAATAATGGCAAGGCTTATGCTGTAGGTATTTATTGAAACCTGTGATAATTAAAATAGTTGACTATGGTTCAGGAACAGGCAGAGAAATGGGAAAGACACTAAATGTCTTAACAAAATTAATATTTGATAGCGATGGCATTTCCCAGCAGTGAATAAAATAAAATTAATTTCAAACAAAGTGAGAGCCTTTTGAGATATATATGCATGCATACACATATGTGATTAATATGTATTAATTTTAGGTGGATGAAATATTTACATGTTAAAATGAATTTTTCCATGAGGCTCATGGGAAAGGATGCTTGCTGTGTGTGTGACTTATGTGCCACTGACCTGCATGCAAGTCCACTTTCCCCACCAGAGCCTTGACAGCACTGCAGAAGGGTAACAACTACATGCACCGTGTGGGAAATAAATGAATGACATGGTTTATACAACCCCAAAGCTTCCACTATTTCACTCCCACTCCCCCGGAAGACATATTTGCAATGCATTGAAATAAAGAAATAATATCTTCAGTTTATGAAGAACATTTTAGGATCAACAAGGGTATGATAATCCTCCCCCAATAAAATCAGCATGGCTCAGTTAGTAAAGCGGCTGCAATGCAAGTACTGAATGTGATCCCCAGCACCCACACTAAAATCATGTATAGTATCATACCTTTGGGGGTATAGTATTGTATCTCTGGGCTGAAACAAGTAGATGCCTAGAGCTCACTGACTGGGCAGCCTAGTTAAACCAATAAGCTCCAGATCCCTGTAAGAGACTCTGAACAAAGAAAAGGAAATACAGAAAGGGGAAGGATATTATCTAGTGATGACAGTAAGGGCTGAGCTTCAGCCAAATACCACACACATTTACACACACACACACACACACACACACACACACACACATTCATATCTGTACATCCATGAACATACACTACAAAAACAGATATTTCAATGGTCTAAACTAAGAGGGTGTGCATAAACTTCTTGAAAATATGAACTTAAGCAACAAAATACCAATGGAAGGTACTGAGGCTTGGTGAGGCCTCAGGGCACTGGCCTTCTTCAGCAGTGATCAGACATGGGAAACTTGATTTCTGAGAGGAAATCTGCCTCTGAAATGCACTCACATGCACACCATTTGACTCCATTTTTCTTGGAGGAATCGTTCTTTTTCCCAGGGATGTGTTCAAAGACGTAACTCCAAGAGTTTCCATGGCGTGAACTACCAGACAGCAATAAATTGATGATCATATTCAGTGATAGATTTACCTGAGCAAACAATGTGGAATCATTAAAGTGAGGTTATGAGGGCTGAGGAGAGGCTCTGTGGCTAGGAGCACCTGCTGTGCAAGCTTGGGAATCTGACTGGGAGTCTCCAGTGCCCATGTACAATTCTAGGCATGGCTCTACATGCCTGTAACCCAGTGCTGGGTGTGGGGGCCTAGAAACAGGAGACTTGCTAAAGCCAGACTGCTTAGCAGAAAAACGGTGAACTCCAAGCTCAGGGAGAGACCTTGTCTCAAGAGACTGATGGGAGTAATGTCTAGCATCCCTCTTTAGCCTCTCCAGGCACAAACAGGAATAAGCCCCTTTCACAGTACGTGCATTAAGTATATACATGTGCATGGACACATACCCATTTTTTTTTAAAGGGGACTATGAAAGAAAACTTGTTTCATAGGGTTGTCTTCCTGTGAGAAGAATGACAGTTCACTGGTCTATGTTGTCTTTTGGCAAAAGTCTGTGATCTTTGCTCTAGATACTGCTGCTCTCAGAACAAGTGTAACGTCTATGACAGTAAAGACCCAGTATATATAAACAAGTAAGTGTCCTGTATCCTGAACAATTCAGGCCTCAACATATACACTCTGGAGCCCATGTGTGAGTGGCGCACCCAGTGATTTTAGGTATGGGGAGGACATCTTTGTTGTTCAGTATTTTAATAATATCTTGAATTACTTGCCACTCGTGATGAGCATGCCATTAGGTACCATTGCTGCATTGTGGGACAAGGTGAGTTTGGATGCCCCTTGTCCTAACCCTACATTCAATTCTACTAACCTCGGCAACCTACATAAACAGAAGGCCCTCCCCCATCTTAGACAAGTTGTCCCTAACAGGACATGTTCAACTTCCTGATGAGTTTACAGACTCACAGTCTCTATCAAAGCTCCAGCACCTGGAGCACCTCTCACACAGTGACAATGGGGATGTGTCCCTGAAACTTCTTAGGGGATGATTTGTAAATTCTTTCCAACACAAGATAGAGACACAGAGCTGGCCCTGGCTACTGGACTATAAGTGTCCTGAAAGCAAATGCTGGCTTCATAAGTGCCTTTTCCTATACTGCCTTTCTCACAATCAAGGGTTCTGAATACCTGCTCTCTACGGATAAGCTGCAAACTGATTTCATCATGTTCTCCTACTTCTCAACAAGGGGCCGTAGGGCACCTCTTCCAGCCTATTCTGCTATCTGAGGAAGGGTCTTCTTCGTGCCTCCGTGAGGCAGGTCCCTTCTCTAAAACTTTCCCACAGTCCTGTGCGTCCTAACCTGGGTCACTGGGCTTCATACAGATAGCCAAAGGGCAAGTGAGCACCTAATTCCTGAGGCAGTTCTTGGGATGGCCTGACACCCTCCTCCTTCAAGAGTGCCATGGATATATGGTCCCCATCCTAGGACCTCAGCAGAGTGCTCAGAAAGCTCGTTGGGATAAAGACACTGAGAGAACTTATAGGATGATTTACAGTTTTTGATTTGTTCTCCTCTAAATATTTGTGCAAAGTGTCTTATGTGAATATGGAAAAAGGATGGGTTAAAATAAGAAAGCTGGAGTATTTACCCAGAGGAGCACACTACAGAAGGAAAACATAGACACATAGAAGAGCACTGCATGTACCTGGGAGGGAGCTGTATAGCTCCTTAATAGGTGTGTGTTTAGAATGGAAAAGTGACTGATCAAAGTCACAGAGTCAAGGGCAGGCTTGACCTTCATGTTTAGTCGGGCTACCCTAGAGAGAACATGTATGTTATGTTATTATGTTGTGTTATGTTATGTTATGTTATGTTATGTTATGTTATGTTATGTTATATATCATATGGGGGGAGGGAGGGAGGAGAGAGAGAAAGAGAGAGACAGAGAAAGAGAAAGAGACAGACAGACACACAGAGAATGGGGAAGAAAAAGGAGGAGGGGGAGTTAAGAGAGGGTGGAAGAGGGAAAGGAGGGAAGAGGATCTGTTCAGGAAGTAAACTGTTAGGTTTGGTTATGAAATGTCCTCCATGTTCATGTATTTCAATGTTATTCTCTAATTAAAGACTGTAGAACCTTTAAAAGGTAGGGACTAGTTAGAGGAAGTAGGTCCCTAGGGGTAGGTGTCCCTTCTGAACTGGGCTCTCTAGTTCATGACTGGCTGACATATAAGAAGCTGAACCACAAGCCCTCACTACTACAAGCAGAGCCCCGGCTGCCACTCCTACCCTGCTATGATAGATTGTATACTCTCAGAGCAGGAACAAAATAAATCTTTCCTCTCTTAAGTTTCTTCTCTCATGTCACAGCAATGAGAAAATTAATGTGTCCACCACAGGCCATCTGCAGCTGAAGAACCAGGGAGTGGCTCTACAGTAGCTTAGTCCAGTATGGAACCTTCAAGACCTGGAAAGTTGATAGTGTATGTCTAAGTCTGAGGTTGAAAGATGCCAGCTCAGGCAAACAGGGAAGATATTGGTGTTTTGGGACCCAAAGACCAGAGAAGATGAATTCAGACTTTAAGAATAGGAAAAATAAAACAACATGGCTTTACCTTTCCTACACCTTTCTATTTCTTTTGGCTCCCATGATTGGATGGAGCCCACCCACATTGAGAATAGACTACTTCCTCTCAGTTCACTAAGCCACATGGCTGTCTCTTCTGGAAATTCTCTCATAGTCCTGATCAGCCTTTCCTTCTCAGTAGACAGGACAGGCTTGATGCCTACTGAAGCCCTGAGAATAATCCTCAAAATTCCAAATATCTAGTATTTCTTAATCCACTTGACACCTCAAGCCAACCAATTACTTGCGTTGCATTAGTATTCCTTTTATATATTATCTCTTATGGCATTCCATTACTACTTTTATAGACAAAAGAAAAATACTACTTCTCTGTCTCTGTAGTGTAGTTAACCTCCTTGGGTTGGAGTTTTCCTGCTAGTATCTTCTGTAGGGATTATTTGTGGATACATATTGTTTAAACTTAGTTTTTTTCTTCTCATGGAATATCTTGTTTTCTTTATCTATGGTAATTGGAAGTTTTTCTGGCTTCTCAGAGACTTCAAGACCAAGCCCTTCTGACTTTTAGGGTATATGTTGAGAAGTCATGTTTAATTGTAATAAGTATGCATTTATATGTTACTTGGTCTTTTTCCCTTGCAGCTTTTATTATTTTTTTCTTTTTTCTGTATAGTTAGTGTTTTGATTACTATGTGATGGGAAGATTTTCTTTTTTGGTAGAATCTATTTGGTAAGCTTCATGTATGTTTAGAGCCATATTCTTCTTTAGGTTAAAGACATTTTCTCCTATGATTTTGTTGAAAATATTTAAATATTTTCCGGACCTTTGAACTTGGAATTTTCTTCTTTTTTTATTCCTATCATTCTTAGGTTTGGTATTTTCATATTGTTCCAAATTTCCTGGATGTTTTGTGTCAGAAACTTTTTAGATTTAACATTTTCTTTGACTGATGTATCACTTTGTTCAATGGTATCTTCTTTGCCTGAGATTCTCTCATGTCTTGTATTCTGTTGGTGATGCTTATGCCTGTAGCTTCTGGTCCTTTTCCTAGGTTTTCCATCTCCAGGATACTATGCATTTGTGTTTTCTTTACTGCTTCTATTTCCATTTCAAGTCTTGAACAGTTTCACTCGTCTCCTTTACATGTTTGATTGTGTTTTCCTTTATTTCTTTAGGGAACTCATTTATTTCTTCTTTAAAAGCCTCTATCATCATCATATGATGGGATTTAAGGTCATTTTTCTTGTGCTTCTGCTATGTTAGAATATCCAAGGCTTGTAGGATAGCTGGGCTCTGGTGGTACCATATTTCCCTGGCTCTAGTTGATTTCATTCTTACACTGGCTTCTTTAGGCTTCTTTATTCTTTAGGCTTCTGGGTTTAGCACTACAGAAGACACTAGTAAGAAGACTCCAGTCTAATGAAGTTAACTACACTACAGACACAGAGATATAGTATTTTTCTTCTGTTCATCTGGTTATTTATGCTGATTTCTGAGTTTGTCTTTGTTTGACAGGTACCTTTTGTGCTTTTTAATATTTTATTTATTCACTTTACATATCAATATATTTATACATTTTATTTTGAATGCTCTTTAAATATTAAATACTTGTAATATTTTCTTTTTAAGAAAAGTCTTGAGACAAAGTCTCACAATGTTGCCCCAATTGCTCTCATTTTTTTGCCTTGGTTTCTGTTTCCTCTCTGTCTTCTGGCCTGAGTGGCCTAGTGTTCTGGTGACTAGAGAGTCTATAGGTCAAGTAGGGTGTCTTTGCAGGTTTGCGTCTGGGGTTGAGGCACTAACCTTGCATCTGGGCTCCCTAGTACCAACTTGTCCTGGGGTCCCTGGTGCCAGAGTGGGCTAGAAAATAGAGTACAGAGAATAGGTGCAATTTATTGCCAATGGGTGTGCTTAGGGGGATTTGGCAGGCAGGGGATTGGGGAAATTCTTACTTGGTGTGCCTGATGTCAGCAGGCCTCTGAGAAAGCAAGTAGATTCATTGGCTGGAAATGAAGATCAGGGGACAGAGTGCACCCTTTGTGTTCTAAATGAAGCCTTTTTCATAGGCTATAGCGTTCATCTAATCCCAATTTGTTGTCAATACTATCATACTCTAAACTGTCTCTTATTCCCAATCAGCTTTTCTTTCATGGTGTTTTTATCACTTTATTATCATTCAAGTTATACATGAAGTTATCTGATGAAATCTGAGGATTTGGATAAGGAAGATATGTTACATATCCAAATCACAGCACACAACTTTCAATTATTTATTCAGCAAATATGTGTTAGGCCTAGAAAGGAGAATGGCTAAATCATGGTTAATAATGAGATACATAGTATGGTATTATGGCAAAGGTGAATGTTCAATCTCAGGTTCCCTGCGGTGATATATTGACACTGGGAAGAGAGATGATGGTGCAGGTGGAGGTTTGAGAGGTTTTGAGCTCAAGTTTGGGTGCATTAAGTTTCAGATATCGGTATAATCTCCAAAGAAAGGGGCAAGTAGAGTTGGCAATTGCAGAAGTGAGTTAGGAATTCAGTAGAGACGAGGATTAGGGACCACTGCTATATAGACAAGAGTAAATCAGCTCTGAGCCTTGGAGTCTGGATTGCCAGCCTGACTGTTCTGTAATTGAAGCTTCTGAGAGCAGTGTCCAAAGCAACATCTGCATACCTAAAAGTCATGATGAGTTTCAGGGCCCCACCAACACTCCAGCAGCTGGCAAGAAGAAGCCTGCTTAAAGATGAAGCCTTGGTCATCTCTGCTCTGAAGGACCTGCCCTTGCATTTCTTCCTACCACTCTTCAAGGATGCATTTACCAGCAAACAAGCTAACATCCTGAGGCAGATGGTGGCAGCATGGCCCTTCCCCTGCCTTCCTTTAAGAGCCCTGATGAAGACTCTCCACCTGGAGTCTTTCAAAGCTGTGCTAGATGGTATTGATTTGCTGATGGCACAAAAGGATTGACCCAGGAGGTGCAAACTACAAGTGCTTGATTTACGAGATGCCCACCTCGACTTCTGGAAGGGTTGGGCTGGAAGACAGCATATGGACTCCTCCCCAGATGTCATTGGCACCAACCAAGCTTTGGGAAATCATTCCATTCTAGGCAGGAAACAGCCCATGACTGTACTGATGAATCATTTCTGAATGTACCGCCATTCTAATTATCTAAAGTATTTTTATCAGTGGGCCAAGCAGAGGAAAGATGTGATACAGGTGATCTGTAAGAAGTTAGAGTTTCAGGAATTTTCTATCTATGACCCACTGGATGTTTTGGAAGTTTTTGATACAGGCTCAATCCAGGAATTGAAAATAAACACATGCTGGGACATTCACAGACTTGCATTGCTAGCCCCTGGCCTGGGCCAGATGAAAAACCTCCAGAAACTCACTTTCAAGGAAATCTATGTACCTGTGCATTTGCCTTGGGACCAAGAAATGGAAGCCTGTTGTTTTACAGAGATATTTTCCCAGTTCTCCAAACTGAATAAGCTCCAACATCTCTTTTTTAATAATGTCTACTTCCTGGATGGTCGCCTGGACCAAGTGCTAAGGTGCTTGGAGAGTCCATTAGAGACTCTTGCTATCACTCACTGCTTGCTGTCACAATCAGATATGAACTATCTGGCCCAGTGTCCAAGCATCCAGAAGCTCAAACACCTGGACCTGAGTGGTGTCACCTTTGTACATTTAAATGATGCATTTCTAGGAAGCCTGCTACAAAGACTGACAGCCATTTTGCAGACATTAAAATTGAAGGGCTGTATGATCCTGGACTCGCAAATCAGTGCCCTCCTGCTTGCACTGAGCCAGTGTTCCCAGCTCATTGAAGTCCATTTTGTAAAGAATGTCTTGTCCATGGGCAGCCTGAAGAAGCTGCTGCAGCATACATCCAACCCCACAAAGCTGACCCTGGTGAAGTACCTTGCCCCTGATGAGATCTATAATAACATGGGTCTTATTATTCCAGACAGATTTATACAACTTTGTTCTGAGCTTATGGACACTGTCCAGGATATAAGGCAGCAAAAACAGGTCTGCTTTGGAATTGCTATTTCTAGATTGTCAGAATCTTTATCTATAATTTGGGGGCCAGGCAATGTTCTTGTTAGGAATATATATAGTGAGGTCATTTCTGGGCTGTGATAAGTGGAAGGCAAGACTCAAGTGATTAGAGGCATTGACCATGTGTATTCAACCATTTCTGGATGGACTTTGGAAAGATAATTGTTTCATTTCATTTTAATTCCAATCAAATTCTTCAGATTTAAAATAACTGTGACATGGAGAACCATAAGCTTATTTTCAGCCTCATGTCTAGAGGAAAAACACACAATCGGAGAGCAGCAATATAAGTCTGACTTTACCCAGGAGTCTCTTTGTGTTATGACTTTTAAGCTGTGTCTCTTTCTTGGGGAGGTCCTGCAGCCTGATTTGATCTTCTTCCACAACCATTCAAAGTATAATTTGTCATAGATTCCAATAAATCAGCTCTGAATATGAAAAATAAAAGAGTAAATCATGAGTGCAGGGAGGAGCAGGGGAAGGGGAATGAGGAAAGCCTGAAGGAACTTTAGCCTTTAACGGGTTATCAAGAAGAAAAAAGCCAGAGAAAGCATGTTGGGGAGGGGATAAGCCATGTGTGAACACAGAGGTATTAAGAAAGTGTGTAGCTGCCGGGTAGTGGTGGCGCACGCCTTTAATCCCAGCACTTGGGAGGCAGAGACAGGTGGATTTCTGAGTTCGAGGCCAGCCTGGCCTACAGAGTGAGTTCCAGGACAGCCAGGGCTACACAGAGAAACCCTGTCTCCAAAAAAAAAAAAAAAGTGTGTAGCCAAAGACGCACAAGGATATGCATGGCAATGTACATGGTTAGCAAGCATCCCAGGCAAAGCCAGCCATCAAATCTGCCCAGCCAGCAGCTTTTTAAAATAAAAGATTTGAGTAGGACACAGACAAACTTGTTCCAAACAACCAAATATGAAAAAATAAAATATAATAAGATAAAGCAAAAAGCTGGACAAGGCAACCCAAAAGGAGGGGGGAAAGCCCCAAGAGCAGGTACGAGAATCAAAGACCCACTGATTCTTGCACTCAGAAGTTCCATAAAAATACCAAGCTGAAAGCTAAAAATGTTCCCAGAGACCCTGGTGCAAACCAATGTAAGCCCCGTGCTTACTGCTTCAGTGTCTATGAGTTCATCTGCACTTGGCTTAGATGATTCAGAGGGGCATGTTCCCCTGGCGTCTTTCATCTCCTCTGGCTCTTACATTCTTTCTGCCTCTTCTTCTGTGGGATTCCCTGAGCTCTGTCGGGGAGGGATTTGATGGGCATCTCCCATTTAGACTCTTTCTCCGAGTAATGTGTGGCTGTGGGTCTCTGCATCGGTTCCCATTTGCTGTTGGAGGAAGCCTCTTGGATGATGACTGGATAAGTCACTGACCATATTTATCTCTTTGAGTCTGGGTTCCCAGAGGCTGGACAGTCCATGGACTGAAGAATGAAAAACATCAATAAAAATGATTCCTAATGATGTCGTTATGCTCATAGATCTGTGTCTAGCCCAACCATCATTAGAGAAGCTTCCTAGGGGACCTGAGGGAAGCAGAATCAGAGAACCAGAGCCAAACATTAGTCAGAGAGAGAGAGCCCCAACTGGAGATCTCAGTGACGTCCTTTCTCTGGGAGCTCGGAGAACCCTGCAGAAGACAGGGAGGAAGGATTGTAGGAGCTAAAGACTTCAAGATTAGGAGAACACAGCCCACAGAATCAACTAAGCAGGGCTCATAGAAGCTCACAGTAACTGACGTGGTGATCACAGAGCCTGACGTGGCGATCACAGAGACTGACATGGCGATCACAGAGACTGACATGGCGATCACAGAGACTGACATGGGTCTGCACTAGATCCTCTGCAAATATGTTGTGGTTGTTAGCTCGGTATTTTGTGGGACTCCTAATAGTGGGAGTGGGGGTATCTCTGAATATTTTTGCCTGCCCTTTGGACCCTTTTCCTCCTACTGGATATGCCTAGCCCTGATATGAGGATTTATGCCTAGTCTTATTGTAACTTGTTCTGCCGTCCTTTGTTGATATCCCCAGGAAGTCTGCTCTTTGATGAAGGGAAACAGAGGTAGAGTGGATCTGAGGGAGAAGGGAAATGGGGAGGGGAACTAGGATGAGTGAATGGAGGGAAAACTTCAGTCAGGGTGTATTGTATGAGAGAAAAATTAAAAAGTTGCATACAGATCTAAACAGTTTTTCATAGAGGAAGCTCAAATAAACATTTAAGGAAATGCTCGACATCCTTATCCATCAGGTAAATACACATTAAAATTACACTGACATTCTATAATGCACCTGTCAGAATGGCTGCACGCAATAACTCAGATGACGAATTGTTCTGGCAAGAGTGTGCAATAAGGGGGATGCTCCTCCACTGCTGTGGGAGTGCAGACTTGTACAACCACTATGGAAATCAATATGATGGTTCCTCAAAAAGGTTTCTATCAATCTACCTCCAGATCCAGCTATACCACTCTTGCACGTATACCACAAGGACACTTGCTAAAACATCTTCATTGCTGCTCTGTTCATAATAGCCGGAAACTGGAATAAGATAAATTTCCCTCAACAGAAGACTGGATAAAGAAAATGTTCTACATTTGCACAATGAAGTATTACTCAACTGTTTAAAAAAAATAGCATTATGAAATGTGCAGGTAAATGGATAGAACTAGAAAAAAATCACCCAAACTGAGATTTGAGCAGTTTAAAATGAATCCTGAATAGAGGGGAGATCTTGCAGTACATGGGGAATTAAAGAAACTCAATATTGGCAGCAACTTGATTCCCAGCAAGTTAGTTCCAGTAGGATCAGCATATGTTGAAAGTGTAGGAAATGTTTGTGAAAACTTAGTCTCCACTCATTGATGTCAAAAATTGCTTCTCACAGTAATGGAATCATTTTCCTTAGTCCAGTGTGGCATGCAGTCCTCCACTGATCATTAATTGTGCCGCACAACTCAGTTGCACTGATGCTTCCGTTGCTGCCCCTTGGGTATTTCAGCTGAGATTAACTGCATCTTATTTGCGTGTGTGTGTGTGTGTGTGTGTGTGTGTGTGTGTGTGTGTGTGTTGAAATATGGTATCAGTGTATAGCCC
>JANHMN010000003.1:78067816-78087600 GCA_030674055.1 Rhabdomys pumilio | reverse complement strand
GTGTGTGTGTGTGTTGAAATATGGTATCAGTGTATAGCCCTAATTTGCGTGTGTGTGTGTGTGTGTGTGTGTGTGTGTGTGTGTGTGTGTGTACAGGATGACAATTGGCATGACCTTCAAAGGCTGCAAAGAGGAAAAGGAAGGCAAGTGAGGGCAGCAGGCACTGGGAAGGACCATATCCTGTCCACATGGGTGTTTCTTTCCTCATGACTGAAAGTGATCTTTGCCTAATACAGAAAGGAGATTTCTGGAGATGATGAAGTATTAGAATCTTGACAAGTGGTACTACAGAGAAGATTGGGGAGGACATGAGCGACAGCTTCAAAACGAGCCTGTCCTTTAGCAACAGATCACATTCTCATTAGAATGAGAAGCACTACATCTTCCATTTCCATGTTTCCTTCATCCATCGCTTATTAAAAACAAAACTTACTTTAGAGATTTCTAAGGTAGCCTTCAATCCATCAGTTTATCTATTTATCTCCTTACTAAACCCATTCTGTTTTTCTCCTGACTCCCACATCTGTTTTGGTTAATTTATCACGTATATGTTCAGAATGCAAGCATATCTGAATGTAAATTTAAGTTCATATTCTCCATTTTATATATGAAATGCTGGCATACTGTTTTTGGTTTTTTTCTTTTTGTTTTTCAACTTGACGTGAACTGAGTTATTTGGAAAGAGAACGAACCTCAGCTAATGAATTGTCTCCATCAAGTCGGATTGTAGGCAAGACTGCAGGAGAATTTTCTTTATTAATGATTGAAGAGGGAAGAGCAGACCACTGTGGGCAGTGCCACCCCTGAGCAGGGCATCCTGTGTTGTGTAAGACAGCAGGCTGAGCAAGCCAGCAAAGCAGCATTCCTCCGTGGCTTCTGCTTCCGTTTCTGATTCCAGGTTTCTGCCTTTAGTCCTAGCCCTGACTTCCCTCAATAATGTCCTGTAACAAGGAAGTATATGATGAAATAAACCTTCCCTCCCCAAGCTGCAATTTGGTCATGGTTTTTTATCACAGCAACAGAAAGCAAAGTAGGACAGAGAGCTCTATTTGTGGCTTCCTGTACTTGTTAATTCTAACTCAGCGAGAAGAGAGATTTATTTTCCTTCCCTGGTGGCAAAGGATTCCATTAAATCTGTGTGCACCAGTGTTTCAAAAAATTTTAACCTGTTTCTGTTTGTTGAGCATTTGAGTCAATTCTGTTCCTTTGACATTACAACTGTAGAGTCACAGTGAGTGATTTGGCGCATGAGTTATGTTCTACAAATGCCAGGCTATTCCTGCTAAGAATTCTCTGAACTGAAACTGCTGAATGAAGTGAAAAATACATTCCACAGTGTCAACCTTTCTTTCAAAGAGTATGGAGTTTCTCAAGTGCTGGTTCCTTTCAGGGGGCATTTCTAAGTTAGAGAGGTAGATGAACTCTGCCTCCCAGTCCCATCCCAGGCAGACAATAGAAACATATCATCTGTGTAAATCTTAAAAGGAATATTTGTCCTATGGTTGGGAATACATCTCAGTGGTAGAATGCTAGCCTAGCTTGTCAAAGCTTTGGGGGTGTTTGTTTTGTTTTGTTTTGTTTTGTTTTGTTTTGTTTTGTTTTGTTTGAGACAGGGTTTCTCTGTGTAGCCTTAACTGTCACGGAACTGGCTTTGTAGACCAGACTGGCCTCTAATTCAGAAATCTGTCTCTGCCTCCTTAGTGCTGGGATTAAAGGTGTGTGGCACCATTGCCCAGCTGAAGCCTTGGTTTTTATTCCTCACACTGCAAGAGAAAAAAAATTAGAAATTTAGTTTAAAACTACAACAAAATTGATGGGCTCCTTATTGACATCCTGAACTGGAAATTCTACAGTCCGTGAAGACTTTCTTCCTCCTTCAGATCACTGAGCACTCAGTTGTGATGACTTGTCAACTTGACAGGATGGATCCCTGCCCAGACAACACATCCCTTCAGGCGTGCCTTTGACATGTTTCTAGAGAAGTTTAACTGGGAAGGGAGGACCCACCTTGAGTCGGGGTGGTGCCTTCCCATGTACTGGATTCTGAGTCTGAACGAAAAGAAATGGAGGAGGAAGCCAGCCATGCACCAGTATTTCTCCCTCTTTGCTCCTGGACTGCAGACAAAAAGTGAGTAGTCAGTTCATGCTCAGGCTGCAGCTATTCTTGTCACTGTCACCTTGCCTTCCCTATCACAACAGACTGTAATCTCAAACCATAAGCCCCAAACACAGCTACAGTTCAGTGACTTCTTAAAGTTGCTCTTGTCAAGCATTTTGTCCCAGCAACCAGACAGGTAGCTGATGCAGAAAATAGGTTCAGAGGCTGTTGCTGGAACAAACCTCAGCATGCAGTCGTTAGGCCTTCAGAATTTGTTTGCAGGATGAATGTGGAGCAGTTTGGAGCTGTGGGCTAGAGAAGCCTGAGACTGTTGTAAGCATACTAATGGACCTTCTGCGGGGAGTTTAGAAGACCAACTTGTGACACTTCTAAGGGGAGACTTTTCAAAGGGAACAGGGACTCTACTGGGAACAGGGCTAGTGGACATTTGGGTCATGTTCTGACAAGGAATCTTCCTTAATCCTGTCCATGTCTTTAGGCTGAACTCAAAGGTAACGGAGTAATTAGTTCAGTGGTGGAAGTTCCAGGGAGGATAGATAGCATTCGGGCTGCATTTTCGTTACTGCTTGCTAATCTCATCCAGGTCTACAGTAAGGGAGGTAGCAGGAAGCACAGCAGAAAGATGAAAAACGGACCAATTGTGCAGGAAGGCATTTAAATTTGCAGCTTGGGTTGATGTGGAGGAAGTGGCTGTGATTGCTAAAAAAGATTAACACCATCATAAAGAGATCTCCTACATACACTGGGACAATGGGAAAAATACTCTGGGGGTGAGACCCATCCATCCACAGCTCCAGACTGTGAAAATGCAAATTCACTGAAAGAAAGAGCCTAAGCTGAAAATGTCACTGAGGGGGTTCCCTGCTTAAAAATAACTATTTACAGAAGCCATATTTACACATTACAGAACTACCATAATGCACAGAGGCCATTTTGGCTATGGATAAATGAGGCCAAACCACATTTCAAGCTGACAGCAAAACTTGATGGTATCCTTTGCATAGTGATGGTTTTACAGACATTCAAAAGAATTGTAGAGATACTTGCACCAAGATTTCTTAAAACCATCAAGACTAGGAAATTTGTAGCAGCACTTTATTTCCTGTAAGGAGACCCCAGGAGGCCATTGCATGAAGCTACAAAGATAAATACTAGGCTGCAATGGAAACCCAAGAATATTGTAGATGCTGGATCTTGGTGATACCTACCGAGGTAAATTGAAGACACTGAGTGGAACCCGCCCAACACAGAGTGTGCATGCTACAGAAGGCACAAGTGGAGAGCAGGACTTCTCAGGGCTGTTGGAGTTCAGATGATTCTATTGAGTTCCAGATGCCAGAATATGCTTTCTCTGCTGGATTTGGTTTTGGTCCAGTATTTCCTTGCTATGGGCCCAGCCTTTCCTTTTGTAAAGATGATCTTTATCTGTGACATTGTATACTGGAAGCTTACAACTCATAGAAACTTTACTTGAAGGTCTACAGTGAAGAGATTGCCTGAATCTTGGAAGAGATTTTACTTTTACACTTTTGAACACTTCTGGAACCGTTAACACGTTTGGTCTTTAGCAGATGGACTAAACATTTTTGCATTATGAGATGAATGTGAGACTTTAGGGATCAGGTGTGGATGCTATGAAGTAAAGGTGATATTTTTCCTGTCAAATTGACAAGGGTAGAGTCGAGTCGGGGGTGGTTGATCTTGGCTGTCTACTTGGCAAGATTTAGAATCACCTAAGAAACAAAATCCTGGATAAAGCTGTAAGGATGTTACCAGAGAGGTTTTACTGAGATGGGAACACCAGCCTTCCTGTGGGGAGCACCACCCCACAGACTGAAGTCCTAGACTAAGTGAAAAGGGAGAAAGTGAACTGAGCACCGGTATTAAGCTCTCTCTATTTTCAGAGTCTGGAGGCAATGGGAGGAGTCACATAACATTACTTCAGCCCCAGCTAGATCTATTCTTATGGCCACACAACCGCACTATGATGGTCAGTACCCTTGAACAATGAGCCAAGATAGGCCCCTCCCTCTTGCCTTCCATAAGTAGATTTGGTCAGGTATTTTGTCACAGCAATGAGGAAAGTAATTAACTAATATATCTACATTCTGAGTGCTTGTTGCAGTTAATGTGGATTATAATAATATATATGTATGCATTACCTTCTATCTATGTGGAGGTTAATTTGGTTACCTCATGGTCATAAGGTGGCCCCTCCAGCTATGGCTACATTTTCATGAGGAGAAAGAGAAACAAGGTGCTATGAATGAGAGCTACTAAGTGCAAGAGTTTTACTCTATATGCGTTTATGTCTCCTTGTGCTATTCAGGTCTGCATTTCAAAGGATTAATGAGCTTAAAAGACATTAGCATAGGAAAAGGACTGCTAGGAGGAATGGGACTTGAGTTTCTTCAATTATGCCCTTCAGTGTGGTAATAGAACTGTCACTTTCAAAGCTTAAGTTTCCACAGAAGCTAAGGTTTAAGAAAACCTTCAGGGTTACTGTTCAGTCCTGCGATGGCTATTATGTAGATGTGTCACTCTTTGTCGAAATTCTAAAATGTCAGTCCACTATGTTTTGTTCTGTAATGCTTATTTTGTTTTTTGGACCTTATCATTTTTTTACTGGTGTGATTAATGATGTGAGTCATCTTAAGGGAGGAGAAAATACTGCATTTCTTTTCAGATCATAGGGGTTTTTTTTGTTTAATTAAATTTTTAATAAAAATAATTCATGTATTATAACTCATAATAAAAACTCATTAAAAAAGGAGGCATGATAGCTTATATCTGTAATACCAGCACTTATGGACTGAGGCATGAGGATTACCACGAATTGGAGGCCACCTTGGACTACAGAGTGAGATATCCCCCCCAAAAAATAAAATGAAATTTGTAATAATTCACATATGTTGAGGGGCACCTTGTCATTGTGCTGTCCTGCCCATCTGGACGAGCAGTGAAAGGTGACACTGATTTGTTTTCTTCTCTTTCTGTTGTGAAGAGGGGCAGGGGACCCTTTGCCACCACACACACAAGGCCCCTTACATTTCCTCTAGTTTTCTGACCCTGAGATGTGAACTCTATTGTTCTTGCAATGCATCTTCCTTACTTTCTTCTGAGCAGACTTCACCTGACTCACACTCCTCGGAGGGTATCAGGAGTGATGCAGTGCCTGCCCTCCATAGCTGTGGGACTGATCGTTGCCTCAAGACCAAGGCCATCTGCTCCCTGGTTCTAGAAACTCTGCTTCCATTAATACAGTGTCAGCACTCATTTTCAGCATTTTGTTCCCTCTTTGGCTGACACTGCAACCTAACCCTCAATTCCTTTGAATCACACCCTCGGTGATGATACCTACATTTCTGGATCAACAATTAGCTTTTGAACCCACTTGGAAGTGGGTTATCTCATGGGCACATTTGTCCTTAGATTTATGCTGTTGGTCCAGCATGCTGAGGTTATTTTGTCTTTTGCTTCTGGCACCGGTGTGCCTCTAAGGCTGTCAGCATCACATTAAAAGCCAATCTGGAAAGTCAGAATGATCCATCCTCATTCTGATGACTGAAAAAGACATCAGGCTCAGATGCCAAAGCTAGAGCCCTGGGGCCAATTAGGAAGGATTTCTACAAGTTGGCATGCCACAGAAATGACCACTGCATACTTTTTGATGTTTTATCATTATTTTGGAAGAGCTATGTGCTCATTATAGAAAAATCACAAAATATGCAAAATACATAAAATCCTACTTCTCAAAAGGAATTTTAACACTATAGCATTATCATATGAAGTATCTCTATCTCTATCTGTATATCTATATCTATATATAATCTACCTATCATTTCTCTCTACATATATGTAGATATAGTTGTACACATAAGTATATAAGTAAAACCTGCTGAGTCTATTTAATGGACATTGTGTGTATATGGTTTCAAAGCTGTTTATTTTGTATTGGATAAACAGTTAGGGGGCTATCCCTGGGAGAACAGTTCTCCCCTCAGCAATCACTAGTTACCTATAGTTCTTTGTCTAGGAGTAGGACCCTATAAGATTTCTTTCTTCTGCATTAGTTTGTCTGTTGATATTGTCGTTATTACTGTCTTATTTGGGCAGCCATAATTTTGAGGCATCTTGGATGTAGCTTCTCAGTCATTTCTAGAAGACACAGTTTCACAGAAGACTTCCTGGTCCTTTAGCTCTTACAATCTTTCTGGTCCTTCTTCAGAGATGTCCCTACAGCCTTAGGTGGAGAACTTGTATTGTAAATATATCCTTTGGGATGGGATCCATACGTTACATTTCTAAATAATGATCTACTGTGGTTTTCTGTCATGCCCTGTTTGCTGTAAAGAGCTTCTTAGATGATGAGCGAGAGCTATACTTATCTATACGAGAACTCAATTAGGAATTATGCCTGTTTTAGTTAAGGTGTGGAGACAGACCATGACTACAGCAACTCTAATAAGAAAAATATTTAATTAAGGCTGGATTACAGTTCGGAGATTAGTGTACTCCCATCATGGCAAAAAGCTTAATGGCATGCAGGCAAACATGGTACTGGAGAGGCAGATGAGAGTTATACAACCGAATCCACAGGCAACAGGAAAAGCAAGTGAGCCACTTGGCCTGGCTTGGGCTTCTGAAACCTAAAAGCTCACCCCATACTTCCTCCAATAATATTCCTCATAATATCATGACTTCCTATGAGCCTATGGGATCATTTTCATTCAGATCACCACAAAGCCTGTCTAGTAAAAGTGACCACAGTAGGTTATCTTCTAAGACCCTTGACCTTAGTAGCCCTGGATAATTGGCTAGGCTTCTAGTACCAGACATGATTTCTCTTCTGTTGAGTAAGGAGGGGGGGGCACAAATCACATCAACGATGTTTGACAAAGCTTCAAGGGACTGTATTATTTTATATTTACCTAACCATATATACAACATGTGCATGTAATTGTGTACATGTGTATGTGTGTATATTTATGTGTTAAATGAAGTAATGCCACTTGGGGTGTCAATGCTTCTCACGAAAGCTATAGACCATCTAACGAAAACCCCAGTTCCAGACATGTATATATATATATATATATATATATATATATATATATATATATATATATTGTGTTAGTCCACCATATATAGAATCAATAGAAACGAGATACTTTCAGTCATATATATATATATATATACATATATATATATATATATCCAATACATATATGTATATACATACATATATGCCATCGTTGCTGCTCTTAATTGCCTCTCAATGGTTGAAAGTAAGTATTACTGAAGACACCACATATTTTAGATACAATACTCTGAAGATTCAAGCTGGATCTAACTTGAAGCCTCTTTCTTGGGGTCTAGATTTGATAATACAATAAGGTCTTTTAAAATCTGTCAAGGAATGAAAGCAATAGTTTAACCAGCTCTGATGCCAATGAACTATAGCCAATACGGCAAGATAGTCCTAAAGGTACAATAGTGACACCCATACCTTGGGTAAACAACAGCTAACTAAAAGTATCTCATTTCTATTGATTCTATATATGGTGGACTAACACAATTTGGAGATATAGTAGAGAATATGTTGCCGTTAACAGGAATTTGAGTGGCTTTTTATTTTTTTTAATGTGATTACAGAAAAATGTAAATTACAGGTGTGGCTCCTATGAAGCCTCAGTGGCACCACTGTTATATGTTCTCTGTGCATTAGACTTCCTTGGTTTGATGATGCCTGGAGTGATCGTGAAGGTCTTTGCCATATATGGGGTTATCATGTGCTTGTTTAGGTATGAATTTGACCACACCACGTGAGAAAGAACACATAGAGACCTGGGCAGGTGTCCACAGGGAAGCATCTGGTCAGCATATTAGTCCACATGAATCTGACAGAGCAGATTTAGAGAGCCACAAGTCCTCCATACAGGGCCAGCTGCACCAGTGCTACAGTCAGCCCTGGCTCCATACTGGACTTCACTAATGCAGGGGAGGAGACTGGTTTTTTCTACTGATATGGCCTACAGAATGAAAGTCTTCAATCTGCTGGTGCCATGCCTAATCCCACTGTAATGGATCTACAGGAAGGAAGCCAACAGGTATGAGTGGGGACATGACAGTTTGTCTGGTACCCGGATATATTGTTGATAGCATCTGGACTTGTCAGTCAGGAGTCTATATATCCCGCTCTCCACCTTTGTCAACATCTGTTGGGAAATTCTGCTGCTAAGGTCAAAGTCTGACATTACCAAACAGTCCTGAGCTCAGTGAAAAATTGCGGACTCCCTTTGTCAATGGCTTCCTCTTCTCTAGGGAATCCCGGACCTGTCTGAGGAATGTCACATAGTAGTGCACCTGAGATTCCTGGAATGCCTCCCCGTGCTAATGAGGCATCTCAGTACCTTAGTCTTTAGCCAATGACCTATACCTACCCTGAGTATCCTCACCCCCTTCCCCAAAACTATATAACCCTTGGTTCGCCTTGAATAAAGTGATGTACACGTGCTATTAAGTTGAATACTGTCTGAGTGAGTGTTTTCATTGAACATCATCATCTAAAAAAGTTGTAACGTTAAAGAGCTATAACACTGAGCTCTCCAGAGGAAACCTCCTCCCTTCCTGGCATTCATTGCCAGAAGGGGGTCTTACTGACCCACCCACCTATTCTGGACTTCACTTCCTTTCTGCCTGGTGTGTACCAGAGTTGAAACACACCAAGGAAAGACGTGAACCAAGAAACTCGGTTCTGCTCCATCCTTCCCTGTTTGTGCACAGCAGCACCAGGACACCACAAGGGAAGAAGCAGAAAAATAGAACCCCATGCATCAACTCAGCTTCAGTTGAGTTTCCACCACTTGAAGCTCGGAGGTCCCTGGCATGGCCATGTGCTGTGAAACATGTGTGAAACCCATTGTTTTAGCTGATAGGAGGGTAGGATGGTGGTCCCAGCATCTATAGTTCATGGCATCACTCTGCCTACACTGTTAAGTGTTATGAAGCAATAAAAACATAGTTTCTTTAGCATCGTCCCCTCCTCACTCATCTAACCCAAACCATAAACCAATGGTTCTGCTGGTGTTTTAATATTTTATTACATTTTAGACAGCCAGTGCATGTCACCAACAGAGAGAGAAGCTGACAACACCATGAAGACACATCCTCCAGCCAAATTCAAGGAACTGTTTTCCCTTTCCTCGTCTCTGTATACACATCTCTGCTGCCCAATAACTCTATTTGATGTCACGTTGCCTGGAATGGTTACTTGTGAAATTTTGACTTTCAAATTGTGTTATGAGCATTCTCCTGGGCCAATAACACTTGAAAATTTAATCTGTAATGAACCATGACAATCAATTATATAAATTATATAAATCCTCTCCTTTATCCAAAAGGGTCTGGGAGAGTGTCACATAATATTCAAATGAGTTATTGACTTTCACATTTGTAACTTAATTTCATCCACTGTTAAATGTGACTCTTGAGTCTTGAGTGATCACAGGTGTTTTTTTTTTTCTTTTTCTTTTCTTTTCTTTTCTTTTTTTTTTTTGAAACAGGGTTTTTCTGTATAGCCCTGGCTGTCCTGGAACTCACTCTGTAGATCAGGCTGGCCTCAAACTCAGAAATCTGCCTGCCTCTGCTTCCCAAGTACTAGGATTAAAGGCATCCGCCACCACTGCCCGGCTCACAGTTTGAATCTTAAGATTTGAGATGAAATTTGATAAATTTAATAATTTTAATATTGAAATTATGGTCTTTTAAAGAACAAAGCTTGGTATATGTATTTGTGTATGTGCGCACACATGTGTGTGCACATAGATGTTATTGATGCAGCAATGAACTCAGCTCCTCAAAATCTCTGATGACATCTGTTGAATCTGTTCAGTGCTGATGGCACTGAGTTCCAAACTCCAGTACCAAGGGCCAGGGCCAGGTATGAAACTCACGGAATGAAAGTTCACATTCCACCCCACCCTCTGTCAGCTTCCAATCTCCAAAATTCCCAGGAAGCACACAACCTCAATAAACACCTACTCTGTTTCCCAAACTGGGCTGAAGATAAGCCCCAGATCTCTTCCAACAAAATTACTGCCAAAACCTTTTTAGAAAGATGATTTAACATCTGCTGCAATGGTAAGTCTGGGAAATTGCACCAAAGTCCTTGAAGAAATGATTATTGATCCTCAACAGTATTATAGACAACGTGCAAAATTTTAGGTTCTCTCATTACATGCCTAATAAGTTTGACTTTATATATTTTATGTCATTGTCATTGTTCTGTCATGCCTGTTGCACATTTTGCTGTTCACAGTACAGTACTACTCAATTTAAATGATTCTCCATCCCTTAATACACAGTGTACCAATTATTAAGTTATACCTCTCAATTCCTGGCGTATTTTTCATTGTTTTACTTTGTATCATTGAGGGTGATCCTATAACAATGCTGCTGTTTGGAGATAGACATAGACAGACAGACAGACAGACAGACAGACAGACAGACAGACAGATTATAGATAGAAGATAGATAGATAGATAGATAGATAGATAGATAGATAGATAGACAGACAGATAGATGATAGAGTTGTGTGTGTACATGCATATGCACATGCATGTACAGGTGCAGTTGCCTGTGAACACACATGTGGAGGCCAGAAGATGACTTCAAATATCTTCCTCGAATTCTCTTCATATACTTTTTTTAAGACATGGTCTTTTATTGAACCTGGAGATCACCATCTCAGCTAGATTGGTTGCCCAGTCAACCTCCTGAGATCTATACCAAGTAAGCAGCTTTACCACAGAAGTTTTCTACTGAAAGAATGACCAGCAAATAATTATTGAGACTTCTCTATGAGTTCAGTATTATTTTTTTTCACTTTAAAATTTTTATTAATTCTTTGAGACTTTCATGCAATGGGTTTTAATTGTATTCATCACCTCCCCAATTCCTCCCAATTCATAGCCTTCCACCCATGCAACTGTGTGTCCTTTTAGGAAAAAAAAATCTTCCTAAACAATTTGGAGCACAGTGTATTTCATGAAGTACTTGGCATTTCATTCATTCTGTAGAGTTGGCCATTTGTCAGATCCTTGCCTGGACACTCTGGACACATGGACGTCGTAACAGTTCCAAGGCAAGCAGGTAGGAGGCCAAAATGCTCTACAAAACCCCTGATGACTTAGAGATTAAAGGGCACTGGTGACAGAAAGAAGGAGAAAGGCTTCTCTGCAGTGGGGACACTCAGTCTGCTGATGCCTCCCAGGACAGGGCTGCTCCTTGTCTCAGTGTTCTTGATGACCAGAAGGAAGCATCTTCTTAGTGTTATCAATGAATCAATGCATAAGTGGGGATTAAAGTCAGGACAGAAATATCAGCTGTGAAAATACCACTTGAGCCCCTCCAGAGAGAAACACATGGGTTTGTCTGTGGGGTACTCACAATGTCCCCACAAAGTACAGAGCTCTGCATCTCTTTTTGAAAGAAGCTCTTTCTGTCATCAGCCCAGAGACTAGGAAGGTTGCTCTCCAGGCATGTGGTGACAGAGTGTGCTAGGTCAAACGACTGCTATCCTTTTGGCTTGAGCAGCCCTTCATCCTCTAGATGAGGAATTTCCATTTTAGAGAGCCATAACTTGAAAAGCACTTGAGTGGTGAAATAGAAAATGTGAGGGAAATGCTTTGTTCCTCATTTAAAGTGATTCATGGCCCTCAATTTTGCTTTTAATTTCAAGTAAGCTCTCCTGATCTCACTTCTTCTACCACCGACTGAAATATTAAGAGTAATTTCATCATCTATCCCTAGTGTTATTAAATAAAGCTGAAAGCTCCACTACACGCGATATGGACTGCCTAACGAACACAATCGGTAGCATTCATTTTTTAATTAAATCAAATAAAACTTGGAACAGATGTGTGTCCTTTAAATGGGGTCTGAATGGTTGACTCCAGCTGGGTGCTATGGAAACCCACACTTCAGAAAAGCTTATCCTTTAATTTCCAATTAAGTATAATCTAATTTCTAATTCATTTCTACTTACAGCTTATACTGAGTTTCTAGTTCTGTGGCCAGTGGCATAGAGGCACAAAGCCAAAAGAAGGAAAATCCCAGAATCCTTAAATATCAGAGCTAAAAGGGATGAAGACTTCATTATATCCTTCGTTTCATTTCATAAAGAAAGGTGGAGACTGAGCTTGAGAAGAAATGGGTCCATAGTGGACACTTGTTGACTCTGCCAAGATCAGACAACATTAGTAAACAAAGTGTGCTTTATAAAACAGCAAGGTACTCAGTTCAAAAATTAGAAACAAAACAACAAAAACAGACAAAAGATTTAAACCCTGAAATGTTTTGTAGAAGATGAAATGTTAGAACAGCTCAGGAAAAATGTGTCTTGAGAAGTCATTTATTTCATTCAAGGCCGTTTGTCTTCTCCCTTTAATACTCTCAAGCATGAATTTAATTTCTTTGCTCTAAAACAAATAGCTCCTGTAAGGCTCAAAGGACAAGAGGGATGTTACCAGTCACCAAGCCCAATAAGATCATTAATTATTTTGCTGGCCATTAAGCACTGGCCCTCAGGGATGGTTGAGAAATGATGAGCTGGAGGCTAAAATCTTCAGCACGTCGATGTTGCCAGAATTCATTGCCATCTGCTGGGTGGGTTTCAGGTCTTCAGAGTCTGTTACTCTTCTGTTCATGGGTGAGAGGCCCTCACAATCCATTAAGAATAAACAGGGTGGGTGAATCCTTGGTAGATTCCCTAGCTCTTGTCTTCCTCTATACCTGGAAACACAGTTTGGAACTGTTTCTTTCTTCTTCACCTCTTGCTGCTCAGCCCTCAGAATTTGCCCACATTTGATTCTTCTAGAAATTTCTCCCCCTGGTCTTGAATGGGACTCCTATCTTCTGGCCTGACATTCACTTCAGAGTCTCTCAAAATATGTCTTATCAGACCTCAAAAGGCTCAGAAGAGCTTTTCCTTACAACTCTGAACATCCCTAAAAGGGTGTGTGTCCCTCCATACATCAGTCCAACCCTAAACATCTATTATGGATACACATAAGTGCCTCAGGGAATTGGCAGAAGTATGCCTGTGAACTGGTTCTCATTTTCCTGCAAGCTAGATGTTAAAACCACAACCTGAACATCCCTGATAATAGCTCCAAAATTTACACAGGATTAAATAGCTCCAGTTTCATATAGCCTCAGGCACTGTTAGAGAGTAGTAGGAAGGAACCAGAAACTAGAGAATGCTGGGGTGATTGTGAGCATGTTCTAGGAAGCACTCAGCCTAAAATTCAATTTTCCCTCTAAGTCATGTAAGAGTCTTTTTCTCCCTCCTTCCTTTTTCTTTATGGTTCAATGATAGACACAGCAAAGAAGCCAGTTCTCTATTGCAGTAAATGCCAGTGCTTAGAGCAGAACTAAGTCACCTGGGAATTTCTGCAGTCATGGCAGGTTCTTCTCCTGGGATCATGATCAGGGGACATGTTGACAAAAGGGCTGAAAATGTTCTAGAATCACATTGTCCAATCTGTAATCATCAATGTGAGTCAATGTGGGAACAGATTACAAGCAGGAGAAGAATCCTGAAACAGGACAAACCCACGTTGACAAGCAGAGAAGTCCTGAAGAAGAAGGGATTGGCAGACTAGTGCAGACTTCACTTCAGCCATCCCTTGATGAGTTCTTCCACCAGGAGAATTAAGAGCAGCCAGTGTCCCAGTAGAAGGAAATTTTTAGCATTTATTTGTGTATTTTCTATGTGTGTGCATACCATGGTGCATGTATAGATGCCAGAAGACAACTTGCAGGTATTACTTCTCTCCTTACACATGTGGGTCGCATGAGTCAGAGTCACATCATCAGGCTTTGTGGCAAGTGCTTTTACCGACTGGGCCAGCTCACCAGCCCTGGAAAGGAGGGATTTTCAAAGAAGGAGTCAAATAAGAGAAGAGACTGGTGTTCTTTCTTCTGCCCAGGTGCCATTGGAGGGGAGTTTATCAGGGAGGGGTTTGTGGTCCTCACACCACTCTGGCCTCCTGTGCTGGGTGTGGGCAAACAAGGCACACACAGTTGGCCCAGCAATTCAGATCTATGTGCATCTAGCTGTCTGAGCAGTTGTCTCAGTCTATGTGAGAGACTATAACAAATTACCAGGAACTAAGAAACTTACAGAAAAACTTACTCTTATAGTGCTGGAGACTAGAAAATCTTAAATCAAAGCACTAGTAATTTGGTACCTGATGGTGGCTGTCGAAGTTATCTAGTATGGAGTCACTTGTGTCATATCTAATAAAATAGTGTCAGGAGGCCATAGAAAAAGACACTCAGACTGTGTGTCCCTATTTCTAAACCTTAGTCCAATGATAATCATAATATCAAGGCCACAAATCCTGCCTAGCAACTGGTGACACTCGGAATTTACCTGCCCTTGTAACACACTAACAAGGCCAAGGAGCTTTTCTTCAAAGCAGTTTCTGTAACTTATTCTTTACTCAGTGAAACCCCAAACAGTTTCATTTCCCTGTGGAAGGACCAGAGATTGTCATCACCATGAGTCCCAGATTGTAAGTTCTGTATCTTGCAGTTTATGTTTTGGTTGGAGGTTTAATCCCTTTGTTTTTACTGCAAGTCAGCAGAACTTAGTTCTTTCTTTAAAGGCCAGCATCTTCTCTCTGACTCCATGAGGTGGAAAGCAGGGCAGCATTCTGAGGTTGCTTTAGTGAGGATGCTTATCTCACACCTTCCAAAACTTCTGTGTACATATTGTGACCTTGGAAAATTACAATTTAAACTGTGGCTTTGCAATTAATTGAACCTTAATTGCACAGCTCCAGGTCTTTGGGTGTAGGGCTCTAGAATCTGGAAATCTCAGATAGCTTGAGCAGTTAAAGCTACTTGTACTGGGAACAGTGCCTAGCAGATGCTAGGCCTAATTATTGCCAAAGCCACAAAGGGCAGCCCAGGGTCATTCTCCGAGAATCCCTGTTCTTGTACTGTCCAGTAATTGAGGGAGCCACCTAGAACGAAGGCAACTGTCAGAGAAACGTCAGACATGTGTTGTGACAAAGATCCAGTAGAAAATGTGAAATATGGCAATAGAACCCCAAGTTTCTGTCAGAGGGGGACATCCAGTCATGGTGGCTCTAGTGGGCTATTTTTCATGCAAGAATGTGAGTCAGTTGTTGAAAAGACTTTATATTCTCAACAAAATGATAACAAAGCACAAGCACATTGATTTCCAGAGTGTTTTTAAATGTGAAATTTCCTGGTTCTACTAATAAAATTCATTCTTAAAACTTTATTTATTCTTTCAAAATTTCAGACATGTATATAATGTATTTTGATCAATTCACATACTACCCTCCTACAACCCATCCTCAAACTTTTTTCCATCAATGACCCCTCCTAATTTTTTGTTTGTTTGTTTGTTTGTGTTATCCATTGAGCTTAATTATGGCTGTTTGGATAAGCATGAGGGGGCAGTGTAATAACGGTATGACTGTTACTGGGGTATCCCACCGCCTCCCAGCTGGATTTGAAATACAGTTTTAGAAACACTGCCTGAGCCTAGTACAATAATCTGACCTGGAGACAGCCTGTGTCTGTCAGTTTTCTGCTGTCTTGTACATTGTAACTTACAACATGTTTTAATTCCACAAGGATTTTGCCTGCTGTTAACAATGCAAATCTTACTCCCTATGCTCCCTGCTACAGACAGAGACAGCAGTATAAGCTCCGTGGGCTTAGAGACAAGGATGCCATTGTTCCTTGAGTGTTCTGCTAAGTTTGTTTGGGGTTTGTGGGTTTTTAATACCAGAATTCATTCCCAAATTAAATCTTATACAGAGCTCTAATAGATAAAGCCTATAAAGGTGATAAATGAGTTGTTTCCAGAGTGAACATAGATTTTGGTTTTTTTCCCCTGTTGATTATATAAATAACATGTTTGTTGAGAAAGAAAAATAAAATGCAATACAGTTTGAGGCAAATTGGGGGACAGCATCTCTAAAATTACTTTGATGAGTTACTGCTATCTTTCCTGGCATCTTCCTTAGTGCAATTTTTATGCATATGCAGACACTTCTTCAAACACCCCCACATACCATCATATGCTGAAGTTACTACAGACAGCATTTTAAATACCAGTTCAAATCCTTCTCTTTTCTTCTGTCTCCTTCATTTCTCTCTTTTCCCTCTCAATCCCTTACTTCATCTCTACTCCAGTCTCCAGCATGTTAAAAAGCAAATGGATATTTTTCCATGTCTTTTTCTTCTTTACCCTGCATTCTACATCACTATCTGCATTTATCCGATCTCTTCCAATATCTGGTATGAGTAAAATATCTACAAAAGATGATCATTAGTTCTGGAAAATGACCTATGGGTACATAGGTGCAGTCTCATCTGTTGTTTTTCACCCTTGGAAATGAACACACAAACCCATGTGCAACCGACCAGCCTGCCAGGACAAATCTTCTTACCACACTTCCTCTACATATACACATCCACATGGCTTTTAGGGGTTGGGTTGCACAAATAAGAATGTAATAAACACCATTGTGCATGGGATTTCACATTTGGGTGAACTTTCATAGCAGATAGAATCTCAGGCCTAAGATTGCAAGATCAAACGTATGTGTTTTTACTTCTTAAGTTTGAAAACGGGTTGCCAGGTTGTTTCCTTATTCAATTCCCATTTCTGCTGGTGAGGCCAGCTAGAGTGGAGTTTGAGACTCATTTTAACTTTGTCAGTTGGTCAGTCTTAAGAAGACAACATCTATTTTTCAAGTCTCTTGGGGCATTCACAGACTTAGTAATTGTTTGGCTTAGGTTTTTGCATTCTCATCAGTTTAAATGGATTTGGAAATGATAGACCCTAGTTATCGCCACAGGCATTGGACTTTTCCATCCTCTTATTTATCCATTGAGTTTATGATTTTCAGTCTTCTTTGTGAAACTAGAAAGAATAATCAGCTGCTTTGAATTTGTTGCCTGTCCCACGTGACATCAAGGCATGATGCAGTTAGCTCCATGCCTGCAGCTTCTACATCTGTGGATTTAACCAAAAGCATGGTAACATAGGTTTTTTTTTTTTTTTTTTTTTTTGGAATCTATACTTTAGCTGGGCGGTGGTGGCGCACGCCTTTAATCCCAGCACTTGGGAGGCAGAGGCAGTCGGATTTCTGAGTTCGAGGCCAGCCTGGTCTACAGAGTGAGTTCCAGGACAGCCAGGACTACAACAGAGAAACCCTGTCTCGAGAAAAAAAAAAAAAAAAAAAGAATCTGTACTTTAGTGTAAAAATTGTTTTTATTTCCTAAATGAAACATGGCAACCATGTTAACAGCCTCCATGTCACATTAACAATCATAGTTAGAGATAATAAACGTGGAGGATGCATGTAAATTCTATGCACCATTTTATACAACGAACTTGAACATCTTCAGATTTCAGCGTGTGTGTGTGTGTGTGTGTGTGTGTGTGTGTGTGTGTGTGTGTTCATTACAATCATTCCCAGTGGATTCTGAGAGATGACTCTAAGTTCAGCAAACATATTATTTTCTTGCAATTTCTGATCTTGTTTAAAGATGTCTCTCTAGGCTCGTGTATCTGAGTGGTGAACGACATCAGGAACAGCTGGGACTAACCACGATCGCTACTGCTGTGCTCCAAAAGTACACTGAAGCTTTGAGCAACAGCATGAGTGAGCTCCCAGCTTTAGTGAGGCTCGGAGGACCGGTGTCTCAGAGCCCTCCAGCCAACATCCAGCCAGTAGATGGGGCTTCAGTCACCTTGAGACTGACTAGAAAGAATTTGTTTCCCAGCTCATGTGGCTGTTGGTAGGTACTAGCTCTCGACAACAGGCTATCTCTAGGCCGCCAGCTGGCCCTCTCTATAGTGTAGCTCAACGCCAGCTGCTGGCTTCGTCAGAGCAGTGAGAACTGGGGGCAGTGCCAGCCCAGGAAAGGGAAGTCACATTGAAAGTGCCATCATAATGTTGGGCTCCAGTCTCTAGCAGCCAGGCATGAGGTCCAAGCCACACTGTGGAGATTGTTTTATAAGGAAGTGAAAACTCACAGGTAGAAAACAGTTGTGATCATCTTCAAGAACTGTCAGCTGGTGTGAAAGGGGACATTATCAATGTGTGTATTTCATTCTAGAAGTACAATGGCAACTTTGCCCTCGAGTAGACGTCCATGTTCTGGGTTTTTGTTGTTGTTTGTTTGTTTGTTCTACTTTTAAACTTTAATTGAATCTGGTTTTTTTAAATAGGAAGTTGGGAGACAAATATGTACAAGTAATATTTTTCATTGTGTATTAATGAATACACCTTTAATAACCAAGGTCCAACGACAAGCTGAGTGTGGGAACCATTCAATTAAAAGTTCTTGGTTTTCAAACCACATCAGTTCAAGCAGAAATTAACTTTCAGATGCACAAGTACTCAGCAGGGTGTATCTCATCTGCTATACATGGGTGTCTATAATCTGATTAAGCCACTCAGGGCTTATGAGCAGCGAGTCCAGAGCCTGCTCCCTCTCCATTCACTGTGCGGACGTTGTTTGATGTGCTCTTTAAAGCCAATTCATTGACTTTTTATATTTTCATTGTGAAAAGAAAGGCGTTATAAAGCCTTTTTGCAAACCACATCAAAATAAAAACTCTACTTAGCAACAGGCATGCAAATAAGGGGCTTTACCAAGCCCCAGGGACTAGAGAGATTACACTTACATCAGTATTTTCTTGGGAGTTAAATGTCTATTCAAACACAAAACTAAGATAGAAAGGACATCCATTAATTATCCATTTATAATTTTATTTAGCTGTGCACATTTCGGTTGCTAGCTGAAGTTCACAAATACCAGGATGGAATTTTGTTTAGAAGCTGCAGAGAAAAGTAAGCAGAGGAGTTTTGTGTATGTGTAGGGGGAAATATTTATATTGGAGATGGGTTTTGCAACACTTAACAGGAAAATAGGAGATTCATGAAACATATGGTGAGAGATAGTTAATCTTTGAAAAGGCTGTCTTTGGTCATAGGAACCAATTATGCCACTCACAATCATGTCAGGAATATATTTAATCACATAGTTAGGCTTGCAGTATAGACACTAACTAAGCACAAGAATGTCAGACTGACTTCAGATTTAAGAATTATAATCTAAAAAGGCATGTTAGAGATTTTCTTTGTGTGAGTGCTCTGTGTGTGTCCACATGAGTGTGTAAATGTGCATGCATGTGTGAGTGTGAATGTGCATGCATGTGTGTGTGAAAATGCATGCATGTGTGTATGAATGTGTGTGTGTGTGTGTGTGTGTGTGTGTGTGTGTGTGTGTGTGTGAATGTGTGTGAATGTGCATGGGGGCTGAAAGTTATAATGTCTCTTCCTCTACTGCTCTCCATCCTATGTGAGACTGAATCTCACTGAACCTGGTACTTAACAGCTGCACAGTTAGCTCTAGAGACCAGTGTGCCTCCATCCCTCCAGAGCTAGGACCACAGAGGCATTTATCTTCACCTGGCATTTTTATGTGGGTGCTGAAAATCTTAACTCAAGTCCCCATGCAGTGGGATTATCCTCTGAGCCACTGTGGCTCACTGTGGATCTCTCTCTCTCTCTCTCTCTCTCTCTCTCTCTCTCTCTCTCTCTCT
>JANHMN010000003.1:78051161-78067806 GCA_030674055.1 Rhabdomys pumilio | reverse complement strand
TCTCTCTCTCTCTCTCTCTCTCTCTCTCTCTCTCTCTCTCTCTCTCTCCTTTTTTTTTTAAATAAATGGAATTGTTTAACACAGTTCTTTGTTGTCAGGCTTCTTCCACCAGCACACTCACAGGGAGATATAGCCACGTTATTGAATGTGTCCCAGATTTGCTTCTTGCTTGCTGCTGAGTCATTATTTACTGTATGAGTGCACAAACCTAGCTCATCAGTCATTGTTGATGAACACTTGTGTTGGCTGGCTCTGGATGATACATTAATAGACGTGGAGCACACTTTTGTGTAACAGGCATGTGCTTCCATTTCTCTTGCATGAATATTTCACTGTGGTGTAGGTAGGATGACCAGTAAGGGCACCTTTGACTTTTTTTTTTAAACTAAACTACCAAAAGTCCATTTTGTCAAGAGAGTGTATCATTCTACACTTGTGCCAGCAGTGGGCGCTGGCCCCACATCCTGGAAGTGCTACCACCTACCACTAGCACCACCTTGGGGCCTTTAAGAAACATTTATCCAAACACCATTTATCCAAAAAACTTCTTTCCAAAAAGCTGGTTTCTTTTTAATTCAGCGAGACTCAAAACTGGAGGAATCGATGAGAGAAATGAACATCTGTCTGATTATTGGGAAATGTGTGTGAGGTATTTTTTTAATCCATAAAAAAAGAATGAAGTCCTGTTGTTTCCAAGGACAGATGCAACTAGAAATCATATTAAATTAATTAAGTCACTCTTAAAGATGAATATCATGTTTCCTTTCACTTGTGGTTCCTAGAGAAACCCAAAGCACACATGCATATACAGTATGAAAGCAGAATTAAGTGTTTAGGGGACAAAGAGGACTAATGGGAGGAATCAAAAAATGGAGGATTGGGGCTAACAAGGGGTATGTTGCTCAACACACAATATGTACTAGTCTATACTAGTTTTCTATGTACTGAAAACTTAAAACCTCAAAGAAGTTTCTTTTCAACTTGAGTGAGTTTTGTGCCTATGACAAGGGCTGGGGACAGTAGCAGTTTGTGCCTTGAGATGAGATTGTCTAATCTGAATTCTACCTGTCACTAGCAACTGTGTTGCCTCAGTTTCCTCACTGTAAAGTGCATTAAGTAACTGTCTACTTTAGAGGGTTGTGGAAGATAAATACATTGATGCACATAAGTCACTATGTGTTGTGAATAAATTTCCACACAATGCAGATTATTACAATCCCTCACATTTCTTATGAAAAAAATTCTTTTAGCATTGATCCTAGGGATTAGGAGAAAGATTCTTGTAATCACATTCTCATTTTTATGAATGACTCTTTATTGAATTTCAACAATATGTTCATTATAGAGAATTTGGAAAGCAGAGCTTTGGCAGCATGTCAAACTGAGCTATGTGTATTCCTTTTTTCTATTATACTTCAAGGATAAAATAGAAGAAGACAAAAAAAATACACAGCTAAGCCCCTGGAAATAGAGAGCTAGAAAGCATTGATCAATAATATTCCTCTTGGACAGATGGAGAAAATAAAGAACATGGCCTGGATGCTGGAGACCAATAGGAAGATGGAGAAGAATGGCTGGCCGTGGTCCAGGGGAAAGCAGGCCTGTGAGAAACCTGTTTGGGGCTGAGACCTTCGGGTGGATGTGAAGTGAATGTGAGTGCTGCAGGCAAATAAACCCCCATAGACCTGAGCTCAGTCCAGTTCAGCCTCTCCAGTTCTCCTACTGGGTCTGCAGGGAGTCTGGGTTGACAGCCCTGGAAAGATGGCAGAAACAAAGCATCTGCTCTGGACAGGATAAGACCACTTACACCTTAAATCATTTCTATAAACAACTCTGCAAAACCAACCACTGTTGGCAGTAAATAGTAAGCAGATCAAGAGGAGAAACAAGCAGGTGAACCAAATACAGCAAAAGGGATTGTGTATGGTGAACAGAGTAGCTCAGGTGGCATTCAGGAAGCAGAGTGAGTGACTGCTTGGTGGCCTTCTGCTCCTCCATTTTTATCCAATCCAGACTCCAGCTGATGGATGCTGCTGCCCACATTCAGGACAGGTCTCCTCTGCCCAATATTTAATTCTCTTTCAAAACACCCTCACCTACACATCAAAGTGCACTTTACTAGTCAATTGTACATCTCTCAACCCAGTTAAGGCCAACCATTTCAAAACCCTTCATCGAAAGGTTTTCCAGTTTGCCAACCCTTAGCTTTCAGTGGCCATCGAGACCAAAAACTGAATCTAGTCCAAGAAGAGGTCAGCAGGCTTTCCCTCACTGTCTTCCTGAGCTCCCAGACAGGTGAACAGTGGAGATCAAACTCCCTGATGTTCAGGGCTCCTGAAACAGTGCCTGGGTTCACCCACGGGTGGCATGCCAAACATACTACACATTTCAGGACTGGTGGAGAAGACTGGGTCTTTTGAGGAGTCTCCATTCATTCCTCCATTCATCAAGAGCACACAGAGTAGCTCTTGGTATCACACCTGCCCTACTTTATGCAATTCAGACATGAGATAAAGCCCATCTTTGCCTTGAGTAGAGAAATATTTGTAAAACTGCCTCCCTTTGACCCCAAAGCTGCTGTGACAGGCTCATCAAAGGTTATGCCATACATAGCAGGGATGTCACCAGCTTGAGTATCCTCGGCAGTTGTGATCTCCAGTGCTCATGATCGGAAGAACACCTATTGAGAATTCTGCAGCAGCCAGCGTTTTAAGGGTTGCTTGGTTTAGCCTGTGAGGTAACAGGGTCTTTTCAGTCAAAGAGTTGAAGAGATGAAGAATATATTACCCATGGGCTCCAGAGCCATTTCCAACAAGAGCCTGGACAGGAATCTCTATACCACCATGTACATCCAAGGGAGAAAACAGGCCTCTGGCAGGGGGACCAGTTTGGGCAAAGATTGGGCATCCCAGAGATTTCAGATGGGTGCTTGTGTGACCAGTGCTGTGGAAGAAAATTATACACAAAAGCCTAGAGGTGTGGGAAAAACACAGCCCACTGAAGTCTGTGCCTATTATCTATATTCGCCTTTCTCTTCTGGAAGTGGAATCCAGGAGGACAGGCAGAGGTTCAACTCTTTCCCTTACCACACCACTGCTTCTGCAGTTGCCATGGCTGCTTTGTTGCCAGGTTGAGATCCTGCTTTGCCCTGGAACTAGGCTGTCAGCAATGATGTCACAAAACTCCTTGGAGTTTGCAGGACAGTGCAGGGCTAGTGACAGTCTCCAGACTGTCAATGAAAGCAGAATCTCACAGAAGCTATGCTACCACCTAAAATAGAGATAAAGAACAGGGCCCTTTGGAAAACCAGAATTTGGACCAAATCCACGAGCAATGCAGAGGTTGGATGAAGAGTTAATACAGGGAAGGGGGATGTCTGGCCATCACTGTAAAATCCTGCATCCTGTTTCTTTCCTGGTTCTCTGACTCCTTCAAAGAACACCCTCCTCTCTTTTCTACATCTCTTCTAGCACTAGAACAATCCCACAGGCCGCTCAGCACACTGTTCTTCTTTTACTCTGACCTCTGACTTATCCATACGCTCATACATATACACAAAGCCTGGGAATGGCATGCTGGGAATGGCATGCTGGGAATGGCATGCTGGGAATGGCATGCTCCAACCTAGGCCCACTCATCACCATCAGAAGAGCTGGCATCACAAAAGCTTCTAGACACAGACATCTGTTTCTGCTTTTGCCCTGATTGAGTGCACCTGGCAAGGACAGATTCAGGGACATTCTGATCTGAAGGGCCATTCTCACCTACCACTGCTTTCCTAAGGAAGTCATAAGGAAAGACTAAGCATAGGAGAACCTTAAGGTACCAAAATGATTCTCTGGTTTCTACTGTAAGTACCTACCCTTAAAAAGGGTGGAATGGAGGTGAGCATGTCTAAGGCTGAGGGCTAACTGAATTTTCACTGAGAAAAATCACTTCCGTACCATGTATCTCAGCAAAGTCACACATCACATACATTCTGTGGGTTTTTTCATCTTTTCCAGGGGTCAGGAAAATTCATACACAATTAAACAAATGTTCCAATAAAGGAACCAACTTGAAGATCCATGTGACAAGGAGAAAAATCCCTAAATACATCACAGACTAAACATCAATTTCCAGAGTGTCAGGTTACTAAATCACTGATGTGACCACTTGGCTCTGCACACAGGGGATGTCATCTCCCAGACCAGGGACACATATACTCAGAGGCAAATGAAAGTTGTGGCAAAGCCGGGCGGTGGTGGCTCAAGCCTTTAATCCCAGCACTTGGGAGGCAGAGGCAGGTGGATTTCTGAGTTCGAGGGCAGCCTGGTCTACAAAGTGAGTTCCAGGACAGCCAGGGCTATACAGAGAAACCCTGTCTCAAAAAAAAACAAAAAAAGAAAGAAAGAAAGAAAGAAAGAAAGAAAGAAAGAAAGAAGAGAAAGAGAAGAGAAGAGAAGAGAAGAGAAGAGAAGAGAAGAGAAGAGAAGAGAAAAGAAAGAAAGTTGTGGCAACATGAAAGGTGTGATGGAGATTCACAGAGGAGGAGGATGGCAGGAATGGAGCCTGCCCCACACCACCTGTATCAGGGCTCCAGGAAGATAACCTACATGGCAGTGCTCTTAGTAGCCTCTGACAAGGGCCACACAGTCTTCCATAGCTGAATGAACAAGCTCAGGTTCTTGCCTCCAGATCTCAGTGGAGAGCTCAGCATCCTTCAATTTCTCCATCAGCTGTAACTATGGGTGGACATTACAGAAGCAGAACACTGAGTCTACCATGTATCCAACCAAGGAGCAGCAAAAGTCAAAAGTGCAAAAGGCTCCTTGCCTGAGACTTTGAGGTCCCTTCCGCATGTCTAGCTGTCCCCCTGTCTAGGGCTCTTGCCCAATTCTAAGAGCCTCTTTACATACTGAATCTGGCAATGTATAAATAGAATCAAGTTAGATTTATCATAAGAATACAATACTAATCCAAACTATGAAATTTTAAATTAGTTTACCACTAAAGTCTAGGCAGAGAAAATTGGCAGAAGAAATGAAAGGCACCCTGCTGGGAAAGGAAAAATAAACTATTTGTAAGTGATAAATTCTTACATATGGAAAATCTTAAAGAATCCACAGAAACAACTATTAGAGAGAAAAACAGCCATTAACAAACAAGTCGGCAAGATGCCAAGTAAAATAAAAACTCTGTTTGTGAATACTTGGAATTGAACACTTTCTGATTATAAAGTTTACTACAGAGATATAATAATCAAGACAATGTGATCCTGGCATAGAGACACATATATAGATCCACAAAACAAAACAGAGTCCAAAAATAGTCCCCCATGGTTATAGTCAGACAGCTTTTGGCAAAGATATCAAGAAAATTCAAGAAGGAAATAATAGTGTTCCAACAAATGATGCCAGGATAATTGGAGATCGTGTTAGACTCTTGTTTCTGTTACTGCATTAGTTACTTTGCTCACTGCTGCAACAAAATACCTGGCCAAATAACTCACAATGGTTTGGTTTTGCTCACAGTTTAAGGGTGCACCCCATGGTGGAGGTGAGTTCAAGGCAGCGAGCACTTAAGCTCATATGGTCACATTGCCTCCCAGTTAGGAAGCCAAAGATGATAGCCAATGCTCCACCAGCTTTATTCCTCTTAAGGAATCCAGAGAGTCTACGGGTTCTGCCCACTTTTAGAATGGGTCTTCCCACCTCAACTAACTTAAAATAATCCTAGATAATCGCTCACAGACCCACAGTCTTATCTGCTAGGTGATTCTAGATCTTGTCAACTTGACAATATATTAACTATTAAAGCTACAAAATACACAGGAAATGAGGAAGAGATTATTCTGCTCACAGTTTCAGAGATTTGTTTGGTGTGGTGGGTATGAGGTGTTAAGCAGTATACAATGTGCAGTAAAGCTCACATCCTGGTAGACACAGAGCAGTGAAGAACAATGGTAAGATCCAGACAATGTCCCTGAGAACACACCCCCAGTGACCTACTTCCCCCAGTAAGGCCCCACTCTCCACAGATCCTCTACTCCACAAAAAGAGCTGTCTAATTTTTAGTCCATCTGTGTATTAAACTGTTTGTTAGATCATGAACCTCATAATCTAATTTCTGTGAGCCATCGTAGACACCCACTTCTGGGTGAGCTTTACTAACCTGCTATGCAGTTTCAAGTCCAGAAAAAATAACATTTTACACACACATGCACACACATGTGTATAAATATGCATATACATCAAAAATGCTGCCATTCCCCTACCTCATAAAATAGACAAAATTTTCTCCAACATGGTCAAAGATTTCACCTTGTGATAAAACTACGAAACTTTTAAAAGAAATCTTCATTTCCTTGCACTAGGCAAGGTGTCTTAGATATGACATTTAAAAGGAGTAATTAAATAGTACTTCATTACAATGAAACTTTTTTGTATTTTCAAAAGACTCAATCAAAAAAGTTGAAAGACAACCTGAAAAAGAAAAACCCTTTGTCGATATCTTTTCAGTGTCTAGTATTCAGTGTAAATAAAAATTCTTCTCACTCCTAGCAGCATTACTTAAAATGAGCAAGACAGTGAAACGGTAAAAACAAATATTCATTGTGGCAGATTGAAAAATAGCCCCTCAGCCATATCTAGGTCAAATACTCAGACAATATTACTTTGATCTCAGTCTCTCTTACAAAAGAAAATGAGTTCTGTTTTAAACCATGAGAAATGCTCATTGGAATTCTATCGCTATACCCCTTTGCTCTTGTTTCTGGCAGTCTAGACTCCCCATTAGAAGCTTTCTTCCATCCTGAAGGGCTTATCAAATATGTCCAACCAACCCAAGGTTTTAGAATATTTGGAGATGAAAACTCATCTCAGGTCCAGTTTCTGAAGCCATCTTCTAGATTAATTCTTCCTGAAGGAGACACTTTCATGACATTATTTCCAAGGAAATTTCCATTCTGGCTATTAAACAGTAAGCAATAAGGGTGCTATTTAGGTTGTGAGGATCATGCAATCGATCCAATGGACTGGGATGACGCAAACATAATAAGAGAAGATATAAAACAAGCAATCACAAGTCTACTAGAAGTCTGTGATGGCTAATTGTCCATGCCAGCTTGGTGAGGCAATGGTGCCCAGACCGTTCCACTCTAGATATGTATGTAGACTTGAGATGTAGCTCATTTATAGCATATATGAGGCCCTGGGTTCAATCCCCAGAACTGCATAAACCATGCATGGTGTCACACACCTGTAATCCCAGTACTTTGGATACTGGAATATGACTCACACCAGTAAGAGGCAGGAGATCCAAAAGATCAAGGTCATTCTTGGCTACACAGAAAGTTGCTCCTATTAAACGGATTTTCTAAGCCAACAGCTTCTCGGTAGATGCCACATGCTTGGCAGAAGCTGGGCACTGAAATCAAGACCAGTCTTTAATCAATTAAATGAATCAAATCAGCATATCCCAGGAGGAATCATACAGAACTGATCCAGAGCTCGGAGTTAATTTTATCATCTGCATCTACAAAATGTTGGAGCCATCTAACAAGGTGCAAAATCTGTATGTGGCACATCCATCAGATCCAGGTGAAACCATCAGACCCATGGAAGTCAGGGCAAAGCTGTTAGCATTAGAAGGTAGGTATCCGATGTTTGCTCTCACATGTCTTAGCTTCTCCTGTGTTTCTAACTTTTCAGCAAAAGAGAATGCCTGCTGGCACACAAGAGGTGGTAAAGCAGCACCAGGGCTCATCACACTTAGTTGACCACCATTTATCTTTGTAAATAAGGTTTTACTGGAACACAATCATGTTGTATATTGTAAAAAGACTTCGTTAGGTTTCATAGATTTCCAGCATCCAGGCTATGCATACACGGTTTTGGTTTGTGTTCATTTAAACCAGTGACTTTAGTTCACCTGAGTCTGCTTTGCTTTTTGAGACATGTCTTAGTAGCCCAGGCTAGCCTTGGAGTCATTGTGTGACTGGAGATGACTTTGAACTATTGCTTCTTCCACCTCCACCTGCTATACGCTGGGTTACAGGCATGTACCACCACATCTTTTAATGTGGTGCTGGGCATTAAATAGAGATTCCTGAATGTTAGTGAGAAGAATACTAGTTCAGCTACACATCTCTTGCTCCTCGTTACATATTTTTAGTGGCTGTTCTTGCCCCACAGTTGACTAGTTGTGTTAGAAACCACATGAGGTCTTCAACCATTGAAATGGTTCACCATGTATCTCTTTACATAATATTGTTGATGATCCCAAATGTTCGAGTCTCTCTTCATTGCCCTCCTTAGTCCCTGGCCTCTATTTATCTCATTGTCATGTGTGAGTTATTATCATGGGCATACAGATGTGAGCAGTTCTGGTGATGATGTCACAGAGAGTCCCGGAAGCCTTGCTGATCACCCAGAACCTCACTGGAGCTTTCTGTGGTAAGGGCTTTCTAAGGGAGAAGACGTTAGTCAATGTATCATGACAGACTGGAGAAACGTACATCCCTACGAGAAGAGAAGCAGCAGCCAAGAGAGGTGAAAGAGCATCACCAGTGGCTTTGCTCCTAGCACTGGCTCTCCCTGGTAGAATGAAGCATCAATCCAAAAGTGGCAGGTCTGACCCCACGTGCTCTGCTAAGATGGAGTAGACATCTTTCTCCAAAGATGGAGATGTAGCAGATGGTTGGTCTCTCCAGGAGGAGAGAATCAGATAGAGGAAGAAAAATGATGTGGGCTGTGGTTGTGAAGAAGCCCGCTGAGTTGCAGCATAGCTCCATTGAGAGATGCCCTAGCCACAGCACAGTTTCCATTGCAGTGACCAGATGGAAGGCGGAGAGCACACAAGTCTTACCTTGACTCTCGGGACCTGTTCAGCATAGCACACAGCCTCATTTCTCCATTACCCAGCTCTGTGGTCGCCCGCCAGTGATCAAAGACATAACAACAGAGGGTTCACCTTCACTTAATCACAGCTGTGAGCTTTCCTTTTTACTGGCTATTTTATTTATTTACATTTCAGATGTTATCCCCTTTCCCCAGTCCCCACCCCCTAGAAAGCTGTGAGCTTTCAAAATGCATTTTATTGTGAACAGATTCAGATGGGTGGAGAGTGGAAGGAAATTGATCTCAGCAAGATCCTGAGAAGAGAATCAAATTGAATGTGCCTGGGGGGTGAGGAGTATTTCAAGAGAAGAATGGGGGAACAGTAAAGAACAGTTAGGGGTAGCAGAAGAATAGAGGAACACCTATGTACTAAGGAGTGACTGTTGCCTGTTCTCCCATTTTTATTGTGTCATAGGCTGATTATGCATTATAAATGGATTGGAGGAGGCCTCTTCTAGGGGAGCTGGCTCAGTTCTAAACCCTAGGGCTCACTGGCAATACTCAATGGGTAATGAATTAAAACTTGGTGAGGAAAAAAAATAAAAAAGCAATGTGTTCAAGAACTCCACTCCTCAGAAACAAGGGGAGTACTTGATGGTGCCAACAATGGCTCCTAGGAAGACAGAGAGAAGGTAGCCTAAGGGAAAGCCATTGAAAAGCAGGAGATAGCAGTGTGTGTGTGTGTGTGTGTATGTGTGTGTGTGTGTGTGTGTGTGTGTGTGTGTGTGTGTGTGTGTAGGAGACTTGATACAAGTGACCAGCTCTTCATCAAACTGGATATCAGAAGGATCTGGAAAGCAAAGTAACAATAGGATTGGCTGGTAGTGTGAGCCAACATCATGTGTGTGTGTGTTCTTGTGTGTAGATGAACGTGGGATGGAGATAATGATTGGATTGTGGATATCTTCTGGGTAGGCAGCTAGTGTAACAGTAGAGGGCTATTACATCTTTGTTATTGTGGATTATAAAGACCGTAACCATGCAGTGTTTGAGTAACTATAAAAAAGAACTATAAATAAAGAACTACTTAGAGTCATGTGGGATTAGAGGAAGTGGCCCAGAGGTTCTCATAGGCTCCTCGGAGTCGGGACTGATCCCATGTAGCACACATATGCACAATACACATGAAGGTCTTTTCCCTTCTGCTTGACTTTGCTCTGCTCTGAACTTGTCCTCTGACATCAGAGATTTTAGGTGAAATCAAAGAGCTGCTCCCTCTTACAGGAGGGCCCTTAACACATTCATGGTAGAATGCTTATGTCTGATTGTAAAATAATTGTACTGAAACCCCCCAACTATGCTCTGCCATTTTTCGTGGATTTTATCAATTTTGAGTATATCGACTTATACATATATTTCTTTCCATTAAACATGCATATATGTGTATACACCAAACATTTGACTTTCAATAAATAACATTATTATTCTGCAGTTCACTTTAGAGAAAGGAAACATCCCACTATAGCTTCGATTTAACAGCATATAAAGAAACTAGGGCTACCTTTAGTAAGTGGAAAGGGATATGATATACTTTGAGAAGATTAACATCTAAAAATGCAAATAATTTTATCAAGCACAAATGGTTTTTTATCAAAGGAAATCAGGTAAGAATATTAAATCAATATAGTTCTCAGTATAGATCAATAAAACTGAAATCTCCATGCAAATGCACAGATCCAGAATGCCCTTAGAAAACAGTATAGCAAACATGCCTAAGAACCATACTCTCGTCTTCTCATGTTTTTTCTTGGAACAGCCTTTGCACACTTAGTGTTTCTAGTGCTGTGATGAAGCACCATGACCAAAAAGCAAGTTGAAGAAGGGTTTTTTTGGCTTACACTTCCCCATTGCTGTTCAGCATTGAAGGAAGTCAGGATGGGAACTCAAACAGGGCAGAAACCTTGAGGCAGGGGCTGATGCAGACCATAAAGGAGGATTGCTTACTGACTTGCTCCCCATGACTTGCTCAGCCTGCCTTCTTATAGAACCCAGAACCACCAGCCCAGGGATGACACCACCCACAGTCAGCAGGATTCTCCCACAACAATCACTAACTAAGAAAATGTCTTAGAACTGGATCTTGTGGAGGCAGTTTCTCACCTGAGGCTCTCTTCTTTCAGATAGCTCTAGGCTATGTTTCAAGTTGACATAGACTGGCCAGCCCACACTCATGCAGCAGAACAGCTCACCAGCAATTCATTTCCATTGTTAAAGTGTAGATCACAACTGTTACAGGCAATCTGAGGGGGCCCATACCTTGACCAGACTGTCTAGTTACTCATGTTGCCTTCTGTTTTCACATGGTCCATGTGTTTGAATGTGTATGTGTGACTGGGGGCAGGGGTTGGAAGTCATAGCACAACTTGTGGGAGTCAGTTTTCTCCTTTCACCATGTGAGTTCCAGAGTTTGAACTCAGATCACCAAGCTTAGATTCAAGCATCTACTGAGTCATTTCACCAGCTCTTGCCTTCTTCTATAAACCTTACCCTAGCAGGACCCTGAAGACAGACTTGGGGTAGGAAGGGGCTGGTATGACCTGATATCACCATTGAGTCTATGCTACTTGTATTGAAGGGTCACCTGGTCCTTTGTAAATACACACAGTTACTACTTGTTAATTATAAAATTAAAATGTACAATTTAAGACAGATGTGATAGCTCACACCTGTCTTATATGTCACACAGTATTATAGAGACTTAGGCAGACTTTTGTGAGTGGCAGTTGCTTATTTTGTTTTTGAAAAGTTAAGTTCCAGGTCTGGTGAGCTGGCATGGCCAAAGGTCACCTGAACTCTCTTGACCAGCCTCCCCAGTTGAATGGGGCTCCCACCGCACCACATGAGAATCAGAGTTATGAGCCCTGACTCAACGTCTCCACTAATTTTCCTCAGCCAAGTCAGATTTAAGTCAGATCACATATTGATCCAGCCTGGTGCTATGACACTGAAGAGACAATGACCCAACCTCAGCTTGTTTGAGGTCATGGGCTGTATATCAAGGAAGCCTTACATTCTCCCTGCCAGAAACATAAATCTGCTTCTTGAGAGTTCCAGAAGCCATCTTTCTTTGTGGAAGGCCCTAAAATAAAGTTCCCTGCTCTCTGTCTAATGTATGCTGACCTCATAGCAAACAGCCAATATAGGCTTAGGTAACAAGGACTTCTCAGCAAAGGATAGCCATAGGTGCAGGTCAGGGAAGGGAAAGGCTATTTGTATGTCTTACTGTTAAGTTTGTAAGGTACACCCAAATGCATAATCTATTCACATTCGCTGCTGACTATTTATTTCAAAGTGGTTCTATCAAAATTCAATCATCCATTTGCCTGTTGGTAAAGGTTATGTATTTTTGAAGCCTAGGTATTCCAATGACTAGAGAGAACTGTGTACTGGTCCCTGGTGCCCTTCGGGATATATATCTGAGAATGGAATTGCTAATTGTAAACCATGTATGTACATTTCTAACTTGACAGAATGTTGGCTGGGCTGTATTCCGTGTGGCTCCCTTCATGTCTGCAAGTGCCTACAATAGTTCCAGAAGCCATATTAAACTACCACAGCATCCATTTTGTTGAAAGTATTAAGTTGTGCATCCATAATTAAGACAACCATTGGCCAGCAGTACCTAAGGCCTGGTTTTAGGATCTGGGTTGCGCACTGTAGGATGTTCAGCAATATTCCTGATTGTGTCCAGAATCCTGGGTTAAATGTCTCTGGGCAGGACACTGCTGATTTGGAGAAGGCTTCTTCCCAGCAGGTATGAGAGTCACAGCTGGTTCTGCTGTCAGCCTGGCTTCGGGAGAGGGAAAGGGACATACCACCCACGCAGAGAGGACAGCTGTGGAACCTGAATCACTCAAGCCACCGTTCCAAGGGTTTTGTTTCATTTTCATGTGAAAATGTAATTTAAAAATCCAGACTCTCACTTTCCTCTAAGCCCTTGAATCCAGTAAGCTCTCCACACCAAGGTTCTTTAAGAGCCTTGGAAAAACTGTAGTGTTAAAAAATGTTCCCGATTGACTTTCCTCTCTCAATCATTGTGCTGTATGGTTTAGTGTTCAACACTGTCAGTTCCACGGTGAGTGACAGATACTGTTCTTAACAGATGTCAGGGGTTGGGCAAGTTTTCTCTGTAGTTACAGAACCATCACTTCAAAGTATCTCTGCCTTCATAGTTTCTTTTATCAAAAGAAGGGAAAGCCTATCCCCAGGGCTGTCACTGCCCCAGGGCTGTCCCTGCAGGTAGGTGTACTTGTGCCCCCTCAGCATTCGCCCAGAGTTGTTGCTCCCTTGTGCTTCAGTAAGTTAACAGACACTAAGAAGACTACTTGGTGCTGAGGACACTCACAGGCAGCTCTCACACAGTTTATCAGTCCTTTGTTCTCACTGACTACCCCACTGGGCCAAACAGGATCAGAAAACCCATACTCAGCAAAAGCCACCTTAGATGCTGTTGTTTTAAAAGTGTCAAAGCCTGGGTCTCCTCTTTGCAAAGGGCACAACTATGCCAAGTTTCCCCCTTTCTTCTGCCTCCCGGACCTGGTCCCAGGTCAATAGGAGCTGTTTCTGAACTCCTCTTGTAATTCCAACCGCATGCTCCTGAAATGAGATAGTCTTTTCTCTCAAGGAACTCACAGGGTATAAGGGAAAGTCCCCAAAAGAAGAGGAGTCTGGGGTGAATCATCTCTGAGGGGTGAAAGATGGTTGCTATGGGCACTGTGCCTGGGATTCCTGAAGCAGAAGAACTGAAAGAACGTTATGCTTAGAGCTGGAGCTTGCTGTCTGCTCTACCTTGTGGCCTAGGATGGTGGAGAGGGGGATATTTTGATTCTTCTTTTCGTCATCTGCAAGATGGGGTTAATAAAAAGCTGGCCAAAGGACAAACCGAAGTAAAGGACGTTAAAGCCCTTTTATGGTATCAGTTCAATGAAGTAATACTGTATTTGAATGATGGTAGAGGTTTTTATCCTGGGGAAAATGTAAAAGTGACTAGGCAGTAGTGCATGAGTCACACTCACAATAAGAGCTTGCTGAATGTGCCAGGCACTACTGCTGGCTTATCTATGGATCCTATAAGCACTTTCTAATTCCTTGCTGTGTGTTAGAAATATAGAAATTGAAGACAGAGATGAAAATGAGACACTTGTCTGTGCTCACATGGATTTTTCCGTTAAGCATGAGAAACAGGGAGATGCTATGTCAGGACCACAACAGGCTGCGAGGAAGCAGGGCAATAGAGCAGAGCATGAAGAGGCTGGAAGTACTGTGTCCAGGTGGGGAATCCAGAGTGTCAGAGACACACAGGAAGTGAGGCTCAGATGCAATGATCTGGAGAAGGAAGAATCGAGGCCACTGCAATACTGGCTCATAGAAGATCCTGGATGTGGGGTCATCAGGGGCAGCATAATGGAGGCAAAGACAACACGATAGTGAGGGAGGATGATGAGGGTGCTCAGTGGTCAGCCTAGGAATGTAACACTGGGCTGCAGCAGAGGAGGTAGATTCTGTTGGAGCTCAATGAAGATTGAGAGCATAGCCTGGGCTGGATTTAATTTGAAAATACCCTTCTGATCGTGTGAAGGTATGAAAGGTGAAGACAAGTCTGGGAGAAGGAACTATTGCTCATTCAGGTGGTTTAGAGTCCTGTGGCATAGACTATGGTAGTGATGGAAGAAAGAGACGATATCCATAGGGAGTATGAGCCTAAGACAGGAGACAGGAGTGGCAGTCAAAGCGGCTGAGTACACAGCACGGCTATAGAGTGATCAGAGGATTATTGGGGGCAGAGCAGAGATAAGAGATGGAAAATTAAAGAGCTTTCTGACAACAGTAAAGTTAAGAAACTCCTGGACATAAGTAAATAAAGCTATTCTGAAGGGTCGAGGCCACTCTAGTTGGAGACATGAAGCTAGAATTCAGCTACTGTACTTTGCCCGAGCTGATAATCGTCTCCACAAATGGAACTACTTACTCCCAAGATGTCTGTCTGACAGGAAAGGAAACAGGTTGAGAGACGTTAAGAACATTTGAGCTGTTGGGATCAGTTGTGATTCAGGGACCAAGGACACAATTCGCAAGGAAAGTTGGCATTGGCAGAGAGGGAGGACGTTGATCCCAGTATGCAGTTGGAGACATGGTGGAAGAGATCTGTTATCCATACCCCAGAAAAGCAAGAGCATGGGTGGGAATTGAACTCAGACATCACAGCTCCTGTGTGTGTATCCTTCCTCATTGAAGTTCCACCATCCCTCTTTTCTACCTTATTTTTCCCAACCATGGTCTATCTAGGACCCACTTACCTGGCTATGGCTGAAAGTACGAGTGAAAATCACTGTGGGGATTTCTCCACACTCAAAGGTTTCCCTGAATCGAGTTGCTAAGGATGACATCTTCCCCTGCAGGCTTCCCTCTTGACAGGCTGTCTGGAAGCAGCTTAGGTGTAGAATTAGATCTTTCCCTAAACCCAGGTTTCTATTCTTTATCTGACTACAGTTTCAAAGCCTGGATTTGGAAGAAAAATGCTCCCTGAGCATCTCCTAGACTCTGCAAGGCTCAGTGTCACTAAAACTACAAGAGCAAATAGTGGAAGGCATATAGCCTCCACCACCCTGCCTGAGCTTTGAAACCTCTCTTTGTGTTTCCCAAAATGCTTTTCTGCTCTGTACTCCCCTCACCAGAGAACCTTGGAAAACCCACAGCAAAGGCACTTTTATTAAGTTCTAACTCCAGAGGCTTAATTACTGCTAGGCAGCTTTTCTCTATATGACACAAAAATATAAATCTGCTCTCTTCCTTGCTCCCCCCTCAGGATCAAATATTACACTTGCCTTTATAGAATATCACAGCAGTTGAAAAGGAACGAAGGTAGGCTCCCTCGTGCTTCGGTTAACCCTGCCGCCCAGCCTGCTGCACCTCCTCAGCATGTTCCAGCAATCAACTTCTTCCATGGGTAGGCCTCTTTTCCTGAGTCTGAAAACAGTGAAAGGGACCTGAGTGAGGCTGTTATTTTGACTCCATGCATTTTTACCATGAGAGTTTTCCCATATACTAGAGGGTTTAGTAACAGAGAAGTAGGGCCTGAGTCAGGAGAGTTTAAGCAATGAAATTGGCTGGACTGGGGAAAGATGAGAGCAGAACTTCAGCTTTACAAAGCCAGCAAGTCAGGGTCAAGGAGGCCTGGGCTCAGGGAAGGAGAAAAGACACCTCTAACCTGAGGTGGTAGTGGGGAACAAGAAACCCAACACAAAAGGAACAAAGGAAGAGGCTGCCCACAAAAAAAGGGCTGGTGGCAAGAACAGGAGACCGGGAGTAGGCTGGGGACACAAGTGGTGGCATCCTGGAGTTCACCTGCTCTGACTGCTTGTGGCAGCCCATTGTCATATTTTCAAGTTTTTTGTGAGCCAGATGACAATACTTCTGCCACTGAAAATTTGTACAGTGCGGCCTATATCATTTACTACAGAAATTGGCAAACTCAAGTGCCTGCCCCTTCTCCAGCCTTCACAGACCTCTCTCTCTCTCTCTCTCTCTCTCTCTCTCTCTCTCTCTCTCTCTCTCTCTCTCTCTGTGTGTGTGTGTGTGTGTGTGTGATCCTGTGTGCTCACTTGTGGAGGCAAAGCCAGACGTTAGGCATGCTCCTTTACAGATCTCCATTTTTTGCTGTAGGCAGGTTCTCTCAATGAACCTAGAACTTGCTTCCTATGTGTCACTCAGCACTGCACCACAGCAAAGTTTACAACATCCATCCACCAGTCTATGTACTGGTTCAT
>JANHMN010000003.1:78012664-78051151 GCA_030674055.1 Rhabdomys pumilio | reverse complement strand
GGTAAAATATAATTACAGGATGTGGAATGGGAAGTGTACGTGTGAGTGAAAAGTGTGTCTTAGTTCAGCAAAGGGAGGGAGCCACTTGCCCACCACCTTAGCTAGGAAGGTTGTTTTCCCTTTACCCACAGCAATGACTTAACTTCGAGAACCCTGGTAACTATGGATGTTCCATCCTAGACAAGGAAGCTAATGGTGGGGAATGAGAGGGGGATAGGGAGTGGGGAGGGGCTAGTAGAAGTGATAAGTGACTTTTCTAAGGACACACGACCTTTAGAAACCAGGGCCAAGTGTAGCTTCAGGTGTGGTAAGGCTAATTCTGTCCTTTTTGTTACATTTGGAGCCTGAAGATCTGAACATTTCCAGCTCTGCCCCGTGTGTTTCCTGCGAACTGTAGCGTTAATACTATAGACACCAAACAAAAGCATGCTGGGCCTTTCATTTATGCAATACTTCAAGGACCAGCCATGCTGTTTGTTTGTTTGTTTGTTTGTTTGTTTGTTGAAACCATAGTCTGTTTAAAAAACGCAAAGAGGACATGGGGGCTGACAAGATGTTCAGTGGTTAAGAGCACTTCTTGCTCTTGCAGAAGACGTGAGTTCAGCTCTCAGCACCCACATCAGACAGCTCACAACTACTTGTAATTCCAGTTTCACGAGACATCCTCTTCTGACCTCCTCTTATATCTACCTACACACACACACACACTCACACACACACACACACACACACACACACACTCACACACACACACACACAAACACACATACACGCACACACACATGCACACACACACAAATTAATTAATTAAATTAAATCTCTAAAAGGAGCAGAAACACGGATCCTTTCCCTGTGATAGACATAATTTATAGACTAAGAGACAATAAAACATTTAGCCATATCACTACACACTATCTTAGTCACATATTTTCCCATGTGATAAAACACCGAGGCTGAGAGGAACTTATGAAAGAGTTTGTTTAGCTTACACCTCTAGGAGAATAAGAAAGTTCTAGAAGAATAAGAACTCATCATGGTGGAGAGCCATGGCAGCACGCAGCAGACAGTGGCAGGAGCAGGTAGCTGAGAGTTCACATCTCAACCATAAGCACAGAACAGAGGGCAAACCAGACATAGCTTGAGGCTTTTGGCTCTCAAATCTTGCACCCAGTGACATACGTCCTCCATCAAGGCTGGGGACCAAATGTCCTAACAATGGAGCCTATGGGGAAACTTTCTCATCCAAACCAACACACACACACACACACACACACACACACACACACACACTGAGCAGTACAGTTATATGTTATTCAGATACTAAGAGAATATTACTGTGTTTGAAAGTCTACTGCAAGCCATGTGGTGGGGAACAGTAGCCAAAGTTCCCTAGGATGGTCTTCTATTATCTACTGATATTACTACTCTAATGCCACAGGAGGAGCCCTGGGTGAAGCTGACCTCACAGAAGCACCAAGTTCCCTGATGTATAAAAGCAGTAATGAAATCTTCCCCTCGGGGTGAATGCTGCTGTGCCACAGGGGTGTGCATATTGTTCCAGGAGAAGAATGCGTAGTCTGTAAATGCTGACCCTAGTTCTGAGACTCTGCCCTCTACCGATGTGTCTCATAAACATAATTTTCCCTGGTAAACAATGTATGTGTCATGTGTCAATCGCCGTGCATATATGGTATTCAAAGTCAAGCATTTATTGCTTTATTCTATCTTAAACGTATTGGAAAACATAAACATTTCAGATTAACATTCTGATAAACATTTTTTTTGACTTAGAAAATGAGAAAACAAACAGGGCCTTGCAGAACAAGCAAGTACCTGTGGGCCACTGGGCTAGCAAGAGAGCGTTCACAAGGGAAATGAGTTATAATCCCCAGCCTTTGTCAAATACCGAGCTAGGATGTAAAATGGGAACATGTTCTTTGTCTCCCAGAAGCTTACAGTTCAAGGAAAGAAAGTGCTCAGGCTGCACAAAGAGTCATTGGGAATGGTCAGACAGAGTTAAGGCTGAAGTGTGTCCAGATGAAGTTCTGAGGTGAGGCTTCATTCAAGTTTGATAGAAAGGAAATTTGATAGAAATGTAAAGAGGCAAAATCTTGGGAGTGTTTCAACAAGCACAGGGTTAGGAAATAGACTCAAGGGGGAAAGAAAGTCCAAAGGGCATTGACCAGCACCATCTAGACTAAGACCAAAGGAGAGCCAGTGTGCTTAGGACCACAGTTGTGTAGGTGGATTCTGAAGTTCCCTGTCACGGTACACATGAGAATAGGAAGCTGTAAGCTGCACAAGGCCCTGGATGTGCAATGGTACTTGATGCCCTTCAGTGGGTGCATCTTTGTAGAACCACAGCCACTCTGGCTCCATGGAGACTGTCCCCTCCCCACTCCGAGATGTCCCATTGACATCCAGCAGCAGCTTACTCAATGCTAGGCACACAGACAACCTCTTGTTGTCTCAGTGGATTTCCACAGCAGTGAAGTGACTAGCATCAGTGCTGCCATTCCCATGTCACACATGACGCAACTGGCCAAGCAAATTAATCAAGGCCTCACTGCAGGTGGGCAACTGCCTGAGTTACTGTTCTCATTACAGAGACAAAGTATCCTACCAAAGGCAACTTAAAAGAGCAAGAATTCATTTCAACATGCAGACTGAGGGAATACAACCCATGGTGGCAGGAGAGTGGTGTACAAGGTAACATTGTCTCTGCAGGCAGGAAACAGATGAATACTAAGCTTAGCTCACTTTTTCCTTTTGATGCAGTTGGAGACCCTAGCCAGTGGGATTATGCTCCCACACTCAGGCCAGGTCTTCTCTGCTCAGCAAACCCTTTCTTGAATAACCCGTACAGACACCTAGAAATACATATTCCATGGAGACTTTAAATCCTACCAAGTTAGCGAGAAGGATTAGCCATCAAGGTAACAGATTTAAGTTTGTGTGACATCAATGCCACTATCTATGATCTCCCTGCTGTCTGTCCTTCAAATATTCTGTCTTTTGCTTGTCAGCTTCCGTATGGTCAAAAGAGTAGTGTTGGCCACATCGGGTTTTTGTTGTTTATGATCTGCTTGCACTGTTTGCTTCCGCTCTTATGTCTCAAAAGCTCTGCTGAGAACATGACCTGTCATTGCAGATCACCTAAGTTGGTTGAGGGGACAGAGCTGAGAATGGGAAATCTATTAACAATTCAATCACAAAATTGCCCCAACCCTTAATCTCAGTTCTATGGAGGTAGAGGTAGGAGGAGCAAGACCTCAAGGTCACTTTCAGCTACATACTGAACTGGAGGGCAGCCTGGGCCACATGAGAACCTGGCTGGAAAAAGGAAACAAAAATCCTGGCACATTATAAAAGGGAGGCTGAAACCTAGAATTTTCCATGAAGGTTTATTTATTTATTTTGGTCACCTTTTATGTTTTCTGTGTTCTGAGCTCTAGACATTGGCATCAACGCCTGTTTTCATTTATAAAGCCCCTCACTGCTGCATTGTGGCTTTGACTAATGCTGCTGGAAGCAAAGGAACATTTCTCATTGAGCACAGAAGGTCAAAAAGTGCCTGTGAGTAGAAAATCTGTGTTTACTCCTTTGTCTCATTTGAATAGTAAGATAAATTTAAGTGTCGTTGGCGTCAACAACGCCAGCCTCTTAACTCAGAAACCAGCACACTGAGTACACAGGGCAGCATGAAGTGTTCTCCTCGTTCCCTAATTATAAAGCACAGGGCTGAAATCATCCACGTTCATTTACCCAATTTCCAATTGTCAAGCTCTGTGTCTAAGCTTGATGTGATTATGTTAATGTGCTAATTAAATTGAATGTTCTTTATTGAACATTCTGCTCCCAGCAAACTGGGAAACTTCTATGAGAAGTATGTCTTCCCCAGTGCGGCCTGGAAGAAAAGGGCAGATGCCTCCTGAGAGTAGAAAATGGTGTCTTTGGTGTTCATCTGGCTTAGATACAATTCATTGTGAACAATTGAACACGTTTCTGAAGTGCAAAAAGCAAAAGAGGCCAGCGTTGTGACAGGTCTTGCTGTCCTCTTCTGGCCTGGAAGAACAGCCAGTGTACTTGTACATGGGCCACAAGGGGGCACCACAGGGACCAAAACCAGAGTGTAGTCTTCTCACACTCTACCCAAGACTACCTTTGACTTGAATTTGCTTTGTTCTGTTAATTTACTGATATGATAAATATATGCAGACGCTTTAGACACAGCCTAGTGTGGCCTCTGTCACCTGTCACACTAATATTCTGGGATATCTCTACAACCACAAATTATTAAATAATTAAGATAATTTGGCCTCAAACAAATGGATCACGGAGAGCAAAGTTTAACTAAGTATGTAGTTAGTTGAACAACAGTGAGCCCCAACTTAGGAAAAGTTCAGCTAGTTATGTTAGTCATGGTTAATTAAGTAAGGTCACCTCATCAGGAATGAATCTGGTCTACACAATCTCATTGTGACACAATCTTGTGTTGCTTTAAGTCCAGAGGTGTAATCCACAAAAGATTTTTCTTCTGTTGTAAAAAGCAGAAATATATCACTACTACGCACCCACTAAACTATCAACAACACAAAAGGCACGGAGCAACAGGGGCTCCCATTCATTGGTGGTGGGAATGCAAAATGGAAGCTATTTGGAAGGCAACTGAGCATCTTTGTAAGATCTTAGATGTAGTCTTGCTATGGCTCAGCAGCCAACTCCTCTCCACCCCCAGAGGAGTTGAAAACTTCTATCCATGCAAAAACCTACATGTAGATATTTAAAGCAGCTTTATTCCTATCTTCCCATGCTTGGAAGCAACTAAGATATCCCTCTGTGAATGAATAAATGAGTGGACTGTGTATAGCCAGACAATGGAATAACATTCGATGCTAAAAGAACTATTTAGCCATAAAATGACACAGTAGAAAATTACATGTGTGTTAGCAGAGTGAGAGAAGTCAATCTGAACAGTGTGTACATTGCGGGGCCCCAGCTATATGGCAGCTTGAAATATCTATGGCAATAAGTAAAGTATCAGTGGTTCGTAGGGGCTGGTGGAAGGGGAGGGGTGGACAGGAAGAACTCGGGGTTTCTAGGCAGTGAAAACATTCTATAACACTGTCATGGTGGGTGCACATCATCCTATGTCTGTTAAAACAAGAGCGGGCTCTGGATGTCAATGACCTATCAATGCTGGATCATCATTTGGGTGTTGACGGTGAGTGTGGGGAGATGTTGAAGGACAGAGAGTAGATGGGAATGTCACATACTTCCCACTCAGTTGTGCTGTGAACTTGAAACTGTTATGAAAATAAAGTCTACAGAAAAAAAAAAAAAAACGGCAGGAACATCGCTAGATGACAGGGGACTGAAGAGAGACAGAGACATGAAAATAAAGTGGCCTGTGATCTTTCATTTGGTTCCAAACCATGACTTGCTTTTTCATAAAGGTCACTTCTTAGATAATTAGGAACAAATGAATAAGATTATGAGCTTATGTAATTATATTATACCAATGATAAAGTCTTGATTTGATCATGGAAATGTGGTTATATAAGCAAATGCACTTGATCTTGAGAAACACACTGTAGAATGTTGGGGCAGAAAGGGGTGTGATATCTTCCAGCAGGCCAGAAAAACAGCACAAATACACACAGAGAAATTATAAAGCAAATGTTAGATAAAATATTGTTAATTGGGGTATAATGACCGTGATAGCCATTTCTACTTATTTTTTACAAAAACTTACAAAAACTAAAATTGTTTCAAATTTTAAAAAGTTATAAAAGGCTGAAGAAACAAACTTACTGCAAAAGAAATACAGGGCACATAAGGTCGTTAAATGACTCATTGGAACCAATGACAGCATTCTCAACTCCCTCACAGGCTTTCATGACTGACATGTGCACGAATAGAAGTATTGTTGGAGGGTATCCTTCCTTTTGCCTGCCCTTTCCTAATCTAGTCATGTTTCATAGGAGTAATCTTCACAGTAGGAAAGTACAGAGACATGCTACATTCTAGGGGCCCCATCATGTGTCTATGTCTGCCTGTCAGCTGCCTTCTTATTGTTCACTTTTCTCATTGTTTCTGTCATTTACTAATGATACAGTGCTTTTGGTTTATTTTACAAAAGTATAAGATGTCGTGGTAGTGCCGTTTTTAATTATGGAAAGCTCTATTATTTCCTGTCCCCAGCTTGTTTCTAGACCATTCTGAGTAGTTACTCTATTAGATCCTATGTCCATTAGTTGACATGTGCACCTGGTTTGGGACCCTGACAGTGTCAGTCACTAGTTACATGATCTTAAACCAGCTAAACAATCTTTACCAGCTGCCGTTTGCCTTTTACTTAAGCTACTCTTGCAAGTTTGAGTGTACACCTCTGCCTGTGTGAGCTAACTAAACCACAGACACCTGCCTGGCTGTTATTTGTTTGTTTCCTCTACTTAGAAAACTCTTACTGGATCTTATTCCGATTACTTTGCTAGTTGCTAGTTTAACAAGAGAAGCTGCATCTCAGCTTTCTGTGTGGGAGAGGGAAGTCTGATCAGCAGGGACAGCTCTATTTTGCCTAAATCAATACCTTGAGAGGAGTGAGCAGTAACATTGAAGTCAGATTGACCTGGGTTCACATGTTTAGCTACGAATACCAGTCATCAGAAAAAAGCAGAAATAAAAATGACAGTATTAGAATGTTATTTGAGAGGGTCAAGGGTTAAGTAAAATATGCAAAATAATATTGTGATCTTTTAGCCACGATATAGACATAATATATAAAGATATTGTCTTCTCTTAGTTAAGCTTTCATCGCTGAGATAAACACCATGACCAAAGGGTTTATGTGGTTTACAAAGTTACAGTCCATCAACAGGGAGAGCTAAGTTAGATACAAGGCAGGAACTAAAGCAGAGGCCATGGAGGAGCACTACTTACTGACTACTCTCCATAAATCACTCATCTTGCTCTCCTATACACCTCAGGACCACCTGCCCAGGGACAGCATCATCCACAATCAACTGGGCCCTGCTACATCAAACACTAATCAAAAAAAAAAAAAAATGACCTCACAGACTTGTCTACCAAGCTATGTGTAGGATAGCCTTGAGGAGTTTTTCAGTTATGGTTTGCTCCTCTCAGGACATGTATATTACAGATAACACACACACACACACACACACACACACACACACACACCACAAGTTATGTGAAAATGCACACACAATGTAAAGATTACACAGTACTGCAACTTAACTGTGAAATGTTTCCTATAAGCTCATGTGTTTGAACAGAGTGCCCCCAGATGGTGCCCCCATTTGGTAAGAGTGTAGACACTCTAAGAGTTTGAAAAGGCTCACTGGAGGACGTTGGTTACTGGGGTTAGGCCTTGAGGCTCTGAGAGCCCAGCCTCGCTTCCAGTTCTGTCTGTTTCCTGTGTGTGAATGCAATGTGACCAGCCAGCCTCCTGCTCCTACAGGCATGCCTTCCCTACTGTGACAGAATGAACTCTTGAGCTGTAAGCCAGATAAGCCCTTTCCTCCTTAAATTGCATCGGGCATTTAATTGGTTAGAGCAGTGAGAAAAATAACTAAAAGAACCGTGTGTCTCTGAAAAGCAGAACTCAGAGAGAGATGAAGACTCTTGGGAAAGCCTGAGCTGCACGATGCTGCAGTCAATGGTGTGGTCACTGCTCTATCAGAGAAACTTGCTTTTCTCCATTTTTCACCTCTCAAGGAGAAGACGTCAGGCCTCAAGGAATGGATCAAACTAACTACATACCAGCTGTTTATGACCCTGCATGCTGGTCTGCTCATTACCCCCCTCCCCAGTAAGAAAGTCAATAAAAGGCCAGATTGCACTCAGAAGGCCATAGAGCAGTGGTTCTCAACCTGTGGGTTGTGACCCCTTTGGGGCTTACATATCAGTTATTTGCATTATGCTTCATAACGGTAGCAAAATTACAGTTATGAAGTAACAATGAAAATAAGTTTATGGTTGGGGGTCACCACAACCTGAGGGCATGTATGAAAGGGTCCCAGCATTAAGAAGGTTGAGAAACACTTTCATAGAGGATAGTGTACTTGATGAGAGAGGTTTGAGTCTGAAACTTTGTGGCTGGAGATGACAAAGAGTGCTTTGTGGCTGGGTCACTGCGTGGGACAGCCTGTAGGGGGAATTGGCCACAAGTCTTGGAGAGGGCCCAAGTCCTCACCCATTGTGTCCTTTGACGTTTCTGTCCACAGTTCCTTCTCTGACTGTTCTCTCATCAACAGAGGGGGTCTAGAGCCTGCTCACTTACTCAGTTACTTACCTGCTCACTTACTTCAAGGCTACCTTATCCTGCTCAGGTTTCCTAAACTGGTTCATTCGACCTTTGACCCCTGAAAGATCCTCCTTTGTGTTAGTGTCGTCATTGACAAAGTTCATCTGTGTTTGCATCATTTTCAATTCCTGGTTTTCTCGGTGCTTCAGAATCCATCATGGTGACTTACCAAACAGCTCTTTTGCTCCCTGGACACTTTTAGTAGGTGCTTCTGGAAAGTTCTATCTAGAAATAAATAAAGCCTTAGAAAAAGAAAATGTGGGCTCTCAAAAAAAAATGCTGTTTTTGAAATAGCATCTAGCATTATGAAATAGCTTTTGAAATACCCTTTGGCAGTATCTGGAGCATGGTATTTTCAGTAAGGATGAGATACCTTTCTAGTGTGGGCTCTCCATATCCCACATTGTTATGAATTGAACAAACAGTTCAGTGCTGGGAGATATATGGGGAAAATATGATGTTTTTGCAGTGAATATTGGGATTGTGACCTGGACCAGCAGGTCTTCTTCACTGACAGGGTTCTGAGACAGAGGACCAGGAGATACAGAGGATAGAAAGTTTGGGATCCAGAGGTCTTCCACAAGCTATATCGTATGCCAAGCAAGCTTATTAAGAGGCATAGCATCTTATATACTATTTCCAGGAGATAAATGGGACAAAGTCAGCAGAAACTATTGTACTGTGAGGTAAAGCCACTAAGAAGCTAATCAAACAGTGTTGTACAAAGAGAACACAGGGTGTCTCAAAAGCATTACAGCCAGAGCACACAGAGGCCTTGGAACTGATAGCCGGATCCCCCATAAGGTAGGTAGTATTGTGTTCTGAGGATCTGAAGCAGCAGATCCCCCAGGGCCTTAGCCCCAGGCCGTTACCTGCTCTGTCGAGCATATTCCTGGTTTCTGAAGGAACATAGCTCCTTCTCTGTTCATCAGGTTCTTGGGGGGAAAGCTCCAAGTCCCTGACTCCAGGTTATTACTGGTTCTTCCAAGCATATTTCTCATTTTGGGAAAGAACCATGTTCCTTCTCCATGCATCAGGGCTTTAGGGAAAACCTTTGTTGATGAGTCCAGCCCTCAACAAGATTGTCAGTGACTTTCCAATTCAAAAGTGAGATGAAACTTTGCAGATGCCACTGTTCACCATCTTGGTCCCCTGCCAGGCTTGGTCAGCCCCACTGCATTGTTTGACATTGCAATTGATTTCAAGTCTTTGGACTGTGTCTTCTTTGAGCTGTTTGCAAAGTTCCTGACAGCAAAAAACATCTGCATCTGTTCTCTGATCACTTGTGAGAAAGGATTTGCTTAGTTATTCCAGGTGTCACGTGCTTAGGTGATGACTTCACAACCATAAAGACACTGGGCACAAAAAAATCTAAGAGTGAGAATATATTGAAGCATGTAAGTCCTGGCATCTTGTCATGGCAAATGCTGAGGCAAACACAAATGGTTCCCAGGTTTGCATTTGCTCTGCCAAGATGAATGGATAGTAAATATGTGGTCTTTGACACAGATATTGTAGATACTATGTAATACTTGGGTCCAGGAATGTCAAGACCAGCAAAAACTCCAAGATAGATGACCATGGACCCCTCTAAAGCATTTGACTTGTGTGCATCTTACAGATGTTTCTATAGCTCAGGTGAATGCACCCACCCATCTGCTCACAATCCCCTAGAAGTTTTATGCTCTTGCTACTGCTCACTAGGCTCTGAATTTTCATGTTTTCTTTCATGTTCAGCTGGATGTCAGAATACATATATACATACACACACACACACACAGACAGACAGACAGACAGACAGACAGACAGACAGACAGATAGATAGATAGATCATTATAAGAAAAACTAAATGACAACACCTCTAATGAAAGCAAGGTGGATACTATTTGCTCCACCAAAACTTGTGTGTAAAATCCACTCATGAGGTGTTAGAAATGATGTTTATTATGAATATAGTGTGAGAAAGGAGGTTTGAATTTTATTTTTCCATCTATATCCCTTTAGGTAGTCTGAATTGGCTGGCCATTATTGGAGGCTCTGTTCTTTGGGGAGCTAGAAGAAATTGGGGGCTGCAGCCATGACTGGCTCTGGAGCCTGGATTATGAGAGGGGTGTGTCTACAAATACAGACAGGGCAGGTGATGCTGATCTATCTGTGTTTGGCTTGACTTTTGCTTTCAGCTGACTGTAAGCTGGAATTTAATTTAAGTAGTGGGTGAATGAGCATTGTGGTGAAGGGCCCAGTAGCTACTGGGATATCTGGAGCTCATCCTGTATCTTGCCTGAGGTGCTAAGAATGCTTGGTTGTCCTGGAGTTGCCTGAGGTTAACCTTGGTGTTATTTCTGTGCCTTCTCCACTCCCAAGAGCACAGAAATCCATCAGGGTCACCAAGAGAAATGGGGGATGGCTTGGGAAGAAGGCTGAGTTACACAGGACAGGGAGGTAGGCAATCTAGATGGCAAGAGAAAACCAAGAAAGATTCGTGGCGACTTCAAATCCCTTGAAGACGTCATGAAAGGAGACTCCTGTGAAAGACCAAGGTCTTGAGAGATTATCTTTTCCACTCTAACACACAACTCTTCCCTTTTCACCTACAAAGCTAACATGGTATCAACTTCTAACTTGTTACCTCAAAATTTAGTCTCCTACATACAGCAAGAAACACAAAGGGAACCTCCAAAGAGACATCCTTACACTGTACCCCTAAGAACATTTAAAGCTTACTCCCTAAACTTCTATGGCTATTTGAAACAGCCAAATATTCAATCACCCAAATCCACCCGCTCCACAACTAGCTGGAGTAGTCTCAAAATGAATTTTCTTACTCAGAAATGTGCTTGATTTTATCCAACCATGTGTTCTACAGGAAATCATTGTCACCTGCCCTTTGATTTCAGTCATTTGCATAGTAATGATTAAGCAATCTCTAACTAGTCAGTTGGGTAGCGAACCTGGTCTCGCTATATTCTAACAGAATAACCAGTGTGGAAGGCAGCCAAATGTTGAATATCACTTAGGGAGAGATTAATTTTTAACTAACTCCATTTATTCTCTTGACATTTGAAAGCAAAGTTACCTCTGTTTATACAATACAAGGAAAGATCAAACACAGATATTTGGCATGCCTTACGAAAAGGCCTTTAACTGTGGTAGGAGAAAAAAATACTCCTTTTTAAGACTTCCAGTTTGAATGAACACCACAAGGAAATAGTAGTTAGCCTTTAAAATCAGGGTCTGGGGAGATGGTTCAGTGGATAAAGTGCTTACTGTCCAAGCGTTGAGGATTAGAGCTTGGATCCTTGGAACCCAGCTAAAGCTATGTACAAAGACATTCATCTTGAATCCCATCATTCCTATGGCAAGATAGGAGGCAGAGCAAGGAGCACTCCCAGAAGTCCAAGAGCCAGCTAGTCTGCTGTAGGCAGAGGTGAAGCTAAGAGATCCTGTCTCATTCAAGGTAGAAGGTGAGGACTCAAACTCAAGGTTGTCCTCTGACTCCCACCTGTGCCCCTGACACAAGTGTATCCATAATCACTAGTAAAAAGCTCCCCCGCCCATGCACAAGTAAATCAAAATAATTTCATAGATATAACATTTCTTCATTATGATTAAATCAGAAATACCAGTGAAATAACAGTGCTAAAATGACTTGAGAGTCAGAAGGAAGTTTACATAGGAGTTAAGAGTCCCCACTGAAAAGCAGGGTTACTGACAACTTTCTTATGGACTGGGGAAAACTGATAGAGGATAGCCAGAAGAGAAGAATAATAAGCCAAATGGGTTTTGATGAAGTTCGAGACCTTGGTTCTAGTTTTTCTTGAGTCTAACTGACCGCCTCTTCCCTTTGTGTTTTTGTTGTCCATGTTTTCTTTCAATGAACTGGACATAGTTAGCATTTCACCAGGAAGCTCAGTACTCTAAGATAGTTTGAATGGCAGAGATTTCAAGTACAGAGAAACTCTCATTAATTCACTCGAAGATGTGGGACCAGATTTTGGGCAAGGAGAGTGAATGACAAGGAGGTGTGTGAGATGTCAGGGACTTAGGAATCTTTCTTTCCAGCAAAAAGAGAGATGGAAAGATGAGACATGAAGAAAAGCCTGTGGGTGCAAAACACAGAACTTATGAAGCTTATTTTGAGTCAAACACTGGTGGGAACATCAGGAGGCAGGTTACAGCAACCTATCAAAAGCTATCATCAGATAAAAAAAAAACCACTTACCTTGCCTCTAAGCCTAACTGAATTTGATCCCTGGAATCAATATGGTGGAAGGAGGAAAGAGATTCCTGAAAATTGTCCTATGACTCTCACACATATAAACACACACACACACACACACACACACACACACACACACACCATTTACAGAGTAATGTTCAGAAAATGGGTAGAGGACAAGAAAATAGTTATAAAAACCTTATCTGTTTTATTATTATTATTATTATTATTATTATATTATTATTATTGCTATTGCTATTACTATTTGAGACAGGGTCTTGCTCTGTAGCTGAGACTGGCTGGTTAGAACTTATATAGCCCAGGCTGCTTTCAAACTTGCAATAATCTTTCACCAACAGCCTTTTAAGACTGAGATTGCAGACATGATCCACCATGTAGCATCTGATGATGTTCTTGGCTTTGGGGTTGGTGGAGGCTAATTTTTGTCTAAGAATGTATTCTAAAGGTTTTACCCGATAGTGATAGAATGTTGGTTTTCTAGATGCAAGATTATATCTCCCCAGTCACAGGAGTTCTAATCCATCAACCAACTGCAGAAGCATCAACAGAGGAGCGGCTTTCCTAGGGACATTCAGAAGTTCCCAAGCCTGAGGTTGGATTCATGGTGGCCTGTTGTTTATCCTTCAACCTCCCCTTTCCATTCACAGCCGAGCTCCTTCTCCCAGTCTCTTGCTGACCTCAGGTTAGAAGAAAACAAATGCCTCTCAAGTTATTTTATATCTTACAGAAGTCTTATATCTCTGGGGTCAGGACTGAGGATATGAAGCAGAATTGGTGTTACAGCTTCCTCTTCTCAAGTTGAAAAAGACATAAGTGCACTGAGATTTTGGTGTTTATCAGCACTATGAGACCCTGCTGGCCATTTCTGGAAAGCCTATACCCATAATTATGTGCTATGGATACACATTTTTTTAATGTAAATTTCAGCTTCACGTTTAATGCCTTCTTTGGCATCTGAGAGTTCTGGGTTAAGGTTGAGTGGAACTGCTAAGCCTGCTACTGGTCACAGTCGGCTAACTCTCTTAATTAGCACAGGACCATTGTATTGTATAAACGCCACCAGTCTGTGCTCAGCAGTGACTAACCGCTCCATTTCAGACTGTTTACTTAAGAGGGGGGCTTTCATCTACAATCAATGTTTCTGGGCATTGAACCTACTTAATTCTGAGAGACAAAGAAGGCTAACGTGGGCCTGGTCCCCTCTCTCTCCTCTTCTTCTCATCCGTCTATCCTCTCCATCTCTGCCAGCAAATCTTTGTGCTAGGGGTGACTCAGCACCAAATCTCATCTAGCCATTAATGTGTACAACCTTGATAAGTTCATGTCTCTACTCTTAAGTTTATTTCCTCTCTGGAGAGTTAACTGTTGACACTGGTGCCTTCTACCTCACAAGGTCCATGTTAAAGATGATGAAATGTCTTCTTACTTAGGAAATTCAAACCCCAAACCACAGCACAGGATAGACATCAGGCTAAAGAAAGCGCTTGAGTTTCCAGCTGTTGCTCACTTGAGAGCTATCTTTTACTGTAGTAAACACTAGTGAGAAGACACATAGGTGAGATCCAGTATCAGAGATTTTTACAGGGCTAAGGAGATGGCTCATCAGATAAAAACACACTAGTCTTGCCTCCAAGCCAAACTGAATTTGATCCCTGGGACCAACATGGTGGAAGGACAGAAGAGACTCTCCCAAATTGTCCTTAGACCCCCACATGAGTACCATTACACATGTGTGTGTGTGCGCGCGTGCTCACACACACACACACACACACACACACACACACACACACGGCATTTACAGAGTATGTTCAGAAAATGGGCAAAGGACAAGAGCATAGTTACAAAAACCTTGTCAAGAACCAAGCCTGCCTGCTCATGTGTGTATGACACACACATTGCTACAATTTTATTTTTAGGGAGACTATCGGGTACTTATTTGGGGACAAGTGAGTCACATCTTATGACTGAATTGGTTATTGACTGCTATACATCTGTTAAGGAAGGAAACTTGATTGCTTCTGAAGTGTGTGAAAAGCTAGAGGAAGAGGCAAGCTCAGCCGTGATGCTGCGTGCTATGCACGTGGACCAGACAGAGCCCAGAAAAGACTCTGCTAGAAATACCTGGATGGCGTGTCTGAGGATGGGACAGAGAATGACTGTATTTCCTCACCTTCAAAAACCTCGGAGACTGGAAGTGGTGCTGCACACTTGTAGCCAGGCATTCAGAAAAAAAAAAAAAAAATGCAGGAGGATTTTACAAGTCCAAGGCTGGCCTAACCTATGTAATGAGAGCCACCGCCCCCCCGCCCCACCCCCCATCTCAAACAAGTAATATATTGTATATTAAGTATCAATGGATGTTTGAGAGTGTTATATTTGGGGAAATATAGAAGAAAGGCTGATCTCATTTGGTTTGTGGCTCGACATCAGGGCCCTTCTACTTAGACACCTGATGAAGTTTCAGCCCCTGACTGATATCTCTCCTCCTTTCTATCTGGGCCTGCCCCGTGCCTTAAGTAAATGCACAGTGTGTAGTTTTTTTTCCTTTGAAATGTCTTACCTTTCTACTTCCCTGTATTCTAGGCATTTCTTCAAAGGCGACTTTCAATGTCACCTCCTTTCTGTCCCTTTCGCTCAATGGTGACCAAATTTCAGGGGTTCTGTTTAGGCTCCGAGGAGCAGCTGCCCCCACTCAGGAGGTCACTTGTGCCCTTCCTCCCACCTTTCCTATCCTAGAAGCTCTGCAGGAGGGCACTTCCCTATGCTCAACAGCCATGTCTGTGTTGGGCATTCAGAATTTTCAGCATTTGACCAATTGATATATTATTAGGGCAGTAGAAACAAACGCTTCTCCAAAGACAATGTTGGTTTAAAAACATACCCCAAGCATCATTTCCCTATCCTATCCCATGCTTCTTTGGAAATAGTGTGGTATTTTTTGCAGATGTTATCAGTGTTAGAAGGCAGACTGCCTTCAATTCTAGCCTGGGGTGTGACCAGTCTTCCAATCTCACTTAATCAGGGCATGTACTGTGGAAACATCCCCTCCAGGAATCCCAGTGGCTGCCTGGAAAACACTTCTTCAAGTTCCCTGTGCTCTTATTTTACCTGCAAACACAGATGAAATCATTATAAATCTTCTTAAGATCCCATTTTGGAGGTGTGAATAAGGCCCTCGAGAGGACTCTAATAAATGCTCACAGTGGCCATGTTCTCAGGAAGGCAGAGCTAGACAACTGTCCTCAAAGCCATCCTGACTTCTCTCTATTCCTGAGCCAAGCTCTGTGCTGGAGCTATGTGCGAGTGCCTTGGAGGAACGGTGGCCTTGGCATTTCAGGGTGCGTTCCCTTAGGCCCTCTTCTACAGCCCTAGCCAGGGTGCCCGGGAGCTCAGTGGCGCGGCCTTGGCATGCTAAGTGACTGCACTGGGGCGCCTTTGTTTCTGAGGCCGGTTGTCCTCTGCATCCAAATGGGTCGCTTGTTCACCCACTCCTCCGCGAGGGGACAGCGCCCCTCGGCGATGTGTCCCTGATACCTGGGGACCCTACTAGGGCGGCTAGGGAGTGCGCAGAGGCCTCCAGCCTGGGCACCTGCGCGGGCCGAGGAGGGTCCCGCTACCCGCTGCCCCAAGTCTCGCGGTGCTACGGCTCGGACCCGGGAGCCGCGGGCCCGGCACCCCAGCCGCACCACAAAGGCTGAACCCGGAGGAGGCCCGGGAAGGGAGGAGCGCGGGTGCGCGCAGAGGAACGAGGAGCGCGCGGGGCGCGGGGAGCAGCGCGGGCAGGAGCGCGGGGCGCTCTCAGAGCGCGGGAGCGCGGGGAGCACCGCCCGCACCTTCCTTTGTGTGGCGCGGCCGCGGCGGCGCTGGCCCGCGCCGGGTCCCCGTCCCCGCCCCCGCCCCCGCCCCCGCCCGGCGCTCCGGTCCCTTCCCGGCAAGATGGCAACCCCGGCCGCCGTCAACCCTCCGGGTGAGTAGCGGCCGAGCCTTTGGCGGAGCCTGAGCCGCGCAGCCCGGGGGTGGGGAGCGGCCGCTACCCGGCAGCATCAGCACCGGCCGTGGCATCCTCATTCACGAATGGTGCTCAACCTGGTTCTGACGGCGCCCGCCGCTGCTGCGTGTGACTCGATGCTCCCCTTTGGACTCCCGAGCCACAGGGGCTAGCGGATGCCAGGTGTCGCGCTGAGCGAGAGAAAAGTTTGGAGCAGGGATTCAACAGGGCAGAACTCCTGGGACTCTTTCGCCTATCGGCCCCGCCTCCCCCGCGCTGGTCTTTGGCGGGGTTTACACCTGGCCACTTGTATGTCCCGGTCCTTTCTGGACAGGAAAAGCCTAACTGGTAATAATGGCCCGGAGCAGCCCTGTCCCTCTCCGATTGTCTGATGTCTCCGAAGGTACAGCCTGTGACCATTGAGTTATACTGGCAGATTAGAAAAAAAATGGAAGGAGTTCAGGAATGAGTGGGAGTGTTAGGCTCCAGTTGAAATGTGGCGGAGGAGCCCTATTGTCGTTGGCAAAGTTCCCTGTGGTATCATGCAAGACTGAGAGGATAGACATGTGATTGCCTTCCCTCTCCCAAGTTTTAGGTTTTGTGCTGTATGCTGCGGTTCTGGAGAATCATAGGTCGCTGTAGATTGAGGCAGGGACCGTCAAATAGCTCAGACACCGGGAAAACTCAGTGAAAGAGGTCTTGTGTTGGGGTGCGGACCCAGATCAGGTCAGGTGAACTACCAGAGTGCTTATGAAAGAAGAATGTCTTCAAAGTTACGAGTGGACCGTCCCCTCCGTCCATATTGGTCAGAGAAGGTTGGGGGACACTGGACACTTTAGTCGGACCTTGCAGAAGGTGCAGTTTGAAAATGCAGATACACAGGCTGAGAGGCATTGCAGGCATACGTCATGAAGTCATGATGGGCATGTGCTAAGCATACTCTGGAGGCCAGCGAGTGAGATGTGAGAGGGAACTAAGGGACCTGACATTTAGTTTCATGGATGTGGCCAGGTTCAAAAGACCTTGAAAGACATGGACTGTGGCTTCCTCTTCTCACATTAACAGAGGGTCTTAAGTGGTACTGAACAGAGGAACACATGATTACCGCTTTCCTGTAAGGTTGGTTTGCCATCTATGCTGAGGTAACAGAGAAGATAGTAAGACTAGAAGCAGGGACTGCACTGAGAAGAGGCAGGTGCAGGAGGTCAGACTTAGCTGTAGTGGCCTGAACAGAGAGTGAAAATACCAGGAGGCAGACAAAGTATGGGATCTGGCCTTCATTAGATTTGGGGTAAAGGCAAATGAGGAAAGCCAGAATAGACAGAGGCTGGTGTCTGTGGGGACAAGGAGGTGATGAACCTCTCTGATTCCAAGGAAGGATGCCATTAACTGAAACAGGCAGTCCTAGAAGAGCAGACATGGAGTCGCTCTGGAACACTGAGTGGGTAGATGACTGGCTTGGGAACACGGCTGTGTCATTTTATTTACCACTGAAGTACTGATTCTGATACTTAGAAATCAATAGAAAATTAATACATTTAGCTGTAATGAGATTAGAAAAAGCAAAGGAAAATAATGAAGATGATTGAGTCCAGAATCTATTGGGAAAAAGCATAAGCTCTTAGGTGACTTATGTAACTCATCTACCGTTACATCACTGTTGGGAACCACTTTGTCTACATTGTTCTCTGTGCTATACAGACCTTGGGACTTGGAAGGAGTGCTGTTAGTCACTGCTTGGCCAACTTAATACATTGTGATATCCAGATCTTTCCTCAGTTAACAGGCAAAAATACCAGAGATCCTGAGCATTGTGAGAATCTCCCAAGGAAAATTTCTTGCAGTGATTTAACTATTCTTTCATCCACTCTCATTGTTTTAAACTGGTCCTCTATAATGGCTTTTGGGTCCGTGGGATATTTTAGTCTTGTTCCATGTGAGTGTTTGGCGTGTTCGGCTTCTTTGGCACAGAAGGACTAGTCCAAAGAGATAGGGTTAAGCATGTGAACCAAAGAGAGATGTTTCAGATTGTGTGAGAAAGTTACATTGGGATAACTGCTCGCTCCCATGAGCAGAGGTCATGTGATAGTTGTTTTTTTGTTTGTTTGTTTGTTGGTTTGTTTTGTTTTGTTTTTCCTTTCTACCTCCACCCTCCCCCTAGAGTTTGCTTTCTGCAGAATGAGAGCTTGGTAAACACAGCTAGATGGACTGAGAGGCAGCATGATTGGTTTCTGCAGCTGATATGTACTCAGAATACCATGGCCTCCTTCCACACCAACCAGCTGACCACTGCACTCCCGCTGAACACTTATTTACAAAGACACTGTGGTGTGGTACAGGACTGGCTTCCTGGGACCTCAGTAATGGTGGATGAAGCTGGGTCATTTCATCTGTCACTCAAACCCTTATTTTGGTTCTTCTAGGCCTTCTGCTTGAGACTTAGGTTAGCATCCTACCTGTTACACTGTGGGAACAGAGGTCTTTGGAGGAAGGGGTGGCTCTCAGGTATTTCCATAGCTCTTGATACCTTGCAGCTTCTAAGTCCTCACACTCACCCCCTAATGTTGTATTGGCTGAATTTTCTCTGGTGGTTCCCCCCCCCCCCCCCCCCCGCCCAGGGATGATGTATTCATCCCCTGTAATAGAGAAGGGAGTTCTAGAGCTGTGGGGGGAGGGTTGGGTCGGGTGTTCAACCATGTTAAATGGTATTTGAGCATTTTTGACTTTTATGAAGTTGTGCAGGTTTGAGTTAGCCACATGCAAGTGAGGCCTTTGCTCCTGACATGGTGCAGTCTAAAAGGAGCTAGTGTCATGGTTCCTTTGTAACTTTAGTGCAAAGGAGTCTGGCCCACACTCACTCAGAACAGTCTCTGGCATTGCACATTCTCTGAAATGAGTTTTTTTTCTTTCTTTCTTTTTTTTTTTTTTTTTTTGAGTAACTAATGAGACTTGTAAGGATTAATCTCTATTCTTGAGGGAGTTAGAACCATCTAGGAGACACTCCTCTGAGCATATCTGTGAAGGTGTATCTAGAAAGGCTTAGCTGAGGAGAGGAGACCCACCCTGAAGGTGAGCAATACCATCCTGTGGGCCCGGGGGCCTGAACTGAATAAAAAGTGAGAGTGAGCTGAGTACCAACATTCATCTCTCTCTGCTTCCTGACTGAAGATGCAGCATGACCAGCGGCTTCAAGCTCCTGACTGCCACCATAATGGACTGTATCCTTTAAAAGTAGCTTTTGTCAAAGCAAGAAAGGGGACTAATAAGCTTGTGCACATTAAAGGAATTCAAATGTATGTTTTAAAGAGACTTGGAATTCCACTCCCGCCCCCTGGAGTTAGGTACTATATCCCTCTCTAGTTTCTGGTCTTTTTGTTATTGATTATAGAGAATGGCAAGGTTGTCTGGACAGGTTACAGTAGATGAGAGGGTGTTTGGGACAGTTTGGCATTCTATTGAATTTCTTTTGTTTGTCTAATCTTCTTGAGGATGCAGAGTAATGAGAAGATGAGGAAGAATGTCGCTTGACTCTAGAGACTTCATAGTCTCAGAGAGGAAGTATATAAATTGACTAATGTTATTTTTTAGTAGGGGAAATAATAAGGCTAGGAAGATGGCTCAATGGGTAAAAGAGTGCTTGGTGTGCAAACATGAACATCGAAGTTCAAATGCACACATGCAAAAAAATATGTTGGTGGGAAGTTAAGAAGGGGACAAGAAGGGATATTTCTGGGGCTTGATGGCTGCCAACTGAGCTTCAGGTGAAAGATTCTGTCTCAAGAGAGTAGGTGGAGAGTGATAAAACAGGACACTAGAAATCTCCCTCTAACCTCAGTGTACATGAATGGCTATGCACGTGAACATACATGTGAGCATACAACACAAACACACGCACGGGCACCCACACATGCGCACACACACACACACACACACACACAAAATAAAAATTAAAAACCACAGTAGGATACACACACACACACACACACACATATATATATATATATATATACACATATATACACATATATACACATGTACACATGTACACATGTACATGTATATGTATATGTGAGTGTATATGTATATGTGAGTGTATATGTATATTCCAGAAACTAGGCCTTGCAGAGGGACACACTGACTTTTACAAGAGTCATTTGAACTGATGATAGAGGGTATGGTTTTGTGTATTTGTGAATGTGTGGTCTCTTAAACCAATGTCTCCTCAGTGCTCTTGGGAATCCTTCAAGGCACAGGAGAATATGCAGTGGATTTAGATCTTTTGACAGATACATGCTGTGCTTGTTCTACCTCAGGTAAAGTTGGAACACCAAAATAGCTGTGCTGGTAAAATGTGTCAATGTGATGACGAATGATGCCCTGAGATAAACAAGTAATGGACCTGATTTAGATGGAAGGATTGGCCAACGCATTGTGAGGTCAGTGAAGGTCTATATGAGGAACCTTTAAACAAAGCTCTGGAGAAGGAAGAGTCTGAAGAGGAGCATTCCCACCTTCCTGCCCAGACGTGTAGAGACTCCTGCGCAGGCCTTGTGGTGACAAAGAACTTTGTAGATTAGAACAACCAGAAAGGGCAGTGTTGCTGAACAGTGATGAGCAAGGACAGAGGTAGCATGAGAGTCTGGAGGAGTGTTAAGAGGCAGAAGGCCACGGATCTTATGTTCAGGTTCCAATTAGATTCTAAAGGTAGCACAGAGCTTTTGAGGGGCATTGAACAAAGAAGAGGTATGATACCCAGTACCATAGTACACACATTCAGATGTTCAGTCTTGGATGCTGTGGGAGTTCAGGTGCAAGGCTTCTGTAGGAGGTACAGAGTAGCATAAGAGATATATAGGTACACAGCAGGGACATTGTCCTCAACAACTCCAGGCAACTCCAGGGCCCTACTTACATCCTCGTTCTTCCTTGCAGTTGGGCAGGGCATGTGCTTCTTGGAGCAGAGTCATCATGACTTTAGGTAATGTGTTGGGGGCTAAGTCAAAGGTAAGGCCCAGGCTTCTGTCCTAGGAGCTGGGAGGATGGAGGTGCTGAGAGAAATGAGTTGCCAGTAGCCAATGGGCCATCCTAGAGGATTCAGGATGAGACATTTGAGTTGAGAAGATCATTGGAGCTGTCAGAGAAGCTTAGCTATCCGGGCTGAAGACATGAAGTGACATAAGACAAACTAGCACAAGGACCCAAAGATGCTTCACAAGTTGAGGCGTCACACTCCAGATTATTTGGGCAGAGTTCTTAATTCCCAAGCGGGGTTTCTGGTCACTGCTTTGTTATGTCTTTAGTGAGATACAATGTGGTGGGAGACATTTTCTTCATGTTTCCGGGAACCATGGATTCATTTCTTTTCATGGGTATATATGGTGTAAAGCCTGTGCTGGTATGTGATATAAGCAAAGGGTGACAATAGAGCCTCTAGGAGAGTATGCCGTGTGACAAGGCCATAACAGAGACATGTGTTCTTCCTCAGAGGGCACTGATATGAGCTGGACAGGCTGGAAGACAGGTACTATTTGGGACTTTGTATTTCAAGGATAAATGGCATTTCCCGTTTCTTATCAAGATCCTTCTGGCAAGATGGCTGCTTCTGTGTCTGAGCCTCTCTCGAAGTTATGGACTGCTCCTTTTTTCTCCCATACTCTCTCCTTTCTTCATACCTGGGCATTATTTTCTTGTCCCAGCTCTTCTCCCACCCCCACCTCCCCCCTCCTCCCTTCCCCCCTCACTATGAACTCTACTCCCTCAAAGAAACCCATGTGGAGCCCTTTATCCAGGTAATGTGTTCAAGGGGTAACTCCCTGAGCACTCCTACTGGGATTGAATGGATTCTGTGGTTGGGTGAAGGTCTTATATCCCTGGTCTGACTGGACACCTGGGAAGGCAGGAAGTGCTTCTGTCTCTGTAACCACACAAACCCCTGCTGTACTGATTTCTGCTTGGTGATGTGTTGTGAGCGAATCAACACTGAGGGATTGCCTTACAGTTTCACAGGTTTACCTGCCTTGAAGAAAACTCCCACCCTGGATGCGTGAGACTTGGAGCTCTGTGGTTTATAGTGGGCATTTATGTCTGGTGATTTGATTTCAGTGTGGACAACTTACCAGGATAATCCCTAACCTAACCAGTTCCTTAAGACTTTATATAATAAGGCAAAAAGTCAGGCAGCCCACAGAAACTTAATTCTTCCAGGAAGGCTGCTGTTTGAAGTGCAAGGACCCTTGGTACAATTTCCACTTCTTGGAAGATCCTCCTTGATTTTACTAGTACCTGGATAAGCAAAGTGGGGCCAAAGGGGAGGGTGTTCTTTCCAACATCAAATACTCAGTGGTATTCTTTGAGATACACGTTACCCATCAGAGCCTCTCAGCCTGGTGAGTCAGTCATCTTCTTGCCTGTTTTTGCCTAGACATTTGAATCACCTTAATTGTCATGTGACTGAAGGGTGGCCAGGGAAGATGCACGGTTGCCTGAGTAACAGATTGAGATGTGAATATATTAGCAACTGATGAAATACTAGGCAGAAAGCTTTCGTTTTGGCTGACAGTTTGAGAGGGTCTAATCTATCATGACATAGAAGGCGTGACCGAGGAGCATAAGGCTACTTGATCACATCTGGGCAGGACAACCAAGGTGGAAAGTTGCTCCCACATAGTTTTCTGTTCATGGGATGATGCCATCACGTCTTTATTTAGTTATTGCTCTCTGGGAAGACTCTAACAGGATGCCCGAATGTGGACCTCAGTAATGCACTGGGTGGTTGGTTTTATTTTAACTCAGTTAAGAGCATTTATGTGCATGTGTTGTGAACATTGTACCTGTGTTATGAAGGGGTGTGGGAATCAGAGGACGACTTTGGAGATGGTTATCTCATTCTACCTCACTGTGCTTTTCTGGGATTAAACTCCGTCTCTAGGATTGCACAGCAAATGCCTTTGCCCCCAGAGCCATCTTTAGCCTATCTTACATATTTCTTAAACATATCAGTTGACAAAACCAATCAGTAACTCTTGAATGATAAATAATAAATAATGATTTAATTTCTGTATTTTAGGCAAACAACAGGCAGGCTAAACTTAATATATGCTCCCAATGTTTTAATTCATAGCTATACAGAATATATTCTCTTACTCTTCTTGAACGTTCTTATGAGGCAGATGGACACTTGAGCTTAGAAGCTGCAGGTATGTACGGGTACTGTATCTCAAATGAGGGTATTCACAATGAGTCGAGACATTCTCAATTGTTCCTGGGTTACTGCCCAGCAAGCTCCAGGGCACAGGGTGACCACTGCTTCACACTGAAGTATCCAGACTCACTTGTCACTAGAGCTGTTGATAAGCTCTAATCCACTGGGATGAACTTGTCACAGGCCTCTGGAGAGTGACAACTGGAAAAGATACGTAAGGTTCCCTTAGGATGTGTCGTGCATAAAGGAGCTGACTTGTAAAAAGCGTGTCTAAAAAAAAACCCATGACAACCTTAAAAGCAATGAGATACCCCTCCTCTCTTTTGAGATTGGACTTTTCCATGTAGCCCAGGCTGTTCTTGAATTCTCCTGCCTTTGCCTCCTGGGTGTGAGGATTACAGGTGTGAACCACCACAACCAGCTTAAGATGACGCCTTTGAGATAGTTATGAAATCCATGATGGAAGTTAATTTCAATGTGAAATAACAGAAGTGCAAGAAGTTTTTCTTATTTTTAGAATGGCATTGGTAATTCTATCGCATCAGCAATTTGAAATGAGGCATAGTCTGGAATCGTTTGCCATAATTTGATATGCTTGATGAATTCCAAGTCCCCCAAAGAATAAAATGAATGAATGTGATCAAGGATCACAGCTGTGCTCTCTTGATTTTTTTAAAAAAGCATTTCACACCAGAAAACTTCCAATTCTAGTCAACCAACCTCCCTGAACACATCCCCTCTTCCCTGAGCAGAGGGCACTGTGCTGGGGAGCAGGGGCATGAAAGATGCTGATGAAACAGGCTGGTTGCATGTGGTGTGGACTTAGCAAGTCCCTACAGCAGGCAGCCTTGGGACAGGCTTATGCAAATTTATGCAAATTGCACTTGTCAGTGGTGAGCAGAGGAGGATTATTCTGATTCTTTCCAGCAGGCATAGGAAGAAAGCTAAAGGAATGGCTTTGGGGTCTACAGCCCTGTGGTGGCCAGAGAGCATGCCTTTTCCTAATCAGTATCTTCAGAGGCAGGTCTGCGTTTCCAGCTGCCTGCTGGGTCTGTGGGGTCCCACAGATTTCAGAAAGCCTGCGTCTCCCCAACTTACTCCTCCCTTTGGTCCCCTGTGGCTGCTAATGGCACCACACTCCATTCATTGGTCCATGCCAGACATTAATTATTTTAATTGCCTATCCACCTAATTAAACAAATATTAATTGAATGCCAACTGTGTGTACTCAGAGTGGTGTGCAAACCCAGGCATGGCTTCTGGTTTCTCTGAATTTTTCTGTATGGCCGGTGAGTCAGTCATTTTTTAAATGGTTGCATGCACAGGACATAATTTAAAGAGGTATAGTTAGAGAAGAGGGTCTTTGTTTTCTAATGCAGCAGGAAGCCAGTGAGGTAAGTAGAGCAGGGGTGAGAGATACCCAGAAGTCCCTTGTGAAAAGATCTGCCTTCGTGGCAGCTGAGTGAGGACCATGCACAGGGAAGCTAGGTGGGGAGATCTGTTGGGGGCCACTTTAGCAGGTCTGGCCCAGATGATGGCAAAAAGCGATGGAGCCTCCAGGTATTTGGAAGGAAATTAGTATAGCCAGCCAAAGAACTGATGACAAGGAGACATGGCACAGCAAGCTCGTGGTTCAGCCGCTAGGTGAGTTAGCATCATTCCCCTCTATCCATCTCTATATAGAGTGTTAAGGGATTTTTGAAGGCTTGGGAGAGATCATGAATATGGTCTCACACATGAGACTGAGGTGCCTTGAGTTCAGAGGTGAATTTACCAGAAACCTGAGATGTTTCGGTCCACACCCACCCCACCTGCCTTGCAAGCAGGACTTTCCCCTTTTTCTTCTTTCCTGTTTTTTCTTTTTGCCTCCCTCTCTTCTCCCTGTCTTCAATTCCTTCTACATAATTGGTACCTAGTAAATGTTTACTAGATGAGTGAAGGAATTCAGGAAAGCTTCCAATTCCCTAAATTCTAATTTATGAGATGAGATATGTCTACTCCAAGGGATTTTGATTTGGGTAACTTCACTCCCTGAGGCCCACAGACAAGTTGGAGGGTGGCACAAAGAGCCTTTGCCTGATGCTTACATCTCCCTCCAGTTGCTGGCATCAATAGTTTATGGATTTCTACATAGTCTGCAAACAAACAGCAGGCAGGACGACCTCTCCTTACTTACTCACTCAGTCACTCACTCACTTACTTATCCCTGCCCACTTTTATTAAAAATAGTTTCTTTCCTCACACAATATGTCCTGATGACAATTTCTCCACCCTCTACTCCTTCCATTTCTTCCCCACCTCCCCTCCCCTCTGGATTCACTCTCTTTCTGTCGCTTATTAGAAACACTAGACAACAACCAAACATGACAAATAAAAACCACCAAATCAATGTTGGACAAGGCAACCCATAAGAAGGAAGAAAGCCTCAAGAGAAGTCACGAAACTCAGAGAGCTGCTCATCCACACATTCAGGAGTCCCATAAACACATCAAACCAAAAGCTGCAGAACCTTCAGAAAGGAGTCTGCCCTGTGCTTGTTGCTTCAGCCTCCGTGAGTTCATATGAACTTTGTTCAGTTGACCTAAAGGGCCTTGTTCTCCTGGTGTTCTCTACCCTCTCTGCCTCTCAGACTCTTCCTACCTCCTCTTCCTCCCAGTTCCCTGAACTCTGAGAGAATGAATTTGATGGAGACATCTCATTTAGAACTGTGCATTTCTCTGTCTTCTCTCTCTGTCTCTTTCTGTGTCTCTTTCTCTCCCTCTTCCTCTTTCTCCCTCCCTCCCCCCCCCCCCTCCCTCTCTCTCTCTCTCTCTCTCTCTCTCTCTCTCTCTCTCTCTCTCTCTCTCTCTCCATACTGTCTGGCTGTGAGTCTGTGTATTTGTTACCATCTGCTGCAGGAGGAAGCTTCCCTGATCGTGCTGAGTAAGGCACTGATCTATGAATATAGCAGTGTCATTAGGAGTCAATTTATTGTTCCTTTTTTTTTTTTTGACAGGTGGTGTCTGGTACTACCCTAGGTTTCTAGAATATCTAGTCTTGGGTATGGGTTCTATCACAGAAAATGGGCCTTAAATCAAATTAGACATTGGTTGGTTTTGCCCACAAGCTTTGTGCTACCACTGCCCTAGCATATTTTTGCAGATAAGACAGATTGTAGATCAGAAGTTTTGTGTTTGGGTCGGTGTTTATTTTTCCCTTTTGGTAGCCTGCAGAGCACCTTCGCATGCCAAAGACACTAGAATGTAGAGGTAAAGGTTCTATGTAGGAACCAGTTTGCCCTCCCCATGTTCAACCAGTTGTGTGTATGTTGTCTTCAGCATCAAGGCCTTGCTGTCAATTTTTGCAGAGCAATTTATTGTCTTGGTAACAATCCGAGTTTGAAGATTTCCATGGGTCCCTTTCCACCAAAATCTCAGTTGGCTATAACCCAGTCCTGGTACTGGAAGTTTCGTTTGGTGACAAGAGATGGCCAGTTCGACTCTATTTCCCTCATTATTTAGAGACTTCATTTTGATTGCCTTCATATATATTTTAGGAAGTTTCCACTTTACTAGGTTTCTAAACCACCTATTAGATGCCTGTCAATTCTACATGTCTTTCTCCACATGCCATCTCTCAACCCCATCTCCCCTTCCCACCTGCTCCCATCCCCCACCCCCAGTTCCCCCATGAAATAATACTACTCACCCCTCCCAGAGACATTCATGTGTCCCCCCTTAGTCCCTTATTCTATACTTAACCTCTCTGTGTCAATGGAGTGTAGCTTGGTTATCATTTACTTAGCAGATAATATCTGCTCATACAGGAGAATATATACTATATTTTTCTGGGTTTGTGTTACCTCACTCAGAATGAATTTTTTCTTGTCCCATTGGATGTTCTTATAACCATGAGAGCTTCAGTGTTTCTTAAGGATGGTATTCTCCCCCCATCGGCGGCCTCAGGGAGGAATTTGTCATTCATCTAATCTAATAGCACCATCTTGTCTGTGGTCTGATTTCATATTTTGCTGGTTGGTCCTCATCACTCAAAACTTATTTTCTGATTTTGAGTTTAATCCAGGATTAGGAAATCCAATAAGTTATGATGTCTGCTTTGACTCTGGAATATTTTTCAGTTTATTTTAATTTTATCTTATAACTTAAAACTCTGTCAAACATAGTTATTTTGAGGAATGTCTCTCAGTTGATTCTGCCTCACAATTACAATGAGACTGTGTGTTTATCTATCTATCATCTATCTATCTATCTATCTATCTATCTATCTATCTATCTATCATCTACCCACCTATCTATCAATCATCTATCTATTTCTATCATCTCTCTTCAAATTTTAAGCATTATAAATGGGAACACCACATAACTCACATACAGCTGCTGTTATATCATGAGGTTACCTTTGATACTTGATATTAAAAGCAAGTCTTTGAGTTGTTGATATCAAGTTTACACTGTAGCTGGCTAAGTGAGGAAAGGTGACCCTCTCTTGGGTTCTGCTCACCACCATAAGTGTACCCAGAACAAAATATAAGTCTCAGGGTTTTTAACCTAAGGACTTCAGGGTTGACACTTTCCTAAACCGAATATCAACTTCATTTGATAAACAGAATAATTATAAGTTAGCTATGCCAAGATTACCATATCTTTAGTAAAGTCAGCAGGCAGTTGAAGTGTTTAATTACCAACTCTCCTGACATACAAATTGAAAGGCATTTCAGGTAAGCTATGTGTGCAATGCCTGAATGCTCTTTGATTAACAGTGGCATCTACAGTCAAGCAGTAATTATTCTGCTGTCCCACTCTTAGGTGCTGGTGCACATCCATATTTAGATCCAGTTTGTGTTTATTTTGGAAACTTAATTTTCTGCTTCCTTTAATTTCTTCTTAGAAGCAAGTTTATATTTTACTCTGCCTCATAAAAATAAATAAATAAATGTTGGGTCTTGAGAGATGATTTAGCCATTAAGAACACCAGCTGTTCCTCCAGAGGACCTGGATTTGATTCCCTCCATTCATCCACCGGATAGCTCACAACTTCCTGTAACTCAAGTCTCAGGGTATCCAATGCCCTCTTCTGGCCTCTGTGGATTCTAGGCATGCATGTGGTGCACAGATATACACGTAGACAAAATACCCATACATATAAAATAAAAAAAAATAAAATTTAAGAATCATATTTGGGGATATAATTTGCCTATAGAAATTTGTCAGTCTTCCCATTCTTTGAACTTCATCCTAACTCTCTTCTTCCTCCTTTTCTCCCCTCTTCTTTTCTCTCTTCTCCTTCTTTTTACCAAGCTACACCCAGCTGTGGTTGTTTGTCACAAGCTAAAGCCTGTGTGTTGAAGGCTTGGCTACCAGACTGTGGGGCTAAGAGGAGGTGGTGGTCCCTTTAGCAGAGGGAGGAAGGTCACTGGGTGTGTGCTTGGGGAGAATATTGAATAATCGCCAGCCCCTGCTTCTTATCTGCCATGAAGGGAATGGTTCTCCTTTACAACTCCCTCCCGGTCCTGACATTCTGCATTGCCCTGGGCCTTGCAACAACAGATATCTCAGGTTGCTCTCAGGAGGACTGCAGGGTTTGATTTTCCAGTGTTGGGTTGTTTCTCCCAACGCCATCACGGTGATGTGGCACATCACATCAGGCTTGGAGCTAAAGTGCCAGATGTTCTGTTAAACAGGGAGTCTCCCTGGTAACACAGGAAGCATGGCCTTCCCTTGGCACTCTGAGGCACATTCAATCACCTGCTGTCCCTCCCTAGGCACTCTTCTGCTCTCACTGTGGGGAGATGCTCTGGGCCTTCACTCTGCTATTTCCAGGATGCTGGTCCACTGGTCTTCTGGTACACCCCCTCTCCTTTCTCCCTATCCCTGGGGGACACAATCATGGATCAAAGATTCTTCCTTCCTATTTCCCCCATATGCTCTGGCCACCCACTGTGTATCTTCAGCTGATTGTCTAGGACTTCCAAAGCTATTTCAGTACTGTGCCTGATATGAACTCACCTCTATAGCCCCTTGGCTCCTCTCTCCCTCCCCTCTACCTACCTCTCTCCTTTGCCTTGGTTAGGTTCTGTATAACACTAGGAATTATGACAGGAGCCTATTCTGATTGGATTTATTCCTACACTGTCACTCATATATTCAGTAAGTATTTGTTAGTGGTCAACTCTTTGTTAACTTTAGCATTGGTATCAGGTGTACACTGGTGACCCTTGACTGGATGACACAACCCTTGCCTTCAACTCTCAAAGGGCAGCTTTGTCTCCTTATCCAGCATGTGGATGTTCAGCATTGGAGATAAGTCCTTTGCATACAGACTCTGGGAAATCTCATGTTCTTAAGCCTGTCCACACTCAGAACTGCCCCTGCATAGAACCTGAAGAGACCACCTCCAGTAGAGATGGCCCCCAGTGTAGGGATGGAGCCACCCATCCATCTAAAAATTTTAACTAAGAATTTTTCCTGTCTAAGGGAAATGCAGGAACAAAAGTGGAGTAGAGATTGAAGAAAAGGCTATGCAGAGTCCACCCCACCGTAGGATTCATCCCATCCACAGATACCAAACCCTGACACTATTGCTGATGCCAAGATGTGCTTGCAGACAGGAGCCTGGTATGGTTGTCCTCTGAGAGGCTCTGTGTAACGCGCGTGGTATCCCTGCCCGCAGGAACTCACACGAACACGTGGGGATTCTTTCGTGGTGATTTTATTCTTTTAACCTGAGTGGGGGAGACAGAGAGAGTAAGACAGAGGAAGAACAGAAGCAGTCACAAAGAGGCCGGCCGGACGTGGCATCCCGTTTATATAGCCCTTGGCGTAGACAATCATGATTGGCTGCTTGCTCAAGCTCCCAGGCTCCTCTGCGCTGTACATGCGCAGACTAATGGTGGATGTGATGTCAGAAATTAGGCGTGCCCAAAAAACCCTGTGCATACGCGGTTACCTTACGCACCCAGGCGTCAGCAAGGACCGCCTCCTACAGCTCTGCCAACATCTGACTAAGACATATGCAGATGTCACAGCCAACCATTAGACTGAGGTCAAGGACCCCAATGGAAGAGCTAAGGGAAGGACTGAAGGAGCTGAAGGGGATTGCAACCCCATAGGAAGAACAACAGTGTCAACTAATTGAACTCCTCAGAGCTCCCAGGGACTAAACCTCCAACCAAAGAGTATACATGGGCTGGTCTGTGGTCCCTGATACATATGTAGCAGAGGACTGCCTTATCTGGCGTCAGTGGGAGGGTGTGAGAGGAGGTCCTGTGAAGGCTTGATGCCCAAAAGAAGGGGGATGCTGGAGGGTTGAGGCCGGAATGAGTGGGTGTATGTGGGAGTGCCCTCTTAAAGGGGAAGGAGATAGGGTGGTGAGGAGTTTGTGGAGAGGAGAGCAGGAAGGGGGATAACATTTGAAATGTAAACAAGTAAAATGATTAATAAAAAAAAGACAGAAAAAAGAACAGAGCTTAGACTTGGGATCTGTTTGCTGTATCCTAAATATACCACTTGCCACTGTCATGCCTGCTTTCCTAGACAAGGCAAGAACAGAAGAGAACTGACAGTTAACAAGTGAGCTGTGCTGAGTAGTCATGAGTAGTGTTAGCCATTCATCCAGCAGCAGGAAAAAGATGGGACGAGTCTGCTCTTGCTTTTGGGACTTGGCTTGTCTGTAGCTGAGTATGCATGGGTCCTCCCTGTGGTCATAGTACCTCCTCCTCTTGAGCTTCCATTTGCTCATCTCTAACTTGAAGATTTGGTCACAAAAGCAAGCATCTCTGATGTGCAAGTCACAGAAAATCCTGGGAGAAAAGCTGAAGTGTTTAGGTCTTACTTCCCAGGGAATTTGAGTATATTTGGGAAGACAAGCATGGATGGTCTGTGTTTGTAAGCATGGCAGGTCTGGGCAGCAGGGGTGCTTTGCTGAAATCCAGTGGTCTTAGAATGAGAAGCAAAAGAAAAAGAGCCTGAGGTTGCTACTGAGGAGTGTTTGTGTGGGTACAGCCTGGAATGATGGGATTGGCAGCAGAGAACTAAAACACCTCCCTTTGCTCACTCCAGCCTTCCATCCATCTATTTCCTTGAGTCTTTTCCCATGTTGTCATCTCACACCATGGACCATTTTTGTATCTATCTTTAAGTTCTTCTGTCATACTCTGTTCTTGGTTAAAAAATGTTCTTAGAAACATATGTTTATATATTATCAACATATAGAGTATGTGCTTATATTTATACCAATAAAAATGAGAGTCTGTTGTCCTTGGGGTGTCAACTATATATGTTGGGGATAACAGAATCATTTCTGAAATAGACTTCCATTTCTTCCTCTTGAGGTAAGTAAATTAACCTTTATGAGTCTTGTTTTCTTTGTTCTATTGTAAGGGGGGTTGGGGAGAGAGGGAAGGGGGGATGAAACAATATCCATCTTCCAGGTAAAGAATCCACATGTTGGAGGATTGTTATGACCATAAATGTGATAGACATATATAGGCCAGTGCCTGGCTGTTAGTAAGGATGAGCAATGCATGTTGCCCTTTCTCAGGAGGAAATAGGAAATACTCATGAGCATAGGGGGTGTGTAGATTGTTTTCCAACTTCAGATTATTAAAAACTTAAAGGAGTGGATATAAAGGAAAACACTCGGGTTAAGAATGCTCTCTGCTCTTGCAGAACCTAGGTTCAGTTTCCATCATCCACATGGTGTTCTTAAAAGATTATAACTCCAATTTTAAGGAATTGAATGCGTCTGTCTGACCTCCTGGGCACCAGGCATATATGTAGGCAAAACACTCATTTATACATATAAAATAAAACAAATAAATTTAATTTTTTTTTTTAAAAAAAAAAAAAAGGAAGGAAAATACTCATTGACCAGATTGGTGTTCTGGTATCTATGTATAGTTTTCTTTTTCACATTAAAATGGAATGAGTAACTTTTCTGGCCATGATCTATCATTGGCATGGATGGACAGCTGAATTTCATTCTATAGGTTGCCAATCTAGGAATGTCTGTTTGTGGAGGATGCCACATTTTCAGGAGTGGGCTTGGGTGGGTGGCCTATTGTGTGCTTTTGTGTTGGCAGTTTAGGGTGAGAGTCTTTTGCAGATTTTTTGAAGTATCTTTAATTGGCATTTTGACAATAGTCATAGTTCTGGGGATTTAGACTTATCACATAGGTTCCATCCAGTATTTGACATCACCATTTGCTGGCATCCATTTGAAATCACCTGGATTCTATGTCTTTCTCTTCTCCAGTTCACTTCTCACTTTGCTAGATTGTGGATGTGCCTAAAAGGGACCTGGCCTTTGCCTATCCAAGGTTCTTTATTTTGCTCTTTCTCTTGAGTTGGTTGGTATGCTGTGGAATGCCGGGTTTCAGACTGTGGCCATGCATGTTCAAAGTACTTCTGTGTTGCCTTGTTGCATTGGATGATTCTAATGTAGATTAGGAGTTTTCTGGATTCTCTTCCCTCTAAGGTGACTTCCCTTTCCAAATACCAGAACTCTTTAGTCTAGAATCTTCTCTTTGTCCTTGAGGTGGGCACTTTGAACATAGAAATTTTTACTTTTAGTTTGAATAATGAAAAGTAAGTAAACTCTTTTTCTTATTTTTTTTTTTTTTGAAATGTTACTATGTGGGATCCTGGATTGTCACCATCTTTTTTTTTTTTTCTCTCTCATTTTCCTATTTTACTCCTGATCACCTCTGGGAGATTTCATTTTATATCTATTTTATGACTTCCCATCCTTTCTGCCCAGGGACTGGGGCCAGCTCACTGGCATTTTGAATTAGAATTCCTTTCCTGTGGTTAATGGGGTTCAGGGGAGGAGAGATGAAGTCATGTGTTCATTCTGTTATTTTCAACGAGGGGAGAAGGTGACTTTGAAGAGAAACACTTAGATAATTTTGTTCTTTAAAGAGATTTATTAATTGGACAGAACGACAAAATTCAGTCGTGCCATTAGATACTAGTATTTGCACCTTAAAACAAGTGATTTGAATTCAAGACAAAAGGGTCTGTGAAGCCAAGGCAAACACGAGGAAAGGTGTGGTCACGGTATTAAGTGGGCAGAAGTAAAATTAATGTAAACGATATTCTGCAGCCCAAAGGTCATCTTATCCTATTATTCATTGGTCTAGAAAAACATTGTACAGTTGATATGATATCTAATGAGAGTAGAATGCAAACCATATCTAATTGCCTCATTTTTTTTTCTCCATCAAATTAAACCAACCTAACACTTGGCACTTTGAGCATTCCACTTCTTCATTTGTTAAAGGAAGGTTAACATTTTCCCTAGGGTCATGTAAGCCACCTTGGATCTTTCAGAGCTTAGAAAATTTAAAAACAAACCTTTGGCCTTTAATCAAGGCTGGTTGTTACTTAGTTAAAGTGGATTGTCAGCAAATTGTAACTTTGAAAAATAAATGGACCTAGTAAACCTGTGGTGTGTTAAATAGTTACTGTTAAACACAGACACATGGAGAATCAGTGATTTAGAAAGTATAGTGAAGGAAATTACAGGGGCTAAGCATTGTAGCTCAGTTCATAGTGGTTGCCCCACATACACAAAACTCTGGATTTGGTCCTTAGTGTGTCACATAAACCAGGTGTGGTGGAACTCATTGTAAAGAGCCAGGAGGAAAGTCAAGGTGACCTTACACTACCCTGGCATACATGAGTCAACTAAATAAGTAAATAGAACAAAAAGGAATTCCAGAGAATGTAGCACAGTAGCAGAGTTGGAGATTGTGAAAATAATGCTTCAGGTAATTGCTGTGTCCTTGTGGCTTTGAGATTTAGTTTGTCTGATGGTTAGAATAACCTCAGTGAAGGATTAACTACATGAGATTGGCCTGTGTGTGTGTGTCTGGGGACATACACATGTCCATGCATGGTCATAAGTTAGTTGTGAAAAGACCCAGACTGTGGTGAGTGTCACCATTCCTAGGCATTGTCCCAAACTGTATGATGAAGAAGTCAAACTGAATAGCAAGCAAGCAAGCAAGCATACATTCATTTCTCCCTGTTTTTGACTACTGCTGTGATGTGACCAGCTGTTTGAAATTCCTGTCTTGATTTACCCACAATGAGGGGCTGAAATTAGGATTTGTAATCGGAAAGAACCCCCATTTGTCTTTTCGGGACATTTTATCACAGCAGCAGAAATGAAATTAACACAGCTCCAAAACTAAAATAAATCCTAAGCAAGATAAATAATGAAGACATCTTAACTGCAATTAAATGTAAAAATACTAAACACAGAGAAAAGCTTAAGGCTTGTAGCAGTGATCACGTTCATGGGGCCGGATTAGATTAATGAGCACTTCTTAGCAACAATAATGGCTACTGAATGATAATCTATGCTGAGGACCAAACCTTGGCCAGACCTCTACCACCACTGGCCTATATTCTCAACCCTTTGTGTTTGAGTAATTTATATTTCAGGAATGGGAAGGAAATAAAAGCATTTTCAGAAAGTCAAAAGAATCAGAGGCCATTAAATGAGATTCTAAAGGTTCTACTTGAGAAGATGAGCAGTGACCTCATCGGGAAGTTTTAGATACAGGAAAGAGGGATGGGCGAAGGTGGTGATGAACACAAGAAATAAAAATAGATGTGCTTTGACTATAAATGACAACAGCTGTGTAGCATGGCCAGAGGGAAAGCTGTGTGTTTCTGGACCAGTACCTTGTGCTGTAGTGTGCATAATAATGTGTCTAGAATAATCATTAGTGCATATAAATCACCTCTAAGTTAGTAAGGCAGCCAATCTTAGAATGAAGTCTGTAACTCCTTTTTCTCAACACAACACAAACAATTCTGGGGGGGAAAGACTTGGAACAATAGCAAATGAGATGAACTAGAAATAAGTGTATTTATTCCCTACTAAAAGACTAAAATTTATGCATTAGAAAGCAAAATGTCAGATTAAATATAGATTGTGGTTGATAAGAGATGTTTAAAGTATGTTTTGGATTCTACTTTTAACTTTAACTGTGTAGATATTTTATTTCTAAAGGAGGAAATCTGTATACATTTTCATTCCTTAATGTGTCTTCATTTTTTTTTTTTATAAATTATATTTTAAAGATCCATTTAGGTCAACTTAAATGGCAATGGGAAAATATTTTTAAACTATTTAACACCAAGCTTTCATTATATATGCATGTGTGTATGAATATATCTGTAAAGCAGTTAGAAGAAGACAGATCTCAAGGAAGCATTTTGAAATAGACAATTCAAAAAGTAATAAAAGGTATATTTTATATAAACCTACCTAGATCCACTAATAACTGATGACATAAAAGCCAAAACAAGTGTCATTTTGTGGGTCATAGTGATCTTGGAATGGCTGGGAACTCTGTTTATTTTGCTGGTGGTAGGAGCCAAGTCAATGCCTTATGTCAATGTTGAGTGTACAAACGGTGATTCAGGAACTCAGGCGTGCTCATCGATTTTAAGGCAATAATCACAGTTACAAGTAATGTCTTGAGGAAACTATTTTGCAGTGCTGTTTATAAAGGCAGGAGACTAAGAATTGCATGTAACTGAGTCTAAATGTCCAACAAGGACATAGCAAACCCATACTGGTTTACATCTTCAGTATTTAAAAAGATTGATAGTATTTTTATTTGGGGGGAGTGATGTGTGTGTATGTGTGTATGTGTGTGTGTGTCTATGAACATACGTCATTTGTGTCTGAGCATCTTCAGAGGTCAGAAGAGCGTGTCAGATCTCCTGGAGCTGGAGTTCCAGGTGGTTGTAAACCACCCGGTATGAGTGCTGTGCATCAAACTCAGGCCCTCTGGAAGAGCAGGAAGCTTTCTTAACCACTAAGCCTTTACTTGATTACTTAATCTTAATCTCTCCAGCCCTTACAATATTTTTAATTGAGTCTATAATTTCATCATTTACCCCTCCCTTTCTTCTTTCCAAACCCTACCATGTACTCCACCTTGTCTTTCTCAATTGCATGGCTTCTTTACAGTATTTCTTGAGACAGGGGCTTACTGTGCTTGTTTTCACTGGTCTTGGGTTCCTATGCTCAAGTGACCCCACTGGCTTCCTGAGTCCCTGGGTCTATAGCCTCATACCACCGTGCCTGGCTCATATATACAACATTTTTAATAGCTTGCTAATTAAGCATTAGAGCAGTTTCATTTTATTTTTAATTGATGGAAAAAAATCTTCATGATTTATAATTTAAACAAGTAAATTATTTATGATAATCCTAGTTGTAGTATAATTTTAAAATGTATTTGCATTTACTTGTGCGTGGAGAAGTTGTCTTTTTCTGTGTGTGTGTGTGTGTGTGTTGTATAATATATATGTGCTTGGCAGTGTGTACATGTATGGAAGCCAGACATCAATGCTGAGTGTTTTCCTCTGTCTCTCTCCATCATTATTTTTTGAGACAGGGTCTCTCACTGGACTTCCGGATTACCTTTCCAGTTAGACTGGCTGGCCAGTGAGCTTCTGGAATCTGGGCATCTCTGTCCTATTCTCTTTCATGTTATACATGTACACCACCATGTCCAGCTATTATGAGGGTGCTGAAGATCTGAACTCAGATCCTCGTGCTTGTTCAGGAAGGACTGTACCCATTGAGCCTACTCTCCAGCCTTGACAGTCACACTTTTATGTACAACCTTTGGTTTGTTTGTATTTTCTAACATGTTGGTTCTGTACTTTACTATAAAATAAAATGTATTGATTGTGTGTTGCATTTTGTATTATGTGCCTAAAATCACTGTCTTTTGTTTCAGACCTGTGTTGGTTTGCATGTGTCATTCACTTGGCCTTGTGTGACTGCACACATTTCTCAGCCTTGTACTGTTACTTTGTTATCTGTAAACGGTGTATGATGCTCCCTAGGTCACAGAGGAGCTGTGTGTGTCGGTGAGATGGTGCGTGTTTATCTCAGCACCTCACAGAGTCCATGGCAGGAGATATTGCTGCCATCATCACTGCCATCCTTGATCTGAAACTGGTTCACAAGTGGTTAAACACCCATTTTCATATCATCTGAGCAGTGGCCATACTGAGGACAACTCAGAACACATCCTTCATGCTAAGGACACTTATGTCATTCTGAGTCACAGGAGCGGTTGTGCCAATGTCCTTTTCTTTGATATTGAGATAAATGTGCATCTGTCTTTTATCCAGGTTGTGGATGTCTTTCCCAGTATTCACTGTGTGAACAGTGGTCTACTCACCCACAGCTTTGTTTTCTGCATTTACTAAGGATCAGCAGGGTCTGAAAATAGTAAATGAAATTTTCCAGAAATCATCAATTTACAAGTTTTAAGTAAGTTTTATGACAGTATACTGCTATAATTGTTTTGTTTTTAATAATAGTTATTACTGATCTCTTATTGCACCTGATTTATATATTGAACTAATTACAGGTATGTAATGTAGGAAAAATAGCATCTGTGGGTTGAGTGCTCTGCATGCTTCTGAGGGTGTAGGAACAGGTCCCCTGTGGGCCAGGTGGTACTGCTGTTCATTCCTGGAGTAAAAGAAACATGGCAATGTTATATGGCTAAAAATATTACTAAGAGAAATCTTAAGATCTGACCCATTAGTAACATTACTAATTTCTATCCATATTAGTAGTGGTATTCTGTAAATATTATAGAAGCAGTTCACATGTGTTGAATACATGAATTTAGATGTGTGTGTGTGTGTGTGTGTGTGTGTGTGTGTGTGTGTGTGTGTGTGTGT
>JANHMN010000003.1:77995445-78012654 GCA_030674055.1 Rhabdomys pumilio | reverse complement strand
TGTGTGTGTGTGTGTGTGTGTGTGTGTGTGTGTGTGTGTGTGTGTGTCTGAGAAAAAGGGGTAGGGGAGAATATCAAGGATTAAATTGCCCTAAAACCATAAATGTTGATGCTTAGATAGGAATTTGGCATGGCTCAACTCCTCATGCTAGTTTTATTTTCTGCCACAACCCATTCTGATTGAAGCCCAGCAATGTCTCACCTTTGGGAAGCCCAGAAACTGTCCTAGATAGGAGTGCAAGTGACATCCTTGGACCACCAGTCTTTGGTCAAAGTCACATTCTCAAAGTGGTTTGATATGGGCATGTTGTGGAGAGCTCTCCTTGGGGCAGATGCATCTGAATCACACAAACCAAGAATAAGAAGGGATATGCATCAAATAAGGATCTCAGTGTTGTTACCAGAGGGAGGAGGGCACAGGACAGGCAGTACAGCGGGGGTCTACCCTTGTTGATTAGTTGCTTTTGAGTGTCACAGATTCTGTCTGATTATTGGTTTGCATACTGCTTTTGCTGAGTTTTACTTATTGAGGAGACAGCCTCTGTGTCCTCTGCATTGTCAGCTGACTATATTATAGTCCCTCACGGTGGGCAAGGCGTGGTTGAAGGATCAGCTCTACCTGTGGTGGCAGGAATGAGAGACAGCTGGTCACACGGTGTCCACAGAGGAAGTAGAAGGGAGATGAATGCTGGTACTCAGCTTCTTCTCCTTTTATTCAGTTCAGGACCCCACCCAGAGATGATGCTAAATACATTCAGGGTGGGACCTACATTCTCAGTTAAACACTTCTGGAAGCCCCCTCACCAAGAGGGTTTGCCCTTCTCAGGAGCCTCAAGAGTGATGTGGTCTTGACTTTAAAAACACATAGCTGACTTGCTGTTTCTGCCAGTACAACTTCCTGTGTGGTTGTGCTTTCTCTGAAAACTGGGAGGGTAGGTGTCAGTTCTGCTCTCCTCCACAATAGCCTCTTCTTCAGAAGAGCACAGGCAGGGCTACCTCTGAGTGCTAAGTTTTTATCTACTGCCTATATAATCCCTGAGTCTGTCTACAGTGCTCAATTGAATTAAGCACTCATTAAAACACCATTTATTGAGTATGTAGGTAAAGAGGCAAGAACAAGACTGGTTGCCTGTCATCTTTTTGAGTCAGTGTCTTTTGGAAGACACTCAAAGCCTGTGCTTTTTGTTAAATGTGAATTACTGGTTATGATTTAGCCATACCATGATCTGTTTTGAATGTAGCTGGAGTAGCGCTGGATTTCGGCATAGTGTGTGTGTGTGTGTGTGTGTGTGTGTGTGTGTGTGTGTGTGCAGCATATAGCATATAGCATATAGCATATAGTATATAGTATGTAATATATAGTATATAGTATATGGAATATAGTATTTGAGCCAGACCTAGGACGACCTCTCATATGCTAAGCCAATTCTCTACCATGAGCTGCACTTCCCAGCTCTAATGTATTTTTAAATTTTTTAACTTTTATTTTGGGTTTAAGTGGTTTGCCTTCATGTATATCTATGTACTATGTGCACACAGTACCTACAGAGTCCGGAAAAGAATGTTGGATCTCTTCATACTAGAGTTACAGATGGTTATGAGCTACAGTATAGTTGCTGGGACCCATACCTGGATCCTCTAGAAGAGCAGCCATTTCTCTTACCCATCTCTCCAGCTGATAAGGTATTTTCTTATAGAATAAATGTAGCAACAGTTACAAGGTCTATAGGTCACCATGAGAATTTAAAGCAAGATGCAACTTCTCAATTTCCCTTCTACCAAGGCTACCACATGAGAAGGGAGGGGCCTTAGGAATACAGGAGCTGAATAAATAGTTTATCACCTTTCATTGAAGTTTCTTCTTAAACCGGGGTTTGTGACCAGGAAAGATGATTCTATCACTGGTTTCATTACATGATTTTATTTAGAGAGTATGTTTCACATCCTAAACATATTCATGAACTCCTCAGTTCAGGCTGTCTTAACAAACTGCCATAGATGGTGTATCTAAAAGCACAAAGATTTAGTTTCTCCTGAGGCTGGGAAGTCCAGGATCAAGGTGCCAATCAATTCAGTCACTAGCTATGGCTGTCTTCCTGGTTTTTAGCCAAACGCCTTGCTCTTCTAACCCCACGTGGCAGAGAGAACGGGGTGGAGTCTCCTCTCATAAGGTCACTAAGCCCAGTATAGGAACCCACCCTAATGACCTTATCTAGACCTGGTCACCCCTGAAAGTCTCCTCTCCCACTGCATAATTTTAGGAGTCAGGGTTTGGTAAAAGGCACAGTTCAGTCCACCCCACCAACACAGGTCATTGGATTAGATTATGTTGTTTCTGACTCACACTTGGGGTGATAAGGTCACTAACTAGGGAGATACAGAATGAGGCAGTGGAGTTAGCAGGTGTGCTAACCCAAGAATCCAGGCTTCTTCTGCGGCTCTGGTCCAGCTGAGGCTTAAGCAACTGTGTTTAGTGTCTCTCATCTGCTTTTATGAAGACATTTCAACTGTTTCTTGGTTCACAGGCTTCATTGCATCTGTGTTAGACTACCCTACCCTGATGTCTGATATGATGACTCAAGAATAAAGCATTCTCCTCAAAGGGAGGAGCTTACTTTTCGAGTCAGATATGAATGATCATGACTCACGAACACAGATTTAATTTGTTCTGAATTCCATGTTCCAACATGGTAATGGTTTCATGGTGGTTTTATTGTAACAGAACAAAGAAAAACATGGATCAAGACACTTCAAATGCATTGGTGAAAACATTGGATAGGCAGTTACAGCAAAGTGGGGAAGTCTGTGCTATAGACCTCAGAGGCTGTCTTATGGATTCTTGGCATTTTGGTGGGTAGAAGCCAATGGTTTGTTAAGTTAGTAAGTCCCAAAAGGTTTTACCTCAGTCGTAAGGATGTTAGGTTAGATATAGACTGGGTAAATAACCAAATATAAATTCTAATTAGGCTTTAAGCCACTGAAGTTCTAACCAATTAATCAGCCTGTGGTAAGTTCAGTGTAAGGAACGGTGCATTTCTGAGAACTTTCACACGCAGCTCAGAGTCGAGGGGGCTCTTGGGGCAATTGCTGAAAGTATCATCATGTTCTTCCAAGCCCCGACATGCTGTCCTTACTAACCATGTCATTGACATCACCTGATGAGACCCTAGAGTGGGGGGTGATGTATAATCTACATACTGAAGGAGTCAGACTAGTACCCAGCTACCTGGGCAGAACAGTAAAAAACCTAAGAGGTGGTCACAGCATTTCTGGTCTGTTCTTAACCACAATGTCACTTGTAGTTTCACACAGTGCCTGAGTAGGAACTACTACCTTGGGTGCTTGCAACCACCACCACAGTGTAGAAACTGATGCTGAAGACAGGAAGGTTTTTGAGAAGGAGCCTATAGGACCTAGGTTTTGTCTTCCAAGGTTTCTGAAGCAGTACTTTTAATTTAACAGGAGTGAATTCTGCCCCCTTCAGGAAGGAGGAGGAACATGTGAAGAAGGCTACAGGTGTTAGCCTTTCAACATGTAGCCCCCAACAGTGACTCCCTGTCATCCTCCCACATTCGCATCTGACCTCTGGATCTAGAAGATGATAAAAATATTTTGCAGTGTGAAAGAAGCCAAGTCTTCAACATTGGCGATGGGGGCACAAACTTTATGCCACGAAATGTGTATGTCACTGGAAGATCCTTTATTCTTAGCATACCCCCTCTGTAGTCTAGGGTCTCCTTTCAAGATAGGAAGCATCAGAAAGTAACAGAAGATGAGCAACTTTGTAAAACAAAGAAATAATGTAGACGGACACTGCTACTCCAACTGTTCTATTGTGTGCTATGAAATACATTCTAGTTGTGCTGTTAAATATGTATTTGCTTTTCCAGTTTTCTTTGGATACAATTTTGTAAGCCAATTATATGGCTAGTGGCTGGGACTCTGGTAACTTCGGGATGGGGACTAATTACCAGGTAGGCCTTGGCAGGAGTTGAAGGTTGGAACATTACACCCCATCTCTGACCCCTGGAGAGGTTTCTAGTTTACTTTCCTGTTGCCATGATAAACACAATTGACTAAAAGCATAAAAGGGTTTATGTCAGCCTACACTTCCAACATAACTGGAAGTCAGGGCAGGAACCTGGAGCAGAAACAAGAGGGGGAACAGTTCACAGGCTCACTCACTGACTCATGCTCAGTTCGGTGTCTTATACAGCCTAGTGTCACCTGCCTAGGGATGACACTGCCCATAGTTAGGCAGCCATTCAAATCAATCATCAGTCATTATATTAACCGTCACACACATGGCCACAGGCCAGTCTGATCCTGGAAGTCCCTCAATTAACTTTCAAGTGTTTTTAGGCTGTGCTGAATTGGAAAATTAAACTAACCAAGATGGGAGCAGAAAGACTAGAGATGGAGTTAGCTACTTAAAGTAACCAGTAGGGAAGCAGAGAGACTAGAGATGGGGTTAGCAAGTTAAACTAACCAGGAGGGTGGCAGAGAGACTAGAGACAAGATTAATCCCAAATAGCTCAAGACTTCTCAGCTAAGAATGAGACACGGAACCCACATATATAGCTTTGTGAGCTTCCTAGTTGGTGGCACATGGGGGGCACTAGGAATACGGTTCGTTGGGATTGGATGGGGAATTTCACTACCCACTCTTCCATATCTGTCATCTGCCAAAGCCAATGTAGATGCGTATGTCCAGCTTCAGTTTAAGTTGTTAAGATCCTCATCTTGAGGCCTTCTCATTCCTTTCTGACGCTGGGATCCACCCACTCCTCAAGGGGTGTTGGAATGGCCTCGGGAGTTTTTCTCTTGTGGTAGTCTCTTTTGGTTTAGTGACTTAAGAAAATCATATCTAACATATAATGTAGGGATAAAGGATCATAATCCCATATTGAAACCCTCTCACCAGGAAACGTAGCCGCATAGCAGACTGCGCATGTCAGTGAAAGGCGCCAATGAGCAGGTCTCTTTAGGCCCACCTGCGTGCTCTGCTATTCTTGCCCTAGGCTGAACTCTGTCTGGATAATGCTGGTCTACAGTGTTAAGCCATTCATTCAACCTCCCCAGCCCTGCTCAAGGGAGTCCCTACCAGACAGGCTTTCATATTCTAGGATCAGAATCCTAGTCATTGTGATTCCCGACAAATCATGGCCAGGGTACTTACAAGATGCAGATTTTAAGATGAAAAAGCCAGCCACTTGTGACTGCAGCCACATACACGCACTGTGTGTTTTAGCATAACTAAAACAATATCCATCAACTGAAATTGTCCCTGAGAAGCCGCTGCCTTCCCTCTCTGCATGTCCTTCCCAGGGGTCTTTCTGGAAATGACAGAAAGAACTGATCATAATTGTTCGTGCTTGTGACCTTGTTAGGCAGAATCAGATACCCAAGATGCCCTTCACAGACCAAACCATTCCCAAGCCCCTATTCCCACCAATGCCTGCTCTGTCTCAATAACTCAATAACTCGGAGTTTGCAATGTGGGTCTCACAGTTGGCAGCCATCCACTCTGACCTACACCTATTCTAGGTCTGTGTATACGGGTGGGAGGATGGAGATAGGAACAGACATCTTGGTTAGAGGTCATCACAGATGAGTTTGCTCCTTTTACTCTTCCTTGAGAGTTTTGACCTCAGGCATCCTGGACAGAAGACTTGTCATCTTGTCAAGGTCCCTGTCTGCACCTGCCTTGGCTGTTTCTCAACCTTCCTGGTGGTGTCCATACTGAAGCAGCTGCTTCTGCAGCACCTACAGCCTTCTTTAATTTGCCTCTCTTCTAATTGGGTGGCCATCACTAGCTGTTTCTGTCTTCCTGGTCGCCATTTTGGTGCTGAGAGTGACTGCATCTTGGAAGTTCTTCAGGGATCCCCCTATTTTGGGGTCTTCAGATGGGATAGCATGTTGAAATGAAAAGATAAATATTCAGTGGTCACTGCCTCTGGCCTCTATTCCTTTGCCTCTGGGACAAAGCTAGATGTGGTATGCCAGGTACTCTTCCCTCCTATAATGCCTGAAGGAACTGACCACTGTCCTAGAGAGGATTTCACTGCCTGGTGGGCTGTTGTTGTTGCTCTTTCCTGATCTCAGCTTCCAAGGTCAGGGGGCTTTTCTCAATAGGTAAAAATGTACCATCTGTTTCCCAGTCTATGGCTATCACTGATGGGTACGGACTTTGATGGACATGCAGATCTGCACAGTGCTCTACCTGGATCTATGTAAATGGGGAGGACAATACCAAAATCAATGAATTACAGGTAGAAGGTCCCCTCTCTATATCTGGACTTTTTTGGGTCTAGGCTTAGATTAGACGTTGGGGAATTATAGGAGTGGGCTACATCTGCACTGCTCCTGGCTGTTGATGTTGTTGTTGTTGTTGTTGTTGTTGTTTAATGTCCCGTGTGCCAAGAAGCATATTTACACTTTCAAATGGATATAAAATGACACCAAAAAAACCTCATGATATTCAAATTTTACATGAAATTCAAATCTCAGTATTAGTAAGGCAGAACATGTCCACACCCAGTTATTTATATATTATCCATGGCTACAGAAATGAGAGTTCCCAAGGCCTCAGCCTGCTGATTTCACAGAAACTGGTCATGAAGTGGTCCAGGCTGAACTGAATCTCATGTTTGAGTCAAGGCCTTGGTGGCATATACCAGCATTCCCAGAATGCTCATCTCTTCATTCTGCATCCCTATCTGCAACTACAAGGTGTTTCTCAGAAGCACCTACCCCAGTGCCCTGTGCTCCCAGGCAGCCCACAATACCCTTCTCCCTGCAAGCCTTAGGTTCTGTGCTGGTCCCTCTCCTTGTCCCTGTGATGAAACATCAGACAGGAGCAACCGAAAGGAGGCAAGGTTTGCCTCAGTTTGGTGGGATATAGTCTATAATGGCAGTAGAGGCCTGTTGGCAGGTGACTTCATGGTGATAGAAGAACACAAATGAAACTTCAAACCTCACATTTGGGTGGGAAAAGCTGCAAATATTAGACAGGAGCCTTAACCTGGGTTATGAAACTTTAAGTCTAACCACACTAGTCCACGTCTTCCACCTCCTAAAGTTCCACATCCTCCCAAAACAGTGCCACCAACTGGGGACCAAGTTCAAACACATGAGCCTGTGAGGAATACTTTACATCAAAGTACAGGTGCCAAGCAGAGATCCGAGCCATGGGAGAAAGATCCCATTTGGTGTGTGGTGTCAGAGTCTAGCAGCAATACCTTACCCACTCTCACAAGAAACACCATTCTAATGCTTTGCATGTAAACACTTTTACTATTTTGCATATTTTATATTTGTAGAGTAATTCACTGTTTAAAATTTAACACAAAACGTTTTTGTTGAATGATGGATGAATATATTCATCAAGGAATATATTCAACAAGGAAACCACTTTACTTCATAAGACTTCCTGAAGAGAATTTTGTATTGTGGAAGGATATGTGATTTACTTAATCAATTGTTGTGTAAACAGGGGAAATGTTAATTTCCCTTTCCTTTTTAGAAAAGACATTTTCTGGGAAGAATTGTGCTTAGCTTATGGCATGATATGCTGTTTTTCTGGCTTTATAATATTTCCATATTGAAGCCTTTCTCTAGTTGAATAATGTCAGAACAACAAATTTACTTTTCTTACTATTTTCTTGTGCAATTTTTTTATTGACATTCATCTTTTTACATGGAGTTGAACAGCAGCACGTGGCTGTGTGGCAAACTTGAAGCCAGAAGCAAAGCTCAGAGGGATGAAGGCTCAGGAAAGTGACCTGGAACAGAAAGACTGGGAAGGCCTGACTGAGTGTGTGCTTCTTGATGCTTTTGTTGGAGGGAAAGAAGAAGCCAAGCATGAGAATCAGAGATCTCCAGAGGTCCAAAGATGGGAGAGCATACAGTGAGGAGGTGTGGAGCTAAGGACAAAAAGGAATGCAGGTGGTAGTTCAGGAGCAGAAGCAACAGCCAGCAAGAGAGAAGAAGCAGGAGTGAAAAGTAGGGTGGGTGGGGCAGCAGAGGAGTGAGCAAGATGAGAGGAGCCAGGAGGGAATGGGTAGACTTAGGAAGTGAGCCCTCAGCTCCAGTGAGGACAGCTTATTCAATGCTGATCTCTATGCTGTGACAAAATGCTTGACAGAAGCAACTTAGGGACAGAAGGGAGTGCTGGGGCTCAGGTCACTTCCTCCTTTTTTCTTTTTATTCAAGGTACACCAGCAGTCCATGGGGTCTCACATTTGGGGTCCTGTCTATCCTGCCTGTTAGGACCTTCACCTACACATCCAGACTGTGACTGTTAGGTGATGTAATCCTAGTCAAGTTGATAGTGGTGATTTACCATTACAATAGGTAAAAAAGATTGTTCCTTTGTGGAGATTTCTCTTGAACTTTCTGTAGTCCTGGTGGAAGGTGGGTGTGGGTAGGGCAGACCATGTTCAGAGCCATCTTCTCCTTTCTATTTTCTTAAAAAACAATAACAAAATATTTATATATTTATTTTTGTAATTGTGTTGGTAGAGGTCAGAAGAGGGTGTCAAATCCCTCTGGAGCTGGAGTTAAAGGCAAATGTGAGCCATCTGACTTGTCATGGGAACCTAACTCAGGTCCTCTACAAAAGTAGTAAGCGCTATTAACTACTGGGCTGTAGTTCTCCAGACCCCAGACTTTTTATTTCCCAAGTGCTATCCCTGAGGGCTGGCACCTGGATTTGTAAGTCCAGGTCAACACCAGAAACTGTCAGGTCCTTGTCATCTCAAGCCTATGGTTGTCATCGAAACCCCAGTTCTCAGAAGTCCACAGTGCTTTGGTGTTCGCAGAGAGCCAATGACCTACCTGAGTGGCCATGCTATGCGAGCCACACAACTCTGGGCCTCCACACTCTTCATTCTCTGTTTCTCTGAATGTTGATCAAAGTTTCTCTATCACCTCCTCCCAAAGGCCATTAACCCTGGCTTCTCATTCCCTTATGGTTTGTGAGGGCCACTTGGATGGAACACCATTTCATTTTTCTGTTTGTTTCTGTTCTCCATGTTCAGAAACCTGAGGCTCCAGTATTTAAGATACAGTGACTCCTGCTGAGAAGGGCCATTCGTTGTCTGGCTAGTTGCTTCTCCCAGAGTGGCAGGTGTGGCTGAGGCTGCACAGAACTTTGGATAGGGGGCTTCTTTTGTCCTGGAACCTCAGCTCTTGGTTATTTCCCAGTCATTCTCAACAGCTGCCACCCACCCCTGTGCACTTTTGACCACAGAATCCCATAAAGGTGGACTAATAGTCACATTAAACTAAGCACCATCTCCTTTTGAACACTGGAGTAACAATGTTGCTTACACAGCCCTGGTGCTAGGGCTCCTGAGCCTGCTCAGTCTTGACACTTCTTTGGAACTCTGTAGCCACTTTGTCTTTCTATCTGATATCTATCTTCCCAGCACACCCCCATCTCTGGAGAGCAAGTTACCTCAGTGGTGGGTGACTACAAGGTGTCTTACCTGCTGGTTCCTGTGACACTACCTCTATGATTCACATTCCTACCCAGCCTGCCTCCAGCCAGATTCCAGTGTCCTGGTGCCTCACAGTTATTTTCAGTCCCATCGTTTGCCTTGTTTCCTAATTACAAGGATATTATAGTCTATGTGCTAGGAACTTGGAGATAATAGACCATAAGTGCAACAAACAACCACATGTGATCTTAGCATTAACACAATAGCTTTGTTCCATTTCTAGTGTATTGCATGAACACACACAGGGGGACAGAGGACAGACAGACAGACAGACAGACACAGAGAGAGAGAGGGGGGGGAGGGAAGGGGGGAAGAGGGAGAGGGGGAGAGGGAGAGAGAGAGGGAGAGGGAGAGGGAGAGGGAGAGAACATAGTGAATGTTCATTGAATTAATTCATTTTGACTTAATGCTGGTTGTGGAGCTGCAAAAACAATGTGTGACTGATCCAGGCTGAAGCCAGATGCTACAGTTATTGAATGACAATCTGACATTGTAAGGAGCATGAGTATTGCTACTGTTTTTATTGTCATTTATTAGTGGTATTCACACTGTAGACTTTCTATTTCTGTATAAGGAACAGTGGTATCTGGCCCTGCCCAGTTACATGTCCTTATATTTACTGTGATCCAAGCTATGATGTTTAATGGATGTGTGTTTGCAGCTGAGTTTTATGAAGAAGCTGGGCATGCTGGGGCTACTTTATAGTTCCCTGGGATATTCTACTTCTCTTTCTTTCTGTGTCTTCTCAATTACCTCTGAGCTGACAGTGATTTACTATAGGTGTAGCAGTGTGATGTTGGAGGTTTTACTCCTTGACAATCCTTTGCATAATGAAGTTGACAAATGATTGTTAGTTTATCCTGGAAAAGACATGAAAAGTCAAAAAAAAAAAAAAAAAAAAGACTTTCCTTGAAAGATGCACTCTCTAAACAAACAAATAAGGGAGTGACATCCTAAGGATTGTTATTGTTAAAGTCATTTATAAAAATAATCCCAAACAGATATTGTAATAATGACATATTTCTTTTATTCTACTTTACATTATTATCCCTGGTTTTATATACATCTTTGTTTAAAAAGAACATAAGAATCTGTGATGGTACCAAACTAATCTTTTCTCTCTTAATAGTTATACTGTTTACTTGGTGTTTCTTTTTCTTGATTATTTATTTGTGAATCTCATATTATGCTCCTGTTTGTGCTCACCTCCCCGTCCTCTCATCTCCGAGCACCCTCCCCCTTGACCTCTCCTCTCTCCCTCCTTCCCCCAAAAGAAAGAAGAAAAGGAGAGAAAGTCCATATACTCACTGGAGCATGGTCAGATTCCTAGTAGCCAGCCCCCACAAGGGAGGATGAGTTTTTCTCTTCTTACACCCCCTTTTTCCACCAGAAGCCATCAACTGAGAGAGACTTTGTAGTGGCAGGAGAGAGACTGGCTGGCTTTCACTAGCATACAATAACATGGCTTCAGGCAGCAGCCCAGGTCTCGGACATCAACACAGGTACGGCCATATCAGGGCCACTGACTCATTCATAGCTCTCAGAAGCTTCATAGACCATGAGCCTCAATTTGGCCTCAGGCTACACACGCCGCTCAAGGACATCAATAAGTCATCAGTTAGCAGTACAGACTGCATAGGGCCACAATTCATCTCAGGCTTCATTGTGTCCTGGGCCAGCAGCATGAATTGTAGACACAAACATGGCCTCCTCCAGTGGCATTGGAAACCATAGTGGTCTTTTGAGGAGGCCCAAGGCAAAAAGTGAAACTTTCCTTATCTCTGTTGTTTCCTGGAGCCAGGGGCATCCTGAGGAAGGCTGAGGGCCAAGTCTCTGCATAAGCTTCAGGCCGTTGTATACTATCTTACTGATTCACTGTGTCTTTTCTACTGTTTCCATCTCTTCATCACGTATTTGTTCATGGTAGTGGCACCCACACCTTGAGGCAGGGGTGGTGCTGGTTCTTTGTCTGCAGCCCTGAGCTACTTGATGGTTTGGTTGGTTGGTTGGGTTGGTGTTTTGAGTTTGTTTGTTTTTAAGTTTGTGAGTTGCCTGTGTGTCTACATGCACATATGCACATCAGTGCCCTTGAAGGCCACAAAAGATATCAGAGGACCTGTAGCTGGAGTTAGATGGTTGTGAGCTACCTGATGTGGGTGTTGGGAACTGAGCTCCTACTCCCTGCAGAGGCAACAAGTGCTCTTACCTACCCAGCCATCGCTCCTGCCCCATAAGTATGAATACATAATGGAAGCCTGTTTGTGCCACGTTGCGCAAGCGGAGGCATTTTCTCAATTCAGGTTCCTTCCAGGCAACTCCAGCTTATGTCCAATTGACAAAAAATTTGCACAATACAGGCCCTAATATTCCCCTCAAGGGCACACCTCATCAATGATGTGATTTCACTCCACTAGTCCCAACCTCTTGAAGGCTCCACCACCTCTCACACCACAGACTTTAGATTAGCTCACAGCAGGTGACATGATGTCTTCAGAGGGCCAGCCCAGAGAGGAAAGGTCCTAGTGAGCTAGTGGAAAGATTTGATAGCAACCAGAGATGTCCCAATCTCAATGAAGATAAAGGACAGGAAGAAAGAGGTGTGTTCCCCTCTTTTTTTTTTTTTTAACAAAAGAAAGTAAAATCTAGAATCACATATAGGCCCTTTGGGCACATTCAACATTCAAACCAAGACTCAGAAGCTAAAGCTGCCAAGTGGGTTTGAGGCAGGCAGAATGGTTGAAGCTGGACTTAAGGGATCCCTGAAAAATACTCTGACGTAAGATTGCGCACCCTGCTCTAACTCCTTATCCTAGTGCTTTCCTGTAAGATTATTCTTTGAAGCATGATATTTAATGGCTGAGTGACTTTCATCTGGCTATTCCATAATTTATTAGCTTTTCTCTTTAAGTCAGGCGTGTTCACTTGTTTGGTTTCTGGTCAGCCTTAGACTGCCTCTGGACAGGCTGTGTGCCTCCAATCATTGCTTCTGTCCCCTACCCTTCATGTTTGTCATCATCACGAGAAAACCTCCACAGTAGAGAACTGGTCTCTTGTGGTACCTTCAAGGAGGCCCCCTTAGGTGTTTGAATATGTCTTCATTTCTTATTCCTCAGAGACCATACTCTGGGCTGACAGACTTTGCCTTGCGTGGGTTCTTTCCTCATAGCTTCTGAATTTTGTCTCACATGACGTTCTTAAATTTCTGAGTGTGCAGAAGCAGAGCTTTGAGACTGTGGCAAGGCCTTCCACCAGCTACCCCAATCCTGTGCTTTCTCCTCCTTCTAGGCTCAGGCCTTGGTAAACCTCAGCCTTGGTTTTAGTCCAACCTCCCTTGGAGCCCTACTTGGCGACCAGCTGTCCTATGGACTTTAAGACTTCACCACCAGCTGTCCTAGCCCATCTTCTACATGGCCAGTAGCCCCAGCCTTCCTCTGAAGGTCTCTGGCTCTCAGGAGGTCTCTGGTACCTTGGTAGTAAGACCATTTGTCTTCCTCCAGACGTAACAGGACTGATAAGACACATAGAAATGCACAGGGTCTGTGACAACGCACACAAATCCTACACAGGTTCAAAACAGACAGTGTCCCACATTGAGAAGGAGAAATGAACATGAAGTCCCACCCCTAACCAACAAGCTAATTGCTGCTAGGAAAGAGAAAATTTGTTTTCTCTAGTTGAGGGTTACTAGATATATCAACCACACTCTATGGCAGGCCCATTGCTCAAGAGTAGCTGACTAACACATAATGAAATCTGTGTTTGTTTGTGTTTGTTTGTGTGTGTGTGTGTGTGTGTGTGTGTGTGTGTATGTATACTTTGTTTCATTTGGTACTTTTTGCCTTGTTGTTTGTTTTGATTTTCATTTTTTGTTTTTGGAGAGAAAGAATGAACATTAATTTAGGTCGCTAGGAAGGCGGGTAGGGTCTGAGGAGTTGGGAGAGGGAAAAACATGATCAGAATTTAGTGTATGAAACAAATTTTTAAATAAAAAAATTAAAATTTAGCACAGAGACCCTGGGCCTTCATCCAGAAAGGAGGTAAAGGAAAGTAGAGTTTCTGGGCATGAACACTGATGGGAACCTGTATCCTGACACCAGTGTTCCAGTGCAAAGTGGGACCTGGGGAGACAGGATGAACCAGTGACGCCATTGCTAGTAGAAACGGGAGGTCTCCCCAGTCTGCATGGGGTCTGTTTCTTATCCCCAAAGATAAGGCCTGCCTGCTAGGAGGGGCGCAGTGTCCAGTCTGGTATGATAGTTGTCAGAGATATCAGGGCTTGGCCCCACCCTCATTTCCTGGTCCCAATCATAAATTCCTCCTGTTTCTGCCCCTTCTGCCCTATGGCAGAGCCTGGCTTACCCTGCCTGCAGAGTGGGTATATCTTACGATGGTCTGTGGATGCAGAGTCCTATTCTCCTTGTTGCATTGTATTCTGTGCATTGTGCTACAAACATCCTGCCCTGAGGAAGGCCTGTAGGAATCCTGACCTCTGCCTTCTATCCGGAAGAGGAAAGGACCCTCCCTTGCCCACACTTCAAGAAAAATCCTTTATAGTCTCTCACAGAAATGTTTTGGTAACAAGCTTAGATCTCTCCGTTTGTCGCAGCTGCATAAGAAATCCAAGCATCCAGTTTTTCAGAACCTAAGCAGTTAACGCTGGAAATTTTGCTGCAAATAAATTGATCAGTATGCAAGACAGTTGTCACGGCTGAATCATGGTCCACAGTTAAGGTAAACAGATCTGGGATGACATTTTCTGAGCAGAATACAAATGCAGTGCATTTGCTCCCAGAGGTTTCTGACATTTTTTTCTACTCGAGCAGCATATCTCCTAAGAAGGTGTTGTTCACAAGGAAGAAAGGTCTTTGTTCAACCCTCTGAGAAGGTAGGGCTGGAGTATTTGATGTGCTATCTGTGACGAGCGTCGCTGTGGGATAGATGGGTGTGGAGGGAACATTTCCTTTTCTTAGCCGCCTCCTTCCTCTTCTCCCATCCGTGGAGAGAGCCTTTTGGCTTTTTATTTATTTGAATGATCGTGAAAATATTCCATGTGTTTGTACTGTGAAAGTTTGCATGTGATTAGTTTTCTCCATGTGAAGATCAAGGGTTGTTTTCTCCTAGGTGGATTTCCATGAAATCAGTGAGGAGGAAAACAGAATGTCTATTTTTTTATTTCCTCCTCTTGCTTTCATCTTAATATTCTCAAGTTTCGCATTTTCCCAGGCTATTCCTGCCTGCTCTGCTTTATAGGAATCTAACACAGCATGGCTGGATCTGAGATGAGGAATAGTCTGTAGCTGGATGCTGCGCCAAGGACCAGATACACTGTGTGTGTTGGGGAGCCTGAGTCACTCTTAGTCTGGGCTGATGTTCTGATGTGTGCACAGCACAGTCGCAACACTGTCTAGGAGCTGGCCAGCAGGTGTTTCCTGGGGGATCTGTGCAGGTGGGGATGAGTTTGCAGGGGGTGCTCATATTTGTTTCTGTCTTGGTTGTCAGTTATGATGAGTAACCCTGAGCACAGGCCATTACGAAAGATTCACGTTGAATATGGGGGATAACTGAATCAGTTGACAGTAGCACTTGGGCTCAAAGGTTTCCAGAAAGTTTCAGTGATGGAAAGTGAAGAAGGTGTACCCTGAAAAGGTGGCTGAAATGGGGTGTACTTGGACATTGTGAAGCCTTCAAAAGACTGCATTCAGGTGAGGAGTTCTCCTGCTGTGCTTCTGTGGTCAGTAAACAGGTTATAGTGGGGTAGCCTCCTTCAGGAAGTCTTCTAGAACCTTCCCTGGCATCACCAGAGCACAGGGCTACCTCTCTTACTGCCAGCAGCATTCACTGTGAGATGCCCAGCCAGCTTCGTGCTCAGTCGTGATTGGGTCTTTAAAAATCTCTAACTGCCATTTGGCTTGTAGCACAGTCTGTGGCTCAAAATAGGTTTTGCAAATGGTGCTTCTATTCCAAACAGACAGCAACCTGAGCAAAGGAAGGATATCTGGTTAATCTGGTTCCTGATAGTGTGGATGGAGAAGGTGAGGGCAGTGGCAGGACCTGTGCTCCTCTGAGTCGACAGGTACAAGAAGCTATAGATGTACTTATTCTTTGCAACAGGTCCTAGCACAAGCTCCTGTGACATACATAGTACATGTAAACTTGCAACCAGCCCAGCCGTGATTTTCTTCCTCCTTTAGAATTCTCTGCCCATTCAGTGTAGGAGGATCAGGTGACCAAGGTTTTTTTGGGTTTTCCCTTTTTGAGCCTTGAGGCTGACACACCATTATTTTGAGACAGTGACATCATCCTTCCTCTTTGAGGCTCTGTCATCCCAGTACTGGACTCTCACCTGCCCTGTTGTGACCTTCATTCTCTTTCAGGAGGATTACAGGTAGAATGGGACAATATCTACACTGAGGAGGGAGGATGGAAGCTGGTTGGAAGCAGGCCTCCTTGAGACTTGGTACTGAAGCTGAATCTAAATGATCAGGGAGTTAACCGGGTGAAGAGAAGGATGGGAGCTATTCTCATCCAAGGACACGGTGTGTGCAATGGTCCTGGGGTGGAAGGGAACAGAGTTTGGTACAAGGATGGACAGGGAAATGTGGCTGGAACCAAAATGATGGGCAGAAGAGGGGACAGCAGCCTGACCATGCAGGAACAAGTGGGTGAGAGCAGAGACCCCACACCGTGGTAAGAACAAAGAGAAGTTGGGAATGAGGGTGGAGTGACAGGCCTTATCTGACCTGGCTGAGTGGGTACAAGTAAGAGGGCCAGGGCAGACCAGAGTCTGAGTTGTTACCAGTCAGGTGAGCAACAGAAGTAGAGATTTGTTGCAGGGACAGCAGGCTTGCTGGTAGGGTTTGGGGATCAGCAGAGGTGATGTTGGTGCAGCACACTGGCAGAAGGAGGTCAGTGAGGGGAAAATGCATAAAAGAAGTGCCTGGGATGCCCTGGGTCCTAATGAGGAGCAGCAGCTGATGCAGGAAAGTCATAAAGTGGGCGGCTAGGGATATGGCTCCCAAGAAGCAGGATGAATCCCTGAGTAAGGCAGGGAGCCTGTCCCACAGAGAGGGGAGGAACAGAAGAGTCACTGTTGGCCATAGCCAGCTGTGGCCACTATATGACCCCAGGTCTCTGATGGCAGAGGCCAAATCTGAGTAGAGACGCTCAGGTGAGTGGGAGGAGCAGAGAGGCAGCCACATGTAGGAGCTTTGCCCCTGCTTTAAACTTTTACATGCACAATGGAAAATCCAACGTCTATTTTAAGGTGGTTTGCATTTAACCTGTGGAGTTGTTATCATGGAATGAATTTGAGTTTCTGTGCCACAGACTCCGTCCTTGCTGAATGTGGCAAACCCTCATCTGTATGTGTGAGGCTCTCTCATCCCTGGCTTCTTGCTGAAGCTTGACCAGCCTCTGCTTCACATGCCTATAGCGAATGAGAGTTGAGAGCAGAATGGAGGATGAGCTCAGAATTTCTGGTTTCCTCACCAGCATGCATCAGCCCTCTGAAGGAAGTATGGGACTGTGGGAACCTAGTCAAAGCCTGGGGCCATGTTTTTGACCTGTGCAAAAATGAGAGCAGGTACCATGTTAGTGAGGGAGAAATTGTGAGCATGCCAGGCCCAAGGCAAGGTGCATGGTATCATGGCATTATGGTGTGGTGTGTGTGTGTGTGTGTGTGTGTGTGTGTGTGTGTGTGTGTGTGTG
>JANHMN010000003.1:77923585-77995435 GCA_030674055.1 Rhabdomys pumilio | reverse complement strand
TGTGTGTGTGTGTGTGTGTGTGTGTGTGTGTGTGTGTGTGTGTGTGTTTGCACACATACATGTCTCCCATTGGCATCCTTCTTGATCCTGAAACTAGTTGTTTGTGTGCACATTACATCTGTGTGGTGTGTAGGGCGAATGTAAATGTGGTATGAATGTGTGCTTAAATGTGTCTGAAGCCGTGAGGAGAGGTGAGGAGAGATGAGGAGAGTGGTGTTGACACATGAAGTGGAGATTCACCACTTGACACAACTGTACTGGAGAGATATAGCTCCTGGTCTGCTCAATCTCCCCAAGTAGCCCCAGCTCACACAAGAGCAGTGCCATAAATGGAACACAACAGCTCAACTCAGGAAGAAGCCCATCTCAGATCAGACAGCCTTCGTGCTTTGGTGACATCAGTTCCACGTGGGCACTTTGGAAAGAACAAGGGTCCTGGAATGTAATCCTCCTGTACACCTGTGAGAAAGGGCCAGAAAGACAGAAATCATAGAAGTTCAGGGAAGAATCTCCTGGTAAGATGATTATGTCTGTTAATACCTATGTGCATGTTTAGCTGAGTAAATGTACTTACTCTGTGCCAGCTGCCAGCTGAGTGCTGTGCACGTACATCTGACCCACGTAACTTCAGGACACGTGCACACATAACTTCAGGACACGTGCACTATTATTCTTGCTTTACAGATAAGAAGCCAAGGCACAGAGAAGTAATTTGCTCAAAAGTTATGAAACGCTTCCCTCCATGTGTGCATATGTGTATGTGTCTATATTGCACACACACACAGCTATGTTGAAAGATACTCTTTTTCCTGGGGAAAACTAATAAAAATAATAAGAGAAATGGAAACTTTCTTCTGCTAGACATCATACATGACTTTCTGTCCTCACAACGACTCCGTGATGTAGGTATTTGTCTGACTGTATAGATGAATCTTGGAGAGTTATAACTTCCCATGACTCCTCAGCTCAATTGAGTGACCCCAAACATTGTGTGCCACACAACTTCCACTGTGGCCATGGCTTAGGAGCTCAGTGTCAGTTCATCTTTTGGAGTAGCAGGGGTGGTGCTATCACAGAAGGGGTGGTGCTGTCACAGCAACCCGCTTCTGCTTGGGCACCCTGAGGACAACAGGCTAAACTAAATACTGAATAGCTAAACCTAAGCAGACACTGCCATCCACTAGCTTTGTGGCCCGGCACCTACCTCTCCCTGCTGAGTTCTCCCATCTGCAACAAGGGATGCCTTTGTTGCTACTTCATGGGTGGCTGGAAGTCAAGTTCACGACAGGAAGGTGGCAGGATTCCAGGAAGACAATATCCAATGTAAACCTTGAGCAAGAGTCTGTCATTGTTCATCACTGGACATGCCTGTTGGAAAAAGCCGCCTTCCTCTGCCTCTATCTCATGCACATGTTGTTCAAGCTCACTGACCATATACAGTCTTTGTTGTGTGTTCCTCATGAAACAGTTTTAAAATATGCTATTGTTTGTGACATTCAATTAACCCATCTTTAAACTAGTATTAAAATAGCACATGGTGAGGTTGGGGGAATGGCTCAGTTGGTAAAGTACTTACTATACAAGCATGAGAGCCTGAGTTCAGATCCCCAGAACTACCCATGTAAAAAGCCAGGCACAGTGATAGGAAGCACTCGGAAGACAGAAACTGGAGGATCACTGGGTCTCACCGTCGGTGGCTTACCTGAATCAGTGAGCTCCATGTGCAGTGAGAAATTATTTCAGAAATTAAGGTTGTAAACAATTGAAGAAGACTCCCAACCATATCAAACTCTGGCTTCTACACAAATATGCATACATGTATAAACACATTTACACACCACACATACATACACACCACACACTCAAACACACACACACACACACACACACACACACACACACACGCATACACACACCTACCACCATTATGGTAAACTAGGGTGTTTGTAAACAATGAATAAGAACTTTAAGAAGATATTAAGATCCACCTGTACCACAGGTATAACCACAGAAGTAGCCAGATCAACATTAATGTGTACGTCTGCTTGACTGTCTTCGTTCTGTAACACACATACATACACACATACCACCACCACCACCACCACCACCACCACCACCTACACACCTCAGTCCTAAGACTTTTGTGTGGGTCACCATTACTTTAATATCTCCGTTTATGCTATTGCAATGTTATCCAGAAGGCAGTCTTCATGAACCCCAGACGCAGAGTGCAGCAGTGGCTGCACTGTCTTACTGGCTCTGAGGGGTGATTTCTTCCCAAACAGTGTGATCACCAATGCTCCTTTTCCCTTATTTTAGAATGAAATTCAGATCGTTCCATAGGTTGACTCTTGATGTTTGGGTATCTTAGCTGTATTTGGTACCAGGCTATGGCTCAGACCATCTTCCAGAAGAATCCTGGTATCTTTGCCTGCTCATACATCAATTAAAGGAAAGAACTGGCAGTTTGAGAAGCAGGCAGTTACCTTTCTGGTGGAGGTACCATCAGGACACATGAGTGTGCAAAGCAGAAGAGAGAGACTTGCCTTCCATTTTGTTAGACTCTATTAAGATGCCTCCTAAAAATCAACATTGAAAACCTTTGGCCTTTAACACAAATGCTAGCCTCAGGATTATATCTTCCATTGGTTTATTTAATATCTAGTACTGTGTTTTCGTGACTACCATGGGATGACACTGGATAAAACAGAATTTCTATTCCTTAATTAAATTGTGAAAAGTGGACACAAGAACAGGTTTCCTCTGATGTCACAAAGATGTCACAAAGAATGCCTGTCTTAAAGCAGCACTTCGGACTGGAGAGATGGCTCAGTGGTTAAGAGCACCGACTGCTCTTACAGAGGTCCTGAGTTCATTTCCCAGCAACCACATGGTGGCTCACAACCGTCAGTAATGGGATCCAATGCCCTTTTCTGTTGTGTCTGAAAAACAGCTACAGTGTACTCTATAAATATAATAAATACATCTTTAAAAAAAAAAGAAGAAGAAGAAGCACCTTATCCCAATTAAATCTAGCCATCAAGCTAAGCTGTTTACCATCTCAGAGTCCATAACTTTAGTTGTTGCTTTAATGTTTGTTTTCCCAGATATTGTGTTAAGCTCTTTACATACATTATTCTGAATTTTTAAAAATGACTTGACAAGATAGGTGTTTTGAGTATTTCATCTGTGGTATCATGACCAATAGTGGCCTAGTCATGCTGGTAGTTCACACTTAGTTGAGCAGCTTTTTGGAACAGTTTGACTGCAAAAACAATCTGGACTTCCTCTTAGCCCGTTGTAGGCCATTGTTCCGAAAGTGTACTCATAGAGAGGTGCTAGAGAGCAGAACAGAGCAGGGGGACAGATGGAGAGGGAAGGGGGACCGATCAATCCTGGGGCGATTGCTGGATAGGATGGACATGCAACTGGCCAGCACAACATTTGTGTAAAACCGTCTCATTGTCTTTGTCTTGTGTCCCTTATCTGTCTAAAGACAGGAATGAATCTTCAAAATTACCCCCCTCTCTGTCTTGTCCCCTTGAGGCAACTTCTACTTTCTGCAAAGTAATTGAGTCACCATTGGCAATTTTGTTTTCCTAAAATAAACTTCAGTGATTATCATTTTGCTGTACCAGGTATTGCCCTTCAGTTGCCACATACCTCCTGCTCCGAGCTGGAAGTGACTGGCCCCAAGAAGCAGAGGACCTTTCGGGGTTTCCAAGTGACGGTCAAGATCAATTTTATTCTGATGTTTCCTTTACTCACAGGCACTGAGGTTGTTGGCTTTAAAGTGCTGAAACTAATGTTGCATGAAACACTAGCAGAGCAGGCAATAAATGTTAAGTCTCCAGAATCCTAGACATTTATTATCTACTGGGTTAATCAAAGTGAAAGGAACTTCTTCACATAGAATTTCTCAGTGTGTGTGTAATGGCCATTGGCAGTTTTAATACAGGAGATCGATGCTCAGCTTTCCCTAACATGTTTCCCCTGGAGGCCTTTATCCTGGGAACTTGTAAGGGATGATGACTCTGGAGAACTTGCTTTAGAATGTTGTGACCCGCCTGTTCACTTTGTCTACTATAGATAACCCTGACCTCCAGCTTTGGAACTCAATAGAAACTGCAAGTTTCAGCCAGTATTTCAGAAACATGTGTATCTTATCTGAGGCAGGTTGTAAAGAGCTTGTCAGGGAGTCGCTATCAATGCTACATCAGAATCACAAACCCAGTAACTGCCCAAGTGAGCGATGTTCCCATATACGTCCCAGTGTGTGCACTCAAGACCGTGACAGTCCTCAAAGCCTTGTGAACATAATGGAGGGGCTGATTTTAGATTTTAGCAGTATTAGCAGATTTCAAGAGTTTTAAGTGGAATGGCTCAAATTATTGTTTAGCCTATGGGATAATTATCACATAATTTCTTAGTTTCTATAGGAAAAAAAAAGTGACAACCCTTAGAAAAGGTGCAGTGCTGGCCTCAGTGGCCATTCCTTCTGTCCTCACACGAGCTCGATACACACTTTTTCCCAATTGTCCCACTGAAGCATATCTTTATTAAACCACTGTGTCCCATAAGCCCCAGAAAGGACTGAGCAGTGAAGAATGAACCCAGCAGAAGGCATTCCTAAGAACACTGAGCAGTTTTTGTGAAGCTGCACCAAGGGTTATCTTTTCTTTTTCTTTCTTTCTTTCTTTTTTCTTTTCACTTCTTTTTTCTCTTCTTCCCCTCCACCTTCACCTTTTCCTCCTCTACTTCCTCCTCCTCTTCCTTCTCCTTATTCTTTCTCCTCCTTCTCCTCTTCCTCTTTGTAATGCAAACACCAAAGCCCTCTTCCTTTGGATACAGCAGAGAAGCTCAAAGGAAAGAAGAACTGAACATGAGGCACTCGTTAGAGACAGTCCTGTGTGGAGCACTGTGTATGTAAACGTTGTTCACACTTTGAGTAACTCCGTAGTTAAGCTGTGCTCACAGGGAGAAAGGACATTATGAACATAAAGAAACCTTACAAACCAGACAGGCGGGCCTTTTCCTGTGGAGGAGCAAATGCTAAATCATGCTTGAAAATCTGAGTCATTTTAAAAACTGCAGCAACAGCTATTGAGCTTCAAGGTGTAGCAGAAAAGGCCTCTCCTCTTCTAGTCCAGGTCGGTGAAATGCTTTGTATGTGAGGTAAAGAGAGAGGAGCTGTGCTCTGGGGAGAGTGCTGAATAGTGTACTATGCTCAACGGCTAAGAACCAGGCCATAAAGGCTGAGACAGAGAGGCAAGGGCCAGGCACAGCTCACAAAAGGCTTCTGGTCTGACTGGCAAGGGCAGAATCTGTAGCCTTTGCACAGCTAGGGTGAGAGCAGGTGGATTACATCGACCCATTTTTCCCACTGAGGGGCCAGACAGGGCCGTGGGCTCAAGCCCTCGATCCTCACAAAGGTAAGTCTCTTCTTCCCGAGCATCTTCCTGGTCACCAGCTTCCTGTGTGTTCTGGTGCCACTCTTGTATCTGGGCTTCACTCAGCTTGGTGTCTGATTTCTGGGATTGCTGGTGTACCTCATGCACCTCCAGCTTCGCCACCTGAGTTCATCTTGATAGAGAATGGATCAGTACAGGGCGCGCTGACAGCCCCGAAATGGCAAAAAAAACTTTTTGACACAGTGATTGATTTGAAATCAAGGATGTTAAAAGAGATTCCAGAAATGTCTGGCTTATTAGAAACAATGTAGAAGAGAAAAAAAAATTACTTCCATCTGTTGCCCAATAGTTTCTTTCTTTAAATTAGTATTCGTTCCTGGAAAACCTTGTCTAGGGATATCTGGGTGCCTCAGCCTGAGGCAACCTTATAAAGCCTAATGGGGGACTCTGACCCAGAATTCACAGGGTCTTGCAGTGACAGCTTCTGAGGCTATACTGAGGGTGGGGACCTAGGCTGTGTATGGAAGCAGAGGGGAGGTCAGTGGGCACTGCTATAGACCAATTACTTTTGAGACTTTGCTTCATCCTGGGTACTATGGTTAATGCCAGTTGTAGCTGTCTCTCGGGCTCTCCCTTCTACCTAGATAGCCCACCTGCTGCCAGATGACAGGGAGACCTGAGTCCCTTAACTGCTGCAAAGCTGAGCTCAGGCTTCTAACCACTGCCCAGAGGTGGAAGACTGGAAAGTCCAGACAACCCAGGGCTGGCCCAGTTAAATGACTGTCAGTAAGCAAAGTGTCCACAAGTCCAGGTCCTTGGGCTGCCTCCCAGGTGGGCTTTCTCAGGGTAGTGTGATAATTTTCTCATTCATTACTGTTTTTTTTCTGTAATTAACAAAATTTCTTATCTCTGTTGACTTCCAGAAATGGCTTCAGACATACCTGGATCTGTGACCTTGCCTGTTGCCCCCATGGCGGCCACTGGACAGGTGAGAATGGCAGGGGCCATGCCTGCCCGAGGAGGAAAGCGGCGATCCGGGTAAGCAGACTCAGCGTTTCCAGGAACTGGACTTAGTAAAAGTTGAGCAATGCTCTTGACCTGTTAGAAAAGTATTGTTTTTCCCCCTCCAGGAGAGTAAAAGCTCAGCAGTTTGCATCCTGTTTAGATTTTGCAAGATTCCTAAATATGCACATGATTTGCTTCTAAGTGCTCTGGGTCCTGGCACCCAGCTGGGGATTTCTGTTTGCTTGCCCTTGTAGTTACTATGCCTGCCATGGGATCCTGCTGGGCCTTGCTTGTGCTAGCTCTCTGAAGGGAGGAGTCCACTCAACTGCCTGAACATTCCAGCCTCATTTGGTAGATCCAGCCCCAGGGACTGTAAATGATCTAACTGCAGCCCTCCAACCTTTCCTCCAATGCTCATCTTTCTTAGGAATATACAGGAATTCTTTTTAACAGGACTCAGCACCTGAAGGCCAGCCACATGTGTTCAGTGTTGCTCAGACAATAAAGTGAATAAGTATTGTTGACTATACTGGATCTGATAGGCCACAGATAAGTTTTGAGCAGATGAAACCCAAACTGTCACCTTCTTGTGCTGAATGATAGCATCTATACTCAGAACCCCACATCAAACCAACCAAAGTCCTTCAGGAAAACATAACTGGTATTTTCCAGCTCAGTATATTACTCAACCCTGTCTCCCATTGATCCTGTTTTCATTTTCAATGAAGTAGCCGATAAGCAAGCTATCTCACGAGGTTGCTCAGTTTCTGACCACACACACTGCCCATATTGCACCTATTCAGTGAGAACAGAACACACCTTCCATAGCCTCAAGACTGCAGGCTGGACCAGTGTTGAAATGATCCAGCATTTTTATCCCAAGAGTCTCTTCCAAACCTTCTGATTCTTAAAAAGGCACAAAGACAAGGAGACAGGTGCATACCAAGGTCTGGAATATAGTGGGGACAGGATGCAAGAGCACAGTATTATAATGCCATCCTATAGTAAAGACTGCTGTGCCTACTGATGTCTTTGGAAAGGAGCCTGGAGAGTGTATGATTACTGTGAGGATTCAGAGAGCTGAGAATCTGAGCTGGTTGGCGAGGCCAGCCTTTCCTTGGTCCCGTGCACTCTCTGAGGAAGTCAGTGCTCTGCTGCAGCTGGGTCTCCTCAGTGGGTACCACAAATAACTGCCTGATAAAGGCTGCAGTTTGCCTCTGGACACACCTGCACAGCTGTATGCTATCTGGGCCATTGTTCTTGCACACTGTGGACAAATTCTTCAGTCCAGATTGCTAAAAGAATGTGTATAGTGCTAAAATATCTATTTTTCAATTTAAAAAATCCAAATTATTTCAAATGTTACCCCCTTAGCTCACATACTTCAGAGAGAACCTCCATTGTTCATCCTTGTCTGTTTCTAGATGACACCAGACTAGACTCTACAATGAGTACTCTAGTGTGGTTCAAGTCTAAACAAAAATGCTTTGCCCTACCCCATTCTAAAAACTCATGAACCCTCCCTGTGCTGGGGTGAGTTCATCTGTGAGCCTCTGCTTCCTCATAGTTTGGGCTGGCAGACACCCCAGCAGTTTTCCATCTTGGCCTGCAGGGTCCTGACCCAATCCTGGAGTACAGTTCCTGTTTTCTGCATTGCACTTAAGATAATTTGATCTAGGACTTAGTTCCATATCTGAAGAATTCCCCACAGCTGTCCTGTCCTGTAGTTTTAGTTCCTTTTCTATTGCTGTGATACACCGTGAACAAGGCAACTTAGAGAACAAGGAGTCTGTTTGAGGGATAAAGATCCCTCACCACCACCGTGGGAAAGCATGGCATCAGGCAGACACTGCAGCGAGAGCAGCAGAGAGCTCACATCTTAAACCACAAACAAGAAGCAGAGAGTGCACTGGGAATGGCATGTGGCTCTTGAAACCTCAAAGCTGCCCCCAGTGACACATGGTCGTACTTCCTAAGCCTATTCATAAAAGGCCACCAACTGGGGACCAAGTATTCAAATGTATACGAATATGGGGAATATGGCATCTCATTCAAATCAACACACACTCCATAGCACTAAAAGCAAGTGTGGGCCCTGGGAAGGCTGGCACTTAGGCTTGGGTTCAGTTTCACACACAGCTGAAGAAGAGGAAGCAACCTATCAAGAGGGACACAGGGATAAAGATAAATGGGCATTGGCCCCCGACACCCTGCCACAAGGTGAGACCGAGGCTCTCTGGAGGCAGATCAATGAATGGGACCTTCAGCAGGAAGCCTTTGTCATCTTTCTTGGAGTCTGTGTGTTGCCTGCCCTTTCCTCCTGTCGGATGGTGGAAATCAGACCCTATGACTCAAAGACTCATCCAGGGTCTAAGAAGGAAGCCTCCTCTTTTACAGACCTGTTTCCATAGTAAGTCTTGGGGCTTTCTTGCATCTGGCATTTTTTTTTTTTTATATCTTTTCATGAAATTCTCTTATTGGCATCAAAAGGCTGATAGCTCCATCAGGGCCTTGTGCTGTGGCTGGCGTTGACTGTTGTTTGCTGTCACTGTCACCAGCATGGTGTCTCCAACTGTTCCTTCTGTTAAGATTGTGAGACATGCTTGAAGAGACTCAAAGAGAGGCATGTGGAAGAAGAAGAGGGAGAAAACCCATCACTGGCGTGTCCTGGCCCACTCCTTTCCAGGTCTCCCTCTCTCACCTGATAGCAGAGTGATCCAAGTACTCAGACAATCACCGTTCCTCTCTAGAGCTCCACAGCCTCTTGAGGACTTTGGATCTTCCTGCCTGTGGGCCTGACCTAGTGCTGAGTCCTTCCTGGCTGGGCTTTCTTCCCACTTCACTGTCAAGACTTCACAGTGAGCATCTCAGCAGGGTGCTGCTCTCCTCCTGGCAGCTGGGACACAAGGTGAAGGTTCAGAAGTTTTAGATTCTTTGCAAAGTAGCTCCACATGTGTGGGAGAAATGCGCTGAAGCAAGTCACCTGACATACATTCTTGTCCTGACCTCCCTAAGCTCAGTCAGGAACGGAGACTCCCACTGGGCAAAAAGCAGTGCTTTTAACCTCACTGAAGAAGTGGCAGTGATGAGTTCAGGGAGAAGCTGAAGCTAGCCATCGATATGGAGGATGGAGGCTGCAGACAGTGATGGTTAGGAATGTTTCAGTTCCTGCCTTGTATCCAGGGCTGAGCTTCTAAAACACTGTCACTGAGGGAAAATCCCAGCACTTGGTAGATAGAGTCAGGAGACTCCGGAATTCAAGACCAACCTGGGCTACACAGTTTGACCCTGTTTAAAAATTAAAGTGCAAGAGAAAGGCAGGGGAGAGAAAGAGAGGAAGGGCGGGGGTGTCTGTATAAGTGGGCGTTCCTGGCTTTAAATGTGTAATGTCAACCAGCAGATCCAGGCTCTGAAATGGGAATATTTTCAGACATGTTGCCACTGCTCTGTTCTGGAGACCTGTGGCCAGAACCAGGATTGCTTCTGCACAGCCACTGTTGGACAACTGTACTGGAATGACCTTTCTCTTTGCTTGAAAAGCAAATGTTTTGTGCAAACTTGTATTTGATGCTGCACGGTTATTCTTAAACAGCATTGCTAGGGAGACTCTCCTCATTTCTTTCTCACTTTAGTTATGCTCAGAAATGCCTACTTGAGCTTCTTGTTCAGGCTCCCTGACAGGAAGTAGGGTCGACTGTGTTTTCTGCTCACTGTCTGGAGACTCACTCGTTCACTGTACTCGGGATTGTTTCGGTTTTGTTTCTGTTTTTTAGAATGAATACAAGACTTATAGTCATATTTTGATTTATTCTATTATCCAGATGTTTCAAAATTATAGAAAAACATGAAATATATAAAACAAAGGATGATTTACTATACTTCTCATAGCAGAAGAAATAAGATCAACTTATTATAGTCATATTTAAAGTTGGACATGGTGGCAGGGACCCAAACACAACATTGGGGCAAGAGTTGTTGTAAGGTTTGTTTAGTCAGAGTCAGCGGTGTGTGTGTGTGTGTGTGTGTGTGTGTGTGTGTGTGTGTGTGTGTGATTGCTGAGGGGCTAGTGAAACTGTTTGGGTGGATCTAAACATGCATGTGAAGCTTCTGATTTATCTCCTAGGCTGGTCCCACTTTACTTGCCTTTCCAAATTACTAAACAAGATTGCTGTTTAAGTGTGAGTCCGTGCACACACAAGTGGCAGGTGTAGTTTCTCTCTATGCTATATGTATGTGATTGCACACAACTCATGGGTGGGAAGGTACTGTTTCCATTCTACAGGTGTATGATTGCATACACACTTAGAGGTGTTGGGTACCGTTTCTCTCCATTTTACACGTGTATGACTGCACCTGTTTACAGGTAGGAGTCATCGTTTCTTGGTCTTTAATTTTTCATATACAAATCACCACAAATCACCACTCCAAGTTTCTAGTGGACTCTAGATCATCCTTTTTTTAACCTGCTGCTGGCCTGATTTGAAGCTCACCTGGCCAAGCTGCAACCCTTTATGACACCTCTCAGTTTGTCTTGTATCTGTTCTGTAGGGTACTGGGTAAAGACTATGTGAGGGTGACCAGCCATCCTGATTTTCTTGAGACTGTTTCAGCATGGAAGTCCTGGAGTTCAAAAATACCTGTCCGTAGTCACTCCAAACATCTCATTGATCTTCAAGCCTGGAGTGAGGGCCAACTATAGTCAGTTGTGTTTTGTAGGAGTTTGATTATCATAATCCTACCAAAGGCCCTTGAGATGGCTCAGTGGTAAAGGCACTTGCTGCAGGGCCTGATGACCGAAGTTACATAACCATATCCACAAGTAGAAGGGAAGAGCCTGATTTCTCAATTGTCCTCTCCATCCACAGGGAAGCACAGGAGTGCAAGAGCTTGCTCTCGCTCTCTCCCTCCTCCCCCACCATGTTATAGAAACTTTGATATCAAATTGAACTGAATGGAATTTTAAGGATAACTGTGAATATTACACTCATTATGGTTTTGATGAATCCCTGCACAAATCATTTGGAATTTTGAAATCGTGGGTATTTTATGAAGACCAAGAAAGTGATTTTCCCCCTTATAAGCACTAGGTGGCAGTGTGGTTCTGCAAAATGCAACTGGCCTCAGTTAAACATTTTTGGTGGTTATTTCCCACATGCAATTTCCAGGAAGGTGAGATGATAGCTTAGCAATTATACAGGATATTAATGAGTTTTCTTTATTTAGAATTCCCACATTCAGCTCCATTTGTCCTGTAGATAGCTCTGGCCCAGTGCTGAACTTTTGAAACCATGCTGTGGTACATGTTCATCACCCTGGTGACACACATGTGGTCTTCTGTCTTTTCCCTTCTTCCTGCCTGTCTCCTTTTCTCTTTATACAGAGGTATTTCTTCCACCACAACTGCAGTTTTTAGTGTGTGGACAGTTGGCTTTTGAGGACCAAGGATCCAAGTGGATCCTATCAGGGAATTCTGGCCGTGTCAACTCAGGCTACACTGCATACAATCCAGAACAAAGACATGTAAAAACTGCCCTCACTCTCTTCACTTTGCCGTATCTGATCCTAGTTCCCAGGTCCCTCAAGTTACCGCAAAGCCTAGTGGTCACCATGCATGTCACTAGAGCCCATTTTGCGGTGTGTGTACAAGGATATTCTTTGTGTGTACCATGAGTGCCTCCTGGTGGTCTGGGTGCCCTGTGCATTTCCTGGGTCACTTCTTATCCAGTCCCTTCCAGACTAGGGAATGAAGTTTGCCCTCCCTATGAGAGACAGAAGGTCTGGCCTCTGGAGCTGTGTTCTTCTGGCATACACTTCATTCTTTGCTTGTTTATTGTTTGAGCAGAATCTCAGTGTATTCTCCATTCTCATAACAAGCTGCTAAAACATGGAATTCCTCAGACCTCCAGCCAGGCAACCAGCCTGCTTGGATCATGAGACTGTATCTTACCAAATCCTTCAGGCCTACTAAAAACAAGCAGAGTAATTTAGAGTCTGCAGATGCCGCACTCAAGAGCCACACTTACTGTCGGCATCTCATTTTCTTCTGCAGTACACTTGATTGTGGTTAAGTTCTCCTCTGCCCTAACATCTTCCAGCCTGTGTGTGCTGACGTTAGAAGCACTTGGGTTTTTAAGAATGATCATTTCAGGTGTTAGTTAAGTAAGAATTCACCAAGACATTGATGTTAACAGCAGGATGCCAGCAGCTTCAACAAGCAGAGTGATTTTGGTATCAAATGTCCATTTCCTTCTCAACACCCTGTTTGATCCAGGGTGTAACAGAATGATGTCCTTAAGTGACCTTTGCTCTGAGGTTTGTGGAGACTCACCAAATCACAAGCAGAATTCCCAGACAGGTCCAGTATCCCCTGATATTACCTCACTGCCCTTGCCCTGTCATTGCCCTGTCATCCAAATCTCTTGAGCAATATACCATAAAATTTAGAAATTAAGTGTTGATATAGAATACATGATATGGATGGACTCATATACCCCAGAGATGATGGGAGACAAGAAACACTGACGCCTTCACACGATGTGGCCTGAGTCATCCATTGGTGACCTGAGAAGCATTATAGGGGGACAAGTCGACACTTTGAGTATTCCCATTTCATGTATCCAATTAGAGTCTTCTGAGAGTTGTAACCAGTGCTTACGTGTGGCTTTGACTTTTCAGAATGGACTTCGATGACGAAGATGGTGAAGGTCCCAGTAAATTTTCAAGGTGAGTTTATTTTACCTTTCAGCAGTTACCTGACTGCTATGCACACTTAGTGCTCCCATTGCCTGATCTTTGACCCTCTTGTGTATGCCTTGTTTAATGCGAGCATTTGGCTTAGTGGCAGGCAGCTTTTAGTAATGCTGATGTGTCCCAAGCCTGGCTTTGTGTTACATACATGAATCTCAGCACTTGGGAGTGTGAGGAGGAAAGATGACAAGTTCAAGACAAGCCTGAGCTATAGAGCAAGATTTTGTCTCAAAACACTCATAGCAAATGGGGGGAATGGCTAATTAATTCATAATTCTGTTTGCTTTTAAGTTAAACAGTGACTGCTAACTTTAATGGACTCCCTTAAAAAACAAAAGCAAAACCCTAGGGTTCAAGTATAGAGAAAATTATCAACATGAATCCTCTTTTTTTTCCTACTATGGAAAATAAGAAGAAATGCAGGAAGTATGGAGCCTGTTTGGTGTTGGTTTCGAGATCCCGACAATCAAGCCATTAACTTGTAACAGCATCTTTGGCTGTCTGTGTGGCACTGGCCTGGGTGCAGTGGACCCTTAAGGAAGGCTCTTGGGTCACCAGTGCTGGTGGTCTAAGGTAGAACCATGGCTTCTGATTCTTCCAGCTTGTTCTGTTTGGGGCATTTGGGACATGTGGGTGTGTGCTGAAAGAAGGTATCATTCCTCCATTCTTACCATACTTCTCATCTGTACCATCTTCTTACAGCAGGGCTTGCCTGGATGTCCCCATTCCTGAGAACTCCTTCTTGGTTATCACTGATCTTAGAAATGTGCTTCAGGTGATAGCTGCTTGCCTACTGTATTCTTACTCCGTTTGGACTGACAGTCCTGGATGTTTGAAGTGATTTTAAGACGTGTGATGTCTACACAGCACATTAGGCTGTTTGTCTACTTTTCTGCATGCGGGTTCTTTTGGCTCTTTGTGATCATAACCAAAATGATAGCTGTGAACTAAGCAGTGTTCTCTACAAATGCGAGATGAATAAATGTCTTGTTCCTGCCCAAAGATTCCTTCAAGTCCATAGTAAATATTTCCTCATCCCATAAACTTTTCCCCCTGAGACCAGGCTCATCCATTTCCCAGCTTCATCCTCATCTGAAGCATGAGAGATGAGGTAAGAACACATTTTAACACATTAATGACCTTGGAATTTCCTATTAAAACAAGATGTGAGCTTCAACAACAATTGATTATCAACAACTATCTCTTCCTATGCAAATATGACCCATCTTGGATGTCCAGGTTTCTAGTAGCAAGGAATGCTCTGTTCCTGGAAAGGAGCCAGTCTCAGAAATGGGTCCCTTTCCCCTTTCTCTCCTCTCCGCCAGAGCTTTTCCACACAGCCTCTCTGTATTCGTGAGATACATACCATAGCATGTTAACCTTAGGAAATGGTGATGCTGGGTCTTGGAGCATAAAGAGAAGCAGAGAGGGACATTTGCTTGACGTTGCAGGTCAATGTCAGTGAGAAAACAATAGTCAAGATACACAGAGTTCATTGACTTGGGAGGCAATTGACTGTGAGGAGGCAGTGACCCCAACACCGTGTAACACTCTGAGCCTGCTAGTGAGTCACATGTTATACAGTCAAGTTCAAACCTTTGCTTCTATCAACCACATCCTTTCCTCTGTGCCTTAAAAATAAGAGAGAGATGGAATGTGCCTTCAACATGTGCTGTTACTTACAGAGCTGAGTTCATGGGACTCCAGAGGCACTGACTTCATTATAATAGGGTATTTGAAATAATCCATGGCTGAGGAACCCATGGGCACATCTGAGTTGTTCAAAGCTGGGGAGAAAACCAAGTACACTCCCTACCTTCCACTTAACCATTCAGGGCTTCCTGCCAGCCTTGGTAAGGTGCACTCTAAGGCCTCTCCCATTTCTTGTCCCCTTGCCTACTATCAGTCCACAGTAGTTTCAGCTGGCTAGGCCTTGAAGAATGTGGCGACTGTGGCAGTCCCGTCTTTATTGGTTGATTTGAATCTGAGCAGATGCAGCACCGTGATCTCTGTCCCCTGATCTGAGTCTGGTGATCATTCCCAGCTTTTCTCAAGGACGGTCCTGGATCCATATGTTCTGCTTAACATCATACGTCATACCTTGACCTTGGATTTGGGAAATATGGTCCAAGTCATAGCAGCTGACTCATGCTTCCTGCATTATGGCCCCATCGAAGCAGACCTCAAGTGGAAGATGGGGTAGACAGGAAGCTGCATTGTGCTGCCTGATCTCATGTGAACACTGTTAGGGAGCTGGGTGTCAATGTGGGACAGTGACAGAGAACCCTCGGGGTAGCAGCAATAGGTGACGTGAGCTTCAAAAGAAGAGGTCTCTTTGCTCAAGAGGTTCAGGAATGGAAATACACAGCCTGGCTTTCTTTCCCAGCATGGGCTAAGGAAGCAGACTTCCCTTGCTGGTACTGTGCTTCACTTCTGTTCCCTCTTGAATTTCATTATTAACTCACAGGCACTAACAACACACAGGGATGAGCTCTATGTCTCTAGGAGACTCTGACCACACACCAGAACAAAACACAAACTCCCTAATGGACACCAGGACCTAGTGGCATCCATCCTCCAAAGGGTTAACATCCTGACAATACACCCGATCTACAAGCCTGCACTCAAAGTGAGGCCCATGCATCTCACAATACTGGGCAGCCCAAGGTGGCTTCCCACTTTAATGTCCTAGGATGTTCCTGTGTTACAGGTCACATCAGTTGCCACCGGCGGGAAGTGGTATTCAAGTATTGTTTCAGAATGTGGACAGTCCCAAGCCATCTGTAGAAGTCAGAGTTACACATCAGACTCTCCATGTACCTTATACTTGCAGAATGAGATCTAGATCAGACCCCTTCCCCATGTGTCAAGTGAAGCAATGAGAGGCCCTCAGGCTTAGTGCATGACTTCATGGCTCCTCTCGATCAGTCCTGCCTTCTGTGTCTTAAGTTCTGGGGCTCCTGCGTGTATACATTGAGACTTCTGATTAAGGAACCCTCATCATCACATATTTTCATACCACCCAGTGTTACCTTAGCCTTTAGGTCACAGGGGCATGGCACCATGATTGTGCCAGCACCTCTGAAGTGTCCTCATTTCATAAGGACAAATCAAGATGGATAACAGCCCCACTGCTCTAGGTAAACTCCCACAGCTAGCTGCACCTCCTTCTTTGCCCTTGAATTCCCCAGTTGTCCTCCTGGGGAAAAGCTCTAGTTCTTCTCGATCCAGCAGAGTTGTCATTTCCTCCTGTACCCCAGCTGTCCTGGCTGCAAAGTCCTAACCCTGCTCTCACCTATGCAGACGCAGATGTCCTCACGGATGCTGCCTGGCTCCCAGCAATTATGGGTGCTCATAGACACCACATTCACAGCCTAACAAATAGAGCCGATTGGCCCCTCCCCTGGGGAAGAAGATGAACTTGGCCTAGTGAATAGGGTCTTAAGGCTGTGCCGTTCTCTTTTCACAAGATGGCATTTCCTCACTTCTGATCCTTGAGGGCTTCGGAATGAAATCATCCACATCAGTGCATACCATTTGCTTCTCAGATCTTGTTGCCAGGCAACTGACAGTTCTCAGCTCTTTGGACATGCTGCTAGTAGCTCAGGCTTATTTCATAAAAAAATCTTAAGATTATTGTATTGCTTCCTGCACTGGCCAGTGAGTGTGATTTCCAGCTTTTAGATGTTGCTGTAATCATTTTCTTCCTTTACCTCAGTCCACACATGGAATTTATCTATGGCTCCATCAGAGAACTTCACAAAGACCCCTCCCAATGTTTATAGGAAACTTAGCCCATAGCAGTATGGTGTTGTTGGTTACCACAGACACTATCTGAATGCTTTCGACTTGCCTCTGTAGACTTGGGGTTACTACTGAAGGACTTTAATGGATCCGACTTGCACTTAGAGAACTGCCAGTCTGTCTACAATAGAAGATTTGAGATGGAGGAAAAGGAAGATGAAAGAAGGGTTAGCCACATGGTGCAGGTGGGCGTGGGCATGAAGAAGGGAGAAGAGTCAAGAGGGTTTTTTTCTTTTTTCAAGAGTTAGGCAGACAGAAGTTTGTGGTGAAGGAGCTGTTCGGCATGTGCTGGACTAGAGATAAGTCAGAGTAGACATTGTGTTCTTATGATTCAGAGGGGTGCTGAGTGACAGAATATGGACTGGGGAGAGAGAGAAAGGGGACCCAGGGAGAAGTGTGTGGGGCTGCTGGGACATCCCAAGGTCAGAGTGAGACTCCAGATGGGACAGGCAGGTTCTCCTTTGGGTGACTGTTTCACATGATCCCACAGGAACATGTAGGAAGGTGTGGAGGGAGCTCTGGGTCCTGCCTGAATCATCTCCTGCTCAGAAGTGCCTGAGCTTCTTATCTGACCTATCCTTACGTCATCAGCCCATGCACTCTCAGAGAATCACCTTCTCTGAGTGGCCCCAGGAAGTGTGGGCTGGCAAGGTGGAGTTACACACCTCTGAGAACTCTCCCTGATTTGGGCCTCCTGAACAAATATCCAGCTGAAGGACGTGGTCTGCATCGTATGGCCGGCTTTGTGATTGTGGAGGGCGAGGAAAGGGACTCTGGTATCTCTATGGCAACACTTTTTCTTGCCTGTGCTCAAAAGCTAGCAGTCCTCTGTCCAAATTCCTGCTTGCATCACTTTCCCTAGGTTGTAGATGCCCCACCCCAACCTCTTCCTATCTTGTTGACCCTTTCTCCCCATACTCAGGAAGCTCCATCCACTTCTGCCTGGAGGAGATAGACTACCCTGACCCCGGGAGTCTTTCCTATGTATAAGAACATTTCTGCTTCACTGGCGTCTTTCCAGTTAATCGCCTGTGGGTGGAGTCGGCCTCAGGAATCTGCTTGCTGGTCTTCGCCTGTCTTCCTCCGCTCTCGTACATGGCTCATCCACCTCTGAACCTCTCTAAAAGATGATGATGCCAGCCACAACTTCAGGGCCCTTTGACCCATTAGATTTCTCACTGTGGTCTGGCCTGCTCCGCAGCTTCCCAAGTTCCTCAATTTCCTCTTGCACCAGGTCTGCCCTTCCTACAGGGATGTCTCTTCCTCACTCAATGCTTCTTCCCAATCCTAGACTTCCTTGGATCCCTCTTCCCAGAGCATACCTCCCTTTCTGCTGCCACACAGGTCTAACTCCGCCCACTGTGCTAACCCTTTCTAGTCCCTCCTCTTCTCTGTCTTCTCCTTACCTGCCTTTTACCTTCCAAGGCCTTTCTGGGCATGTCATCGGATCCCACTGCTGTGCACAGTGGTTGCTTACATCCCTACTTAATGCCCCTGCTGCTTGAAGACCATGTTGGGCTTCCTTGTTTTCTATGCCATTCTCTACCCATTGTGGGGCTGGCTCAGGACTCCTTGAATGGAAATTGTGCTCCAGGGACTGCTGTTTCCACAGAGGGTTTCTCAGCACACACAGCGTGCATGTTGCCACACCTTTGGGCTTGATTGTCTTGTTGTCCCACTTCCTGGAATGTAAGGCTGATGAATACATGCAGTGTGTGGAGCAGCCTTGCCTGGGGATCTTCTTTTCTTATTGTTAGTGTCACTCTCCTTCCCAAAAAAACCAGAAAGCGCTCCATCCTGCAGCAGGAGCAGCATGGGGTGTGTTTTTAGACACTATTTCGTCCCAGGGAACCGCAAGTGTGTTGGATGAGGTTGTCTTTTACTATCTTTTGAGCCTAAAGGTAATAAATAATTTGAGACATAAATAATTCTCCCAGCCCTTCTGTTGGTTTTCCATTTTAAGGATCCCAGGAATGGAACTGGGTAATTCCTTGAAGTATTTTTTTAATTGGTTATTTGTTAATAAGCCAGGATCACACCTGTTCTGTTACTATGCTGCAGGAAATACACTGGGTGTAGAAGAAAGGCATGTTCACAACTTTATATAAAGTGAATCTGTGTCATCAGTGGTCTCCTTAGTGACACAGAGAATAGTAAGGCTTGCGATGTGTTAGATACTGCCAGCCCATTGTCAGCTGAGAATATTGCTAAAGACAAAGGCATTTGATACAGCCCTGGCCAAGCGTCTCAGCCTGGCTTGGGTGGCCTTTAGCCAGATTAGAATACATCAGCTTGTGGCTAGCTAAGCATCCTCACTTTATAGTGAGGTGTTGAGGATTCATACGATATATTGAGTGCCGTATTGAAGGTAAAAGTAACATGGCTGTGTGGACATTCATCGTTACTGGGGGCTTTATGTATTTTGAGATACAGTGATAATTCACTGAATGGATTATCACCATCAAAGAATTGAAGGAGCATAAGTTGAAGGCTGTCTTATAGTGAGTGCTTCATATCATAAGGGAAATAAACTGCATGGATAAGCAGTCGGGAGCTACATTTGTGAGTGTGTGTTTAAGATCATGCTTGTGCACAGAAAGCCTGCTAGAAAGTTTTAATCTTCCGTGCTCCCTGGTTTTAATTTTTCACATCCCAGAAAAGTCCATTGGTACGTGTGTAATTTAGGAAGGGCGGGTACATGTTCAGAGAAGGAGCACACAGAGGTCAGTGCTCCCCACACATAGACATGAGCTTACAGATGTGTCAGGGCCTCAATCTACAATTACCCAAAGGACTGAGCCATTATGAGTTAGGCTCAGGAGTTTGGCTATCTGATGTTAACAGTGGGTTATTTTATCCCAGTGTCTGCTGACCGACCCCTGGACTGATCCTTCTCTTTTTCCCTCCCCCTGACCTCTTGCTTTCTGGGAAGAGAGAACCACAGTGAGATTGAGCGGCGCAGGCGGAACAAGATGACTCAGTATATTACGGAACTCTCCGACATGGTTCCCACCTGCAGCGCACTGGCCAGGAAGCCAGACAAGCTCACCATTCTGCGTATGGCCGTCTCACACATGAAGTCCATGAGGGGCACCGGCAACAAATCCACTGACGGCGCATACAAGCCTTCCTTCCTCACTGAGCAGGTACCCCAGCCTTACTCTTCTGGTGTTGTGACCAGTGGAAATTGGAGAGATCCTTAAGGTCACAAGCCTGAGATAAATTATGTAGGAAACGTGGAGTAGGGAAGGGGTGAATTTGACTTCCATTCTTCAGCACAAGCAATCTTTAAGGGTGGCAGGTCTGTCTATTTTCTGCTCTTTTAGCTTCCATGAACCTCAGTGAGGAGTAGTTTAAAACACAATGTGATGAGCATCCTGCTGCAGGGAGATGGCAGTGATACCATCATCCTTATGTAAAAGGGTAGCGAGATAGCCATGCCGTCAGAGTCTCAACAGCAGTGACAGTGTTGTCTACAGACAGGTCGTCACAACCAGCACTGTCAGGCACTCATGGTCCTGGTCCAAGTCACATCTTTCTGTGCTGTTCATTTACTTTAGCTGACAAGTCATTGTTCTTCATCACTGACAGGGGAGCAATCAAAGCTTAGAGAATTTCCCAGGGTCAGTTGCTTAGAGAAGGAACCGGAGACTGGTCTACTGGGCTTCCCTAAAGCCGTGTTTTTATACTCATGCTAACTGGGGAGAAGAAAAGCGTGAGATAGCAAGACATCATTAGAAAGTGGGTTTACACGAGCCCGGAGGCTTGTCTTCTGAATCCTCGTCTTTCACTTGGTGATCACAGTGAGCATCAGCTGGTACTTAAAACTTCAGTTGACTTGTCTAAATAAAGCTTTGACTTTCTGGCTTCCATGGCTTTCCTAAGATAAATGAGCTGATGGGTTTAGTGGAAAGAGGTGAAATTACATGGTTATCAGAGGTGTTAATTTGAAAGTACCAAGTATCCCATGTGTGGAATCTTGAGTAATGGAGTGTTTTTAACAAGACAGAATGTGAGGCCAAAATGAAATTGAGAGGAAGGGACTAGGTTGTACCAGGGGCTGTGCTCAGGACAGAGGCTGTGAGCGAATCACAGACGGAACACAGAAGAGCTCAGCATAGAGACTTTTAAGAGAGTCACAGTGTGTGCAGAGGGAGAGTGGAGAAGGCTCGCGGGGTCATTAGCTGTGCGGCGCACAGCATCTGTCCATATTGTGACAGCAGGTGTAGAAGAAAAAGCAACATAAACCAACACCATCGCCCTCCGTCCTGCACAGGTGCTTTGTCAGGGCCATACCTACTCTTAACTCTTTTAAATCCTCGCAGGGGTCACGTGATCCCTCATGCTGAGGATTTCAGGAAGAAGATGGTGGCCATTTTTGCTCTTAGATAAGGGACATGGTGGCCCAGATGTGGCCTTCTATCCTCATTCCCATCTCTATATAAATGAAAATCATCTAGCCCCCCTGCCCCCAGCTCGGTGAATGTGTTGAGGAACGCATGCCTGTGTAGACCGCTTAGCATGGGGATGTTTCTATAATGAAGATGAATGGTGAGACATGACCTGCTGGGAATTTAAGTACTACTAACACTACGGTTAGTACTATAAATGTTTTCCCTGAATTTATTTCATCCTTACAAAAGGACTCTAGGCGACTACAGGAGGATTGCAGAGAGAAGGGAACTAACTACACATTCATGTGCCCTATCCATCCCTGTTCCTCTCTTGGTCACATGTACATTTACAGAGCACTACTATGTGGCAAACCCTTACTTAGTCCTGCATACCAGAAGCTCATTTAACTCTCAGAAACTTCACTAAAAGCAAGCTTTCTGAAATACCAGAAGTCAAAGCCATTAAATACCATACCAGAGTTGTAAAGCTGAGAGGAAGGACATGGATGGAGTCTTTTTTACTCCCAACCCCACACTGATTCACTGGAGAAATGTGGAAGGGCCAATTATGTACAACATGCTCTCAGATGATGAACCTCAGGAGAGAGGGTGGGAAGAGATGAGTGGAGGCGACTCTGTTCCGTTAGACCTTTGCAAACTGGGTAAAAACACATGCATAGACAAAGCCACATAGCCTCCTCCAGTGACATAGAATCCTCTCCATCCCCATACATCTTACCCCATTTTCTACAAGGATCTTCCTGTTGGGAAGATTTTTCCTGAAACTGAGAATGAAAGTGCTGATGTTCTTAGAGCCACAGACACATCTGAGAGACACAGGAAGCAGAAGTGCAGATGGGAAATCCACAGAGCAAACATTTTGGTTGAAAGACATCTGACAGACACAGGAAGCAGAATTGCACATGGGAAATCCACAGAGCAAACATTTTGCTTGTGCTGTCTACACCCACCCTGGTTTCCCAGGCTAAATGTGTTTGAATTGCCCTCCAGTCAGTGCCTGCATACAACCACAAAGTTCCTAGGATGCGTTCCCAGAAGAACAAGGTCTTCTAGGGGCTTGGGTACCAGGCCATCACTCTGACCAGAGACTCTGGTTTCTATCCTTTGCTTCCTCTCAGGTGCCTCTGCCTGTTGTATGGTAACCATTCCATGAGGGATTGCATTTGAACATTTGAGTCTCGGATGGGGGAATGGTGGCTTACTGCTGACCGCAGAGGATGATTTTGTTCTTTGGGGCCTGGACAGAGTATGAGGAGGTTGGAGTGGTGGGCACAGGCTCTGGCATTTGTAGAAGAGTTAACTTCACACCTCCTGCAGGCCAGGAGTCCAGGTATTTTATGTAGCTTGATGAGAAAGGATGTAGATTACCACTGAGCGGCATTTAGGCATGGATACCTCTTTGTATAAAAGTTGCCTCATTAGTGACTGTCTGGGGTGACAGCAGGGCCTCCTGCTGATCATCTGTCAATCCAAAACATTTAACTGCCTGTAATGAGCATCACATCTCTGGTAAGCCTGGTAAGAAGAGGCCAGTACACCAGCCTCTTTCCGGCGATAAGTGATGTAGCTAGTTCGCTGTTCTCTGCTGCTTACTGTGCTGTCTTTGCTGAGATGATGGTGACAGCTTTCAGAGTTTTGGAACCCCAACAGACATGTAAAGTAAGAGGATAAGATACCCTTATATACAGTGCCAGAATTGAGCTGGCACATGCTAGAACAAGAGGAACAAGAGGCAATGTTCCCACATGAGGGAAGACTCTTTCTCTCTTGTCTCTTTCACCCTCCTTTCTTCCTACTGTCTATGACCTTTCCTGCCATGCACAGGGTGCTGAGCCCTTCTACAGTGTCATGACTGCAGTTTCAGTACATGAGAAAAGTACCTCAGGAAACTGGCAACTCAGCAACTCCTGATTATCATTACCTGCTCTCTCGTCTCGCTGTGTTGGAAATACCCCTGCTCACTCGCTCCAAGAAAAGACAGTCTATTTTAGGGATGGTGCAAGTTTTGTTCATTTTTCTAAAAATAAGTTAAACAGGTGAAATGATGTTCATCAACACAACCACTTGTACAGTGAACAGCTACATACAGAGAGCTGAGGCTGCTAATTAAGAGAAGATAATTGATCTGGATCTGTTAGTACCCTTTCTGACCATGGCCTTTCCTCCCCAGGAACTGAAGCATCTCATCCTTGAAGCTGCTGATGGATTTCTGTTTGTGGTGGCAGCCGAGACAGGGAGAGTAATCTATGTGTCTGATTCTGTCACTCCTGTCCTGAACCAGCCACAGTCAGAGTGGTTTGGGAGCACACTCTATGAGCAGGTGCACCCTGATGATGTGGAGAAACTGAGAGAACAGCTGTGCACTTCAGAAAACTCCATGACGGGTCAGTATACCTTTCTTTGTGTAGCCATTTGTGCTTAAAAATTGTTCTTTTGGTGGTGGTGGTGCATACATTTAAAACCAGCTCTGCTGAGGCAGAGATAGGCCAGCCTGGTCAACAGAGTGAGTTCTAGGACAGACAGAGAGCTACACAGAGAAGCCTTGTTTCAAAAAAAAATGATCTTCCAGTAAATATATTTGGAAGCTAGAAGTCACAAAATATCATAAAGGTGAGGTGATATATTTTATTTAGTTGAATATGCCTTCATTCACAGTATCTTAAAGTTTTAGTATGTCACTTTTATTCTAAATTTTACCTGTAATTAGGCATGTGGCCAGCAGAAGGTGCTCTTGCCACATTAGTGAGACCCATATGTTTATCACTGTTATCCATCACTTACAAACCAGGCCTTAACCACCTGAAATACAGCTCCTTATTGAAATATTTAAGTCCGTCATTTTACCCATAACAACAACATTTTCTTCAAAATCACTTCTCTGTTCAAAAATATGCAATAAATCTGCAGAATTCAGTGGGGAAAGTGAGTCAGAAGTGAAACACTTCAGAGCAGATAGTAGTAAAAGTTGGAACTTACCGAAAATACCAGCATGGCTTTAGGTGACAAATGGAAATTCTTAAGTATTATTAAGCATGGTTCTTGGCCTGGAAAAGGGCAAGTTTGGTTGAGGAAACAGATGTCAGAAAGTGTTATCACCTGTGTGTTCTCATGAAATACTACCAGGAGAGTCATGTGAAGTCATTTGGAGAGTTCTAACACCAAATGTAGATAATCATGGGTGAGTTGAGATCCCTTTTGATAGTTTTGTAGTTGTCTGGGGTATGTGAGTGATATGATATGACTCTCTGTGTGGCTAGGTTCAGCCAGGTGCAGTTTTCTGTGTTCATCTACTATTTCCTATAGATAAGCAAACACAAAACTCATATTTTTCTCCAATTGTTCCCTAACATATCAGTCAAATCAAAACAAATGTATATTTTCATAACTGAAGTTATAGGTGTTTTCTATTAAAATATTTGCATTCTTCTATATAACATAAATTTGTGATATATTCCTCCCTGACTGTACTGTGTGTTGCTGTGGTTCTCATATTTATATCTAACACAATGCTAAATTCTGATGGTTTGCATGTAGTAGCCACTCAACAGAAGCCTAATGAGACTTACTTCTCTAGAGACCTCCGTTTCCAGGTGCTTCCCTTAGAATCCTGCACAATCTTTTTTCTGTATGCATCCCTATTCTTTCAAAGAAATCATATGACATAGTTTTACCTTAACCATCTCTTTAAAAGCCCTACTCCAAAAGCAGTCATATTCTGACCTTCTTGGACTTAAGTCTTCAACCTATGAATTATTGAGGGAGGATCACAATTCTACCCATAATCAAATCTAGTGGTGTCCGAACTGGCCGACATTGAGCTGTTTCTGAAGGAGTTGTTTTCTTCAGTGCTAGTCATCTGTGAATAGAGATTTAGCATGGGGATAGGACTTGTGTCTCAACCATCTCATCATGCCTGTAAAAGAGCAATGCAAGCTCAGACTCAGGAAGACACTGTTGCACCCTTAGTGGACTGACACTATAAGGAACACAGAGTGTACAGTTCAACACTTGGGAACTATGAGAGAGAAAGAAGCCATCCAGGAAGTGTTGGTTTAAAAGCTGAAGTCACCTCCTCTGGAAAGAGCTGTTTTCCCCCCAGACTCTCTGTATTTGGCCATACATACAGGATGTGGCTTCTTCAAACCCATCAGGAAACCCACATGTCAGGGAACATGGTGACCAAAGACAGTGAAGATTCAAGCCAAGGTGCTACTGATTGGCTCTCATTAGAGGCTAGTGGACATTTCTGTGTGAAGACTTCATGTATCTGGCTGAGTAGAAATGGCTTTGGAAGGATTGTGAGCAATAGCCACAGTAGCCAGAACTAGTACAGTGTGGTTGTTCTCCCAGTGAGCTGTGGACAGTCAGATCTCTGAGATCTCTGACTAGCCTGGGTCCTCTTGAGAAGAAGACGGGATTGGAGATGTTGGTCTTGATCCTTAGGGTATGAGAGAGCCTAGGGTTCTTTTTAGAGTCACATAGTGAAATGAACTCTCCTAGGATACACACAAGACTATTGAGTTGGGAGCCATGGCTTGAAAGAGCTTGCAGCAGGGCTGCATGTTGACAGGCATGAGGCTCACTGGTGCCCAGGATGGACTGGAGGTTGATTGTCGAGCATCCAAAGCATACATTTAACATCAAATTTTTCATTAAAAAGTCTTAAGGGTTACTTGGTGCCTTTGATTATTGGACCAGGGTCTCAAATTCTTCTGTCTCTGAACCTCTGTGATCTGAGATCAGAAATAAGTAAATGTGGACCACTTGGGGGAGTTATGGTGTCAGATGCAAGGTCAGGGAACTAGGGAAGGCCTGCTGGGATAAAAGTGTCCTTAAGGAGAATGGCCAAACCCCTTCCTTAAAGGAGACTCCCTTCTCTAAATCTCCTAAGAAGTGGATGTCCCATTCATTGAACCTGCAGCACCATCTGTACTGAACAGTCTGGGGAGGGAATGCTCTGCGTGTGCACAATGAGAGGAGGAACAAAGAGGAGAGCCAGAGCAAGTGTACAAACTGTTCTGTTGGCCCAGGAACCTAGGAAGTGATATTTGCACAGAGGTATATCTAGAAGAGATAATGGGGTTCTTTCTTGAGTTAAATCTTTCCATAGCTAGTCAGGTGTGACCAAGGGTGGTAAGAAGAGTCTTGGAAGTACCACAGAAGTGTGGATCATTGCAGTGGTTTGGCCCTTCTGTGAATGGGTGCTGGACTCTAATTACTGAGAGTCAGTGATGGCACCCTCAGGATGCCATTAACATCCTGACATCATTAACAGCAATGTTAAAAATAGCCACAAAAAAGGAGCTGGGAGATGACAGTTTGCTCTAGTCTTTTCTTGGTGATCTTGGGAAGTCCCTTTCTTCTTTTATCTTTGTTCTTCTCCCAGCACAGGAGAGATTCCTAAGGCTCCTTCCAGCTCTGAGTTTATTCTCTTATCTAAGGTTTCCAAATAGGATCTAATCCAGTACTTAGAAAATGGGAGGGGGAGAGGGACTAAAGCCTGGAGCAGTAACACGATAGGCCAGCACTGTGCTAAAATGCTGTCACTACCATTCCAGAAGGCAACAATGGAGAAAGTAGGAGTGTCTCCAATAACCTATATCCAGCCACTAGTTACACTAGTCTCTGAGTACAATGTCCACCAACTGGCAGTATATGCCAAATGTCGATGTGTTTTTTCAATAGACCCACTCATAAAATCCAGCCCTGTACTGACTGCCTGACAAAAACGTGAATGGAGCATTTATTCATCTAGTGTCCATAGTAGCTTTCTGAAGCACAACTGTATCAAATAGTGTGAATTGACCCTGATTCTTTTCCATCCCAGCTTTCCTTTGTTTCTTGTGGTGCTCTCAAGGACATCACACATTTACGTATAGTTCTAGGCGTGGGACCTCTGGCTGCGCAGCAACTAACTTGCAGAATGGCTTTCCGCCAAAGTCTCTGTGAGTGTTCCGTGCTTGCCTTTCTTAGCTCTGTTTAAACTCCTCCACTCTGTCCTGCCTTGACCCATCCTGAGGGCTAAGGAGACTCAGAGCCAGACTTCAAGGCAAGCCTCTCCATCCAAGGTACTTGTACCCACATGGCACTCAGAGCCATCAACACTGAAACTAGTAGCTGGATATGGGTTACTGGAAACACCACCTACTTCCTCTGCAAGGTCATTTCTGCCCTCTGGAATGGTAGAGACAGCTCATCAACACAGTACTGGCCTGTCTTGTTACTGTTCCAGGTTCTAGCCCCTCTCCTACCATTTCAAAGTGACTCTTTGGAAGAAGCAAGGATGCCAAGCAGTGGTGTATAAGGTGATCCTGATGAGGAGAAGGTGATGTTGAGACAGAAAAGTACCTTGTAGTTAAGGGGGCTGCAGAAATAGCCATTTTAGATCTCTGAGTGATCTGAATAGTCACTCTCAGTGGGGAAGGGCTGGGAAGGCTGTAGAAAGGCCCAGGGCTTTCCAGGTGGCAAGAGGCCCTCTAGTTGTAACTGGATACACCCAGGCACCAGGTTCAGAAAGCAAGCAGGAGGCAGCAGAGACACAAGCCAGGAGACAAGGAGGGAGCCTATCCTCTCAGTGTTGTCTGGTGGTTGAACTCTGGAAAACCTTGATCCTGGTGAGCAGAGACAGAAGGCCCTTTGCCAATGACCCCAGCACCTCCCTGGGAGGAATGGCTTCTGTTCTCCAACCAGAGAGGATGTGGGAGAGATTAATCTGTGGGCATTTTGAGAGGAAGTTCATTTGGGTCGTGTCCTCTGCGTTGCCTTCTGTGGTAAGGGATCTTGGGTTCTCCTGTATTCAGGTAATTGGGTCAGCATTTTGGGTTGGAATAGGGAATAACTTTGAAATAGACTACCTGATGGTAGAAGTGGGAGCAAACAAAGAGTACTTACTTACCTTCTTTCATTCATCCCTTCCTTTCTTCCTCTCTTCCTCCCTTCCTTCCTTTTTCAATGACCACTTGTTCTTTAATTCGTGAATACCTGTCTTAGACATCTGTAGACAGGTCACATGGGATGCAGCCCACCCTGCAATCATCCTCTTCAGTTCCTCACCTCACTCCCAGCTTCTGCTTTTGAGTAAACACCCATTTCCCAACTATCGCAGCCCGGATTCTTTGTCATAATTTGGGGAGAACCCAAGCTAGGTTGGTCCCCAAGGCTTCATCTGGAAAGCCCCTCTGTATGAGTCATTTAACCCAATCAGCTGTGATTAAGCTTTCCTATCTCCTTTTGAGTTTTGCTGAAATCCAGGGATGCTTTGAATCTTGGATCACAGTATTTGGCCAGACTCCTGTCCGGGCACAGATAGCTGCTCAGAGAGCCGGCCACCAGGGGACCATTTTCAGCCAGCTGTGTTCACAGCCTCTCATCAGGCATTTTCCATGAGAGCTTCAAGATGCCACATACACTCAAGAGTCTCCCAGTCTGTATGGGAGAGAAGACACTCGTGGGATTTTAGATGCTTGTGCCTTTCATTTTCTCATTCAACCCTAATAGTGAAATATTAATACCTATAATTAATCCACTTACATTTCTAAGGTACTTTTTATGCACTGTAAAGAATAACTACCCACACTGCATACCAGATTCAGTCACAGAGTACTGGCAGATATACTCACCCAGGGTTTGGGGAGGGGATCTGGACCAGGTGATGACTCATAGGCACAAAGAAGAGATGAGAACCTAATGTTTTCTGGCCTCCTCTGCCTCGTTGCAGTCCTGAGCACAGAGATTGCCTCCTATACCCCTGCAGCACCAGCAATCAGTCCAGCATAGCAGCTCATTCCAGGCAGGTTAGGGTAGCACTGAAGGCTCAGGCACACACGAGAGGTGGATGGTGTCAGAGTTGTGGGACTGAAGCAGACAGTCCAGGTGTCTCATTGCCTTTCCATGGTCTCCAGCAGTGGTTCTCAGTATGCTTCTCAGTCAACTATGTGAACATCATTTTGAACCTGCTGGAAATGAGAATCTCAAGTCACCCTGCACCCACTAAATGAGAAACTAGAACCCAGCAGTGTGTCTGTCTACCCACCCAGCAGTGTCTGTCTACCCTCGCACCAGTCCTTGAGATGCACACTGAACCTTGAGACCTACCAACTCGAGACGCCATTTTGGCACTTCGCGTCAAATTCCTCAGATTGAGTCCACCTTTATTCTTGACATGTCAGACTCTTTGACCTCAGTTTAAGTTCTACATCAGAAGGGTAGGGAATAGAATACTTTGTCAAGTTTCTAATTAATTTTGGAATTCTCTTCACATTTATCTGTACTGTGCAGGTCAGTCTTGGTGAGATTTGGCAAGAATGTTTTACGAACCATCAGCACCTGAATCTTCTAGGAACTTTTTGAAATGTAGACTCATGGACGACCTGCTGCCAGATGCTCCAAAGGCCAGGCAGAGAGAAAGAGAGTGGACAACACAGGATGAGTGGTCCTGGGAAAATAGCTGGCAGTTGTCATATTCGGTCTCAGCCCACCCAAGGCAGCTGGGCCGCCTTGGTAACACTTCACAAGAGAGAGCAAAGACAGACCGTGTGGAACTGAGCCGTGCACTTGGGTCCTTTAGGGGAAGAATGTAAGGCAGATAATTGGTCCCACAGGAGTTCTGTGAACTATGCAGTCCACCCTGTGGTATCAGTTCAGGAAAAAGATGGTGTATTTCTAACTGTCAGTCATGAAGGTAACTTCATGAAAACCATATTTTCAGATACATAGTTTATTTTCTTTGGAATACCCAGACTTAGTCTTTGGACTAATGCCAGAATCTGAAACCCTGAACACACTCAGCAGTCCGTTTCTTGCCATATTAGGTAACACAGTAGAAAAAAATAGTAATTCTGGATTTTATCTCACCTATTAACACTGTTATAAAGTTTCAGTGATTTGAAAGAGAAATGAAATGTCTTAATGGTTAGGAGAGCATGTTTATTTGAGTTAAGCCAAAATTGCCCAGCTGTGTAGTAAACACACAATCTACAGGGAAAGCACTTGCAGTTGGGCTTTCAGAGGTGCCCAGTAAGTGCACACAAGAGCTGAGCACTGTAGTTCTTGTTCTGCTTTGCACAGAGACACTCCCACTGGAAACCACAGCTCCCTCCATCCCAGATGCTTCTTTGGAGCTGGTTCAGTTCTTTCCCGTTAAATATTTACTCAACCTGCCTTGTTTTGCTTCATGAATACATGGCATGCTGATGCCCCGGAACTGTTTGTGTTTTCCTTTCATATTTTATTTTAAAATTGATTTCCTGAATCTGGATAGAGCTTCAGTCTGAGCTGCTTGGTTATTATCATGGTGGTGTCACAATAGACAAGGGAGCCTGAGAAGTGTTTCTGCACATGCTGTATTCTCCAGCAGGGCTGCCTTCCTTGCATGCTGCCAAAAATCCCCCGAGGTGATCTAGTGTGACTCAAGCATAGGACCAAACAGGGGAGGAGGAGGAGGCAGGCATGGGAACATGGGGAAGCAGTTAGGGGAGGTGGACGATCCTGCCCTTGATCACCTGACCCTGGTGACACTTGCAGCCCATGATTTTTTTTACCTTGAGAACTAATTAACTCAGATGGAGTCACTCCCTCATCTGTAGATACTGATAACAGTGTATTTCCTAAGGACCAATAGAGAGCATTTCAGAGCTAATCTGTGAGACAGCCATGATGGTTGTGTTTGGAAACTAACATTTCATTCATTTCAGAATAATTGAGAATGGCAATGAACTGCTAACATAGATGGGTGACTTTCCAAATGTCCCTGCTTGCCTACTGAATTTCTTTTCTTGTCCCCTGAAAGTGTCTTGTCAGCACAGGCTTGAAAGGAGCACAGGGAGAAAAGCTGGACTTGTCATCTTCTCCTAGTTCTGTTCATTCAGCCATTCATCAAGCACAGACTCACTAAGGACCAGTGACCTTTATCAAGTTACTATGCTAAGTGTTAGGGATATGGCAATAAATTAAACCAAAGTAGCCAGGATTTTGTGGATTTTACAGTTTATGGGGATCAGACACTAGAAAAGAATTCATGTTTAGTATACAAAGCATGGTGGGCCATAGGGTAAGGTCCTCAAGGGCAACGAAAGCCAGTAACACAGTTTTGGACCTGTCTAACTGGGTTGGGGAAAGCCATGGGGTGAGAACTGCTTTGTAAGATATGTCCAGGCAGCCAAGGGTGAACCAGGTGAGATGGCCAGTGGAGAAGAGGCAGTACATATTCCCAGAGCATCACAAGCCCCTACACCTTAGAGTCTCGGGGTTTCAAGCCAAAGAGATCCTGTTGTGTCCTTGTTGTATGTGAGGATCTTGCTGTGACCATAGCATCGAGGATGAGAGTGGGAAGCCAGATTGGCTGTGTGGGGGAGGCAGAGTTCATCTTAGGAGAATACAGAGGCTTCATCTCTGGAAGGTGTGGTAGGTTAACTCAGGAGATAGAAGGATTCAACTCATGCAGGTGTGAGAGTTATCCAGGTAAAGAGATGATGCGGGCTGGGAATGGGTGATGATGTTTCCTCTGTTTGCTATAATGAGGGATCATAATCTAAGACAGCTTAAACAACAGGAATTTCTTCTCTCACAGCCCTAGAGGTCAGAGTTCTGAGACTAGTGTGAGCTTGATTAGTTCCTTCTGTGGGTTCTGGGTGGAAATCTGTTCTAAGCCTCTTGATCTGTGCCTCCTACATTACTTGGTGTCTCACTGTCTAATTCCCCTTTTATCAGAACACCAGTTATGTTGGAGTAACACTTAACCTTAATCCGGTGTAATTTTTTCTATATCTAAAAACACTTTATTTCCAAAGAAAGTACACAATTTTTGGAGGATGTGAATTTGGGGGAGTATAAATCAAATTAAATCCAGGTTTTAAAAAGGAGGAGATAGAAGGAAGTAGTTACATCCAGGAGAACCTTAGGCATAAAAATCAATCAGAGGAGTTGACACAATGACTCCAGTTATTTTTGTGTTCAAATAGGAATGTCTTTTTGTCAACTATTAGCTGATCTGTGTGCTCACGGGTAAATTGTTTCTCCTGGATGTGAGTTTAGTCATAGATGGTGTTGGAAACTCCCCTCAGTGTCCCTGAGCTCTTGTTGAATCCAGTCACAGAACTTATCCCTCCCTGTGGTGTGTTGTGGTTAGCGCTGGTCCCCTGAACTCACCTAGCTTCTTTGCCTACATCAACTCAGCTGCAGTGTGACCTGCTTGTTGATAAGCGTATTCAGGGCTGTTACTGTTATGGCCATGGACCATCCTGCTCTATGAGTCAACACTATCAAAATCCCAAAAATGAATCTTGCAGTCCTCGAGGTGGCATATGACTTAGCTTGCCTCAACAACTTGGCATCGTGTCCATCCGGCTGGGAATGGGATAGAGATTGAGCCATGCTGCCCAATCCCTCTGCTTTTCCTTAGTTAACCCCTCTTCATTTCTTCCCAGCCTGACCACCTAACTGACATGGGTTGGCATAAAGAGCAATCAGTATGTCCCTGTGTACACTGATCAGCTCTGTTGGGGTTGGAATCCAGACCCTGCCAGATCCAAGCAGCTAGCCTACCTCTTCGGGATTCTTGCTCATGCTTTCCTAGCTGCCTGAGTTCTAAGGCTGGGCTTCTGTCTGTCTTCATTTGCCCTTCTTTTTTCTGGCTTGGTTCACCACCTGATGCATGAGTCCTGGCCAGCTTCCCCCTGCCTTGGATCAAACCTGCAACTTAGCTCTGTCTGCATTGGCAGAAGCAGATTCAGACCCCTGCCTACCTGTGCCTATGGGGACAGAAGAGGGCCTTAGATCCCCTGAAACTGGAGTTATAGACTGATGTGAGCCACCACATCAGTGCTGGGATTTGAGCTCAAATCCTTGTCCTCTGAGAGAGCAGCAGGTTTTTTCAACCTCTTAGCCATCTCTCCAGTCCCATCATCTGTATTTTTAAAAGCAACTCTGTGGTTCCAACATGAACCAGAATCTAAGAATTCCCATATCCTGATACAATCTCTGAGAACAACGAAAAAAATAATAAAAGGAAAGAGACCACAAATAGAGTACAGTCCAATCTGTCCAGTACCTAGGAGCGAAAATTCAGAAAGATGAAAAGGCTACTTTTGGTTTTACTCCACCAAGAAACAGAATGTTAAAGATGTAGAACCTGATGGGAAATCTACAGCATCTTCACTTTAGACGCTGCCAGAGTCTCCACTTCTTAACCAAGTGTCTTTCATCTTAACCTTGATACGCAAGCCGCGAGTCCGCAGACCGCCCCTCTACCCCTCCTAGAAAAGGAAACTGACAAAAAATAGCCTGGGAGTAGTATTGTTTTCAGGAAGATGTAATTATTTCGAGTTGTTTGGAACATTTTGAGAGACACTGAATCATTGCTTCCTGGTGTTATGATTTAGATCTTGGTAAAAACCTCACGTGATGGTCAGACTTTGTGCAGCCTTCAGCTAAAAATAGCTTGATTGCAAAACCCCAGCGTGCTCGAGAAAATTAAAATAGTTTCCCCCAGCTTCACCAAAGAATGACACACATCTCCCCCAAAGTGGCATGACCCCAGGCAAACAGTTGAATGGAAATTCACGAGTAAGTTCTGTCTTTCCTCTTCACTGCCTTTTCAGTGACTGTTAATTGAAGAAAGCATCTGCATCCAGTTTTCCCTTTATTTTTGTAAATTCTTTGCTTACACCCGAACGAAAAGCCTGCTTTGCCAGTTGCGTGCTTAGGCATTGATCCAATGGAAAGATGCATGGATGGCTTGCAATTTTCCCCTTCGAGTGATGACATAAATTACTCCCCAGTGAGCTATTTACAATGTCATTCTTTAACCTTGACCCAGTACAAATGTTCTGAGGACTGAGACTCACAAGAGCTCTATATAGTGAGGGTGTAGAGGCCAATCCCACCTGTCATTTATATCTCTCCCCCTATGAGTGGCCTGTAACATGGCCTCATGGCTTTGAATGCAGGTAGCAATAAAGATAGCCACCTTGGGAGAGAGCCATTTCCACTTCAGAACAGTATGTTTGTATTCAGCACACTAAGTATGGTAGCCCATTATTCTGCCACTGTCTCAAACAGCACAGTTTGTATTGGCTGGGAGAGCTGGGCTCCTGCAGACTTGCAGACCATCAGCTCACTGATGGCAGGGTCTACAGAGGTAGATTTGGTTCTGCTGGATGACCTTGACCAAGGTTGGGATTCTCCCTGAGCCTCTACTTCCTCCTCAGTGTTGATGTGAAGATGGTGCTCAGACCATGCTTGTCGTATCTCAGCTTCCTTTTTCCTGTCTCAGGTACCTTTATTTTCAGTGGAGTTCCCTAGACACATAGCTGCACTCAGGTATATGAACACTCTTAGGTCTAAGTGTTGAGGGAGATGGGGAAAGGTCAGGGGAGGTCAGAAAAGAAATCAGATTCAGGAGGGATATGACCTGCAAGAATGGGGATCAGAAGTATAAATTGACCCCTGGCTTGAGAGAGGAAGCTTCAGGCCAAGTATTTTCATGAAGAAAATGCAGGTGGGAGCCCAAAACAAGTGGAGGAGGGACACTCCAGTCCTCCTGGGACAAAAGGCTAGCAGAGCCTCTGTGGAATATCTGAAAAGTCCTTCAAAGCAAGAAAGCCCCTCCCCGTAGCAAAGCTAGTGAGACCTAAGCTTGCTGTGGTTTGCCCAAGATAATCTTATAAAGCAAGTGTCAGGTATGCTACGACTGAAGCTGAGGTAATGGGGCTCTCTGGTCTCCACTCTTCTTGGGGCTGGCAACACCTTGGCTTATGACTGAGTCTAGTGTCTGAGGCCAAATACCCACTTTTCGTGAGTGAGAAGGGCCTCTTTTTTGCAGTCCACTGTGTGTCTTTTATTCCACAAATTATTAAGCACGCATCTCTGGTGGAAATGGAAGCTGCAGTTGGAAATACACTAGACATGCTCATTGTACACAGTAGAAGTCCCAGAGAGGCTGGTAGTGGGCAGATGGTCGGGTGGTGAATCCAGGATGAAAAGGCTGTGTGTGCTCAGACAAAAGGAGAGGATGCTATGACAAGAGCAGGGACTCTAACTCCTATGTTGGGGGATGTGGAGCAGGGAAATGATTCAGAGAGTAGAAATTCATAATTTACAGGGTCAGCCTGTGGGGTTAGCAAGTCTCAGAAGGGAAGATTTTGTGAGTGTGATGAGGAGACAGGCCAGCCAGTGATGGCCCCAGAGAGCCATTTTGCATTTGAGATTTACTCATAGTGCAAGATGCAGTCCCTAAAAGACTGTTAGCATGATCTAATTTGCATTTTTATAGATAGAGGCTCTTCTGGCTGCTGGGAAGGAAATGTGGTTTTGGAATCTAAGAATAAGAACTAATATTTATGTACTATTAGAAGTGCTGTGCAAGGTGACTCCACAAATATTTTTCTCTTACTCTTCATGGCAGGCTTTAAACAGGGCATTCTTGGCACGTGCTGCCCAGTTGATCCAGCCCCATGGTTGAGGCCTACCCTCTTTCCCTGAACCAACTTTACACATCAGTTGTATGTGTGTGCCATCTGTCTCATGCCCTCTCCCTTCTCTTTATCTTTGACGACTAAAGTTGAGAGAGTTCGTTTTTGGCTCTTTCCAGGTATCTCAGGGGTCCCTTGTGGCTCCCGGATACTTGAGAGCTATTGTTTGGTGGAATAGATGGCCTCAGAGGAAGAGTGGCTCCACTTCCTTGCACACGTGCCCCATCATTTCCTTTCTCTCCTATCCAAAAATCTTCCCTCTTCCTCTTTTCATGCAACCTGAGATTCTAATGTTTAACAAGGTTGCTTTTGGAAACTCTGGAAACAAGTGTCTAGAGGCTTCATCAACAGACAGATGTATATGTTGGTCCAGGTCACTTGCAGGGAATAGGCTCCTCATCCATTCCTCTTATTAGAGCTCTGCCATCAGATGCAGCCTAAAAGAACCTTTCCTCCTTACCTTAGCAGGTCAGCTGGCTTCTCTGTCCTGAACCCTGGGACACTAGGCCTCTGCTCCCTGACTCCCTGTTTTCCCTCTTCTGCTTAGAGTGTGGACACTTCTGTTAGACTCCTTTACTTCTTTCTCTGGCATGCAACCCCTTTGTACAGTCACCTGTGGGCCTCTGAGATCAGTCAGGATGCTCAATTGCCTTACAATGAGGTCTGAAGTCTGCACACCTCCTCCTTTGTACTTTATATCACCTCTAGGTGGCTTATTAACTCCAATACAACGTAAATGCAATGTGAGTATGCATCATAAATGTCCCTCAAATCTGTGTGTGGTAAAGCTTACACTGTTGGAAGCTAGCAGAACCTTTAAGACTGGGGCCCAGTGGGAAGTCTTAAGAGTACTGTGGATGGAAAGTCTTTATTTTCTTAGCTACCAAGTGAATAGGTTTCTTCAACATGCACTCCTGCTATGATGGGCTGCCTCACCACAGAACCAAACACAGTGTGTGGAGGGGCGAGGGGAGAAAAACCAAACAATGAACTTAAACAATTTCATCTTCTTATAAGTTAATCAATTCCAGCATATTTATTATAATGACAGAAAACAGACTGACATACTCTGTAAATAGTAACTATGCTGTGTTATTTAGAGGTAATGGTAGGAAAATCAAGCATGCCCATGATCAGTGCAGATGCATTTCTTAGAGTACCTTTCATCTGTGATGGGTAGAATCTGCAGATGTGAAATGCATGAACATGGAGAGGTTGCCAGCTGAATTTGTCAAACTACACTGCAGCTCATTCCTATACCCATCCCATCCCAGGTACACTTTTTTTTTTCCAGAAATTCTTCAGTGTCTGTCTGATCTAATTACCTCCCACTGTTCTTCTTCATGGGTATGGGTTTTTCTGATAGTTTGATATTTTTAATCATGTCATTAGCAAATCACGAAGGAGAGAAGTCTAGACCTGAAGTTGCCTTTTCAAAAGCCTTAGCAGTCTGGCCTCCTGCCGTCCATCAGCCTGACTGTCTTCAGCCCTGGATGAACAATCATTTACCCTTGAAATGAAAACCCTCAGGCTCACATTTCTGGCATTTTTGTAGCATGATCCCCCAAGAGGAATGTATTTCTTTAAATCACACTCCAACATATTCTAAACAGGATGAGGAATTTGTTCTCTTGTCTAAAGATTAAATAGCAGAAGAGGTGCCAGCCATGGGGGAACTGTGAGGTGATGATTTTATAATGAGTAGCAGAGCAGCAGGCTACAGCAGGAGGCACCCCTCTAATTCCACATTATGTTTGGAATTCAAACACAGGACAGAGTTATGGGGCTCTGCTGAGAGTTGAGGGGCTCAGCTGCTGAGGTGGTAGAGGTGGCATGATCTGTTCCTTTGGCACTCCCTGCCCCTTGGTAGAGATGTCCCCCAAGTCTTAGTCTGTTCTTTGCTTATGGGATGATAGCTCTCCAACTCTCTTTGCAGACTACCACTGCCCTGTTTTGCCATCTACCGCCTGCTCCTTGCTAATTAACACCTCATTAGCGCCTTTTCCAGATGGAGGGTGAGGGATAGAGGGCAGACCGTACAAACCAAACTGCTTGTCAGGAAATCTCCTTCTGAGTGTCAGTGGGACAGGGGCCATCAGTGGCTGTTTGCCAGTTCTGATGAGCCTCACCAGAGCTTCTTTCTTTTGTTACTCCATTGTTACAGACTGGAGTCTAAGCCAGACCCCAGCACCGTATCCTGTGATCAGCAAGAGAAGAATGAACAGTATAGTTCTCCATGAACCTGCTCTTTAGACCGCAGTGCTGGTGCTTTGCTTTGCTGAGAGAATGAGACCATGGCTACCAGTCATCCCTTTGCCCCAGCAGACATTTCTGATAGATTGGATATGGATGCACAAGTTGCAAAGTTTTGCTTCTAAAATATACCTTACCATATTTGTTAAAGAGCAACTCATGTTAACCTCCCCAGGAAGTTCAGGGGTTTTACTCTGGTCTTAATGCTCTGGCCTTTGCAAGGCACTCACTATTTATTGTCAACAACAAGAAGGTGTGAGTGGAGCTATAAGAAGCACATGCCTGGGACAGGGGAAGAGGGAAAGGAAAGAGAGGTAGGGAGGGATGTGTGTAGAACCTTCTAGAAAGCTTAACTTCCTTTTCCTTCAAGACAGTGTTTCTGTGTGTAGCTCTGGCCATCACGAAACTGGCTTTGTAGACTACCAGGCTGCTCTCAGACTCAGAGAACTGCCTGCCTCTGCCTTCCGAATGCTAGGATTAAAGGAGTGCGCCATCGCCGCCTGCTTAACTTCTTGTATTATTTGATTTTTCTCTTCTCTGTGAGGAAATACCTGACAGAAGCAATGTAAAGGAAGAAAGATTTACTTTGGCTCATAGTTTGAGGAGAGATATGGTCCATTATAAAAGAAAGGCATGAAGGTGGGAATGGGAAGTGGCCGGTCTACAGTCAGGGAACAAAAAGAGTAGAGTGAAGGCTGGTTAGCTGGCTTCTTCCTTTTTTCATTTTTGATTAATTTGGTTTCCTCACCAGGTGCATGGAATGCCACCCACTCTCAGGGGTAGGTCTTCTTTCTCAGTCAAAATTCTCTGGAAACACTCTCACAGATGTGCCTGTCCAGTGATTTTTAAATCCAGTCAGGTTGACAGCAAAGACTAAGCCCTTTCTTGCCTGTGTGTTCTTCAGAGACTCTAGCCCACCTGCAGCCTCTGTGTCTCCAAACTCCAGCCAGCAGGACTTCTTTGTCCATTCTCAGACCCCTGTCCCAGCATCCCCACACCTTGGGGCTCGTTCCCTTTTAGCACCACCTTTTGTGGGACTCAGAACTCTTTCCAACAGAGATGCTCCATCTTTGACACCCTCTGCCAATGATCCCCATCGTCCCCACTCTCTCTGAGCCCAGGCTGCCTCTGCATAGACTTACCTCCTCGATCCTCTCCAGCTCCAGCTGAGTTATTTCACAGTTAGATGGGAACAACATCTTGCTTTTCCAGGCTGTGCCCTTGTGCTGGCACTGTAGCCTACATTTCAGGGTTTCTACTGGAAGGAGGAACATCACAGATCGTTGTTCCTCACCTACCCTCTATGGGTTCATGAACTTCCATGCTTTCTCTTCTGACAATATTATTCTGAGGAAAGATGGTCTGTTATCCTGTCGGATATTCCTAGCCCATTGGTAGGATGAAGCTTGTTTTTGTCAGTCCATTTCTAAGTGAATTCACCACACTTCCAGCACCACTTTCTCTCCTACTGACTAGAGTGTCAAGCATCTCATGCCATATGGGAGAAGTTTTTAGTCTATGACAACTCCCTCTGGATCAGAATGTCATACTCAGCTCCAGATTTTTAAACTATGTTGAGTTCAGTTCAGTTCTGAACTGGCCAGTGAGACATGCCATACAGAACCTGCCATTCTCTGGTTCTACCATCTTTCCTCTGCCTGGATTACCACACAAAACCAGGCTAGAGAAGCTCCATCTGCTGCTTGATTGTCCAGGTATCAGGAAGGGCCTGTATTTGGTGCCTTCTGGTTGTTGAGATGTCAAGAGCTTAGCTTTTGTATGCTGCTTAGAACCACTGTTCCTGAAGGGAAGATCAGGATAGAGACATGTCCTCTGAGGCTGGAGTTTTAAATGTTCAAAAGCTCCTTAGGAAATGGGGAACAGACAGACAAATATACAACCACAAAAATATGTTGGAATTGTGATTCAATTGCTGCCCAGGTGTGACTGTAGCTCTCCAGGAGGCCACTGTGATTCTGGATAGAGCTATTGGAGATCTATTGTATAGGAGGTCAGTTACCTACAACAGCTTACCCACTGCTTATCTGGGTTCACAAGGAGTCAAGTGCTATGCAATCCCTCCCCCCAAATTTCAACATAGGCACTGCTGATGGTATCTGTAGGTAGCTTCATAGTGACCCCACCCAACACCCAGGAAAGAAACAAGTACTTCAATCCACAGATGCACAGAACCAAATCCTGCCAAGAAATTGAATGGGTAGAGGTGGGTGCTTCTCCAGGTATGTACCTTGATTCTGGCCTTCTAAGATCCTCACAGGGGAGTCCATTAATGTAGGCTGAGAATAGAGAAGTGTTGGAGAGTTGATATGCTTGGGTGTGTTGGTGAGGATACGATAGAGAAAAGTCTTCCTCCCAGAGCAAGGATTTTAGAGAGGAGGAGAGACTTTCTTCTTAGGACCTGAGCTTCAAGTTAGTCTCCAAGTGTTTCCTACACGCTGAATCTCTGAATGTGGTCCATGCAGGGATCTTATTGCTGGCCTGCAAGGAGGCCAGAACAACAGACTATCAGGTACAGCCAATAGCTCCATCTAGGCCACAGGAAGCATTTCTGTGGAAGGCTGAAGCTTTCTAGCTGTGCACGAGTGTTAACCACCCACTCCACCCACCCCTCCTTTATAGAATTGAACTCACATGAACTTGAACCTCAGTGATCAAGTCCAGCTGTATTCTTTTCCCTCCTGGGAGCAGGTACTGCATTGATGGCATACTTGGTTTTTTAAGAGTTTTTATAGCATTATCCTCTATCTCCACAAATAAACTGAAGCCCTGTCTATGAGCAGACAGGCTTGAGTATGAGCCAGGAGGCAGCCAGAGCCAGAGCTTCTTAAAGAAGTCTGTGAGGTGGGGCTTTTTTCTCACTTGGTCTCTTTCTTTACCAGCACCTTGCATAAGGTGACTGGGTGGATTATCTGTTGCTCACAGTACCATGTTTTGAGAATGAAAACTAACTCCCAGTGTAAGAGTTAAAAGCCTGGACCACCACAGGCAAAACAGGAAGGTGCGGTTGCATTTGTAACTGTGCCTGCTTTAAGAGAACAGCTCTTTCTTTAACTTCACCCAAATGGACATGCAAACTTTCACCTTCCTGACTCCACTCGCCTAGGAACTGCTGAGACAGACTGGAATGATCCAAACAACTCTATTAAGTCAAAGGAAAAATCAAAAAGCAATAAACAAATACACAGAAAGAATTGCCAAACCAAACTAAAGCCTGATTTCCCTAGTTCAGGTCTCTGACCTTGAAACAGACACAGGCTAGCCACAGTCCCCTGCAGATCGCTGACCCTCTATTCCTTCACTGCCCATCTGTTTCTGTCTGGTGGGTTCTAGCTCATCTTCTGTCATGGAGCATCAAGATCTTATGCAGAGTCTGGACTGTGTAGGTAACAGCTCAACTCCCTGTTCCTTAGCTGTGGGACCATCTTTATTGAGTTATTGAATGTATCTGGACTTCAGTTTCCTCATGGGAAAAGTAAAGCCTACTGGTATGACCAAGGAGGGAAAATTGTTGAGAATGTCTGCTAAGGCACAGACAGAAGGTATGACTGTACCATATTCACAATAATAAGCTACAGAGAATTAATCTGTTTTCTTTACTTCTGTGCTCCAACAGCTTTTTTGTGTGTTAGTGGTAAGGTTTTGTTTTTTTTTTTTTTTCCACTAAGGCTAACTTCTAAATGTCCTTCTTCATTCTTGTTCTAGTTTGATTTCTGTAGCTGTGATATAACACTCTTACCAAAACCAGCTTAGGAAAGAAAGGGGTTTATTTCATCTTAAGATTTCCAGGTGATACCATCATTGAGGGAAGTCAGAAGCAGGAACTTGAGTCAGAAACCACTTCCTAGCTCTCTCATGTTCGTTCATTCTCTCTCTCTCTCTCTCTCTCTCTCTCTCTCTCTCTCTGTCTCTGTCTCTGTCTCTGTCTCTGTCTCTCTCTCCCTCGTCCTCCTCCTCTCCCTACCTCTCTGGCTCATGCTTAGCTACTTTTCTCATATAGTCCAAGTTCACCTACCTAGGGACGATGATGCCCACAGTAGGTTTGGGCTCTTCCACTTCTATTACCAATCAAGACAATCCCTCACAGATAATATGATCTGGCCAATCCTTCAATTGAAACTCCTTCAGATGATTCTAAGCTGTGTCGTCTTGACAGCTAAATATGACTAGGACAGTGGTTCTCTCTGGTAAAGCACTGTGAACTACTTCCTACATCTATTACATAATCACACAAAATTATATATGTAGACATTTGTTATGTAATATTAAGTCATTTTTAGGCTGTGTGATTCTCTAGTTCTTTTATGTTAAAGTCACTGTCTTCTTCCCTGTTCTATTACTGTAAAGAAATACCATGACCTAAGTAACTATAAAACAAAGCATTTATTCAGGGACTTGCTTACAGTTTCAGATAGTTAGTTTAATATCATCATAGCAGGAAGCAGGAAGGAAGTCATGGTGCTGGAGCAGTAGCTGAGAGCTTTACGTCCTGATTCATAGGAACTAGGTAGAGAGAAGGGGACAAGGGGAGAGGAAAAGGGAGAGGCAGAGACAGAGGTGTCAGACACATACACACAGAGGGGAAAGGGGAGAAGAGGAAGAAGAGAGGAGAGGGAGAGAGAGACTGAGTATCTTAGGGTTTCTGTTTCTGTGAAGAGATGCCATGACCAAGGCAACTCTTTTAAAGGAAAACATTTATGACAATGGGCTAGCTTACAGATCAGACACTTAGCCCATTGTCATTATGGCAGGAAGCATGGCAGCTTACAAGCAGACATGGTGTTGGAGATGTAACTGAGAATTCTGTATCTGGATCAGCAGGCAGAGGGAAGAGAAAATGACATTGGGCCTGGCTTGAGCATTTGAAACCTCAAAAGCCACCTCCAGTGACACTTCTTCCAACAAGGCAACACCTCCTAATAGTGCCACTCTCTATGAATTTGTGGTGGTGATTTTCATCCAAACCACCACACTGGGCCTGGCATGAACTTTTTAAATCTCAAAGCCCACCTCAAGTGATCCATCACCTCCAACAATGACATGCATACTCACTCCAGCAAAGCCACACCTCTTAATCCTTCCAACCAGTTCATCAACTTGGAACTAAGCATGCAAGTACATGAGGGCATTCTCATTCAAACCACCAAAACCACAGAGCCTCATAACTGAAAATACTGAAAACAAAGAAAGCTAAAATTGTACGTGTGAACTTGCAGAAGGGGGGTGAGGGTTTGTTGGCTCTAAGGCATGAGCACCAGAAGGAAGTACTCCCATGTCTCATGTTTTCACTGCTCTCCTGAAGTTACGAATCCAGTTTTCCCATGACACATTGCTGCTGTAAGAGTCATGCTCAGATCCCCAAACAAAAGGAGATGGAATGGTGGGAAAGTTTACATCTTTGTCTGTGATGAACTCTGATTGGTCTGCTTAGAATACTAGTCTTAGACACCATCACTGTGACTTAAGGTGGGTGAGGTGCTTAGGTTGACAGAAATGAGTTCAGCTTGCGTCCAGTACCTAGCCCTCAACCAATCTCTGTGGCTAGGATGGAGAGCTCTTGTAAGAAGATGGCAGCTTCCCCCCTCCCCATAATACAGGAATTAGCTGAGTGCCATTCTAAAAAAGTGTTGCAATAGGCACTAACTGGTAGATAAGCCAGCAGATGTCTCCACACAGCTCTGCTGCCTTCATGCTCTCCTCCTTGGCTTAGAAGAGAAACTGGCTTGACTAGAACTAGTGAACTGTTTGATGCATTATCCACACACCTGCCATTCACTATGAAACATGAGGAAATTGTACCCACTTCCTATGATCTGAATGTTGTTGTCTCCCTAATTCCTAAATTGAAACCTACCCTCCTTGTGAGCATTGAGGTGGGTAGATGTTGATTATCCCATGATGGCCTGATGGAGTTGATGCTCGCGTCACCTATATTTTGTGTCACTGTGATCAAAACACCCAACAGAAACAACTTAAGGAAGGAAATGTTTATTTTGTCTTAGAATTTCAGAAACTTCAGTCCATAATGGCCAGGTCCATCCTCAGGACAACAGTGGCATCAGGTTTGTGTGCCAGAGACAGCTTTTAATCTCACAGTAGACAGAAAACAGAGCAAAGCAGGACCAGGGACTGAGTACCATTTTCAACACCCACCTCTAGTGGCCCACTTTCTCCTGTGATACTCCATGTTCTAGAGGTGCCATATCATCCCCAACAGTGTCAGTTTCAGAGTGAGCACTTAAAACAAGCCTGTGGTAGACGTTTCAGACCACAATGCTCTGGTGAGAGAGATTCATGGGATCCTGCTTGCCTCTTTCTCCTCACAGAGACCGTGGTAGAATTGTATCTATGAAGAACAGGTCTTCATCAGACATCAGATCTGTTGCTGCCTTCTTCTTGATCTTTTCTCAGCCTCCAGAGCTGTGCACAATGAAGGTGACTATTTACAAATTACCTTAAGGCAGGTATTTGTTACACAGCCCAGAGAGCCTGTTTTCTTATGCTTCTCCAGTCCTCTTGCACACTGGTTGGGTGTTTTTTTTCTGTGTGCACAGCTGCTAGGATGGAGGGGTCAACCTTTTGAGGAAGGGAACACATTGTTACTAGAACACAGTGACAATATCTTCAGCCCCTTAGTGCCCATTTCAGGGGCCACACGGTTTTGGAGCCACATCAAATATTGTCATGTTGTGGGACCATTACTTTGTTTTGTCAATAAATATCATTTTCTTGTTTTTCTCCCTTGGTTTCTTTTAAAACCAAGATAAGATGTTTCTGGTTTTCTCAAGGTTCTTTTGATGAAATATTTCTAATTTATATTTGTATTTCTCTTGTAGCCTGGGGAGCATTTTTATGTGCACAGAGTCTTCTTTTGTAATCTTATCCAAAACAAACTTCTGATTCTTCTTTTTCAAAAAGTCACTACTAAGAAAAATAAAACTTAAAAGCTAGCTTACCAAAATGTTATGGAAGAGATATATCGTCTCAGGAAAAGGCACACTGCTCTAGAATCTTTAAAATGTGTCTTGGTAAAGGGTCAGGTGATGGATATCTTTGTGGGCAGTGTAGTTTCTACTATGATCACTCAACTTGACCATTGGAGTTTGGATGTAGCCATGGATCAGAAACAAATGAGTAGGCAGGACTGTTTTTCATTAAAACTTTATTTGCAAAGCAGATGGTGGGCCAGATTTCAGCTGACCCCAGTTCTCAAGAATTTCCTGCTTTTTAACTATCTGAGGGAAATTACAGTTCAAAACTTTAAGGTGGATGGGTGATATTTTTATCCCCATTTCATGGGTATGGTGGTTTGAATGAAAATGACCACCCTGGGCTCATAGGGAGTGGCACTATTAAGAGGTATGGTCTAATTAGGTAGGTGTGGCGCTGATACAGGAAGTGTGTTACTGGTGAACTTTGACATTTCAAATGCTCGGGTGAGGCCTACTCTCTCTCCATGATGCTCGAGGATCAGCTCTATAGAACTCTAAGCTACCTCTCTGACACTATGTCTGCCTTCATGCTGCCTTGAGAATCCAGATATAGAACTCCAAGCTACCTCTCTGACGCCTGTCTGCTTTCATGCTGCCATGTCCCGCTGTGATGACAATGTAAGCCAGCCCTAATTAAATGTTTTCCTTTATAAGGGTTGCTATGGTCATGGTGTCTCTTCATAGCAATAAATCCCTAAGACGATGGGGTAGAAAAACTGAACACTAAAGAGTTGAGGAGACTCGCCATGATCTTTGGGGTTTAAGATGAAGAGTGGTAAGGATAGTCTAATGATTCAGTGATTGTTTACCATAGCTCTCATTCTAAGCTGAGACATATACATATGAATACTTATATTTGCATGTGCATATATTATGCATATGAACATATATGTATGCATATGCAAGCATATACTTACAGTCATAAATACACACATGCAAACACATGTGTATACACATCTGTACATGCATACAAAATAAATATCTATAGGTACATACATACACACAGATACATATATATGCATATATACATATGTACACGTAGGCATATATGAACATAGATCAAATACACATGGGTATATGTACATGAACATATATATATATACACAAATATACAAATATTTGCATATGAACACACATGCAAATATATCCACACATGTACATATGCACAAACATATATGTACATATATGTATACATGAATATGTACCAACATGTAAACATGTTTGTGCATATAGGTGTACACCACGACAGCCTTACACCATATGGAAAGTCTTGGGATAACTTAAATGTTCAAGAGTAAATTCTCTATGCAGAATATTATTATTAAGCCATGAAAATGAGATTTATTATAAAAATCCCTTATTAGTTTACACTAAGTGACATGAAGTGGGAAACCCGTGAAACCTCAGCTAATTAAAATAAAGAGCAAGCATGTAGAGAAAAGAATTGACAGCAAGCACGCCTACATGGAGGGAGTGCTTTTTCTCCATAGAAGATTGTCTGGGATTTTAACTGATGGGCGTATGTATATGGGTGTGCGTGGTGGAGAACAGTGTTCTACAGTGATCGTGTTACTTAAGAACAGAAAAGCGTCTCCGGAGAAAAATGCTAGTCTAAGTTCATATAGTTCTCAACCTGAGACTGAGATCTTCGTATTCTGAGGCTGGCTTCATGCCCTGTCTTCCAGAGAAGCCAGGGGCAGGGCTTCGGTCTAGCACCAGATCAGAGGCCTTTGGAGATGCACTCTGCTTTGGCTTTCTGATCCATTTGGCTGTATGCTAGGGACTTAGAAAGTACTGCCTAGAACCTGCCAGCACTTTGACTCTAGCCCCCTAGTGGACCCCTCGTGAAAGTCAGATCTTCTCATAACCCTATAAAGAGAGATAATGTGATCCTATTTTCCAGTCAAAGAAACTGAGACACAGAGAAGTTACGTACCCTGTTCAAACTCCTATACCTGTCTTGTCTAGGATCCTTTTTCCCTGCTCCTTTTGAAATAGCATGCCTCCCTAGCTTTCCTTTGTATAACAGATCCAGAAAGATTTGTTTCTGGATATATTGAACAATGCTTGGGGCTCCTATGATAAAGGCAGCTGTTGAGTGACCTGTGCACTCCTGGCTTAGGTGGCAGGGTACCCAGGTCACAGAGAGGCTCCTCATGTCCGTACTAGGAAATGGATGCCTTTTTGACTAGATGCTCACAGAATTCAAAGAACAGGGAAATGGCACGTATTAGTATTCTACAGTGATCGTGTTTCTTACAGAAGAGCAAAGCATCTCAGGAAAAAATACTAGTCTAAGTTTATGTAGCTCTCAGCCTGAGACCAACCTTTTCATATTCTGAGGCTGACTTGATGTCCTGTCTCCCAGAGAAGCCAAGGGTGAGGTGGCATCTCTGTGTCAGAAGTGGCTTCATAGAGGAAAAGCTTATGTTGCGTCACAGTTTGAGCCTGTTGTGGAGGGAAAACCATGGCGGGGCTCATGGTGCCGTAAACATATGGCCAAGCTTCTTACATAATGGCCAGACCAGTAAGCAGAGAGTCAGACCGGAAGCAAGGCTGGACTGTAACCCTTAAGACTGGTCTCCAGTGGCCTAGGCTCCATGTCCCAAAGATTTCACAACATTCCCAGACAGCACTGCCATCTGGGGAGCAAGTGTTGCAACAAAAGACGCCTGTGGAGGGCATCTCACATTCAAACCATGACACAGGAGGACCGGACTGAGAGTGGTAACAGGTCGGAAAGCTGAGGCCCAGTGATGATATAGAGATGTCATGCAGAAACAATAGATGGGATAGCAAGCGAGAGTCTCCCTGGAGGAGACCAGCAGTCTCGGGATGGAGGAGAATGAGTTCTGAGTGGGGATGTTAGGAAATGGACTCTGAGATTCCAGGGCATGCTGGCAGGTCTTGAAGTAGAGAGAAAGAAAGGGCATCATCTGCCATATTCTAAAGTAAAAGCGGGATGGTTTGGGATATGGCTCAGTAGTAGAGTGCTTGCCAAGCATGTGCAAAATCCTGGACTCTGTCCCCAGCATCTCTAAAACAAAGAAAACACTGAAGGAGGAAGGATGGCTTACTGGAAGACTGCAGTAGCAGAGGGATGGCAGGTAGACACAGCAGATGCAAGGGCACAATAGGCAGAGACCGGGGAGAGCATTAGTCTGTGTGTGGAAACAAGAGCTTCCTGTCCTGGGTGGGGTAGTGTTGCTCGGAAGGCAAGACCTCAGCTTGGTTCTTCCTGAGGCATTGGCTGAGGGAATCTCTGTAAAGAGCTGAGTGTTCACAGGTCAGATTATTTCAGAGGGATGCACTTAGAGGGCACGGGGAAGACCTCATGGGAAGGAGAGAAAGGCGCATGGAGCAAGTGTGAGGAAAGTAGAAGATGACTTGGGAGTCCAGCCAAGCAAACCATGATGGAAGGTGAAAGGTGGGTGAGCAGAGACACAAGTATGAGAGAACAAGTCTTCCCACTTTGGCCTAGGGATGTTGCTCAGCACTAGACTGGCTGCCTAGTCTGAAGTATGAGGAAGCATGAGGAAGGCTCTATGGGTTCAGTCCCCTGAACCTCAAGAAAACAAGTTATCCTAGTCAGGAGGAGGAGAGTGGGGGTAGAGAAGAGAAGCTGGAAGACCTTAGCACTGGCCTGGACTGACTGCTGCCAGGCATCTATTGGGACTAGTCTGGGACATCCAGACCATCCAGCCCTAAGGCTTCATGGGTCAAAGTTAAACATCAGCATGGCCTCCACGGCCATACGTTCTGGAATCCCATTCAGATCCAGCCCATCAGCTTGCACTGGGATTCAGAGCCCAGTGCCAGGATGGCCACCTGCCTTCACGCCTCTCCACTACTGATATATTCAGCAGATCCAGCTCATACAGCCCTCTCAGAAATACACCTACAAGACAGTCAAGCATGCTTGCATTCCTGAGGAGCCTAGAGAGGGAGCTCACTGGGCTCCAGGAAACCTGAGAAGCATGTGGAGAAACAAACGTTGGAGCAGTTGTCTCTGAGGCTCCCCACAGCAGATCACAGGAGATGTGTTTGTTCATTTCCTCATGTTGCGCCACGAGCTGACTCCGCAGCTGGGATTTATTTTCAGAGCACTTTGGAATGTGACAGACCCTCCTGCCTCCTGCTTCACAGCCGAAACCTTTTGCCATTCGGTTGATGATAAAGCAAGTGATGGCTTACACTAAAAGGGCTGTAAAAGATGCTGTCTGTGAGTGAGACAGACAGGTGTCAAAACCAGGGTAGCAGACAGCACCGTCAGCAGAGCTCCCGATCTGCTCTGCAAGGTCACTGGCAACTCTCAAGTTCAATGTCGCCTCCAGGGGGAGGTGAAGTCTGTGTGCACACATCTCGCTTAGAGGTGCCCCTTAGCAGTGCCTGGTGTAAAAAGCATGCACCTTACAGAGCTGTGCCCCACATCTGCAGAGAAGGCTGCCATGTCCAAGAGTACTGCAGGGTGAGCAGAGCAAGCTGATAGGCTCAGTCCAGAGCCATACTTGCCAAACCATCCTAAAACGATGTCAGAGAGCCAGCTCAGGAAAGCACAGCATGCTTCAGGAGTGTGGCCTGGGGAGGCGGAGGCGGAGGTGGCTGCCTGTACTGCCGCCTTGGGGGGTCATTCTAGTGAGAGGGTCTCACTTAACTGATTCAAAGGAGGGGGTTCTCAGGCCTCGTTCTTATACCCTGTGTCCTTCATTAGCATTTGTCTGTGTGTAAGTCTGTTCTGTCAGGTTCTATTCCATTCTTTTCTATTTCGTTTCATTTGCTCAACCCACCTCATGTGCTTAGGTCAGTGCATTGTTGGCGCTGAGTGTCAGTTTGTGGTCACTGAGGTAACAAGTGGGTGTCATGATGAAACTCAAGGAGTCAGTCAAGGAAAGAGGCCGCTCAGGAACAAGGGAGCAGCCAGGAGCACACTGGGAGCCATGAACTGCACTGGGTAGCCGGCCCCAGACAGAGCCAAAGAGGGTCATGAGGTGAGCAGATGCCAGACTGTACACTTTCATACTGGTATATGGGATGTTGATTTTTGGAGAGTACTAGTGGGGAGCCTGAGAGATGTTCATGAAACAGTATGACTGTTACAGTCTACCATATTTATTGTGTATCACTCCGCTGTACTTCTCTCTCTTTGAACCTGAGCTGGTAGTTATCAAGTCCCAGCAACCCCTGGGGTTGCAAACAAACATGTACCCATGCCTAGCCATTTTACATGTGTGCTGAGGTCTGGGCTGGGGTTCTCATGCTTGCACAGTAAGTACTTGTTCCCACTGCCATCTCTCCAGTCTCTCATACTCTTCAATGGTAGAGGTGAAAGACCATGGAGAAAGGGTAGCTTTGGAAAAATGACACATTCGTTTGCAGCTGTGAATGAAAAAGCATGTCTATGATGCCTAGAAACAACTGGACACATTGAAGCTTCTTAGAGGGGTCTGGCTACATGGTGCTTGTCAAGTATGTTCAAGGCTATGATAAAGGCTGAGAACCACAGCAGTGTAGTTCTGCAGAGAGGGAAGAGATGGGACTGAGCTCTGACTCCAATGAAGAAAACCAGAAACTTAGGATGCAGACTAATTGGGTGGGGAATTACTAAGAATTAACTTTGGAGTAAAGAGAATTCTTGCTAGACCCACTCACCAGAGTTTGTACTGAATATAGGCCACGGTGATAAGATATCAGGGGAGGTCAGGTACTAAGGGTAAGCATTTTGCCCAATAGTGTTACTCAGTTTCCCACTACTATGATAAAATACCTGGCATTGTTATTAAAGATAAGGTTTTGGCTCATGGCTTTAGAGGTTCCAGTCAGAGAATGGTGGCCTGAATCATGCTTTGAATCTCTGACGGGCGCTAGATGGCATTGGCGAGGATGTGGTGCAGAGCATACCTGCCTAACTCACAAGATAGGCCATACAAGGAGCAAGAGCCCTTGGTCTCAGAGACAGACACAGAGACTCTAACATACTCCTTCCTCTAAAATAATAGTAAAACGGCTGAGTGAAGCCCGGGAGGTGGAAGATGGGCTGAGCACACAGTAGGGAGGGAGAAGAACATAGATAATGTCTAGCTCCCTGACTCAGATTACATTTTCTGATGGCACTCATGCTGGTGTGGAGAACCTGTTTTGGAAGCAGCTAGTGGAGCTGGTTTGTAGCTGCACAGTTAACTGCCAGAGATGGAACTCTACCTTAGAGGACTTAGAGTGGCTGCTCAAAGGAGAAGACGTTAGGTCACTGGCATCCAGAGGCGACCTCTAAGACTTACACATGAATAAAACTGCACAAAGGATTTATATAGAGAATGACAAGAAAAGATAAACAAGATAGAGCCACTGTGAGTGGGAAAGGACTCACAGCAAAAAAGCAGAGGGTGTCAGAAAGGTGTGACAAGCCTAGGTTTGGGGGGAGGGGTGCTGTTTGTTTTTTAAGACAGAATCTCCCTATGTATCACTAACTCACCTAAAACTCACTATATAGACCAGGCTGGTCTTAACACTCCAAGATCCACCTGCCTCTGTCTTCTGAGCGTTGGCATTAAAGGTGAGTGCCACCATGTCTGGCTTGGCAGGGTGTTTTGCTTTCTTTTGTTTTGTTTTTTTGTTTGAGATCCATGTGTATTTTGCAAATTTCAGCAAAGCAGCCAGATCAAATAAAGGAAAGATGTGTTTTTGGATTCAGCAATGGGGAAGTTGTCGGTGACCTTGGCAGAAGCTGTTTTCATGGGCTGGGGGAGGAGGTGGCCAAACTAGAGTGACTTGAGGCACAGGCATCCAACAACAGAGCTGGCAAGTAGAGATTACACTGAGAAAAACAAGGTCTTGTGAACCGTATGGATTCCATTTCTCTGTGAGTTTCTGCCAAAGAACACTGGGGATGCCAAGAAATTAGCCTGGCTTGTCCTGGTGTGGCAGAGATTTGGAGCACTCTGCCCCTTCCTCCCCAGCCCTAATCTCAGGCAGAGGCTCACACTACTGTGCTTCTCTCTCCTTCAGGCCGCATCCTGGACCTGAAGACTGGCACAGTGAAGAAGGAGGGACAGCAGTCATCCATGCGCATGTGTATGGGCTCTCGGCGCTCCTTCATCTGTAGGATGAGGTTTGTGGGTTAGCAGAGGCCCAGGCCAGGGGGCTTCACTTGACCTTGTGCTCTTGACTTCAGACTAGATCCTGTATGAGAACACTCCCCTTCTGCCTCCTGCCCTTTTAGTGACTCACCATCTCCCACCCATTCCGTTTCACACCTTTGTGTGGTGTATTATTCTTGTCTCTCTTTTCTTATTCTTATTTTTGTTTTTGGTTTTTAATGTAGCCCCAACTGTCCTGGAACTTGCTATGTACATGAGGCTGGCCTTGAACTCACAGATCCTCTTGCCTCTGCATCTTGGATGCTGAGATTAAGTGTGCACTTCCACACCAACACTTTTTGGTCCTTTTTTTGGTGGGGGGGAGTGCTGGGGATTGGGCCCAGGACTGTGGCTCCCGGGCATGTGCTATTCTTCCTCCCCTGGGCTATTCTTCAGCCCTCGACTTTTGGTGACAAGGCTTCTCAGTGCAGTGCAGGCTGGCATGGGACTCCTGATCCTCCAGCTCCCACCTCCTTGGTGCTGTGCATCGCAATAACCCTCCCCATCTGCACCTCTTGACTTTTCTCCTGACTGTCCTTCAAGACCTCTCACATGCCTTGCCTCTCCAGAGGCTGTACTCCTGGTTTGTATTGAAACCACCCATCCCATGCTTAATCTTGTGTTTCCTGTAACAACTCACACCTTTTTAACTGCCCCTCAACATAATTGATTAGATTTTTAAAACAAAAATCTAATTTTTTATTTTGTTTTGTGTTTTTGAGGCAGGGTCTCCTTTGTCCCAGGCTGGCATCAAATTTATATAGCTGCGGGTGACTTTGAAGTTATGATCTTCCTGCATCCACTTTCTAAGTGCTGAGATGACAAATGTGGTCTGCCATGTCTGATTTATAGAAGTTCAAATCCAGAACTTCCTTTATGCTTGGCAAGCAAGTTGCGGCCTAGCTGAGCCACATTCTGCACCCTGTTGCTTTGTATTTAAAATGCCAATGTCTTGGCTTTGTGATTCAGTTACATCATTCTAAGGATGGAGACTGTGATGTATAGGTCTTTAACTTCCTTTTCTTTTCCTTTTTTTTTTTTCCTTTTTGAGATGACTACTTATACAGCCCAGTCTAACCTCCAACTCGTGATTCTCTTGTGTCAGCCTCCTGAGGGCTGGGATTACAAGCTCGAGCCACTTTGCCCAGATGATTTGTGACTCTTTGTACCTCACCCCGACTTTCAATAGAATGTTTTGTGTATAGTTATTACTTAGATTCATGGAAGATTGGGTCCAGTACTCCTCACCAGCAGCAAATCTGAAAGAGAAAGGGGCAGAGAGACAAGGAGGGAGGGAAAGAGATTGTTCTGGTTCTCTGTGAAGAAAACAAAGGTCATTGCAGCTTTTTGTACCATTGAGGTGACCGTAGGAATTGAGATATATAATCTACTTGCAGATATATATTGTGGCATGCAGCCAGTCACATGTAGGGTATAAAATAATGAGAGAGGTTAGATATTGGACTGTACAATGTCTGTTCCCTTGGAGAAGTGGGCCGCTTCTTTAGAGTGAAGGGGAATGGTCATTCTTTCTGACTAAGGTGCCAACCAGGTAACTAAGTGCAAAGATAAGGAGCCAGTTGGCTGTGTAACTCTGAAACTCAGAGGAAAGGCTAAGGCTGAAGATGGACTCAAGGATGGATATTGGGGTGGCAACTGAGCTGACAGGACAATCACTTTAAGTGACAGGATATCAGAAGACAGCACATAGGGCCCTGCTCCACCAATGGCAGAAAGCTGTGGTGAGCATCCAGGCAGGTGAGAGAGAGCCAGAGAGGGCTAAGGAAGAATTTGAAATGTCACTGTTAAATCCCAGATGGAAGATCTGAGACTTCAAGGATGCTGCTCAGAGGGAGAAGTGGGAGAAGCTGGAGCTGCAGGCGGGCGAGCAAGGCAGACTCAGTCTCCTCTCCCCAGCCTACCCTGGCATGTGTTCTCCCCTAGGCTGTCTTCAAACACCACTCCTAACCAGTATGGATTTCTGCATCCATCTTGGTTCAGCAGCATTGCCTGCACTGTCAGCTTTTCCTCCTCCCCTTCAAGTTCCACTGAGCTGCCCATCCCAGACAGGCACAGCAGAGCCACTGGCTACTGTCACTCTTACTCAGTTGTCTGCTGCCTGAAGTGACTTGGCTTTGCACATCTTGTGGATACTATAAAAGTTCTAAAGAGAAAATGCTTCAAATTGATTCAAAATTATCTTTTGGAATAGAATATATTTTAACAAAATATCTTCATCATGGCTGGAGAGATAGCTATGCTACAAAAAAGGGGGGGGTGTCTAGCAAGTTAGTGTATGCATGTGTAATACCTGTGATAGGAAGGTGGAGACAGGCACATTTCTGGGGCTGACTGTCTACTGGACAAATCCTAAGTGAGAGAACATGTCTCTAAAAACAAATGAATGGCACTTGAAGAAGAATAGCTAAGATTGTCTACTTGCCTTCACACACACAGACGTGGATGTATATCTGAATAGATGTGCCTGTATATGTGTGTACACACAGACAGACATGTAGGCACACACAAACACACACACAAAGAGAGAGAGAAAGAGAGAGAGAGAGAGAGAGAGAGAGAGAGAGAGAGAGAGAGAAGAGAGAGAGCCCTACGAGTCATAGCTCCACTGATAAGTACTGAGGAGTGATCTATATTCCTCATCCTAGGTGGGTCTGCAGAACCCTCAATTACAAACCATCACTTTACAGGTCTACAGGTCTGGTGAGAGAGCTGTTAGTTCCCCCTGCTTCTGCTCCTCTGCAGACTGACTGCTGGAGCTCTACCAGAGAGCCCTGATGAAACTCCTTCACCTGCCTCAGGTGACAAGATGGCACTGGAATGACAATGCATAAGTGGTCTCTGAGTTAGGATGAAGTCTCACTGGCTGCCTGCTTTGTAGTGGGTGAGCTGGACAGATGTAGGACTCATGGGTACAGCATCCAGCCTGAAACAGCACATTACCTGCTAGTCAGTCACAGAAGGGTCCTCCCATCCTAGCTTGGGAGGGGGCAGTTAATGATATAATCCCAAGTGATATAAATTCTTAATTACCCCCTCCCAGCCAATCCCATGAGCTAATTGATTGGCATAGCACACCATTTCAATTAGCAGCTTATAGTGCCACTGTCATCACCCAGATCACTCCATCTCTCCAAGCCCAGGTATACCTCCAGAGAATGTATTCATAGTTGCTTACTGGCATATGAGCCCCATGATACCAGGGCTGGCTTGAGAGGTGTACAGCACTTTGTTCTGCTTGGAACATGACATCATCAACAAAACAACACTGTCTCCTCAGGACACTGGGCATGGTCTGCCAGAAAGGGGCAGAGGGCCCTGTTGGCATCCCTGAGTGGCAATGTCACAGATCGATCCTGCTGTGAAAACCACTCCAATGTTGGCAGCTTTCCAAGGTCTCAAAACATAATTGGCTTTTTTTTTTTTTTTTGCATGTTGTAAATGAAGACATCCAGGCTGGCAGTTGTCATGTAGTTGAGAAATGGAAATGCACTTAGCAAATGGGCATGCCAAGTGGTGTCCAGAGCCTGGATGCTTGGTACCTGGAGTTCTGGGAGAGTCAATGAGAAGTAATCAGAGAGGACCTTTCAGTGTGGAGAATGCTTCATTCTCTGGACCCCAGAGAGTGGCTCCCCAGTAGACCTGCTGCTGTGCCTAGGGTCCCTTTGCTCCATTCTCTCTTCAGCAGGCTTCCAGCTGTGTAGCTTGTTCCTAGAGCCAGCGTGATGGGGGAGGGGTATCCACAGTGAGCCTGGAAGATGCTACTGTTCATCTGCCGCATCTGCTTTGAGTTAGCGTCTCTGCTCAGGCCTGAGGAGACACTGCAGTCGTCAGCACCCTTCTCCTTTCCACAAAGCCACTGGTTCCACTGAAATGATCTGTGGGACCAAGGATGGCTAGGCTTCTTTAGTCTTTCTGCAAGCCTCTAGTACTGAGATGGGCTGTTTCTTGTGTATGTGAAAAACTGGCCCAACTCTCCCTCTAATGGCAACTACAAGTCATAAGTTGGCAAGCCCACTCCTGCCCTTTGGGAGGATAATAGCCATAGGACTTCCCTGAGTAAACATAGGAGAATCGAGAACTATCTACCTGATAGCAAGGTTACGTGGGGGAATAGAAAGTGAGGGTAGGCAAGGAATTCTATAAGTGCTGATCCTGGGTAGATCTGTAGCATTTAACAACATTTAACAGCATCATGTGGTGGCAGGCAGGAGCAGCAGTGGGAGGCATCCTTTAGTGTAAGGGCTCTTGTGCAGACCTCAGGTAACAAGGATCCTTAGCACTGAAAGTGTTAAAGCTCGTGTGCTGTGCGGATGTAAGAGACTGAGATTCCTCAGCTCTTGACTACAGCTGCCATTAGTTTTCAGGCAATCTAGGTATCATGTTCTTCAACCTTTGATAACAGCTTCCAGGCCTGAGGTGCTAAGATTCTTGACCCTAAAGGCTTGACAAGTGTATAATTCTTCCAACAACCAGGCCTACAGTTTCTCGTCTCTGACTCTGCAGGCCTCTAGCCTGCTGCTGTCAAGTAGCTGGCCACCCTGTCACTTATGCGGTTCAGCTTGCTGGTGGCTTAGCTATTGCTGGCACTGCCACTCTACTGCCTCTGACTTCACTGATGCTCTCCTATCTCTGCCCCTTTTTTTGTGTGTTACTAGCTCAGGCTATAATAATAAAAAGTAATTAAGAAAATACTACTTTAGAAAACCCTTTAACTGGGCTTAATGTGATAGCAAAAAGAGGCAGCATAGGAGACTGTCTCACAACCAGCTCACAAAGTGAGCTAGAGAGTCTACATATATAAGCAAAGTGTGTTGTATCAATTTTAGCAAACCTTGCAAGCACATACTGGCTAGTGTTTGCCCCTGTCACAAGCTTATCTCTTTGCTAGACAACCAGACGTGTTTCCCTCCTGGATTAGGTAGAAATTGTAGTAGGGTCATCTAGAGTTCACCAAGGCTTTTAACAGTTAAAAATTCCAGTAGGAATCATGTCTAATAAATGACTAGGAGTACCCCATCAAGAGTAGTTTTTACAAGGTGTCTATGAAGTGTTCAGAGCAGCCAGTGATCACATAAGGGTAGTCCGACTGGCTGACTAATACTCATTGTGCTCAAGATAGTCACAGATGCAAGCCCAATGACCTTGAATGAAAAAGTTTAATTGCACCCCCTCCACACCTCAACATGTTTATTTATAAGAAAGGGAACATCAGAAGGAATATTTTCCAATTAAAGAACTCTTCATTTCTGTTGAGGATATGGCTCACAGTCAAATACTTGCCCTATAAGCCAAGACCTGAGTTTGATCCCCAAAGTCCATGTGAAAAGACTGAGTGTGGTAGCACACTTTAGTAATCCTGGCATCAGAGATGCAAAACCAGGAGGGTCCCTGGGGCTCAGCCACCAGCCAGCCAGTCTCACTTGGTAAGCTGCAGGCCAGTGAGAGATGGTATCCCAAAAGAAGAGAAGGAATGGCACCTGAGGTCATCCTCTGACCTTTACACGAACAAACGTACACATGCACCTATACCTACACGCACCTATGTGCATATTCACACACTTGAACACACACACAACGTACACTAAGAGTGGTTTGAACCCTTGCTTTGGGGAGAGGTGTGTTCCCGTTGTAGTCTCAGCAGCACCTTACATTTCAGATATTTACTGCATTCACTGGTTCTAATACATGTGTTGACTCTTAGATGTGGAAATGCTCCCTTGGACCATCTGCCTTTGAACAGAATAACCACCATGAGGAAAAGGTTCAGGTGGGCATCACTCTCTATGATATACTTGGGGACTATGCTAGTAGTTAGCTTATCGGCCCCAAAGTGGGGAATAGTTCAGCTTGAAGAGGGCCTAAGAGTGGAGGACCAGGAGAGTGCATGTCAGGGTGGCAGTACCCAGGGTGAGAACTGGGAGTTGGGTGAAATTTGTGTGTGACTTTCAGGCCCTATTGATGGATAGGAGTCAGGATGATGGAAAATCAAGATTTAAAACCACTAAGGAAACAAGGGAACAGGTAGCTTAGATATCAAAGGGGTCATCAGCATCTTGCCATGTTTCCATATAGTGAAGACAGCTTCATGTAAGCTCTTTTTCAGGAATGGCCTTGGCCCTGTGAAAGAAGGAGAAGCTCAGTATGCCGTGGTCCACTGCACAGGTTACATCAAGGCCTGGCCACCAGCAGGTAAGCAGAGCTGGTGATGTTTTTCCAAGAAGGCAAATGCCTTCACTTCTGAAGTTAATACTGGGTTAAGAGTACTTTTGAAGAAAAATGTGGGAAAGTATTGTCATTTTTCTTTGTGGTTAGAATGTCATTTTTGATACCAGAGAAAGCCCCACGGTCTGAAATAGGTTTCCAGAAACCTTGATTCTTCAAGGGTGAGTGGAGCCTTTGCATCATCAACCTCAGAAATGATAATGTGGAGATTTGAAATGATTGTTGCACCCATGTCACCATAGATATGCACATCAAAATCACATGGAGATAACAGATAACAAGCATTGGCAGGAGAAGGAGAATTGAAACCATCATATCTTGCTGGTGGGATTGTGAAATAGCATGGCCTCTTGGAAAAACCCCCTCAAAATGTTAAGCATGCAGTTACTCTATGACTTCACAGTTTGACTTTTGGATATCAATCCAAAAGAATTGAAGATCTAGTTCCACAAAGAAATTTGAATATAAACGTTTATACATAATGGACATAGAGTTAAAGCAATGCAAAAGACTGTGAGTGATGGATAGACGAATAAAATATCCTGTATCCATACAGGGAAGAGTAAAGCACCAAAGTATAGCTATGTGGCATAGTAATCCCTCAAAGCAAAGAACACAAAGCCTACAGCCATAATACAGTTAAAGAATATATAGCAATAGCCAGACTAGTGCTTGGAAGAAATAAAAATAATTTACAGTATGCTGGCCATTGGCAGGCAAATGAAAATAAGGAACTGAAAGATAAGGTGCTCTGAGTGGCTTTGTCTGTGCTGGGCAGTAAGCTGTGGGTTAGGCTCAGTATGAATTGCACTTTTGCTTTGGAAGGTACTGTACAAGACCCCTCCCTGACTAGGGATTTACAACGATCCTTCCTTCACTACCTGCTTTATAGCTAGAGTGACACTAGCTCATTACCCACCTCTGACGTGGCATGTTGATTTTCATCCGTACTATAAGAAGTCTGAAAGTAAAGTAATTCCTCGATACTGTTTAAGGTTTTCAAAGAATGAAGTCTCTATGTCCACAAATAGCATTAGCATCTTATTGCAGTTCTGAAATGCTTTGCATAATCATAACAGTAATGACTTGTGAGTGTTTGTCATGCCCGACATGATTACAACAATTTTAACAGTGCTATGGAATATCCAGAGTCTGAACACCTGCAATTCAAAACTCAGCAGTCTAAACACTCCCCACTGACTTTTGTGCATATATACAGATAGATAGATAGATAGATAGATAGATAGATAGATAGATAGATAGATAGATAGATAGATAGACGGGCATGGGCACAGCTTGTCAGTACAATGTATATAAATGCCCATAAAGGGTTTTCTTTTTTTTTCTACTTAAAACATTATCTTGGTCTTTGTTGGATTAATATCACAAAATATTACAGACTGGGTAACTTACAATGAAAATAAGTGTTTTTCTTACAGCTATAAGGATGGTGACTTCGGGGCTAAGGGGCTGCATTTGAGAAGTGTCTTCTTGGTGTGTGTCATATTGTGGCAAAGGGTGTCATGTAGGGAGAGAACTGGCGCCTGACACCTGTGAGTTTAGATGTCTCTCCCTTTATTTATTTATTTTTTGAGACAGGGTCTCATTATACATTTCCACTGGCCTGGAACTCACAACATAGACCAGGCTGGTCTTAAAACCACAGAGATTCACTTGCTCCTGCCTCCCATACGCCTGGATTAAAGGAGTATGCCAATACACATAGCTCCTATCTCTTAGGAAGTCACTAACATCATCATTAGGTCCCCATAGGATCTGATTTAACCCTCATTTCCTTCAAATAGTTTCATCTACAAATGCCATCAACATTTGGGGTTTCAGGTTTCCAATGTGTGAACTTTTGGCCACATTTTTTCTTTCTTTCTTTTTTGTGTTAATGTGTATGGCTGTTTTGCTTACATACATATATATATATATATCATGTAATATATACAGTGTATATGTTGTACCTGCACAGGTCAGATCCCCCTGGAAATAGAGTTATAGGTGGTGTGAACCACCATGTTGGTAACCAGTGCAGGTCCTCTGAATGTTCATCCAATGTTCTTAATCACTGAACCATCTCCACACACACACACACACACACACACACACACACACACACACACATACACACACACACACCAAGAGACTTCTTTAAACCATAGGAAGTATAATTTACAAACTACCAGGATACTGTTTACCAAAGGCCTGAACCAGACTCAAGGACAGAGATTCAGAAGGCATCCAGCCCTCACCTTAGGAGATCCACAGATAGTTCTAACAGTGCTGCAGAACCAGTCAGAAGCAGTTCAGTGATCGCATGGGGCTTCTTGTAAATGGCAAGGCTGTTCCTGTCTGCAGTTCATGGGAACATCAGACAGTGCTTGAGAAAGTAGGTTTGTAGTAGGAGGTTGTTCGATGAGATAAAAATAAGAACAAAAGATTTGGAGGAGGACTGGTAGCAGTGTCTCCATTATACAGTGTGCATTATGGTCTATATATGGTGATTGTTGAGCAACGATCTCAGGGCTACAAACTCCAGGCCTATCTTTCTAGAAGTGCTCAAATAAATACCTCATGTGTAGAGATGAGCATAGGAAAGTGTTATCAGGCAGTCATCTTTGGAGACAGAAGAGTCCCTATGCCAGCTGAGGTTAGGAAAGTTGCCCTGAATAATTCCCATACCCAGACTGCATCAGTACTCCAAAACCATCTTCTTGAGATCTATGCCAAGAGGATGCCTTGATTCCTATTGAATCTTCACTTAAATTACTTAATCATTCTTACTATACTGGGTAAATTCCTCTTCTGTTTCCAGACTCAATATTATGCCTTTCTGCCCTTTTACTGGGGCTTCAGACCCATGATGTCACATGAGTAATGCCCTGAGTATGGTAAAACTCACCAGGCCCCTGTAGGCAGAAAGAAAAGACTCTGTGGCCCAACAGGCAGGCAGTGGCTGCACCCAGAAAATGAGTTCCCCTGGAGCTGTGTGTGTCTCAAGACTGTTGGTGTTAGCTTGTTTGAGGCAGTAGGACTTATTGTTCACCTTAAATACTGGTCTTTAAAACTGCCACATAAGGAATGGTTGAAGGAGCCAGGGTGTTTCACTTAGAGAAAATGAGACATGATTTCTGTCTGCAAGTATTTGAGGGGGTGTCATATGAAGGAGGAATTAATCTCAGGGTAGTTCCAGAAGGCACAACTTGGAGCAGAAGAGGAAAGTTACAAGAGTAGAGTGAGTCAGGGGCATGAAAGGACATTAAAAATACAACAGCCACATTAAGCTATGAAAAAAGACAGTTTCCATGGTTAAATAACTGCACATTAAAATAATTTGATATCATTCTCTCTTACATTCTAATGGACCAAAGATCGAAAAGGCAAATGAAAAGTAAAAAAATATATACTTTTTACACTGCTGTTAGGAATGTAAACTAGTCCAAAGCTTAAGTAGACTGACTGAGCAGTGTGTATCAAACATTTGACAATGTGTGACTTATGATACAGAACTCAGATTGGTGGAAATTTATTCTAACAAATTGACTAGAGATGTCTGTATACTGTGTTCTCAATCACCTTTAACCATTGTGAAAGATCCAAATGAATCTGAATGCCCCTGGAAGAGAACTGGCTAAAATAAATGTGGAAACTCTATATACACCAGCACATTGGACAGACATCAATGATCATACATGCTATTCAAGGGTTTTGAGAACAAAATAAAATGTAAACAATTGTTTTTAAATGGCCACAAGATACATATACATCTCATTTTTAAAATTATAAATGAATAAAGCATACATGTATGTTAAACTGGAATATTAACCTTTTATTTCTGTCTACAGATTGTTGGGACATTTTTCTTTTCTGTTCATGTCCACATTTTCCCTATATTTTACCTGATTTTAATAATAAGAGGAAATGATGTTTTGAGACATCAATCTGAACCCTCAAAGATGGTATTCTAAATGATCAGATTATATGGTTTACAGAGAACTTGGACGTACATCATTATCTGCCTTTTGAGTCTGCTCTTGTACTGGATGTTTCTGTAAAGACAGAGATTCTAGAGAAGAAAGCCATCTTCCTGTATCATGACTCATGCATGCATGCAGGGGACTTAGTTGTCCCTGATGCTTTGTTCTGTGGATGCTGAGACTGTTTATTAATAACTGCATTCTTAGCACATATAACTCTAATTCTGCCTCACTGTTCACATCCTGCAAGACCCCAGGGCAGATGCTGTGTTCATCTCACACCTATTTATCGTTCAGACTTTCAAACACTGTATTTATGAAGGCTGGATCAGCGGGTGCATGGATGGATGGGATGGGTGAGTGGGAGGGTGATGGAAAAAGAAAGGCTCTTGAAACAAAAAATGGTGAATCTAGAAGGGTGCCTGTGTGAAGCCAATTCTTGCTAGAGTTTCTAAGTTTAGAAAAGTCAGTTCTGTGGAACTCTTTTGAGATGGTTAGTGACAGAGGCAGTTGTGTGGCTTGGGTGAGTGGCTAAACTGAAGTCATGACTCTTGCCCCTTCCTAAGGTCATAGACTTGGGGTACTGGAGTAACAAACAGCTCACTGTAAGGACTATCAGATGCCTTATAAAGTTACAGTGCTGGCCCTGCTTGCTCACATGCTCTGCAATTATAAACAATGACTAAGTTACAGAAATGAAGATTTATGACAGCTAACTAAAGTCACTATAAATATGAAAAGCCAACCTCAAAAAAAAAAGTTAGCAGCCAAGGTGGACTTTGCAATGCAAGCCAGAGCTTTATGGACAGATTCCTTGACAATGACCTGTAACATGGGCACTTAGACTGAATCTTATTCTTCCCACCTATCTACGGTATACAAACCACAAAGTAGATCCTGATATTCCAGAAGCCCTGTCTGTAGCATAGTAACCTTCCTAATTAGCCTGACAACATTTTACACTTACCAGTTCAGTATTTGGAGTGGGACTAACAGGCATTAAGTTAGTTCTCTTGTCTCATCATGCAGTTAATTAGTAACTACTCGTGACAAGGTACTTTTTATACGTTGGGGGTATATTCAGAGGCTGAAGAACATTTCCAGAAGTGTGACTTAGTTTCATCCAGTGTCACCCAGCACCTTCCCTTTCATAGAGGCATCTTTGAGCAGATGTCATTTCTAAAGTGGAGGTGTGGCTTACCACCTAACACACCGTGTAGAATGCCCGGTTGCCTGGCAGAATGTCTACACAAGAGAACCAAGGCCTGACCCAGGGATGGAGTTTGAACTCAGGGCTCATGACTTACCCCTGGGACAATCGAGATCTTGAAAGCATTTGGCACTTTCTTTACTTGATGAGGTGGGTGTCTTTTTTCTCACTTTGTTGCTGACTTTCAGTAAGCCATGGCCACAGCATGCCACAGGCTTGAGGTTATTTTGTAGTTCTGGCCAGAAGCCTCTGGGGTCAGGCCAGTGCTCATACTTCACCCGACAGCTTGGCTCTGCCACTAGCTCATCTCCAACAGCTATGGGTTTCTGGCAGTTTTCTTCGTGGATGTGGTTTATTTTTCTACCGTGTGAAAGTCTCCAAAAAATCGCTTGCTGGTATTGAGGCCACTAAGTCACAAGCCATAGCTGCGCCCTGTGCTTCCGAGCCACCTTACCCTGCCCATATGTGGCATGCTCAGGATCTCTCCAGAATCAAAGCTACCACATTAGCTTCTGAGATGGAGAATAACTGTCATCATCTTCTGGTTTTTCGTTCTCAGGCAGGATGACATGCCTCTTCCTGTTCCTTGTATAGATGTTTTCTGAGCTCCACTACAGACCAGCTTTGTGAGGTCCTAGAGATCCTGAGGTGAGGTTGACATGGTGTCTGCTCACAGTGCTGTGGAAGGGACAAACTTCCAAGTCAGCTACAAAGCCTCAAGTCATAACCAAGGCACAAATTCAACTGCTCTGATGTGTCAAGGCAAGCTTGTCTAGCTTGCATGCCAGCCTATTGGACAGAAATAGAGAATAGCACTGGGATGAAACATAGAGTAAAGGGAAAGACTTTGCAACATAACAAATGCATGCAAGCAAGGGAAAAAACAGACAGCAGAGGTCTGAACAGTAGCACCTTTCATTGGGAAGACTTCGAGAACTATATTCAGTGAAAAGCCCTTGACCTGATTTATTTATTTAATCTTCACAAAAACCCTGATGATGTGCAGACACAGTTATTTCCTAGTTTCTAGACACCAAAAGACAGCATTGTGAAGCAGTTGGCCCAGCACATGCAGCTAGTAAAGGCATATGTTTGGGCTGTACACTCGGACATCTTGGTACATTCGCTTATACTCAGCCTTCTCCGTGGAGGAAGGAGATACTAGCTGGGGGTGCGGGGAGGATGAAGCACAGGAGTAACATCAGATCTTGGGGTTACCTTAGTGAGGGTTTCTATTGCAATGAAGAGACACCACGGCCACTCAAACTCTTATTAAGGAAACATTTAATTGGGCTTATTCAGAGGTTTAGACCATTATTGTCATGGCAGGAAGCATGGTGGTGTGCAGGCAGAGACTGTGCTGAAGGAGAAGCTGAGAGTTCTACATCTTGAACTGTAGGAAACGGGAAGAGACAGTCACACTAGACATGGCTTGAGCATCTGAGCATCAAAACCCACCCCCGGTGACATACCTACTCCAAGAAGGCCATAGCTCCTAATAATGACAATCTCTATGGATCCATGGGGGACATTTTTATTCAAATCACCACAGGGCTGGAATGCTAATCCAGAGAGCTTGGCTCCTTCTCTGTATTTTCCGTAACAGGCTTTGGAGAGTAGTCTATTAGCTAGATGGAACTTGCTTAAAGGCCGAGAGACCAGCTAAGACTGGTGCTTGTGTCTCACTGAAGCTGAAGGAGGCCAGTGGCTTTGCTAATGTGAAGATGTGAGGTAGGCAGGATAATGCCTGTTCCAGATGGCACGTGTGGCAGTGGGCAAGGTCTATATGAGGCAGGTAGGTGGGAAAGCTGCAGCTCACATCCAGGAAGTCTGATTGCAGAGTCTATGTGCTTACACATCATTATTAAGCTTGACTGGCTTCTCTTACTCCTCAAATAGTGGACAATCACTCTGGGCTTTTCACTGGGGTTTGTGTGTCAGCTACTTGGTCATTGTTATATTATGCCATCTATTTATGTACTGTTATCGGTCTGTCATGTATCAAGTCTATCTCGCAAACCTATCATCTGCCTGTCAAACCTATCATCCATCTTCTACCATCTATCTATGTAGTTGCACACGCATGTGCATAATGGAAACGCTTATTAGACTCAGTGGACTATTTTTAAACAGAGAGAAGCAGGGCATGGTGATGCATGCCTTTAATTTCAGTAATAAGGAGGCAGAGACTGGTAGATTTCTGTGAGTTCCAGGCCAGGAGAGCTACACAGTGAGGTCCTGTCTCAGAAAGAAACAAGTTCATTTAATTTAATATAAAAAGAAGATATGAGGTTGAGAAGGGGTTGTGGGAGAGGAGCCCAAGAGGAGTTGGGAGTGAATATAATCGAAACACATAGTATACGTGTGTGAAATTATCAAAAGAACAAATTAAAATACATTTTAAAAATTGTAGATTATTACCTGTCATTTGTCTGTCACAAACTATAAATCTATCCACTATCATATTGACCATTTATTTATCTCTCAAGCCTATGATCATCTTTCAAAACCCTCATCTATCCTCTGTCATCTCTCTGTCACTTGTGTGTTACCTGAGGTCGGTCAGGTACTAAGCAGACCACATTGGTTGTGTTGTTCACCCTGAAGAACACAGCAGTGACCCTGACATTAATTGCTCTATTTCACCATGCCAAGATGAGTCTCCCAGTAATTAACACAGAAGGGTTGGCAGGCCCCACACTCCTGGATTTCTCTAGTTTGAGGATTTTCTCACTGCCCTGTACAGTTGCAGAGAGAATTCTTGAGGTCACAGGGTTTCCAGGAAGACACTTCTCCAGCACCTTTGGCAATCAGTTTCTGACTTCTGATGTACAGATGGCTGAGCCTGCCTTGTCTTTCCTTTCAGAATCTTCCCCTTCCCTATTATAACACATGTAGATTGTTTCCTGAATGCCTAGAACTCAAATTTTTGTTCAGGTATTCTAGTGGGGTTGTTTTCACTCATTTTAATGACTAGGCTGATTCAGCCTGCATGGGGCTTGAGCTGTCCCTGTGAAGAGGTGTCCTTCAGGCCTCAGAGTCACCCCTGTGTCTTGGGTGCTCTGTTCATATCTCAAGTCCCACAACCATCATCTGGCTCGTCGTTGGCCCCCATTATACTTTTGTTCTTCATATAAAGTTCTTGAACTTCTTGACCTGATCTATTCATTGTCACCACTGCCTTCTCTGTTTTTAATGTGACAAGTTTTTCATCTGCTCTTAGTCCTCACTGATGAAGTTGCTGTCTTCCTGCAAATATCACATCCTCTAGACTCACAGAGGTTCAACTTTTTCTCTCTCTTATAAAGCAAGTGGAAGCAGGGCTCTGGTTCCTTATTTTGGTGTCCCCTTTGTCACATGCTTCCCATTTCCATGTGGCTTACCTTAGACACTTTACTGTGTGATGGTCCATTCTGACAATTGTGACATCATCCATTACAGAGATTCTAGAAAGACCTGAGTACCCTTGACAAGGACAGAAGAGGAATGTTTGGCTTCGCTGCAGTCTTAGGAACACCTGAATGAAGTTTCACCTGTCTGTTCCCATGGCAATGGATGGAGTGGGAGGTTACAAGTCACCAATAGCCCCAGTGAGATCTTAGAGATCTTCAGCCATGTGGTTTCCTAGGAGTCCCAGGTTCTTCCCTGAGACTTACCCTCTTCCTGGACTCATTTCAAGTCAAGCTTACTCTGCACTTTTTAATGTTCTGGTGCAAACCTTCCACTCCTCCACAGGCAGTTACAGGGACTAGGGTTCCCCCATTGTATCCTTCCTCGATGCATCTAGAGGATGTGATATTTGCAGAAAGACACCAGCTTCATCAGTGAGGACTAAATGCAGATGAAAAACACACTTGTCACATTAAAAACAGAAAAGGGAGTGGTGACACCGAATAGAAGATCAGGTCTGGCCTAATCCATGCATCCTAAAACCGCCTCACCCGTGCTCACCTCCCCAGTTTCCAGCACTGGGATATACTTATTTCTATCAGGCCCTGGAACATTTCATTTTAATTTGGAAGGGACAAGTAGGTACAAAAGCATCAGTTACACCCATAAGCTTTTTAGGCTAATCCACTTTTAGGGTTTCCAGGCAAGATCCCTGAAATACAAGATATCTACAAGTCACCTTTTTTTTTTTTTTCAAAAATTTCTGCCAAGATAAAAGTCACTGGACTGCAACAAAGAGATTCCATCCAATCCACTGGGAAACCTCACGTTCTGCATTTCTCTCCTGGCAAATGGTACTCGTTGACAGAGCATAGTGCAGTCTCTGCGAAGCCTACGGTGATGAAACCACTTTATCTTTATTGAGACTGTTTCCCAAATATGTTTTTGCAAAAGTAAATTTTTCCTAATGTTTACACATGTTCCCTCAGGGAAGGCTTTGGCGGTATGCCATGAGCAAGTGCCCTGGGTTGCTTGCAGCCAGAAGACAGTTGTTCCCCTCTGCCTTTTGTTTTGTGAAATATAAAAATATGTCTTAATTCGCATGAGGAGGCGAAGGCCAAGGACAACCTCTTTCCAACGAGACTGAAAAACAAGCCCACTTTCCACTTTGTCTGCACTGGGTTCCTGTAATCCTTAGTGAGGAATGAAGAAGCCTCCCTGGCCAGTGCTCACTCCCCTCCCAACAGCAGTCTCTGATCCATCTCATTTGCATTGCTTATATTCTCCAGATTTATTTCTCGCTGGTGGGAGGGAAGAGGCTGTCCAAGGAGGGCGATGTAGTTTAATATGAGGTGAAATGAGCTTGTGAGGCTGATTGGGGAATCACTAAAATCTGTTAGAATAGTTGCAGTTATCCTGTTCATATTAAAAAGCACTTTGCGATTCCTTCCAGGAAGTACTCCCTCCTGGCTTCTCTCCACCCACTCTGGCACTCAACAGCAGCCCTGTGGCCCATCTCCAGACACTGTTCTGCTCCCTGTGACATTGTTAAGCACATGGCAGTGGAATGAGCTGGGCCTGTTTTCCCCATCACGATGGTGAACTCTGGAACAGGTTCTCCTTTCTCTGCAGCAGAGCGCTGGGCCCCCTGCTTGATGCTAGTACCTACCGCCTGTCACAATCACAGAACCTGGGACATCACAAGCCAGCACCTCCAGTCCTGAAGTGTGGATGGCCTCAGGTCCTTCCGAGCCATAGTTGAATGCTGCATTTAGACAGAGATCAGCACAGGGAGACCTAGCTCAGCCACCAGGATGAAGCTACCCCATCTCCTAGTGCCAAGGGCACCATAGCTGAGGTGGTCCTGGTTGGGTCAAAAAGCATTCTGAATAAAGAGCAAGCCAGTAAGCAGCATTCCTCCAGGACCTCTGCTTCCATCCCTTCCACTAGGTTCCTGCCTTAGTTTCCCCTGATGATGGATTCTGATCTGTAAGCTAAGCCCTTTCTTACCCAGGTTGCTTTTTTCTCATGGTGTTTATCCCAACAGTAGCAAACTAGGACACTGGATGTCTTTGTTAGGTTTTCTATTGCTGTAAAGAGACACTATGTCCAAGGCAACTCTTATAAAGGAAAACATTTAATTGGAGGCTAGCTTACAGTTCATCAGTCTAGTCCATTGTGATCATGGCAGGAAGCATGACAGAGTGCAAGCAGACATGGTGCTGGAGAGATGGCTTAGAGTTCCATATCTGGATCTTCAGGCAGCAGGAAGAGTGAGTGACACTGGGCCTGGTTTGGGCATCTGAAATCTCAAAGCTCACCCCCAGTGACACACTTCCTCCATACAGCCACACCTCCAATAATGCTACTCCCTGAGTTTATGGAGCCATTTTCATTCAAACAACCATACAGGGTATGCTGAGTCTTTGTGCCATGTACAATGTTGACTCATATACATTTCCCTACCAAATGCCTACAGAGAGACTGTAAAATAAGGGTATTTATACTCATGTCTCATGATAAGTGTGACTCATTTTTCCTGAAATTCAGAGGTCCACAGGCTTTTGGTATCAGTGGCAGAGTCATAATTCTTGATTTAGGATGACCCTGGTTACCTCCAAAGCCTGTTATTAATGACAGTTAAGGCATACACTGTACATAGAGATATCCTTTCTTCCAACTATGTTGGTCCCAAGCCCAGTGGCCATTTTTCTTAAAGAATCCTTTCCTGAACCTTTTGGCCTTCAATGGGTTCATCATTGGTCCCCCTGAAAGACTGCCTATGTTTGTAACACCCAAAAAGTGTCTTTTCACCATTGTTTTAAATATGGATATTTGTCCCTCCCCAAAGAAAGAATAACTCACTAGGCTCACCTGTTGAGCTCTGATTATTATCTCCAATAGATGCAGTTGCCAACTCTGTGTGCTCATACCATGGATCACTTTCCAGAAGATCTTTGTAAGTGACCAGAGGCTGCAGGCAGAGGCAGAAAGATACTGGCACCAAGGTACCCTGTAGCCAAGAGTCATTCCACCCCCCCTTACCACTTACACAGTCCTCCTCACAGTCACCTTCCCTGCTGAGCAGGTAACCATCTCAGATCTTGAGAGGCTATCCCAGGAGCAAGTTCTAGCTTCATTTTCACAAATGGCACTGGGAGACTGTGAAATCGCTAACCCAGGAGCCTTGATATTAAAAATAAAAACAAACACACTCAAAGCCATTGCAAGAGGAGAGATCACAAAGTGGATGTTGGGAAGTGTTTGAAAAGAAAAGAGACTGTTGAGCCTGTTATAAGAGAGTTGACTTACAGCAGCCCCATAATAGGAGAGCTGGGAAAATGAGGGTTGTCATGATGAAGGAGGTACCATACAACAGGAAAGATAACAGAACCTGCGGCTCATCTGGTTCCGTTAGGGCCTTTCAGTGAGAAAAAGCACCATTCCCAGGCTGAGCAGAAGGCAGTTCTGGCACTCGTTGGTTTGGGAGAGGTAAACAGGGCAGTGGAGGCCAATCCTGATGAACAAAGAAAGTAGGTGCTGTGGTGGTGAGAGGGAACAGTGGAGCAGGATGTGAGGCCTCTGTAGGAGAGGAATGAATAGAGGCTGATGTCCAGGGACTGAGAGTGCCAGTGCACCAAGAGCACAAGAGTTCTAGTGTTGCCTAGACAGATGGATGACAGGAAGTCTAGAAGCAGGAGAGAAGGGAGAAGCTCGTAAGACTCATTGCAGAGCCAGGCAGTGGTGGTGCATGCCTTTGATCCCAGCAAACGGAAGGCAGAGGCAGGAGGATGTCTGAGTTCGAGGCCAGCCTGGTCTACAGAGTGAGTTCCAGGACAGCCAGGGCTACACAGAGAAACCCTGTCCAAAAAAAAACCCTCATCGCAGTATGATCATCCCATACAGAGTAGCGGAAGCCCGTCAACTTTCCTTGAGAAAGGGCCACTGTGTTCCCCATGGAAACAGCATCACTCATGCTAGAATGATAACTCAAACCCAGAATTATATGATGGGAAGAATCTGAGAGGCTTCAGGTTTTCCCCAATTTTCTTCCTCCATGGAGAGGTGAGGTGCAGAGCTGGATAGCCACTGTGTCCTCATTCTGGTTAACCCACTAAACTTCCTCTGTCTGCTGTTAAGACAACCGTGTTTACAGGTCCCCATTTCCTAGAAATGAAGTTTTGCCATTCAAGTCCAAGTCTAGCAGTTAATACTAAGTAGTAGCCGCCAAGTCAGCCCAGGGAAGGTGCTTCTCTGCCTCAAGGCTTGGTGGCCATGCATTTGAAAGAGAATGCAGTTTCCCTGTGTCCGGTTTGGGTTAAGCCTCTGCTGCCAACAAGCACGTTGCCTCTCCATCTACTCATCGAAGGGCAGGGCCCTAAGTCTAGATTTCACAATCCACACCCATGTTTCTGTGTTGCTGGCGAGCACAGGGCATCACAAGAAAACTTCCCCGGAGTGTAGGCTGAGCACCAGGAGCTTACCTTTTTAAAATCAAAATGTACATTCTTCGTGCCTCAGCCTCCCAAGTGTTGGTGAAACAGGCTTTGCTGTGATCATACCCACCTTATTTTGTTCTTTTTAGAAAATTATGAAAACACAAAAAAATGCTCATTAATAAAATTTGAAAGATACAGAAAAACATGCAAGATAAAATTTGCCCAAAAGTTCATTGTAATTTTTTTTTTTTTTTTTTTTTTTTTGGTTTTTTTGACAGGGGTTTTTTTTTTTGCCTTTGCTGTCCTGGAACTCACTCTGTAGACCAGGCTAGCCTCAAA
>JANHMN010000003.1:77865297-77923185 GCA_030674055.1 Rhabdomys pumilio | reverse complement strand
GCAGAGGCAGGAGGATGTCTGAGTTCGAGGCCAGCCTGGTCTACAGAGTGAGTTCCAGGACAGCCAGGGCTACACAGAGAAACCCTGTCCAAAAAAAAACCCTCATCGCAGTATGATCATCCCATACAGAGTAGCGGAAGCCCGTCAACTTTCCTTGAGAAAGGGCCACTGTGTTCCCCATGGAAACAGCATCACTCATGCTAGAATGATAACTCAAACCCAGAATTATATGATGGGAAGAATCTGAGAGGCTTCAGGTTTTCCCCAATTTTCTTCCTCCATGGAGAGGTGAGGTGCAGAGCTGGATAGTCACTGTGTCCTCATTCTGGTTAACCCACTAAACTTCCTCTGTCTGCTGTTAAGACAACCGTGTTTACAGGTCCCCATTTCCTAGAAATGAAGTTTTGCCATTCAAGTCCAAGTCTAGCAGCACAATACTAAGTAGTAGCCGCCAAGTCAGCCCAGGGAAGGTGCTTCTCTGCCTCACGGCTTGGTGGCCATGCATTTGAAAGAGAATGCAGTTTCCCTGTGTCCTGTTTGGACAACAAGCACGTTGCCTCTCCATCTACTCATCGAAGGGCAGGGCCCTAAGTCTAGATTTCACAATCCACACCCATGTTTCTGTGTTGCTGGCGAGCACAGGGCATCACAAGAAAACTTCCCCGGAATTCGAGGCCGAGCACCAGGAGCTTACCTTTTTAAAATCAAAATATACATTCTTCCTGCCTCAGCCTCCCAAGTGTTGGTGAAACAGGCTTTGCTGTGATCATACCCACCTTATTTTGTTCTTTTTAGAAAATTATGAAAACACAAAAAAATGCTCATTAATAAAATTTGAAAGATACAGAAAAACATGCAAGATAAAATTTGCCCAAAAGTTCATTGTAATTTTTTTTTTTTTTTTTTTTTTGTTTTTTTTTTTAGGGTTTCTTTTTTTAGCCTTGGCTGTCCTGGAACTCACTCTGTAGACCAGGCTAGCCTCAAACTCAGAAATCTTCCTGCCTCTGCCTCCCAAGTGCTGGGATTAATGGCGTGCGCCACCACTGCCCGGCATAAATTTGTTTAGAGGTTTAAATTAAACAGTAACAATACCCCCCTTTTGCCCTGCTACTTTTCCTGAAAGCTGAGTGCATATCTTCCTAGTATTTTTCTCGTCTTAAAAACAATATGTTCTTCCTACGGCTTCATTCTTCTATGACTACATGATGTGTCACTAGTCATTCACCCTCCAGCTAGGAGCACGATACCTGTCGCTAGTGTGGGAGTCTGATGGGGCTTGTGACGTCTACACACTGCAGGGGATCGTCTGTCCACGAGTGCTGGTGTTTCTGAAGGTTAGTTCTGAAAGTAGTGCAGAGGTGGTAGTTTAAATGCACAGAGCTATCACCAAAGTATCCTACAGAAGAGGATAAAAGTGTCCTTTCCAACATCTCCTGATATCTCTAGAAGTTGCCGTCATTTTACAGCTGTATCAGTCTGATATTTGATGTGAACTTAGAAGAGCTGTGGCATTTCCAATCAAGTGTTCCTTAGTAGTGAATTTCTATGTCCTTTTTGGGCACGTGACTTTGTGAGTATTTCTCTCTGAATTGCTTATTCGTGGCTTAGACTCATTTTCTCCGGGATGATTTGATTTGTGACTTTCTTGTTTTCTTCTAGGAGATCTTGATACAACTGTGTCCTGATCACTGTGTGTGTTGCTAACAATACCTTCTAATCTGAGGTTATCTTTGCCTCTCCTTTCCAGCCCACAGATTGTCCGGTCTGCTTAAGTGTGAAACTGCACCTATGCCTCTCCTATTTCGAGCATGCAGAGCTTGACACTCAGATGTCCTCTGGCTTCTCCAAGTATTAAGGAGTTTTAATGGCCTGGTATAGGAGATGCTGTGCTGTTGATTTGTTTGTTTCTTTCTTTCTTTTTCAGCTGTTTTGTTTTTTGCTCCATAAGAGTTATCTGGTGCTGATCCTTCATTTCTCTTTGCACGTATCACTTTTCTGCTGACCTAATCCAATCACAAACTATCATTTCATCATGTATGCTCTATAAAGGTAAACTAGTATATTGTATATAAAAGAAAAGCAGTGTCAGTTGGCTTAAGACTAAAGGGTCTGGCACCAGTGAGGGCTCATCGCATGCCTGCTGGGCCAGTAAAGAGACGTGTTCTTAGCTGAGACTCTGGGCTGCCATTCCCAGTGGATATAGAATAACTGTTACAGAAGAAGGCTTCCATCTACAGGGGTGCATGAAGTCTTCAATTACTGGCTTAGAAGATGAAGTTTATCAACACCAGACCCTCCCTGTATTATAGTGTTCCTCCTTCCCCCTGGATCTGTGCCACTTGCAGTCATAGGAACCCTTACATCAGTGTCTGCTGAGCTCACCATGTCTGTATCCTGATTCTGATGAACCCAAGAAGCCCTGCCCTATTCTGTCAGCAACTACCTTTTCCCAGCCACTGGGTTTACCTGAACCTGGTTACTTTGAACTTAGCATTATAACAATTTTTACATCTTTTTGTCTGTCTTTTTGGGGTTCTCCAAAGAGGCATGACTGTATTATTAACACACACATACCATCAGCACAAAGCTTAGAACATGGTAACTTGGCATAATAATGCTTCCTCCAAGAGATATAGATTAATCATAAGTACCAAGGATGGAAACTCTTTGAGTTCTTGGTCAGAGGAATCCAAGAGACTCACAAAACAACGGAAGCTATTACCCTTGTTTGCCCCTCAGGATGTGAAGGTAAGGTCCTAATGCTGTAGACACAGGACTTGGAGGAATCAAACTGGAACTATTCTGAAAACCTCCTCTGAAGAGTAACTCAAGGTCCTACAAACTACAGCAATGACCAACACCAAAAGATATAACCAGGGGTGCAATAATGGCACTTATATTTTATAGTAACCAACAGCCACTTAATTGGACGTAAGACCCATTCCATAGGAAGAGACTTATGCTTGGTACTGTAACCCTAGCCAATCCCTGTGGCTAATGAGGTCATGGACCCTAGAGGAAAATCTACTACTGCCATGTTCCTAAAGCAGTATAATTCTCAACTTCATTCTACATGTCTGTCTTTATATCTGTAGATGAGTGTATCTCTCACTCCTCATCAAAGAAGTTTTGTTTGTTTTGTTTTGTTTTGTTTTGTTTGCAGCAGACAGAGACCATCACAGAAATCCACAGCTGGTCAGAATGCAGAAAACAATTGACTATGGGCTGACCATCTCCAATTGCTATACCTACAACACAACCCCTATACCCAAGGCTCGGAACATTGCAGAAAGAGGGTAGAAAGATTATAAAAACCATGATGTCTCCTGTGAGATAGAGTCTTCCATCTATGACAAGGAGTTTCATCCATGAAATCTTTCTTTTCAATGAATACTTATTTATTAAGCCCACACATGTAAGGATAGCGCTCAGAGATGCCTGTCCTAGCCATGGGTGATAAACAACGGTCCTCATCCAGAACCACATCCCCACTTCCTTCTCTTCTGCTCGGAGCAGATCAGACTTACATCACTTTCTAGAATTACATAACATCCAGAAGGGTAGTAGTAAACTTGTTCCGAAGTTTGCGGCTTCTCAGGAAGTGGGGGAAAGTGCCTGGCAGTCTCAGCTAGTGGAAACTCCTTTGTTTTTCTTTCACACCCATGAAATCTTAACTATATGGTGGCCTAAATAAGACAGGCACAATGACAACACCAGATGACCTCCCAACATGGACGAGGGAATAAATTTAAGTTATAAAAGTGCAAGCATTTATGGGGAACATTTTGAACACTTCTGAAAAAAAAAAACATAAAAGAGGGTAAAATACATGATTAAAATGTTTCCTTGTGCTTGGAGTGTTGAATCAGCATTATGAAGACATCCTTCTCTTAAAGGCAAATTATCATGTTAATCAAAACTATTAATAATGTCGTCAAGCTATTTTATGAAATTAGGTAAATTGATACTAAGTTTCATGAAAAAAAAAAAAAAACCACACACGCACACACACATTTAAGAGTAGCCAAGAAAAACCTACATGGAAACCTTACCAGACATTAGAACACACAGTAGTGCCTCTGGGATTCAGGTAGTGGAATAGAAATCCATAATTAGACCCAAGCATGTATTGGGATTTATTGCAAGATGAAAATGGTATCATCTTAAGTCGCTGTACTTTAAACAAATATTAGAGGGATAACTGAAGAGTCACATACTTGAAAACAAACACCAGTATGTATCTCATACGCTACACAAGAGTAATGGAGTGTCTGAGACATCTAAATGTAAAAGTTGAGGCTAGGGAAGCACTAGAGGCAAACACAGAGTCTTTTTTAATCTCTACGTGAGAAATGGTTTTCTAACTGTGGCTCAGACTTTAGCCTTGTAAGCAGAGTTAGAAGACAAAGAGCCATGTGGGAGAACATATTTACAGATCCCTCCTCCGCGCAGAGACAACGCTTTAAAAGTGAGACTTGGCATGAGAGCACTCAGCTATAATCCTATCTCTTGGGAGGTAGAGACAGAGGGGTAAGAAGTCCAAGGTCTTCCTCACGTGTTTACCAAGTTTGAGGCCATCTTTGGCTCTAGGAAACCTGTCTCAAAACCAGCATTGGGAGATAGGCAGCCAGAATCGCAACAGAATGAGGAAGAACATGAACAGGTAATTCATTAAAACTCAGAATGTAAATCAGTTGTAAACAGAAAGCAATGCTCAAACATAACTATAATTACTAACATGCAGATTAAGACATCTATTCTCACCTATCAAACTGACAAAAACTGACAGCACATTCTGTGAGCCAAGAACATAGAGAAACAGGCTTTCAGATATCGGTGGCTGGAATGCAAACTGATACAGCCCTTCTGGAGGGAATTTAACAAAACAGAAGTACATCTATATTTGACCCAGTAATCCCACTTCTAGAGAACTGCCATCCAACAGGTACAATACCAGTAATTAAAAAAAATACACACATCCTGGAGTGTGCATTGCTTCTAACTGCACAGTATAGGAAACTCCTCGCCATTCACATCTGAGGGATGGTTGGATAAACATGGCGTATCAACACAAGAGTGCTGTGCGGTTCTGAAAAGAACCTGGGGAAGAACTAGCTCCGTGAAGAATTCTGGAGGTTTTCAACGACGTACTGTGTGTATCTGTGCACATATATGTTTGTGTATATACTGGGACAGGTTTGTGTGCATGTATTTAAGTACATGTATGTTCAGGCCAAAGGGCTATCTCAGGTGTTGTCATTCACCTTCTCTGTGTGTTTGTGACAAGGTCTCTCAGTGGCTTAGAACTCAGCAAGTAATCTAAGCTGGCTAGTTAGTTAGCAAGCCCCAGGGGATCTGCTCATTTTACCTTTTCAGTGACAGGATTACAAGTGTGCACCAATAGACACGGTAGTGTATGACTTTATCCTCAACACTTAGGAAGCGGGACAGAAAGATCTCTGCTAAGACCAGCCTGCTTTACATAGCAAGTTCCAGGACAGCCAAGGCTGCATAGTGAGACCTTGCCTAAAAGAAACAAAGAAGAAAAAGGGGAAAAAAAAACTTAACAAGTTATGCACCACCCCTGATGGCCTTTGATCCTTTGTCAACAAAATGTGAATTGTTTGCATCATCAGCAGGAGCTATTTAGGCTTCTTTTTGGTGTTTCAGTGAAGCTGTGCATCCGTAGAGATGCATGACTTGCATCTTATCCTCCTCCCCTGCCTCTGTGCCATCCATCCACAAATGCAGATGGTGATGTATCATGAACTCATCAGACACTGTCAGACAGAGAGGAACAGGCATCAGTGTGGGGCTGCTGAGTCACTGGCTAACTTCCCAGCTCTGAGAGGCAGCAGTGGATCTGCATTTTCAGTTGCATAAATGAAATCATGGGTGCTTTCCCCACTTAGCCAGTAATATTGGGCATGTTCATGATGCTTCGTGTCTCATTGCAGGAATGACCATACCCGAAGAAGACGCTGATGTCGGCCAAGGCAGTAAATATTGCCTTGTGGCAATTGGGAGGCTCCAGGTGAGCAGAAAGCTTGTCTTTTTGTTTGTTTATTTTTTTTTGGTTTTTCAAGACAAGGTTTTCCTGTGTAGCCCTCGCTGTCCTAGAACTCACTCTGTAGACCAGGCTGAGCTCAACCTTAAGAGATCCACTTGGCTCTGCCTCCAGAGTGCTGGGATGAAAGGCAAGCTCAAAAAGCCTGTCTTTTTCATCTTCAATCAGGACTTGTTTACACTAAACAGGACAGGAGACTGTTTGGGTGTCTCTTCATTTGGAACTCCTATGTACTCAATATTTGTGGGGTTGTGTGTCTCACTCTGGGACAAAACCTGAATTTTAAAAAGGTGTATCACTAGGGATCCCACCAAGACCTTTCTGTGCTGAGGGTTAACAGACCTCTCTCCCACCTACACCAGTCACTACAGATGAGTTCCTCCAGAGCTCACATCCTTGCTGACCACTTTTAAAGTCCCTCGAGGGCCTTGTGGGACAAAGTTCAAGCCCATTCCATCCTCCTCTCCTTCCCTTCTCCCCTTCTTCCCACATCCTTTTACCAAACCACATCTTTCCGGTTTCATGAAGCTACCTCATGGTTCCCCACCTCTGTGGGATTTTCAAGCTGTTTCTTCTACCTTGTGTTTTTTAGTTACCCTTCTGCATTCAAAATTCCTTCTGTGAACTTCCTACCTTCTCTCCTTTGAGATCTAGCTAAATGACTGCCAATCCCCTTAGTTAATACTAACCGTTGCTTCCCACTGTGTTCTCTCATAGCAGAGAGTTCTCACCTCATCCACAAACTGTTTGCTATAGTTAGCTGAGGGTACGCTTGTGAATACCCTCTGGAGTAGGGACCCTGTCTTGTTAAAATTTAATTTACTTGAGGCTGGAGAGTTAGCTTGGAGTTAGAATTGAGTGCTATTCCAGAGGACCCAAGTTCAATTCTCAGTACCCACATGGAAGCTCACAATGTCTGCAACTCCAATCCCAGGGAAAATTGATGTCTTCTTCTGTCCTCCTCAGGCACCAAGCACATAGGTGGTGCAGACATACATGCAAGCAAAACACTATACACATTAAGTAAATAAATAAAGCTTTCAGCGTTTTACTTTATTTGATATCTGATACACAGTAGCCACTCAGTCACTTGGCTCATTTATTCTTCCTTTGACATGTTTTCCAAACTGATGAAGGCAGGCAGAGTTGACAGTCCAAAAGGTTCCTGTTTCACATCCTTGATATTCTAAGTCTATTTTCAAACAAACGAGTAAGCGATTTCATTCATGTAAAACTAGATTCTCTTCTCTGGTGTGTGAAATAAGAGTAGCTGAGTTAATTCAGTCCAAAAATACATACTTTCCTAGTCTCTGCACCAATTACAGAGGGAATGATGAGAGAGGAAGAAGATAACATCTGCTGAGACCCAATCATTTGCCAGCATAGTGTGCAATATCTCTTAACATCACAAGTGCCCTAGGGCATTATAGCCTGTTGTTAATATTCATTATTCCCACTGCCTAATAAATGTAAAGAAAGCAGCCTAGCATTAATTCAATTCCTCATGCTCATCTTTCCAGTGACACAGCAGGATGTGTGGAGTTCAAACTATGTGGATTCTTACCATGTCCTCATCTGCATCATTATCAACCCTCTGTTCCAGGTGACCAGCTCTCCTGTGTGCATGGACATGAGTGGCATGTCAGTGCCCACAGAGTTCCTGTCACGCCATAACTCTGATGGGATCATCACATTTGTGGACCCAAGATGCATCAGTGTGATTGGCTACCAGCCCCAGGTCAGTGGCTAGCCCTGAGCTCCTGATACTGGTGAAAGATTTAACTTCACTCAAAAGGTATTTATCTTACTCGTTAAAGGTTCAGCACAATGACATCATAGAAAAATAACAAAGGAGTCCAGATTTCCTGTTTAACTAGGCTGGCACCCTTCACAAGCCAAACTGTTCATTGTAAGACAATACCATCATCACAAAGGATAGGAGTTAAGATCAGTTTATTTTAATTACAAAGCTTCTGTATGTCTGACAACTGTCAAGATACCTGAGGGGTGTTTGCCTAGTCCTTTGGGGAAATCTTTTTACTTAGGGCATATTTTCAGATCTTTTCTCTGGATCCTTTCTGAAAAGGCAATGGCATGAGAAACACAGAAAGGCATGAGCCACCCAGGTGAAGCCAAGGAACCACAAGCACATATCGTACAACAGCATGATCCATGCCCTAAGCCTGAGGATCTCTGCCTAGAGGAGACACCTAGGGGACAAGTGTGAGGAGTATGGAGATGTCATCAAATGAGTATTGGTTTCTTAGTATGATCACGTTTTGGTTTTGCAGTATGATGAGAGATGTATTATATTAATGCTGAAAGACTTCAGAGAAAAGTATTATGGGATCTGCAACTTATTGTTAAGAGATAATAGGGAAAGAGGGACAGGGAGAGAGAGAGAGAGAGAGAGAGAGAGAGAGAGAGAGAGAGAGAGAGAGAATCTCCCATCTGCATTTGTATGCACACATTTATAAAGAAAATATTTTTAAAAGAAAATAGTAATGACATAATGATAATTGAATCGATGCAATGGGTATACAGGTGTTAATTTCATGTATATCCTTTTACCTTTTCTATAGTTTTTAAAAATAAAAAAAATCATTAAAAAAGAAAGAAATGTATGGCTCTTTGTTCTAAGGAGAAGACTAGGAAGCTTTGGGATATGTTAACATGAGTTATTTTAATTGCACATGTATTTTTATTTTATTTACTTAACTTTTATCTGTGCTGGAATCAGCCCTGTGTGTAAATTTTAGAACTAGGAACAGTCCAAAGCAAAACTATTAAAGTCTTTTTATAATTCTGTCACTAGATTCATGCAAACTGTGACCTCTCCGATAGAATAAAGTGAAAGCCAATGACCCCTGACAGCAATGCATTTCTGGACAGATTTATGCATCCTCCAGCAGCTCCTCTGAGTGTCTGGCACTCGTGAGGCATAGGAGCTGCCCTGTGTTGCTGAGTCGGCTCACTTCAAGCATCCTGTGCTCCTGAGGGTTCTCATCCCTGAGATAGCTCACATCCTTTGTTGTTTAAGACACTTCCCTAGAGCATGCTCGAAATGGCTCTTTGATGGTTTTTTTGTATTCTGCTCCTATTCACGGTGAGACACACAAGTTTTAGATGAAGGCTGGGTCTTTCAAATAGCACATAGACAAGCGAAGGTCATTAATGAACAGACTTGAGGCGAGCACAGTTATTATAGCCTCATTCAGCCGCCGGTTTCCATACTTAAACAGTTTTAGTTTTCGTAGGCAGCATGTCTGTCCTTGAGCTTTCTTTGGATGTTTTTTAAAAATATGTTGATTGCAGTTTGCCTCTCCAAGGCAAACAGAAATAAAGTTGTGTTGTAAAGCTGCTGATCTAGCGCCCAAGCAAAATTAGAAGTAAGTGAGGACTGAGCCAGGGGAATTTAGAATGAACGCAAGGAAGCCAACTGTTTGGCCCACAGGAGGAGGAAGACCATTTTATGTTTGCGATTGTGGTGGGCAGGCAAGAGGAGGTGGGCTCAAGGGGAGGGCATAAACAACACCTTTGTCTCCAGGGTAGGGGTAAGAGATAGACAGTGGGCTTTGGGGTTATTAAAGCTGTCTGTCCCCTTTAGGACCTTCTGGGAAAGGATATTTTGGAATTCTGCCACCCTGAGGATCAGAGTCACCTACGGGAGAGCTTCCAGCAGGTATCGTTCATGGCTGCTGCTGTCACTGCCTAGTGAGGTACCCAAGGGAAGGGAGGAGTAGAGGGATGAAGGCCTACTGTGAGCCACCAAGCTCTACTACAATGTCAGCCAGCTATTCTGGGCAAGATCCCAAGCGTGAGGGTATAAAGTACATGAGGAATTCGTTGCTATGTGCAGGAGTGGAGGGCAGACTCTGAGGAGTCTCCTGAAGCACCAAGGCTAGAGAGGGTGACTTGAGAGAAGAGGCAGCTCCCAGAGGAGAGATCAGCCGACATGAGTTGTAAAGGGAGAATACAAAAGAAATGAGAACATGAGGGGGAGGGGGGCTGTGCCAGACACACTAATGTGGCTTGCCAGAAGGATCCTTGGCAGCTCCTAGGGCTGACAAGGAGGTAGTGACAGGCAGTGAGACCAGCCAGCTCAGGCCTTCTATGTCATGCTATTAGGCCTCAGTTCTCTCCCAGGATCCATGAAGGTAAGTAGCAATTCCTTTTAATACGTAAACAGAACAATACTTTGAAGAACCACTTGGGAAGCCCAGGTACTCAAATAAATGAAAACAAGAGTACATCAGAAGACCTTGAAAATGAGTGATGGGCTTGAGAGCTGTGCAGGACCTGTGGGAATTAGATATGAGAGACAACTCAAGGGGAGAATAATTCAGGCAGGAATAGCGAGGAAGAGGCAGCCTGGCAGAGTGGCCACCATGATAGTGCACACAGTATCAGACCGGCACCCACCCTAGCACAGATCACAGGAGGAAAGACTGTGGGGGCAGGGGCCAGGAGAGGCTCACTGAAGCAAAGGCCAAAGTGTCACACTTTGGTGAGTTAGAGCTAATTAAGAATGAGGCTTGTCAACTCCTCAGCTGACCTGGGAGAAGGGGAGAATTCTTCCCACCAGACTATGTTGTACTGCTGGAAAAGGTGAAAATGGGCATAAGAAAAGAGACCTGTGGGTCACTTTTCAAGAGAGGAGTATGGTGCCATCCTTTGGAGCATGGGCTTATCTTAGCACTTGTTTGCAGGTATCTCAGGCCCAGGCAGTGGAAGGTCTCCCTGTCTGCAGAGACCTGGCCCTCTAGTTTCAAGCCTACCTGGGGCAGCTTTATGGAGCCCCCTTCCTCCCTGATCTCAGTTCTGCTCTTCCGATGTCACTCCTTCCAGTTCCCTCCACTTCTGGCTGCCCTTCCACTTCCTGGACCCTGTTCAGTTGGCTTGTGCAGTAGTGATGAGAGGGCCTGACATCAACCATATAACTTCTTCTTCGTAACCTAAACCACTGGATCACTCCAGCTCACTTGTCTTCTAGCTTCATGCCTGCCTTCTCCCAAGCAGCTCTTCACCTCTCCATCTGAGGGCCAGAAACCCCCAAACCCAGCACACTGCCTCTTCTCTCGGTGGTCTTTCCCTCACACTACTCCCAGCTATTGCTCAGAATGAAGTTCAGCATCTCTTAGGCACAGAGCCCTCCTGGTACAGCTTCACAAAATTGATGTCTCCCTGCTCTCTCCTGTCATCCCTGCCCCCACCTACCTGACTTTTGCAGGCCACCTTGCCTGACTTTGCAGGCCACCCCTTGCTGTGTCTCTGTTATCATTTCACACCAAGTCTTTGTAAAACTGAATACTAGGTTTAGTAACCATTTTCATTAAAACTTGCCCACAATGGTCCATATACTTAGAGTTAAGTACAAGTTTCTTCCCAAAAGTTCAGATTTCACCTAAGCCTGGTTTTGTTCCATCTTTACTTAAACCTGGCTTTACTGTGGGCAGACCCCAGGCCTGTTCTTGTGCACGTCGTTTTCATGAGGGTAGATTTCAACCAAGTTGCCTAAGTAGATCAGAACTTACAGCATGTGGCTTCCGTTTAGAAATGTGAAATCAGAATAGTAGGACTTTACCAGGATGCTTTGTGCAACATTTGCTGAGTGTAAAGATGTAAATCTATCCAGATCCTTCTTCATGTGTTTCCCCACATGAAGGTTGGAATCCCCAACCCTACTCCATGAATACTGTCACAATGTTTTTCCTAGTAGACAATGGGACTAAGAAAGTTTTGAGTGTCAACTACCACCACTGCCATTATAATTAAGCAAAAAGAATGGGCATGAAGTAGAAATGTACCCAAAATTTCTCTCTTCCATTTTTGACTTCTTGGCAAATTGACTGAGAAAGGGATTCTGGGAGCGGATACTTTCCTGGCCCCCTGGGAAGGTACACTGACACCACACTAAACTCCGAACTTGTGTGTGTTCTATGGCCTTCCTGTCTGGGCAGTTCAGTGCTTTTGTTTAAAACAAGAACTCAAGGGCTGACTCAGCTTTCTCAAGAACAAGCCACTTCCCTTTATCAACATTGGTCCCCCTTCATTGATGGTGGCCAGTGCCCAAAGAACACAAACTCAGGCCAAGTCTGGGTGTGCCTTGGGATGTCTTTGTGGCTCTACAGTTGCTGCTGTCCATGTGTCCTGGGCCTGTGCCAGGGCTTCCACCTCTGAAGCCACAGCCCTGGTTTCCCTTTCACTAAGGGATGAGGTAGCCGGTCCAAGCCACTGAAGCTGGCTACTTGGGTGAAATGAGATGTCCAATTCTTTTTTTCTTTTCAAACCTGCCAGGTTCTTGTAGTTTGCATAGTCAAATGTGACACGGGATAGAGGGAAGCCCAGGTGAGATGTGAGTGTATGCTCTGGAGGACCTAGTCTTACTGTTATGACCAAGGGTGGGATGGATGGCAGATGTTGGTAATAATGATGATGCCTGGTAGTCGTCAATAACGTTGATGGTGATGGTAATGGTAGTGGCAGTAATAATGATAACAATGGCAATGACTCTGATGATACTGATGGTCGTGATAGTAACGGACGGCTTTGACTGTGATCACTCTGAATGCTTGTGATGGTGATAAGGGTATTGACTGTGAAAATGATGGTGACGGTAATAATTGTGGTGGGGATAACAGTGAGGGTAGTGATTGGGATTGTGGAGGTGATGATGGTGGTGATAAGAATGGCAGTCATGATGATAGTAATGATTATGATGCCAGCGATGACAGTGATGGTGATGATTGTGAGGGTGGCTGTGATGTCATCATGATGGTGTAGCAGTGATTGTGGTGGTCATAGTGATTAGTGTGAGGATGACCATGATTGTGACGTGGTGGTTGTAATAGTGATAAGGGTGGTCATGGCGATAGTAATTGTGGTGTTTGGAATAAGAATAGCTCCCCGTGGGTTCATATATTTGAAGTATTGGTCCTCAGGGAGTGGCACTATTTGATAGTGATTAGGAGGTGTGGCGTTATTGTGGTGTAGGTGTAGTATATCGAAGGAAGTGTGTCAATCAGGATGGGCTTTGAAGTTTCAAATGCACAAGTCAGGCCCAGGGTCTCTCTCTATATATACCTGTTGACTGTGGATCCAAAGGTAGAACTCTCAGCTACTCTCCTGCACCATGTCTGCCTGTGTGCCACCGTGCTACAAGCCGTGATGATAATGGACTAAACCTCAGAACTGTAAGCCAATTAAATGCCTTCCTTTATAAGAGTTGTGTGGTCAGATGTTTCTTTACAGCGATAGAACATTGACTAAGACAGTAATGATGGTGATGATTAAGGTGACAGTAATGATTATAAAGTGACAGTGGTAACTATGGTGATTGATACCCATGACAGCTGTTTTCAGAAAGAGACAGGCTAAGTTAGGTTTTCGGATCTTTGCAGTCTCTTGTGTCACTAGCCCCACACTTGAGTGAAGCACTGTAGGATACCACTCCGAGCTTAGACCTGGGTCGTATTACCAGCCCTGCTTGCATGTACAGTTCAGTCCCCCATCACTCCTTGACTTTCTTGCCTATACACAATTGTGCCATGCTTTCTAGAAGGAGAGACAAGAATCTCATTTGCCAGCATCATTCCTACCCTCCAACTCTTTCCCAAACTTCATTCCCCTCCTGGAATCCTTCATTCAGATCAGGACTTCAACAATAGATTCCCAACTCCTAGCCCTCCTGGTGGCCCCTGACATTTGACTGTGAGTTTGTGGCCGACTCTGTGGGCTGTTGTTATCTACACATCTCTCTATCCCCTGCAAGGTGACCTGTACTTTGGAACAGAACATTCACTTTGGCAATGGGGACAGGGAGTTAGGATTAGGAAATCAAGTATTCAAAGCATGCATATCCCTTCCTATGATTGCAAAGCCTCAGTAGGTATCTTTCAGCTCTGAAGCTCGTCTTCCTAATACATGTCATTCTGCTGAGCTGATCCATAGGCTGGAAAGGCAGGGCTGGCACCTCCCACTTCTCTGTTCTCTACTCTCAGCACCACACCCCAGCATTTACAAGGTGGGTTACTGCTAGTCTGTGAAACACAGTGAAAAGCTCTCATACTCCCTTAGTTCTTTCTGTTGGAAGAAACAGAAGGTACGCACACTCAGGACAGAGTGGTATGCACCCAGGGAGCACTTCAGGCTACTGACCTGAGAAGATGTGACTTCTGGCCCCTGTGAGGAAAGAGGCCAGTCCCAGTTAGGGGACTGTGATAGTTTGCGTAAGAATGGCCCCCATAGGACCATATAGGACATGATAGTATTTGAGAGGGATTGTGAGATGTGGCCTTGTTGGAGAAAGTGTGTGATTGGCGGTAGACTTGAAGGTTTCAAAAGCCAGGCACAGTCTCTTTCCCTGTCTCCCTGTCTCCTTCTTTCCCTTTCCTTCTTTCACTCTCTCCCCCTCTTCCCCTCATTCTCTCTCTCTCTCTCTCTCTCTCTCTCTCTCTCTCTCTCTCTCTCTGCTTATGGATTAAGATATAGCTTTCAGCTACTTCTACAGCACCATGCCTGTTTGCTGCCATGCTTCATGCCATGATAATAATGGACTAAGCTTCTGAAACTGTAAGCAAGTTCCTTCCCAAGTCCTCTGGTGTCTGTTCACAGTAATAGAACAGTGACTAAGACAGGGACCAACTCTCTGAGACAACCTTCCTCGAAGTAGGCCAGCCTCACGTTATCTCATCGACCACATTCTAAGTGGTAACAAAGAAGACCACTGCACTCTTCCAGCTTTCTTGGTTTTTTTTTTTTTTTTTTTTTTTTTTGTTGTTGTTGTTGTTCATTTGTTTGTTTTTTGTTTCTCTTGGATATTCCCTAAGAGGGGCTTGTCTGATACTCTGCAGACTCTGCCTGGTTTCCCCAGGAGCAGTGTGGGAGAAGTCAGTCACCTGGCTGATTCAGGGTTATGTAGCCAGTTCATGAGGTGTGCTCTAAGTACTACTGTATGCAAGACACTGGGCTGTACTGTGTGAGGCTCAGCTCACCATGTCCCCAGGTGTGCACAGTGGGAAGCAGGCTGCAAACACGGTGATGTTAGGAGTCCAGCCTTGCCTGGCTCTAGAGTCAGGCCCGATTCTTGTCGACAATCCACCTGTGACCACACCCAGAAAAACTGAAGACTTACATTCCCAGGATCTGAGACTGCATGCCTACAAGAAGGACTTCTGCTTGCCTTATCTTGTTCTTGGGGACAATCACATGCAGGCAAGGTCTGTTAGTCATTCCAATAGCGTCTCCATCTCCCACTTCTTTCTCTTTCATGAGACTAATACCTGGATGCTTCCAGCTGCCAGTGGGCGGGTGTCTACATACTTTCATATTGTGTAAATGAACAGAGAAAAGAAAACAAGCTATCTCCAGAGAGATAAGCTTGTAACTTGGACATAAGATCACAGTTCTTGTCCCTGTTTGCCACTAGAGCTGTCTGGTCTTAGAGAACTTAATTAATCTTTGCATCCTGGTAATGTCATCTGTAAATAGTGAAGCCACCTTTCCAGGTGTCCATGAAAGTACTCTGGAAACCATACTGCAACATGAAAGTGGTGGCAGATCAATACATTCAAATAAATAATGCATACAGATTTACCAGTTTATTTCACATCCTTCCTGAGAGTTTATTGAATCCATTTTACAATGTCAGACAGAGGTTAAAATTTTTATGTGAATTAAGTCCATCTAAGAAATAAGTCCATGATGCATTATAGCTGTGCACCTAGCACTCAGCCCCAGAGCACCTAATGACCAAGGGAAAAAAATAAAGGAAGGAAGGAAGGAAGGAAGGAAGGAAGGAAGGAAGGAAGGAAGGAAGGCAACTCTTATGTTGTTGGTGCTGCCCTGTGCCAGGCACTGTGTGCATATAGGATGCTCACTCACCATCTGAATTGTAGCCACTAAATTAGAAATACTGACTGTTACTGGTCTCTCACATGGGATGACAGAGTGACCCCAGGGCGGAAGCAGATGGAAGTATGAGCTTAGCTGCTACCTGTCACTCCTACTCTCATACCCCCCTTACTGCCGTTGGCTGCGGCAGCACCCCATTCTGTGGTCCTGCTGACCTTCCAGCAGCCGGCCACACTGCCTTGCTGTTCTCTCTTCCTCCTCCTGCTGACTTTCCTTGTCCAAATGTTTTTGCAGGTGGTGAAGCTGAAGGGCCAAGTGCTGTCGGTCATGTATCGGTTCCGCACCAAGAACCGGGAGTGGCTGTTGATTCGTACCAGCAGCTTCACCTTCCAGAACCCCTACTCTGATGAGATCGAGTACGTCATCTGCACCAACACCAATGTCAAGTACGTGCACAGCCCTCTCTTCTGCTGATTATTCACATATGAGTGAACTGCTTTACTTGAGGCTCCCTTCTCCCCATAGGCTCTAGCTGCAACCCGAAACCCCTATGGGGTGAAGGGGCAAGAAAAGGAGAGACGCTGGGTTTCTGTTACTATGGGGTGCATCCCTGCCATGTTCAGGTCAGGGTAGCACAGCCTCCATTCCATTCTTTTCCTCTGGACATTAAGTGAAGCAGAGAAGTAACTGCTTCCACATCTTATTGTGGTGGACACTGTGCCTGGTCTCCTGGTCCTGCTAAAGCTAGTGTGTAGAAATGGACTGGACTTCTTGAAGCTCAGGCCAAGGTCAAGCAGCTGTTGTAGCAGCAGCACATAAGCCCGGAAGCAACCCTCGCTGTTCCCAGTCTGGGACCTCTGCCTTTTGTGCACATTCCATATCCATGGAGCTGACGGGTAAAACTGAGTTCTCGTCTTGGCCATGCAAGTTCCTGGTTTTGTGATCTCAAGTAAGTCACTTCCTCTCTTACCCTTCACTTCCTTTTCTGTGACATGGTCCCTCTTTTGTGTGTGTGCGGGCATGTGAAAGCATGTGGAAGTCAAAGGGTGACATCTGAAGTCCTCCTCAGTTGTTCCACCTTACTTTTGAGATTGAGTTTTTCACTGAACTTGGAGCTCCCTGGTTTGGCTAGGCTCTGACTCTTGCTTCCCAGGGATCACATAAGCACTGCTGAGCCTACTTTATTTACATGAGTGCTAGGGATAAAACACTGCTTGTCGTGCGTTAATGACTGTTCTCTCCCCCAACCCATGGCTCCTCCTTTCTGGAGTTAAGCTTAGGTCTGTAGGACAGACTTGCGGGCACAGTGCAGTAGTGATCATAGCTATGGACAGGCCATGCCTCTTCAGATCAAACATGGAGGAAATACAGAAGAAGCGTGATTTCACATGTTTCCATTATACTACTTTGAGACTTCTTTTTTTAAAACACAGGGTCTCATTTTGTAACCCTGGCTAACCTAGAACATACTGTGTAGACAAGGCTAGCCTGGAGGTCACAGAGGTCTACCTGCTTCTCTGTTTGCTGTAATTTGACTTTACTGTGCTATGAATGTGCTGCACATTAGAAGGGAACCATACTTTGGATTGTGAATCTTCTCCTTCCCTGGGCTAGCAACACACTAGAGGAAGATCATGGAATGCTAAGCTGTGGCAGAGAGAGACAACTCCACTCAGCCATACATCCATGTGAGAAAACAGCCATCACTTCGTGTGTTGCTAAGCTTGATGCCATGGGATGGGGACAGTGGTGCCTTTGTGATTTCCAATACCACATACTTATGATATTGTATCAGGTGTAACCCTGGTGTGAGTTAAGAGATATTTGTACCCAGTAAGGAATCAACACATGCAAACATGTGGGCACAAAGGTGTCCCAGTTAGTTAAAGCACATGGAAGCTATGCCTAGGATGACAGGTTGTGGAATGAGATGGGCATACTGAAGACTGCCCTTGTGTCTGCCACTCATGGCCACTGGAACTCCCAATCTCCATTCCTCGGGTTCAGTGACGGCTGATCCTGAAACCCATGGCCTTCTTTTCCCCATCTGTTGACACTAGGGGATCCTTCTAAGAACCTGCCACATCCCTGTCAGAGCACCCCTTCTGACCTGGCCTTGCTGAGCTACTGCTGCTATTCAGCTTGTCTCAGTCCCTTGCAGCCTGGCTTTCACACTAGTCCAATAGTTCCAAGCACACCATCTGGGACACAAACTCTTACTCCTATACTTCTCCATCAACTGGCTCTGGACCAGCTCTCCTTCTAGACATCTTCCACCCCTGTGTACTTGGTACAACTGGATTCGTCTTCTACCCCATCTACTGGTCAAACTGTACATGGAGCAGAACAAATATGAGAAGCCAGAGATCCAGAAGGCCAAAAAGATGATCCTATTTCATCTTGGGGTTTCAGTCAAATTGAGAGTGTTCCATTTTTCCCTGTCAATCCCACAATGTGGACGAGGGGTGCTCCTTATCCAGAGACCAGAGACATGCCCATGAGTGCCACACCCATACCTGATCCTAGATCTGATGAAAATAAAGGAAGATTGAGAAATGGAGTAGAGCCAGATGCACAGGGCTCTGGGGAAGACCTGGCTGCTGCTGTGTTCAAAGTATTGAGGGTGCTTACAGGCTAGGGGTGTCAGGTCCTTGACAGGAGAAGGACAATGCTAGCTCTAACCTGCTTAGCACCTGTGCAAACCAGATCTCTGCCCCTAGGCTTATCTCTCCCAATATGGCCTCACACCTGCCAATTCAGGCTACCTAGCTAAGAAGTCATGGAAATAGACAAACAAGCCAACTATTCAGAGTCCTGGACACTATTCCAGAATCTTCCCCCTTTGGATCTTAGGAAAAATCACTTCCTCTCTGGATTTTGCCTTCTTCTCTGCCTGTCATCCCTCTTTGTTCTTTCTCAACATGTGGTTGTGTACACAGGGCCTGTGCTCAGCAAGGGCTCTGAGGCAGCTGAGTTCCTGTGAGTGAGGCTGTTCATGAGGTGTCACCTATGCCTCACTGTCAACCTTCCTAAATCTCCCATCACTAAATCCTCCCTACTGGTGAACTACGTATATAGCATGCGAGAGCCACCCCATCTACAGTAACAGTCCCCTGGCTGGGCACCCAGCAGCTATTTCAATTGGGATGAGCACAACAGACTGAGGAGCCTTGTTAGAGGTAGTTGGGGGCTTTTCAAGTCTTTCATCAATGGTCTTTTCTAGTTTTTGTTTTGAGTCTGGTCACAGCTAATAAAGCTGATACCTCCTCCCTGACCACCATGACCAGACATGGCCTATGACAGCCAAGATGCTTGCTTGCATTACCATTCTTGTTTTAAGGGGAGACCCAGTCCCAGGAGCCTAAAGCTTGAGCTTCAAAACCATGAAAGCATAGGTAGAGGTAGACAAGAGACAGTGGACAGATATAAAGGGACAAACCAGACCCCCAGAGCCTCGGAAACACCCCCAGGAGACAGCCCTGACAAAGGGGAGGCATAGAAGCAAAGTCACTCTCCTCTGCAAACCACCCCCAGCTGACTGGGTTGGTTTTCTTTTCTGAAAGCCAGGCAGTGTTGACGAAACAGAAAAGCATTTAATTCAGGGGTGGGCCATTCTGCTGTCTCAGGCCAGTCATTCTCAGAAACTCCTGGAAGTTGTATTGTCCAGAAAGCCCCTGGGACACCTGCAGCAGCTGCAATAGCAACACATGTCAGTTTTCTAAACCAGGTGTTCACTAGCAAGGCTGAAAAGCTCGCTGTGGACGGTAGAGGGCGGTGCTGACCACGCCTGTGAGCAGAGGAGCCCTTTCTCTAAGTTTTGTCAGCTTTGCCAACAGTAGGCCAGCTAGTTAGAAAAGATCCTCCCATGCCCTGTGCCTGTGGGGAGGAGCAAGGAGTTGCTTGCTCAGTAGCCTTCAGCTAAGAGCATCCAAAAGCAACTTCCTGAAGAAGTTAAGCAAGCATTGGGTGTTTAGCATTTGTGCTGAGCTGCTGAAAAGGCTCTTTGTCACCTCTGACTTCTTCCTGTTCCTTCCACACAGATGGGAGCCCAGAAAAACAGACTGATGCAACACACAGGGTGCACATGGCTGAGCTGGGCCAGATCTTGGTGTTTGGGGTTTGATACTCTGAGAAACCAGTCATGTCAGTCTTTCCGTATTCACCCATCCTAGCTCCTGGACATTCACTTCCCATCTCTCTTCAGGGGAGTGACATGCAGTTATCCTTAGGCCAAGCCTCCGCTATTAAAATAGCACTACTCTGAGGTTGTCTCAGGTTCTCATGACACAAGTCCCTGATGCATGCATACGGCCATATCTACATGTGTGCACCCATGTGTATATGCATGGAGGGGTGAAGATGCATGATGTGTCCATGTGAGGGTAGGTGTATGCATGTATGCATGTGTACATGCATATGCATATGTGTGAGTACAAACATGGAGTCTTAATTCCCCACCATGCCCAAAACTCAAATGATGAATGATCATACATACTCAGTGATAGTAATAGTCAGTCACCTGCCTGATAGTAGGTGGAAGGTGAACAGAAGGGATGGATGCAAAAGGAGGCAGAAGGTTGTATGCCCAGGAGGCAGCAGCCTTCAGTGAAGGCTGGACACAAAGACACCATCCTCTTCTGTCCTTCCTCAAGCCAGGCAGCAACTTCCAGCCAAGGTGGGACTGAGACCCTTCCAGTGACAGCTCCAAACACAGGGAGCATCTCCATCTCTTGTTTTCCTGTCCCTCAGAGAAGAACCAGAACTGAAGTTGATGCCCAGAATTCTAGCACGCTTTCCCCTCTGCCCCGGTGAAGGTCTTGGGGTAGTGTGACTTAAACATTCTGAAGTTAATAACTAATGCTTGAAATTAATGCAGCAACAGTTACTTTTTAACCAACTGTTACCAGAATAAAGGACACAGAGACCTTAAGAATTATAATAAGCTTTAAAGCACCAAAGCTGGGCAGGTATCAACCCTCAAAGCTATTTTGTCTGCTTTCGTGCCTTGAACCGCAATTTATTATTTGTCATATGCTGCATTTGCTCTGCTCTTGCTTCATCAGGCTAGCCCTCATAGCCACATGCTCATGGTCCATATTACCCCATGAAGACTTTCTTCTTCATCCTCTCCTTGCTCTCTCTCATGGTCTCCGCCAGAAACCCCAAGCCCAGCAACCTTTGTCCTGCCTACCTCTCTTCTTCCCAGCTATAAACTGTCAGCAACTTTTATTAACCAATCACAGATAATTTGGATGCAAGGTTTGCACAACAAAAGCTGATGTACATGAAAATTCATTCATCTTGGGGCAACAAAATTTACTGGTGTACAGAATTAGCACTTGAATACATCACAGCACCAGACCAACCCCCAACGTTTTGGTGACCTCTCAGGTGATGGTCACACTCATCAGACCACTATTGAGTCAACCCACAAGGCCAAGGAGATTTCTCTGAACACGATCAAGTCAGTGTCATGTGTCCAGAGTCTTCCAAGAGCCCTGAGACATGGAGGGTGTTTATTCTGGGCAGAGGAAAGAGAACAGGGTCTACAGCCCTGCAGAATTATATTTGAATATAATATAATTATATTCTGTGCTGCGTTCTAGCTGGAAACACCACTTAAACTTGCTGAGTCTCATCTTCTTTATCTGATAATTGATAGCCGTATATTGTAAAGATGTACAATGCTGGCCAAGTACTGGTGATCAGTCTTCCATTCAGATATTAGCAACCTGCCAGTGAGCCTTCATGCTTCTCTAAGATGCAGGGAACAGGAAACAACAGATGATGGAGTACGAACAAGGAAGGACAGCAGTACTTCTTTGATAGTAATGATTATATTGATTCTTTTACAATAAATAAGAAAGGGTCTCATGTTGCCTAGGCTGGCCTTGAATATAACCTTGAACTACTGCATCTTTTGCTTCCACGACTCTAGTGCTGGGATGACAGGCATGGGCCACATGGCTGCTTTTATGCAAGGCTGGGAATTGAGCCCGTAGTTTCATGCATACACTCTCCTAACTCTGCTATATCCTAGCTCTTTTTTTTTAAGTTTTTTGAAGAATTATTATTATTATTATTATTATTATTATTATTACTATTACTATTATTTATTGCTCCACTTTGCTGATATGAGAGGCGGAGGCTCACACTGCCTGGTGGGACAGCACATGCTTCTGATTCCATCCTTGCAGGATGGACTCAGGTTCCTGCGCTCTTGTACCACAGTAAAAGATCAGGTCCTTCACTCCCTGGAAGCTCAGTCTTCTCATCTGTCCTTCCCTGGGGACCCAGCTCCACCAGAGCAGGAGTCTGGGGGGGTTCTGAGTCATCAGAACAGGACTTGGACACGGTTGTTTTCTTTGCCTCTACATAGTTCACTGAATAGACTTCTGGATTTGACTCCAAAGCAGCTGCCCAGCAGGTCCTCCTACGGAGTATCTTCAACAGGAGATCTAAAACTGAGGACCTTACTTAAACTTTATCTTCTGCCGGGCGGTGGTGGCGCACGCCTTTAATCCCAGCACTTGGGAGGCAGAGGCAGGCGGATTTCTGAGTTCGAGGCCAGCCTGGTCTACAGAGTGAGTGTCAGGACAGCCAGGGCTACACAGAGAAACCCTGTCTCGAAAAAGCAAAAAAACAAAACAAAAAAAAAAACCAAACAAACAAAAAAAAAACCACTTTATCTTCTTTGTAGCATGACTTACAGGCTTCACTGTTTCCCCGAAAGCAATCCAGTCTCCCTACTTTAAAACTTGAAGCACCAGTTTTCTCTCTCAACCTTTTGTTTCCACCACCACCACCCCCCCACACACACACACACACCCCACCACTAACAGAACATCCTGGTAGAGTAGGAGGAGCCTGGCAGAATAGGAGGAGCCAAACACTTTGGATTCAACCCTGAAGTCAGATCCTGCTCTGCTATAGCAGAACATCTCTGACCTAACCCCCTAGCTTTGAGCTCCAGCTTTTTTTCTTTTTTTGGTTTTTTCGAGACAGGGTTTCTCTGTGTAGTCCTGGCTGTCCTGGAACTCACTCTGTAGACCAGGCTGACCCCCGAACTCAGAAATCCGCCTGCCTCTGCCTCCCAAGTGCTGAGATTAAAGGCGTGTGCCACCACTGCCCGGCCCAAGCTCCAGCTTCTTGATATTAGCATGTGAATGAAGCAATCACATAAAAACCTCAGTCTGAGGCATGAATAAGATGTGCACTCCAATGGCAGGTATGCAGCTACACCCTGCAGCTTTGCTCAGTGCTGAACAGACTGCTTTCCTGAATTTTGCTTTTAAAGGATTTTTAGTACTGTATTTTTCCCCTGCATAAAACAAAGTCATTTGCTGAAGCTCCTTGTTTGATCCAGGCGTGGTGGTGCCTGTCTATCCTCTTAGAACGAGAGAGTTAAGGCAGGAGGATCAAGAGTTCCAGGCCTGTTCAGGGTGCATAGCAAGACCCTGTCTCAGAAATAAAATTTGAAGCTGAGAAGATGGCTCAGTGGATAAAGCACAGAACAAGCTTGAGATCCTGAGTCTGGATCCTCAGCTCCCATGGAAACAGCTTAGCATAGCCCTGGAGCTGAGCTGCTGGGGTGGAGACAGGTGAGTGCCTGGAGCTCATTGTCAAGCCAGTCTAATGGATCAGTGAGCTCAAACAATAAGATGTAAAACAAACGAAAAGAAACTCCTGATGCCAACCTCTGGTCTCTACATGCACATACACCAGGACACACACATGTCCTTTTCCTTATCTTTTCAACAGTTTGTATAGAACTCGAAACCTGAACTATAAGGGTTGGAGTAAAATAAAAGTGGACAGCTTTTTAGCCATCTGTAGAGCATGGGCTACTTGGCTCCGAGGACCCTGCCTCAGCCCCATTGCCACTCACCTTTCTGTTCCTTATACATGTGTTGACTTCTTGTTTCACAGGCAACTTCAGCAACAGCAGGCAGAACTGGAGGTACACCAGCGAGATGGGCTGTCGTCATATGACTTATCTCAGGTGAATTTCTCAGAAATTCTTTTCTGATTGACACTCAGAGGACTGAGAAATAAACTCACCCCAGGACTTGACGCCCTCCTCCATCCCAAGGCACCAAGCTCCATCTACCCTCTGGGCTGCTAACGGTGCTCAACCCCTGCTTTAGTGCTGTGGGTCCTCCTTCCTGAAATGAGCCACAGGGGGCAGAGCATAGGTACTGAGCAGGTGGTAAGCCATGGTCAGCTAGCACTGAGCATCTCTAGGGGACAGAGGGACATTCCAGTATGGCCCCCAGTCTCACAGGCACAGAAGCCAGCAAAAGCAGGCTCCGGATATAGGCACTCTGACTTACTAGGCATCTTTGCACCATGTCTTTTCTGCTTTAACGTGTCTCTTACTGTCATACTGTGTTCTTTTCTTCTCTCATCTCTGCTGGTCCCTCTTCTCGCCTCTCTTTGTCCATGCTTCTGACAGCTGACCATCAGAAAAGTTGACATGGCTTAATTGACATGAGTATCTGACATTCCCAAACTAACCTTTAGGTTCTCTTCCTGATATTTACAGTAGATTGGTTCTTTTTCATTTATCTCCAAGAAAGTAGTCACTGTAACAGTGGCAATATTCCTGTAACCCAGAAGCCCTTGAGCTTCCTGAATAAGCTTCCAACCTTGCAAGCATAGTCAAGCTTTGAAATGCTAGCTCTTCCACCTAAAGAGATTATGTGTAGGGACAACATGTAACTCTTAGAAAGTACCCTATGTACCTTATGTATGGATTGCTACTGTGTTTTATGTGCCAACAGGTTCCAGTACCCAACCTACCTGCTGGTGTTCACGAGGCAGGGAAGTCTGTGGAAAAGGCAGATGCAATCTTCTCCCAAGAGAGAGACCCTCGTTTTGCTGAGATGTTTGCAGGCATCAGTGCATGTAAGTGTGCCAACAGTGCTAGGCTGTGAGCTTTACAGTGTGAACTTTACAGTTTGGCTTGGACCACCTGGAGATAGCACCCTAGAGAGAGGGGCAGCTAAGGTGATTTTTGTGTCACTGCCACAAAGCACAAAAAGAACTTATACAGGAGTCAGGACAGAGTCTCTGGTATTCCTGTCCTTGCCTCATCACCAGTGACAACCAACCTCAGGTCGTGGCATCTCGTCTTTAAAATGTAAAGGGTCAAAGCCGACAGTCTGATCCATTACTCAGTGCCTTAGTCACTGTCAGAATTCACCATTGTAACAAAATACCTAAGAAAACAACTGACAGGAAAAGAGTGTTGTTGACTCTGAGTTAGAAAGCAAAGTTAGAAAACCACAAAAAAAAAATTAGAGGGAAAATAAACAGCAAGAAAATATGAATATCGAGACTGGTAAGTCAAGATGATATCCAAGGATTACAGATCGATAACCTCCCACCCAATTAACATGCTGTCAAAACTCAACATAATCAAACATACAGGATGAATTCTTCAGCCCTCAGAGGGGAGGGATGAAGATGCTTGTCGAACACAGGCAGGGAAGTGGAGTGTCAGCATCAGCAGAGAAAGATGTCACAATGTCCCTGTGGGCAGAGGAGAGAGCCTGAACTGACTACAAATCCCATGAACTCTGAAACACAGAAAAGCCAGTGTAACCACAACATAGGAAGAAACTGATAAAAGCAAAGGAGATGTAGCTCAGGATGCCTTCCTTTGTTTTCAACAAATTGAAGAGATGAAAACAATAAGATGGAGAAAGATTTAGAAGACTAAGTAATTTATACACATTAATATGTGCATATTTGAGATTGCATGTCTGCATATACATATATAAACATGGAAGTACTGTGTGAGCACAGAACAACAATGTGTTTATTACTTACCACCAAATCACATGAGAAAAAACTAACTTGCATAAGGTCTTGCTTTTTATAGTTGTAGTTGATTGTATGCCCGTCACTTGTGTGGTGCTGGAGAATGGGCACACTAGGCAGAGCTCTACCACTGAGCCTTTGGGGATTATGTTTATAGACAAGATGGCATCCTGAGTCTCCTTTACCCTGTCAGTTCTAGCCTTGTCTCCTCCTCACTCAAGCCTTGCTCTTCATGCTCACTCTCAAGGCCTTGAAATTAGACTGGGGATCGAGCTCTTATCCCTTCAAGATGCCCCACAGCTGCAATATGACAATGACTTTATTGAGAGCCCAAGAGATGGAAGTAGGGTATTTGGTTCTTGTGTTGCCTCCTGGACTCAAGCCCATGGGCTTGATCATCAACAGCCCAATACTGCTCACGCCTGCCTGGCAAGCTGGGCTCAGGGAGGACATATATGCAGCATAGTCACTGTCATGTATCCGCCTTGATTCCTTTCCTCTCACTGTAATGAGGGTGATTATATAATTGAGACATGTAGGCATCACGATACTCTATGGTCACAGATGATACATCATGGAACCAAGGGAGGGGTGCACTCTGGTTGGCACTCTGCTGTCTAGAGGCTGCATCCATTCACATTTGATCCCTGCTTCTCATATCACTACCAAAACGAGCGTCCTTCTTGTGTGAGATCTCGGCACTCTGCCCGTGCCTTGAGCCCTCTTAGCCTTTTTCTGCAGGTGACATGCTTGAGCAGACTTCTCACCTAGCCTAGATCTGAGTGTTTCCCGTCTCATGAGGTGCTCAGTCTAAGACCCTGGTGGAAAGTCAGACAACACTCTCCAGCTGCCCTGGCCAGTCAGTCTGAGGTATCCTTTAGCACCTGCTGATCGAGCCAGGAAAGAGGCACTGGATGGGATTCAGGTTGGGTTCTCCCTTGCTGTCCTGTCACCTGGGACAAGCATTGCCTCAGTTTTCTCATTTGTAATAAATGAAAGCAAATGTGTAAGCTGTTTGACTTTTCCCAGCACCGTCTTCAATAAACATTTTACTTATAATAACACAGAGAATCCTCACCATGAGACTGCAATTATCATCTTCTTTCAGATGGAGAAACTGAGGCAAGGGAGAGTTCAAGGAGCATCCCAAGTAACCTCTGTGACACAAAAGGCCAAGCCAAGGTCCAAGGCCAGGCAGCTGAGGTTACCTTGGGTGCCCTCACCTCTTTGCACATTTCCTATGGTGTACTCCCCTATGAAACTGAAGGCGTAAATACAGTAGTGCCTTCCCACTCTCGAGGGCTTGCCTTCAGGTGGCTGGGGCCATTCTAGGAGCCAAGAGCCTAAGAGAGTACATGCCAAGGGGAAGGTGAGGAGGCTGTCCCATGTGGACCTCCTTGAGCTCCCAGGCCATGCCCTGTTCCCGGGTGTCCCCTCATGGCCTGCAGCACAAGGGGGACCTTCACATGCAACTTTTATGGTTTTCCTAGCGGAGAAGAAGATGATGAGTTCAGCCTCAGCATCAGGCAGCCAGCAAATCTACTCCCAAGGAAGTCCATTCCCTGCCGGGCACTCAGGCAAGGCCTTCAGGTAGGTGCCAGGGAGGGGATTGGCAGAATAAAGGCCTGAGTGCCAGCATTGGCTCTGTAACTAAGCAGGAGTCAGCCATTCCTGTACTGTGGGGTGGAGCCAAGATGGAGACTTTGGACTGCTAGTTCTGCTCCGTCAGCCCCTGCATAGGTGCAGGGCATCAGTGACTCTCAGACACAGAAGATACTGATCCTCTCTGTGATCCTGCCGGGAAAGAGGGAAGGAGATGGTCTGTAGCCAAGATCCAGGTAGGGCCCGATTGGGAAAGTAGCCAGAACTGCCTTGTTCTCTAGTTTGCTAAGGTCGTGGCCAAGTGCAAGGAGAAAAGGTGGTCCATCATATCTTAGCCTCAGCCCTAAGAACCATTCAAGGGTACAGGAGGGTGCCTGGCTGTAAGCATCAAGGCATGCAATAGCTTACAGATAAAGCTTGACATCACCACTGAGGGCCAGACCTGGTTCAAGTTTCTTCTGGGAAAAGCAAACAAGAACCCAGGAGGACTGCCAAAGGACAAGCCAGCAGTCATCAGGGAAGGCATCCTCCTGTGTCACAACAGATACCCCTACGGTCCCTAGAAGCTTCACATATACCAGGCACAGCAAGGTGGTGTTTTTCTTACATCCCAGTTGAACTTGGCCCAACTCTGAACAGCTTCAAAGACCCTGCAGGGAAGAGGGTTGGGCAGGCAAACCCAGTGCCCAGAAACTACATTGGCCACAAAGGGATAGGAATCTCCCTTCCTTGATGTTCTAAGAACAGATCTCCTACATCAGCAGCAGGTGTGACCAGCAGCCCTAGGGAGGGCTGGGCACAAGGGCCAGCACTTTGTTCCAAAAATTACAGGCAGAGTTACAGCTGTCCCTCATTATTCAGCATCCTAAGAAGGGTTGTGCGGGCTGAGGCATGCGTTAAAGAAGAACTACAAGGAACGATGTCTAGAAAATGTGCTCTGAAAGAAAGGGAGATGCAGAGGTAATATGGCCAAAGTAAAGGGTATGATGGAGCCAGAGTGAAGTCCATGAGTTGGGCAACAGGCATGGTTGCTGATATCTATAATCCCCGCACTAAGAAGGCTGAGGCAGGAAGAATATGAATCCAAGATCAGAATCTATTGTACATTGTATAATTAATGTGGCTGAATTTTTTAAAGGAGACTAGATGAAAAATAAAGAAATTATCATTATTCAGGGCATGATGGCACATGTTTTTTTATCCCAGCACGTGGGAGGCAGCAGACTCCATGAGTTCAAAGCCAGCCTGATCTACGTCGTGAGTTCTAGGTCATCCAGAGCTACATAGTGTGGCCCTCTCTTTAAAAAGAAATCAACTTTAGTTCTTAACTAAAGCATCCATCTGGAGGAGGTGGGAAGGAGCAGACGCGAATGTTAAGTAAACTCATTTAGGAAGACAGACATCATGTTCTAACAACCGAGTTTGCTTTACAATCTGTAAGGGGTTAGAGAGCATAGAAAAGGGTTAGAATACAATTGGTGAAACTAGTCTGTAACTCTTTCTTTCCAAATCCACCCCAAAACCTACCTCTATGAAAAACCTAAAATTAGATACAGCCCACCTCACTAGATGTATTCACAGCCCACACCCAGCACAGACCCAGGGAGATAGCAAGAAGGACCTCGAGTCGTACAAGTCTCCCTCCAAATCCAGCCCTTTCCTTCAATGACTTTACAGTCCACATAGCCCAAAAGGCTCCTAGAAGAAGGGCCTGACAGTAGAGTCTCAGAGCATCCTTATCAGGCATGCAGCAAGCTGCACCTTGTGATACGTACTACAGGTGCCTAATAAAGATTCACCAAATTAATTCATCTGAAGGCAGAGGAAGCAAACCAACAGTCACATAAAGCAGCCTTCCATTCCCAGGTTTGTCTCTGGGTTGAAACTGGCAGCTCGCAGCCTATGTCCAGAGGCTGTAAGCTCTCTGAGTGTCCCAATGGGACAAATTAACTAGAGCACAAAGAGCAAGTCGCCCAGAGTCTAATTTGTATTCAGCGAATCATGTCTCTTCTTGGAATGAAATCTTTATAGAGAGCTGGGAGTGTTCAGGGAAAGATGGTGGTGGGCAAGTATAAGAGCAGCCAGACCCTGGGGGAGAAGGAGTCTGAGAATAGAAGCCAGCAAGGACCTCTGGGCAGTGGACAAGCAGGAAGACAGCAGGAAAGCGAGCCAGCTCAGGATCTTGTAAAAGTCTCAAGAAAACAGGCCATTTCTGGGAATAAGTATTTTTTTTTTCTTCTCCTAGCTCTTCCGTGGTCCATGTGCCTGGAGTGAATGACATTCAGTCCTCCTCCTCAACGGGCCAGAACATATCCCAGATCTCCCGGCAGCTGAACCAGGGCCAGGTGGCATGGACAGGCAGCCGTCCACCCTTCCCAGGACAGGTATGAGTGAAACATGGCCCTGGGTGCCCAGAGTGGCAAAAGACCCACCATCTGCTTTCTTGAGTCCCAGCTATGAGGTTAGGTCAGTGCTCCCAGTTCCTCAGGAGTCCTCACCATCCACAGGGCACTTTGAGAGCTGGGTCCTCAACATTTACACCATGTCTGAGCAGCATCCTTTTCTTTTTACAACCTCCCATTGGGAAAGGGATCAAGAGGAGGTTGGGTACCCAAAGCTTCCCCAGCAAGAGCAAGTCCCTCATCACTTTGGAGCTCTGGAACTACTATGAAGAGGCCTGTTGATACCCAACCATGCAACCAACACTCCTAGTTCCCTGGAAGGTACTGGAAGGATAGGTCTTATTCAGCAGACAGGCCTCCATAAACTGAACTTGGAGAAGCCAAGCCATTGTATTCCTCAAAGTAATGTTAAGCAGCTCCACCCCCAAGTCTCCAGGGACAGGATTCTGCCCAACCTCCCCACTCCCACCCCGAACTGGGCTCATCCCTTGCTAATGAGGGAAGCAGGGCCTCCTGTTCATGAAGTGTCCTCAAGGGTGGAGCTCAGTGGGAAACTGGTTGGTCCTGCCTCTTTCTATCCTGACCATTGCCAATCCCACCCTAGCCCAGCAAGACGCAGTCATCTGCCTTTGGAATTGGATCAAGCCACCCCTACCCGGCTGACCCTTCGTCCTACAGCCCTCTCTCCAGCCCAGCTGCCTCCTCACCAAGTGGAAACGCATACCCCAGTCTTGCCAACCGGACTCCAGGGTTTGGTAGGTGGGGGATTAATGATGGAAAGAGTTCCTGTTCTGAGCATCATGTGTCCAGGGCTGAGCCCCAAGGCTTCTAGAATACAGGGCAGGGCCCCAAAGTATCCCAGCTCATCTCCTATCTAGCTACAATCAGGAGGGCTTCAAGTATAGTAAGTCATAGAAGCATACACCTTGACCTTGTGATTCAATATTGATATTTCAAGTCATGAGCCCTTGTTCTTGTGTTGTGATGTGACCTGGTTGTTAGTTTAACCCCATATGGCCCAAGGGCAGAGACTTTCACAACCCAGAAGTAAAAGATTCTCTATTCAGAAACCCAGAGAAGCCAGGGATAGCCAATTGTGTCGATGAAACCAGAATGTGCCCTTTTTGCAAGGTGTATTTGCTATTTTTCTCATTCTGAGACAAATTACCAGAGGTAACTTCAGGACAGAATGGTTTATTTTGGCTCACAATTTGAGGATCGGTCCATAATAACAGGGGAAGGTTCACATTGTAGCTGCAGTCAAGAAGCAGGAGATGAATGTTGATGCTCAACTCATTTCCCCTTTGTATTTCTATTTCCACAGCCCGTGGAATAGTCACGCCCCTCAGTTAGAGTGAGTGTTCCCAGCTCAGTCTAACCTGTAAGCTCCCTCACACATGTACATGCCCAGAGGCTTGTCTCCTGCGTTGATTCTAGATTCGCACTAGGGCATCCTATCTTATGTGAATGTTTCCTTGCTCTGTGAGAAAGGCTCAGGCCATAATGGGTGCTGTGGCTATGGCTGTGTCCTCTGGCTCAGTCTCAGACTCTCCTGCCGGTTGTTCTTTGTGTACTTCATATATGCCAGCACCTCTCCCCAGACCAAGGTCACAGTCCACAGAAGGGGAGGTCCTGCCAGATTCCTCATTGTACAGTCACTTGGTGACATCCAAGAGTGAGCCACCCAGGAATTGTCTATGCAGACCCATCACCTTCAGATGAGCAGGAAGCCAAGCCTCAACTCCCTCATTTCACTTGTCAAGTTAAAAGCTTCCATTTAAGTGGCTCACCTGTCAGCCTTACGGAAAAGTGCCCCTCCATAACCTATCATCATACAGTGTAGTTATGAGCTGTCCCTACCTCTTTCCACTTCCACACCTGACAGTAATGCTTCTGCCTCAAAGCCCAAGGTCTTGGCCACAATGTCCCAAGACCTCAGGTTTGTCTTTTCTCATTGGAGCCAACAGTCCCTCAAATACAAACCTTATTTACATGTAGCACACATGAGCCTTTAAATGTCCTTCTGGGTCACCAAGGAACACAGATGTGAGAAGCACAGATTCCTCAGCCAGTTTCTCAGTCATCCAGGCCCTCAGCTCTGTTGCAGCCTGAGGACAAGGTCCCTGGTTCCCAGGATAGCGCCCCTCCCTGCTTTCATGTGTAGAATGTTCCCTTTGTCTGGGAGCAACGACCCAGACTTACTGTGATTCAGCCACCCTTCATGAGTGCCAGGCCCAGTACCAGCACTGGAGACAGGAAGAGACTGGGCCGACCCAAAGAAAGGCTCAGGCTAGTGCACAGTCAAAGTTACAGGCAGAGATAGAGGAGACAGGTAAGAGGAAGCAGAGAGGCACTCCACAGGTACAGTAGCCAGATCTTCATAGAGGCCTTGGGAGAGGGAGAATGATCACTTGTTTTATAGAGCCAGGAAGGCCTTCAAAAGAGAGATAGATGGCATGTATCTCTAGGAGGACTTGACAGCATCGTGTGACCATGACAAGACAGGTGGGCAGGCTGCTACCTGTCTCAGCAGTTCGGTGCCTTTAGCATGTGCATTTGGCCACTCTCCATGAAGTAATGACTAGGTTCTGAAAGTGTAAGTGAAGGTCGGGCCCTAGGTAAAGGCCACTGGCCAACTCTAGTGACCAAGAACAGGTCACACACTGGGACTTCTAACTCAACTAACTGTGCTACATGTTGCTAGGTGGTAAGTACGCAGCAGCTGGTCATTACTAAGTAAGTACTTAGTGGACACTGCCCAGGAGGCATCCACTGGACGTTACACATGTTTGAATTTATTTAGCACTTACCTGGCTGGCCATAAGGGAGAGATCATTCTTATTCCCATTTCAGATGAAACAAGGGAAACTCAATTCCTCCTAATACAGTGGTTCTCAACCTTCCTAATGCTTGGCTCTTCAGTACAGTTCCCCATATCGTGGTGACCCCCCCACCATAAAATTATTTTTGTTGCTACTTCATAACTGTCATTTTGCTACTGTTATAAATCATAATGTAAATATCTGTTTTCAGTGGTCTTAAGTGACCCCTGTGAAAGGGACATTAAACCCCAAAAGGGATCGTGACCCACAGTTGAGAACCACTGTCCTAATTAATGGATCCGTGGTAGAACCAAGAAAGGATTAAGGCTGTGCCCTCTGCTCACCGCCCTGTGATTCATATCCCTTTGGACCCACTCTTCAGAGTGTAAGAAATAAGCAGAAGAGACATTTGCCACTATGTCCCTTGGTTTGTGATCATGAGAAGGATGCGTAGCAGTTAGGACTGAGGAGAGTGACCCTACCCTCAAGGCATCAGAGCGACTGAGCCCAGCTGGAGGAGAGGTGCCACCATCTCAGGAGGCAGCAGCACCTCACAGGGCTGAGGGAACCTACTTCAGTGGAGAATTGTATCTCAGTCTCTGCTGTCCGGGACTTCAGGAAGCAGAGACCTACTGGGGGGGGAGGGGGGGGGGGGGACCTTGGTCAAGGTCAGAGGAGAGAGTGTATGATTAGAAAGAGGACCTGGGGGAGGGGTTTACTGTCAACCTCAAGGGGTGGAGGAAAATGTAGAGAAGAAATAGAGCAGTCTGCATTAATGGTCAGTTTCATTAATTATTAAATAAACATGAAACAGTTAAAGCAGGCAGTGCAGTGTGTGTGAGGCTGTAAACACCAGCTTAACCCTGCCTGTGGGCATCCCCGGGCACCATGGATACAACCTTGGGATTCGACAAGGACAGCAGCACCTTGCAGCATTACAGAGGAATTAGGGTTCCTCCCTTCCTTTTACTTCCTTCCTTTCTTTCTATTGTTCCCTATCCTGATGGCCATGAAGTCTGCCTGTACATAACGCACTTTAGACCTTTTTCCTTGATAGCTACAAAATGGATCCATCTATAGAAATTATAGAGTAGGTCTTTATCTGTTAGCCAAATTTTTCTATACTCGTCCTGTAATGGGGCCAGGAGATATTATTATAAAATATTAGCCCCCCTCTCCTTTTAGATGCCCAGGTTTAATCTTACTTTAATTCCCAAGGCTATATCAAAAAGACTATAGGCAGGGAAACCAAAGGCAAGTTTCCTTTGATGATTCTCAGTAGACACAGACAAGTCCTAGAGCCTCTGGCATGAAACCAGGACTGTCCCTTGCCCATTCACAACAGCCTTCTTCCCATCCTCTGACACCTCCGCCACTCATCCCTAAATGTGTCTGAACATTGCCCCAAAAGGATCAGGAACACTGATTTGTGTCCCAAATGCTTTTGAGACACAACTTTAACCTGCCAGAGTTCAAACCAACTACCTGCATAATCTCAGAATTAAGTCGTAAATATTGAATGCAAGTTCCTGCTGGGAGCCTCTCTGAGGTGTTTCTTTTACCTTTGTAGAATAAGGCCTCTTTAGAAGGATGAAGGAAGGAGAGAAGAAGAGAAGAAAGGAGAGAGGAGGGAGGGAAGAAGGGAAGGAGGGAGGGAGGGAGGGAGGGAGGGAGGGAGGGAGGGAGGGAGGGAGGGAGGAAGGAAGGAAGGGAGGGAGGTAGGAAGGAAGGAAAGAAGCCAAAGATGAACAAATGGTTTAGTAGGTTCACAGAAGAAACTTGCTTATATAAAAGACTTTGGCTCTCTTTACCTTAAATTGCCATTAGATGTTAAAAGTGTAAGCTTGCAGTCTCCTCGACCTTGGATATAATGGTCAAAAGAATTTCTTTCTGGCTAAAGAATTATCTCCATACCCACATAAATAGCGCTGTCTATGCTAAATGACTAGAGAGGGTCTGAGAACAGTTCTGGTATTGCTACAAAAGTGGGCAGCACCAGAGCCCTGAGAGGAGGAGAAACACTTAGTCCCAGCCTGCTTCATGCTGTATTTCCCAGCTATGGGGTCAGACATTGATTTAGTTTGGGGGCAGAGGCTGTGCCATCACCCTATCTCACTCTTACTTTCTAGCTCAGTGAGGTGGGACCCTAATCTTTAAATTCCTGACCCCACCTGAGATTTTCTCTGTAGAGAAAGGAGGAGAAGAAAATAAGCTTGAGGACACCAGGAGTGAGCAGAGTGTAAAGATGGTGGTCGTTAAGCCCCTACTGACAACAGGGTTACCATTTGCCTTATATCCCTCTTTCCCACTCCAGAGGTTTCTGGGTAGGGTTAGGTCTCTGAGTAAATTATTCTAGGTGCTAAGAAAGCATAGGGAAGAACTGAAGATGTCGTGTGGGAGTTCTGTCTAGGTCTTTAGTTTCTATGATCTTAGAAGGTATCCAGGACAGAAAAAAGAAAACAGAAATGGGGTGCAGGGTGGGGATGAGGAGACTGGGGTATGTGTATGAATGAATTTCTGTGTCACAGAAACATTTAGGGGATAGATCCTAAGGAGCCTAGCTGACTGGAAGTCCTAAGCAATCACATGGATGCCACCATTTGATTAGTCACATGGCTATTACCATCTTATTCTTGGCTGATTACACAGGTGTCCTCTACCAATGGTGGGGATAGTTCCACAGTAACATGTGCTCACTCACCTATAAAAGATATGAGTCCCCATGGGATCCATACATCTCACAGACTGGGTATGGACCAGTATTGGCAGCTGCCTCCCAAGATAAGTCCCAGTTGACAGTTATGCCAATACTTGATCTTGTTTGCCTCTGTATAAATTTCTGCTACTATCCTTTAAGGCCTGAATTGTTTTGGTTGGGAATTGGAATAGCATGCTTTCTCCAGTTCTGGAGATGCCTAAGTTGTCATGGATGGTTTCCTAACTAGTTGAGGGTCATGACCTACAAGTTGTCTTGATTAGTGGAGATCAAGATTTACCCCCATTCTGTTGTTGTTGTTGTTAAAGAGCACTTGAATTTGGTTAGCAAAGATGTGGCAGGAAACAGAAGAACATGTAAAATAATAGTGAGTGACCTGAGACATATAAATTGTATAGGACATATCCTGTACATTGGCACAAAAATTGCATACACAGAAGAAAGTTATAGACAAAACACAATAGTGAATCTTATGGTATCAACTGAAGGTCAGGGAGTCCATACCTTACCACAATTTTCTACATTTTACCAGGAACACCAAAAGATGTCACCTGGATCTTACATTCATTTCCCTTGGCTTTTGGTCCTTGGTATTATAAGCTGCTGAGGGGAAAAAAAAAAGCCCATGACAAACCTGGGAGGGAGAGAGAAGTATGCCCAACATGTATCTGAGTTGCTACTTTGGTATCGAATGAAAGAAGTAGGAGGGAGAAAGTATTCTACAACACGGATGCCCTATTTCCCCATGAGGATGGCATGGACTGAGACCAGGGACTCTATGATACTCTGTGTTGGCAAACATTGAAGTTCCTCAGAAACCATGTTGTTAAAATCTGATTTGATGTCCCATCAGCCTTTATGTGGCAGCTGCATCCAGTTAGAAAAGCAACTTCCTGGGGCCCTTGAGATCAGACACCCAGAAGAGAGCATAGTCCCAGACAATGTTAATGCCCTCTATTTGGGTGAGGGGTCTGTATGCCCAATTCTCCTAGGCTACTTTATTTATTTCTGTCTTGCTTTCAATCCTTGGCCTCTCTGGCTCCCAGGGAATGTCATGATACAAAGGGATACTCCTGGCACCAGGGAGAAAAAGGAAGTTAAACTGTGCCGTTTATATTTCACTGTGTGACCACTGGCCACAGACACATGGGGAAACAATCCAAAAGAGAAATTATATTTGCCATCCAGCTCTGGCCCTTAGCCCCAAGGGAGAGAGCCTGGAGAGGCAGGAAGAAGAGACTTACTTATTTTATGAAGGCAGAGTACCAAAGGGCAAAATGGAAAGATAAGCTTCAAGTCAAATCTTCCCAAAGGAATCTAAGCCAGAGGGTAAACACTGGGGAGCCTGGCCACCAGAAGGAGCTTTCTTGAATCCTGAAGTATGGTCACCTACCTTGTCTCCAAAGGAGTGGCTTTTAAGTCTGTGGTCACATGTCACTGGAGGCTATAGGTTCCCTTTTGAAGGCTCTTGGTCTCCTTTATAAAATTATTTAAAATCTAACTCAGAAGGAAGCTTGATTGAAAGTGATTTTATTAGAATTTTAGAAAAGAAAATACAGCAGAGCTGGCAACGTATAACTCCTGACATCTCTCAAGAGGAGGGGAATGGAGAAGAAAGTCAGTCATATCTTTTGGATAATGTCAGTAATGGAGGTCTGCAAGCAGGCCCATAAGAGAAACAGTGAAAAAGTTCGGGGTATTGGTTCAGCCATGTTTAGATGTTTGGATGGCATTCAAAGAAGAAAGGATGAATTGCACTTCTTGAGTTAGAACTTAGAAAACCAGTACATTTTAACCCTAAAGATCTGTAAACAACCGCATCAAGGGAGAGGCTATTAGAGGATGTAATTACATAATCTCATTGAGGAGATAATTATTCTTCCCATCTCCTTGGCTATGTCCCCAGAAGAATCCCCTTTCCTGAGGGGTGATCTCCTGGCCCCGTGATTGACAGGCCTAATTGGTGCCAAGTCCACCATGGCTTGTTTCTGGAAAGATGACTGGAGTAATGAGAGAATGAAGAAAGGACAGACACTGAGACACACATGCAGGAAAGCTGGGATCCAGTGACCTGTGTTCACTCTAATAGAGCACATCTACTATGCAACAACCCAGAACTTCAACATGTTTATTCTGTACAGCATGCGGGGGAGGTTAGCTAGTCTTGGTAGGTCTCTGCACTTCCTGGCACAGCAGAAACTGAGGGCAGTTCAGTATCTCAAAGACGGATAATGAAGATTAGATTTAGAGCTCAGACAAAACAAGTTGGTAACTGTCAGGTAGTGTACAACTTGAATCCCCAAATTTGTTAATCCCTTTTGTCTCAATCTGGCCATTTGTGTATAATGTTTCTTGTAGAAATGCAGGAAGCCAAACCCACAGTTTGCTCAGAAAGGACAGTTTAAGATACTAAAGCACTCAGGACATTCCCTCCCTCCCTTTTTCCTCCATGGTGTGTATATGGCCTGAATTGCATACAGCATGCTTCCAGAGACAGTGACTTGGCAAGCACCAGCATGTCCATGTTTTGCATTTAGCATCTGCTTTTCAATTTTAGGATGAGGTAGCACCAGCAAATTGGTCATGATGACACAAGTCCAGACAGGTGAAAACAAATCAAGTCAGGCCACAGCAGAAGACACCACTGAGCCCTAGGCGAGCCCTTTTTGGAAAGCGCAGGAAATTCCCCTCCCTGAATGCTCCACCCAGGTCAGGCTGAGTGGAGGCTGGAGAAAATGGAATGTATCATTCCCAAAACATCTGAAGCTTCTTCCACTGATAAATGGGATGTGCAAATAGAGAGGGAAGGCGGATGCAAGTGCCCTATTCCTCCTCCCCGAATCTTGCCCCCAAATCTCAGCTATGTACATTTTTTAACCTACAAATTGTGAAGAATTATAGACATATCTGATGGTATTAAGCAATGTTGAAAGGTGAACTCCCTGCCAAAGAAGCTGAAAAGTCTGTGGCCCTTGTCTGGTCCTCTGTAGGTTAGGTAGGAAGCAGCTGCCTCTATCAGGACTCATTCCCTTACCCAGCAGGATTTCTCAGCATTTACACTGTTGGTGGGTTGGTTTAATCCCCACTGGGTAGGGATGTCCGTTTACTAAGGATGTTTATCAGTCTCCCTGTATGTTTATCGGCTTGTCTCCTGCTGTTTGTGAGAATGAGAAGTGCCAGCAGTTCCCTTCACCAAGAACCATTAAGCTAAACCCAACAGCGTTGAACAGTCTGCATAGGACTGTTAGAACATAGGAATCTTAGAGCAATTTCCACCCGCTGCCACCTCCCAGGACGGTGATAGTGAGCAAAAATGAAGTCTAGCATTAAACTTCAGCTAAAAAGATGGACAATGTCAGCCCTGCCTCTGTCCCTTAGGAGAAGAGACTGCACTAAGGTCGACAAGTTTTGAGTTGCCCCAGATAGGGGATGCAGTGCAATTACCCCAGACACCTGACCTAGCAGGAGTCCAATTCCTCTAGGCAGGGCAGCAGCAGCCTGGGTCTTACTCTGGAAGCTGGGAAATGGACGTCAATATGGTTAGAACCCAGCTCATGGCTTTTAACTGCATAACAGCTTTTGGAGTAATGACCTAACAAAGATGTTAAGAACCACTGGGTTATTCCAGAAAGGAGTTGTATGTGTACTTTGGGAACAGGCCACATGCAGGTCCTGCAGACCATCTGCAGGTTGATTGGGTTTAGGCAAATGACCCACAATTCTCCCTCAGACAGGAGAGGTCATGTTGAAAGTCATATTTACTTTGTAGTTTTAAAAGCTACTCATCTTGTTTTGGAAAATCAAAAGTGCCTTCAGTGGTCCCTTAAGTCTCCCTTCCCGTGGTCATTTTTCATCCTTGCTTCCTCCAGGAAGACTCAGGTTTAGGTGGCACCTGCTCTTCTGCTTCCATGGTAACCTGTACTTCCCTCAGAAAAATACTCAACTGTATTGAACTCTGAACTCTTTTCATTCCTCGGCAGACTAAGTTGATCTCCATTCATTCAATAGTCTTAGATTTATGCTCTATTTATCAAATGAGTGCGGGTAGGCTTCCATGTCAGGGGTGTCTAAGTTCAACCTCTAGGTTTATATGATAAAGAAATAGGACAAGCTTATTGATATCTCTGAGCCTTCAGTTTCCTTAGAATATGAAGAATGTGAGTAGTAGATTCATCTCTTAGATTTGGAAGTGAATTGAAACAATGTATCCAAGACAAGCTTCACGTGGAACATACAGTTGCCTCAAAACTCTGTCATTTCTGTCCTTCAGTGGTTCTTAGAAGCAGCATAGTTAATCGATTTTTCCTGTTGCAAATGTTTAAAAGCATTTACTGTCTCAGAAGGTTATTTTTTTTTATTTTGAAATCTATTACCTGTAATTAATAGAGCCATGTACTCTCCGGTATATAATCAGCCAGTCTTCTCCAGTCCTTTCCTCCTGCTCTTCTCTCTGCCTCTGACTGTCCCTGAGGTACAACTGAGAAAACGTCACCTTACATCATCGTGTATAACCTGGAGGTTTCAGACGCAAGTGACTACTACAGCATGCCTGCACTCTTCCGTCTCACTCCTCTTCTCCATCCCTTCCTCCCTTCCCTTCTCTATCCCTTCATCCCTTCCTTTCCTCCTTCCTTTTCTCTTCCTTCCTCCTGTCTCCTTTTCTTCTTCTTCCCTCCTTCCTATGTCCTCCCTTCCTCCTCACCTCTTTCCTTAAGAGCATGCTGATGCCATCTATAATCGAAGAACTACATTAGAGCAGCCTGGCATGGCTGAGATAGGACACTTGACCTTAGTTACTCCACTTTGGATGTCAGTGCGAGACACCATCTAAGAGGGAATAGGTGTGCCAGGCCAACTGAGAGAAGGCCAAACTGAGGCTAGACCCTTGGATCACATTTCCTTAGGACCATGAGATAACCAAGAAAATGCAGGAGCAGCACCAGCCAAGGGAACACAGTGAGATGACCCAGTGGGGAGAAGGGGTGGTGCACAAGCCTAGTGACCTGAGTCTGATCATTCCCAGAACTCACAATGGAAGGTGAACACTGACTCCCAAGAGTTACTTACCGTCCAGCATCTGCACACACACCTACATGTGCTTGCTAATAAATTTTATGTATTTAAAAAGGAAAGAGGACGGGAAATGAGGAAAAGGAGGTGATGGAATATGACTGCCAAGTACTGCCAGTAGGTAGGGTTACCTAGACATGAAGAGAAGCAGATAGAAGCCACACCCAAGGAACCCTTGGTTACCTGTAGGCAGTGTCGCTGTCTCAGGAAGGCTGGGGCAGAGGCCTATGGATCTGGGTGTGAGTGGCAGTGGAACCCAGATCACAGCAGAAACAGAGCTTAAAGAAAAGGCACTGTGATGAAACATGGCATTGAGGAAGCAGAGACTCATCGAGACCCTGTGGTGAACTCCGTGAGGGAGAGACAGGAATTGAAAAAGCAGCCTGGGCTGCAGACTGAGCAGGCAAGGAGGTGCTTGTTCCAAGTGTGAGGAGCCACAACTGAGTTTGTCTTCTGTACTTTACATGTGCACGGCACGTGTGCATGAAGACACACACATGCACATGCTTGTGCACACACTCAATATCCTCTTTAACTAAGTCTCCAAAATAGTTTAGGCAAAATTCTCATTCCTCTTATTTTCTGTTTTGAGGCCACCATGAGCAACCACAGGAACACAGGGGCTATGGGGATGGAGCACCAGTCACCTGACAGGCTCATTCTAAAAAACAAAACTATTGTTTCTGGCCACCCAGCCATACTTCACAGGGCTTCCTCCAGTCTTTGTCATTCAGCTTAGTCTCTGTCAGGAAGGGAGGAGGCCTGTTTGGGAGGAACATGCCTTTCAGGAGTTTAGACCCTTTGAATGGCACTATGATGGGAGAAATGACAGAATATGACAGCCAAGTCCCCAAGTCTTAGGTTCCCAGAACCACCTGATGATTTTTTTTAAGTATTCTGTCCGTTGGGTGTTTCAGCTGAGAGTGGACAGAGTGGCGGGCAATTCCAGGGCCGGCCCTCGGAGGTCTGGTCCCAGTGGCAGAGCCAGCATCATGGACAGCAGAGCGGTGAGCAGCACTCCCACCAGCAGCCTGGCCAGACTGAAGTGTTCCAGGTAAATCCAGCGAGCAGCGCCTTCTCGTAGGTGTAGGTACCTGCGCCTTCTCTGCTTCCTTATGTCCCTTTCTGCACCTCTGCCTGCCCTGCCCGGTAGCCAGCAAGAGAGCTCACCCCAGCCTGCAATATGGGGAGCCCACAAGTGGAAGGAAGGTCCTGCCCTGCCTACTCAAAGCCTTCAAGTACACAGGAGAGGCACAGAAACCATCAGCCCTTCAGCTGCACTCACACAGGAGAGGCTGCATCCTGAATCATATCCCCAAAGTTGTCTAAGAGGGGTATATGGAGCCAGAGACAGTAGGTGGTTTATCTTGGGGCAGGGTTCATGCCTCACTAAGAGCTAGAGACCCTCAGAGCTCACCATGGCCATTACACACAGCCTCCAAGAGCTGCAGGTACCTAGGGACTTGATTGCCTCAGCCTGTCTCCTTTCCATTATGGCAACCAGGAGGAGGGACTCCCATCCCCAGACCCTTAGCCCAAGGCAGCTGGGCCAGGGCTCAACTCTCTAGGCTGAGAGTCTAAGGCTACTTCCAGACTTCCACTATGACTTGCCTTGCTGTTCTTAGTTCCTAGCACAGAACAATCTTACTGTGCTGGTGGGTGACAAGGACATGACCTTACCTATCATACAAGACTCAGCCTCCCAGGTTTTCCTGGAACATTGTAAGTGCAGGTATGAGCCCATTAACTCTCCTCAGCTAGAGGTGGGCCTGCCCACCCAGTCTTTTAGCAGAAGCCCAGGCTCCACTGGGGAATCCTCAGAGTGCTGTCTGCCCTGTAGACCGAAGCTCCAGGAAAGAGCCAAGGTATAGGAGGCTCAGGTCACAGTCTTCCTTAAGACTCAGTGCTAAACACACACACACACACACACACACACACACACACACACACACACACCTCCTACTAGGTCAAAGTCGAGAGCCAGGTATCCCTTAAGGTTCCACCTAGCTATATTCTCTTCCTAGTACAAGGAAGTGCCTTTCCCAGCCCTCCAGATGCCTTTCCTCCCTCCTCTCACTGTAAAGACCAGCCCCTACCCACTGTTCATGACATAGGGAGGCCCTAAAAGGCATTATTTCCTAGCAGTGTGTCTTCAAGGTCATCCCACTAAAAAGAATTCTTGGTTAAATAACTTTGTGAAACACCAATTAAAGCCAGTTATTCAGTTTCTTTCTTGCAGGATGTATCAGATCCTTTATTATACCAGATAGGCATGGCTTTCTAGGAGGTAGGGAAGCGTGCCTTGTTTCCCAAGCACATTTGTCCACAGAATTCTTTTCTCACTGTTATCACATGGGCTGGGAAGCCGACAAAGCACAGTGGGACTTCTGCCCTATGGAATTGGAACTCCCTAATATTTTCAGAGCAAGTCATCTAAGGTCTAACAAACTAGGACTAGATAATGTAACTGACCTTCCAGTCTGAAACGGCATCACCCCAACAGGCCACTGTGCCCAGGCCACACATGCTCAGGCTCCTGCTTGGTTGGCGGTCACATGGCTGTCCAGTCTTAATTACTGTTGTAAGTTCTGCTTGCCCAGCTGAGTTCCTTCCACCCCTGGGCCTGGGTTAACTTCAGAAAAGGTTTGCATTCTAGTGCTGTTTACCTTCAGTGTGAGTCTCCCCAGGAGAGCGGCTCCCGGTGGGGTCCTGCAGCCCCCTGAAGAGCAGCCCTGTGCACATGTACACTAAGCTATGCAAAGGAACGTCTGCTCACTAGAGAGATGTCCAAGAGTCAGTGGCAAGCTGGACTCCGGGACAAGGGCAGGCTCTGGGTGATGTCACTGACCCCTGGGACTTTCTGTTCTTCTCCTCTCCAGGACATGCTACCCATGCCGGGCGACCCGACGCAGGGGACTGGCAACTATAACATCGAGGACTTTGCTGACCTGGGCATGTTCCCTCCATTTTCTGAGTAGCTTCAGGCAAAGCCAGGCTTCTACTGCCCAGGCACTATTATCATGCCATAGATGCCTGTGTTCCAAGAGGGCCCCCCTCACCCAGCTTGCCCTGCTGCAGAACCCCCAGAAAACTCCCTTGTTCCCCATCTTCCCTGGACATGGCATCACCTGGCTCTAACCCAGAGCCCTGGCTTCTTGGGTTGGGTATCTTTGTATTTATTGTACTTTATCTGTGTGCTCGGAAGGGGGCCTCCAGGGTCTTAAATTCCATTGTGAATGATCTATTAATGGACAGATTGCACCCATCAAGTGTTTGCTTGATCCACAATGGCGGGCAGCACCAGCAGGTCTGCCTGGCGCAGATGCTGGCTTTCTTTCTGCTTTTCACAGCTGCTGCCTGGAGGCTTCATGTCAGAGTGAGAGGTAGTAACCTCTGCATTCTGTGCTGGAGCCAGGAACGCAGGATGTGAGGCTCCCACACTCACCGTCCCTGATGGCCTGGGGCCAGGTATGCTTTAAACAGTGAGGATCAAAGTTGTGGCTTGGTAGATGTACTGTGGTGTTGGTGTGAGTGTGGCCAATGAGAGTGAGAAACCATCCCCATTCAACTGTATTTCAAAGGCGAGCCTGGGAGCTGGGCTGACTCCCCAGACGTCAGGGTTGGGGAGCTGCTCACTCTGTAAGTCAGTTCTTTGGTCCCCTGCCCTTTTACAGATATCCTCCATTTCTTAAAGTTTATAGTCCTTCCTCCTTGTGACCTTTGAGAGGGCTCACGCTTCTCTTATTAGGCCTGGGGGACAGTGTGCTGATTCCATGAAGGTCACTGCATCCTCCCTGCTCTGCAGCAGAGACTGCTGGTTTCTGCCCAGCGCCTTCAGGAAGTCAGACCTGGCCCTCTGTACAGGGTTAGGATACCACGTCCCTAAGTGTCCCTGACACCTTCTGCTCAGTAACCTGGAAAGGATATGGGGCCACACTCTGGGTGGAGAAAGGTGCCCTGGGCCATCTGAGCCTCTGTCCTCAGCAGGCAGGAGAGGCAGGAGTATCTCAGAGGGGACACAGCCAGGCCTATGAGGCCAGGGACTCTGCTCTGGCCATGCTTCTACAAAGACCTGAATTCCTCAGTGGTCTTAAGGTAGAATTCTGAACTAACTTCTGGAACAGTGGTTCTCAGCCTGTGGACTGTGTTAGAGAGTCAAACAGCCATTTCACAGGGGTCGCATATCAGATACCCTGCATATTAGACATTTACATAATGACACATAACAGTAGAAAACTACACTTATGAAATAGCAATGAAAATGATTTTATGGTTGAGGGGCATCACTACATGAGGAACTATATTAAAGGGTCACAGAGTTAGGAAGGTTGAGAGCCACTCACTGTTCTAGAAGCTTCTGCCTGGCTTATCTCTGACATCAGAGTCCCTGTGTCAGTCAGATTTTAAAGAGCTTTCAGATTCCACCCAGTCCACCCTGCTCCTCTCCCACTCTGTGTGCTGCTGTGAGTTCTCTCTGCCTCCTTTCACTTAATGGACCCTCACCTCAGGCGCCTCACCTCCGGTATCAGCCCACTAATGCCCAAATGTGAGAGAAGCCACAGAGCTACCTTAGGCAGGCCCTGAGGTCCTCCAGAGTCCTTTCAGGAACCCCTTGGTAGAACTGTGGAGGTGCACGCTCTCAGAACAGACCTACTGTGCTGTCTGGCTCCTGGGAAGCTGGGAGTACAAGAGGCTCCAGGATGCACAGGGACACAATGAGCATGTAGATTAAGAGCCAGGGAGAACACCACTCCATTCAGAAGCTCAGCCCTGCCTGGCATCGAGGGAGCACCAGTGTTTGTGCAGGACTCACTTGCAAACTTTACTTGGCTCAGCAGACTGCTCTTGGCAGCAACCCACCCTGTTCGTGACAAATTTCGGTCCCAGAGATCCTCAAAGCAGCTTTGAATTCTTCCATGGAGAGTAGTGACACAGTTGGAGCTTCATCTTAGCCTCAGAACTCCCCAAACAGTCTCCTATGTGTGCTGTCTGGTTCACCTTCTGTCCTCAGCAGCCCGGAGCTGGCCCCAGGTGGTGAGCATAAGTTATAAAAGGAAAAGGCCCAAAGCTAGCTTCAGGAGCAAAGAATGCTTTCCAGTGATGAGAAATGGCTATGGCTGTTAGCTGGTGAGTTAAGAGGTGTCGGAGTTATGGACTTGGTTTTATTCCCTTTAGTGGAAAGTAGGGACTTTTCTTGGGTGTGACATGGGCTGTCACACTGCCTTAGGTTCAGGGCACTAGGGTCTGCAGAAGAAATAGGACAGAATTCTTGCTTGCAATCATTTCATGTCTTCTGTCTGTTACGAAGTTGAGGGTGAAGCCATCTTGTCCTTGGTCCTGGGGTGCAGAGGGGGAGGATTCTTGGACAACCACAAGCCAGACAATAGCAAGCACTGCTTTAAATGGCTCCTGCTCCCCCCACCCCTGCCCATCTTATCTAGGGAGTTCCACAGGCTATACGGTAGGGATTTGGGCTAGCCTGAGATCTGGGTCTTTTCTATATCTCTTCTGCTTCTATGTTGTGATTCTCAAAAGCCACATGTGGAGGAGGTAGGGGGGAAGCCAGCAATGAAGAATCCTGCTCCATACGGACTTCTCTCACCCAGGTATTTTTGAAACACACAGGAGTCAGAATCAAAGCTGTTATCCTACAAAAGCTATCCCTTCATATGACCCCCTCCAGAGGAAGCCAACATACTGATCCTCCAGTTAATATTCTTCTAGCTACCTGTCCTGGTGATGGTCTTAGCAGGGGGGATAGGTTCCAGGGGGGTGTTGGCTTCCTGAAGTTCTGTACCCCACCACTTCACTTGCTGCTGAAGTCCAATTAGCTCCTTGTAAGCTGAGCAAGCAGGAGGGGGACATGCAGGGACCACCTGAGTCATTGGCAAGGGCACAGGAGCTCCAGAAGAATGGGCCAGAGACTGCCAGGCCTGTCAAGGATGGTTCTAGAACCCTGCCTCGCTGTCACTCCCATTTGTTTCATTGTGGTTTTGTGGTTTCGGGGAGTGAGTGAGCCAGCGTGAACATCCACATTCACTATGCGCAGCTCAGCCTGTTCTTGCATCATAGAGTGACTGTTGTGAGTAGTCGTGTTTGGATTGGCAACGTAACCTGCTGAGGAGCTCACACTCCCCTGTCATTAGCAGGACAGTAAGGCCCCAGGTTAGCCCACTGGCAAGCATCCATGCTCCCTTCAGCTCTGAGCTAGAGATCTGACAGGTCTAGGAAGTGGGTTCTGTAATCTCCTGCAGCACAGTCCAGCCAGTGAGCAGTAGCCACTCCCAGTGTGAACTCACCTGCTTCATGACTTCCACAGCCTGTCTCACAAGCAAAAACAAGTCATTTGCTAATCACCAATAGCAAGGCAAAATTAAAACCCTCTTTGTATGTGGCCATGGGTTGCTATGTCCTAACTTGCCAGTCCATCCTCCCCTCCTCTCCCAAGCTGATGCTCACCTGAAGTGCCACCACTGGAGAGACTGAAGCAAGAAGGGTCATGAGCTCAGGTATTCAAAACCTACCTGGGCAACATAATAAAACTAATCTTAAAAATAAATATATAACTGAGTAACTTGGCCACATTTCATGTGCTGAGGAGTCACCAGCTCCCTGGCTGCCAGCTTCCTCCATTGCCTAGAGTCTGGGACAGCTTTAACGAGGTTGCTCACGAGGGCATGGGCACATTTCCACATGTGACATGCTATGTCTTGTGCCCTAAGCTAGGTTTGTTCAGGTAGCCTGCAAATCCTTGTGGGTACTGGCTATAGCAAAATGGAGCTTTCCACAGGTCATGCAGGGTCCAGCAGTTTGCTTTGTCTAACCGTGTTCCCTTAAAAAAAAAAAAAAATCTTCACAAGCAGGCTTCCAAGTACAGCAAGCACTTACTCATCTCTCTCTTTTAGCCTTTCTTATGGATGTGAACTGTGCCGTGGGTAAATCATTTGTATTTCTTGAATGTTCTGTATGACTAACAGGTATTAAGTCACTGGGTGTATGTATAACTAATGTAACTGCCTTTTAAATTTTCATTACAATAAAAAATGACTTTGCTCTGAACAGTGAGTGCCTTGGACTAGCTTGGTAATTGATCAACTTGAGGTGCCTGCTACTGGGAGTCTGGGATAAGCAACACTGTGCAGTACAGGCATGAGGAAAGAGCTACCTGTTGAGAGTGTTAACCACTTAGAACAGAAAAGGAAACTAATGATCGTGAGATCTGGTGTGAGGCAAGGCTCTCTAGAAGCTTCTCTGGACTGTACTTCACAAACACTAAAGGCAATTACTTTTCTAATGACTTTAAAGAGAATGCCTAGAAGAAAGTAACTCTGAATCCTATATCAAGGAAGACTTGTGTCCAGAAAATGCAAGAAACTCCTCCTACAACTTAAGACAGAAATCTTAGTACCAATAAAAGTAGCTGAACATGTCATGCCCATGTTTCTTTCAAGAATTCAAATACAGGCTTCTGGGTGTGGCACATGCCTACAATTCCAGCTTCAAGCAGGCGGAGGCAGAAGGATTGTCTGAGTGAGCTCAGGAGTTCCAGACCAACCTAGGAAACACAGTGAGAAGCTATCTCAAATACATGCATGCTCACACACAACAAATACAGATATGACATTCTGGGTTAATTTCATTAGTTTTAGAGAAACACAAACTAAAAAGTTAACGAAATTGTGTTCTAATACATTGCTAAAAATGGTTAAGAAAAGAAATCTTCATTCATGATAAATAGCACAGCCTCCTCATATGAAGGTTTCTTACAAGTTTTAATAGGACTTTTTCTTAGATTTTTTTTTCTATTGATGAGATAAAATGCCCTGACAAAAGCAACTTAAGAGAGAATGGGTTTATTTTAGTTCACAGGTCTAAACAGAATTCATCATGGTAGAGAAGTCAAGGCAGTGTAAGCTTGAATCAGCTGGTCATATCTCATCCACAGTCAGGAAATAGGGATGAAGGTGAATTAGTGTCCCACTTACTTTCCACATTTTATTCGGCCCAGGATCCCCTGTCCAGAAAATGGTCCTGCCCAAAATTAAGTCGGGTCTTCCCACATCAGTAATCCTAATCACGATACCACTGTAGACATGCTCTAGGACCATCTGCCTGTGATTCTAAATTCCATCAGGTTGATAATTATGCTAGCCATCACAGATCTATTTTTTTAGAGTCAATATAGCTTATAAAACTATAAAATTATTTTTAAAAAGCAAATTGCCCATCAGAATGGGAAGAAAACAAGCAATTTTTCTTATTTGTTTACTGAAAAATCCTTAAATACTTAAGGATTTAGCCTCAGCAGGGTACAGCAGAAAAGTGTGCATATGACCAACCTACATACACTCATGGGTGTGAAGGCAGTCAGTAGGATTTCAGAGCAGGGACACAGCAAGAAGAAACATTAAATAAAAGCCAAGTTCTTGCCAGGACTTGAGCTGACACCTTACCTGTATTCCCTCTGTTGTTGATAAACAACGAACCAAAGTAAACTCTTTACAATAATTATTTTCCCAATGGTGCCATTATATAAGTCATGTGGAGAGTATAGAAAATTGTTAAGACTCAAGCTGTGAATAAGCGACAAAAGTGGTGTAGGGGTCATCCACGGTCTGGCCCACATCTACTAGGATCTCCTTGCCCTCCTCCAGGGTGATGTTCTTGTCCTCACTCAGGCAAAAGAGCACTGCCTTCTTGTGTTTCTTCACTTCTTCTGGCATTGCAGATTTGCGAACTTTCATGTTATTGAACACCTTGATGACACTATCAGAGACAGCCACACCAGAGGCCATGTTTCAAGATGCTGCCAGATAAGGACTGCTGCTATGCTCTCTATGATGCAACCTATGAAACCAAGGAGAGCAAGAAGGAGGACCTGGTGTTCATCTTCTGGGCCCCCGAGAATGCACCCCATAAGAGCAAAATGATCTATGCCAGCTCCAAGAATGCCATCAAGAAGAAGCTGACAGGAATCAAGTATGAATTACAAGTTAACTGCTACGAGGAGGGCAAGGACCACTGTACCCTGGCAGAGAAACTAGGTGGCAGTGCAGTCATTTCCATGATGGGCAAACCTTTGTGAGCCACCTCCAGCCCCCTGCCTGGAGCATCTAGCAGCCCCAGACCTGTTCTTGGGTGTTGCAGGCTGCCCCTTTCCTGCCAGACCGGAGGGGCTGGGGGGATCCCAGCAAGGGAAGGGCTATCCCTTCACCCCAGTTACCAAACATCCCTCCCACCCCCTGGACCATCCTTCTCCCTCCATCCCTGACGATTCTGGCCTTCCCAAACTGCTTTTGATCTTCTGATTCCTTTTGGGTTGAAGCAGACCAAGTCCTGTCCTAGTTTAGGGGGGGAGCCTGTATTTTTTTAATGACACCCCTTACTCCTCATCCCTCCCCATCCCATGCTGCCAACTTCTAACCATAATAGTGACTCTGTGCTTGTCTGTTTAGTTCTGTGTGTAAATGAAATGTAGACATGACCCTCCCTGCACCAGCTGGGTGCTCTCCCCTTCCCTTGATCTTGGCCACTCATGGAAGCAGGACCAGTAAGGAATCTTCAATTTAAAAAAAAAAAAAAAAAAGAATGTGCTAAAAGCCTAGGAATAGGATAACCATTAAACAACAACAACAAAGAGGGCTGTGTTCAGGAATGGCAAAGGTGCCTGTGAGGTGATCAGCATGACTTAACCACTGGGTCTTATCACAATGGTCTCTCCTTGCTGGGCTCCCAGCTTCTGAGCTCAGTTCTTTCAGGGAACATTTAAAGCCTTCCCATCTCAAACCCAAGACTCTTTAAGTGTGCCACAGGTGCAGCCACCCAGCAGGACACTAGATTAAAATGCCTGCCTCTGGATACAACCTCCAAGCCCGCTGATTCCTCCCACATTTTAACTAAAAAGTCAAATACGTATGTGGGAAAATTAAGTGGTTTGATGCTAATGAGCAAAGAACGCATTTCACCATCATGATCGTTCAGCAGGTGAGCAATTTCTTCTTCCGAGGCTCCTTAAAGGCAGAAGAAATGTCTACTCAGTTTTCTCATGAAATCTCTACATCCTTAAATGATCGCCATGGTTCTCTTGCTGCCATGTTTGTACTTAAGCTGGGTCCACAGACCTGAGCCATGTCATCAGTGACCTAACTGATGATGTCACACAGGGGTTACCGGAAGCTATAGAGATCACTCAGGTGTTCTCAAGGTGTGGTTTAAGGAATTCCTGTGGAAAATCCCACAAAGTTGTCTTTTCAGCTGGGAAACAGGACTCCAGGAACTAAGTGGTACTAAAACTGAGTCATTATACGTCCATCCACCTTCCATGGCTGAGTGAGGAGGAGTCTACTGGAGACCCACAGACTATCTTTAGGTAAAAAAGCAGGGAGAAACCTGTCCAAGCCAGGTTGCTACCAGCTCCCCTGGAAGGGAAATTACTCTTGGTGAATGCTGCCTCTGGACTTTGGAGTTTATGTTTATCATAATTCAGAGTCCATGGTGCTAAAACTCCTGACCTTTGAGTGGTAGGAAACTCATTGCTCTTTGGGTCCCCCACCGTTCCTTCATGGCCATGTCTAGAGTAAGCCCATATTGACTGCTGGCAAACTCAAAGTTTTCAGGTATGTCTCAGCTGCACCAGCCCTATGCTGGCTATAAGCCAGCATCTTGTGTTTTTATTGCTGTTTCAAGCTGAGAGATGAGGTGGACATATGAATGCATTTGGTTGTAGCAGAAACAGATTGAAATCAGAAGCAGGCTGCAAAGTGAAGATAAGGCTAGGACCAGAAAGACTCAGGAAACAAGCATCTCAGCTGGGTTTTACTGGAGATTTATCCAGATAAGCATTCTTCCTTTTGCGTGTGTTGATTACAGGTAGAAGGTAAGGGCAAGCGAAGGGGCAGAGCGTGGTATTTCATCTAAACTGAATCCTCCACCTCAATAAAGATTCTGGGTGAAGAAAAGACAAGAATTGAAAATCATAAGGAAAGAGGTGATTCCTGTCTCCCAGGAAGCAGCTACGGGGTCCTGGGGCCAGCTCATGGAGTGAAGGTATGTCCCCAGGCAGATGGCCTGAAAATGAAGAACTGGAAGAGGCAGAAGATGTGGCTGTGACCAAGATAGAAAGGTTGGTCCTCATTGCATTCTGAGCCCAAAGATCACTCATAGATGAATCTGTGACCTTCTGCTCTCAGTGTGGTGATAGATGGAAATGAGGCAGCCGGGAGCATGGAGTTGAGAACATGCAGCCTGGCTAAGCAAACCAGAGAAGTCAGTAGAGACCCCGTCAGCTACTGTTGTCCTCTTAGGAAGAACAAGTCCGCCCCTTGGGACACTTCCATGACCACCATCTTTGTGTTTTCTTTCAAGCCAGGTCAAAGCACCATCCTCACATTGCAAGGCCCTGCTTTGCCAAAGCACAAACTGGTGTACCAAGAACATTACATCCTGTCAATCAGCTTCTTGACAGTGACTCATGGGAGCTGAGGCACCAACACTGACTTCTGTGCTGCAGCACATGTAGCTCATGTTTTCTCCAGAGTTTCCCTATGGGGTTAAGATCATTTTTCTCTGTGGGAACTTGACGCTATAGCCTTGCTCAGTCTCTCTAGATTTCAGGCCCTTGATGAAGTGAGGTGTTCTCTACCTCCACACACTCAAATCTGGGGTTGCTGTCTGCTGCCCCTAGTCTCCTCTGTTGTTGTTTGTTTGTTTGTTTGTTTTATTTTTATCTTCTGTAGAAGTAAAGGGTGGAGGTACTGACAGGTGGGAGCACCACACTCCTTCCACTTTCTCTCATGAACTCTCCCCTCACAAGCCACTTTCACACACATTTTGAGTGGACTCAAAGCCAAGCTCAGGCAGTGTCCTTGAAACAAGTGTCAAGCCAAGGCAACACAGAGAATAAGAGCTTGGAAATACTTGCATGGAAATGATTCTATCGAATTTTAAGTGCTATGAACACAGTTTGGGATGGAGAGGTAGTAAATTGTTTTTCTTGAAGGCAGAATGTACTAATTTAGAACACAATTTAAAAAAAAAAAAAAAGCTTGGCACAATGGAATATGCTTGTAATCACAGCACTGGGGAGGCAGAGATGGATGTGGCCCCAGACCTCTCTGGGAAGATAGTGCACTCAGTAACCTGCTATACTGTTGTAGTAATTATTTTAAAAAAAAAAATGGCCACCGGTCAATCCAACTATCTAAGCTGTGATGGCTCTGCCTAGCTCAACCACATGGCCAGAGGCCACGTGTATGCCACAGCTAGAAATGGCCAGCCAGAAACACCAGCCCTGCCACCCATGAGACGCCAGTGTGGGAGATGGCTCTGCCAATCGTCCATGCTGTCTCTGTAAGACTGGGCATTGCCCAGACCATCCAGCCAACCATGCAGGCCCAGTAGAAAAATGAGACTCTAATACTTAAATATTAATCAAAGGCTTATATATTTGGTAATGATCAATAACAAGATGCCCTTACAATCAGAGGTGTAACCCAATACCCAACCTAGATATACCAACTACTTTTGACTGCTACAGACAAGCAAACATCAGCCTCCATGTTCCCCTTTCTCGTCCTCTGTCTCTCCCTTAGCTCCTCCTCTTCCTTCTCTTCCTCTCCTTCCTCTTCCTCTCTTTACTCCTCTCACCTTAGCTCCTTCTACCCATGTACAAGCATAGCATGGTGGCACTTGTTTATAATTCCAGTACTATGAAAGAGGGAATGGATACAGGCAGATCTTGAAGCCCATTGGTCAGTCAGCCTTAGAATCATTGAGCTACAGATTCAGTGAGAGATCCTGTCTCAGAAAATCAAGATGGCAAGAGCTTGAAAGACACCCAGTATTGACCTCTGGCCTCCATACACATATGCACCCATCCACATTCTTAAGTACATACACCAAATATACAACATACAGGCACGTACATGCAAACACTCTCATACATTCACAAATGCTATGGACAAAATGCAATCCTTTTAAAAAAAAAGTTTACTGTTTCTGTTCTACTTTGATACTGAAGATGTGGACAAGACTTTGAACTCAAAGAAACCTGTTTTTCCAAGAGCTGGGAGGAGCAGCCTGTCTTTGTTTACCTGGGACTTTCCACTGTTCGCAGCAGAAGCCCCACGTTCCAGGAAATGCCTTTAGTCCTGGGAATTGAGCACATGTAGTCACCCAGACCAGGACCCCAGGATTTGTTGGCAAGGAAGGCAGGGTCCTGGAAAGGAGGAAGTAGACAGGATTTTGCAAGACCTCAGAAGGCAGGAGCTGGCATGAATCTCTGCAACAGCTGAGACTATGTTCTCAGATGAGAAAAGAATCCTAGAAGGTCAAAGGGGTTTTCTTTTCTTTCCCAAAAGCCTTAGCAAGAGAACAAAGCTGAAGGCTGGGGAGATGGCTCAATGGGTAAAGTGCTTGTTACTTAAGTGTGAAGACCAGAGATCTGCTCTCCAAAGCTCATCTGAATGCCGGGAAATCTCAGTGGCCAGCCTGTAATTCCAGCCCTTGGGAATCGGAGAAAAGATCTGTAAAGCAAGCTCTTTAGATAGATAGCCTTGCCATGTTAGTGAGGTTTAGGTTTGACAAGAGATCTTGCCTCCACATATAAGGTAAAAGCAATCAAGCAAGACAGCTGTCATCAGACTTTGGCCTCCACACATGAGTGTGTACACTTGCATACATAAGTGTGCCCTCACACATGAACACATATAGACATAAGTACACCACACAGAGAGAAGAAAAAGAGACGAAAGCTTCACCCAGCCAAGGCCTTCTAGAATCTGAAGATCAAGTGTCAGATCCTGCACATGAGAACCCAAGGAACCACTTCCATCCCATACAACTGACTAAACAGGCTAAGAACGACCTTCACACCTTGACTGGGAGAAGCCTGAGCTAGTCAGAGTTGCCAGCTTCCACCTAAGTCTACACCACAGAGAGTGGCCACTGAGAGCCCTGACTTGGGAATTCTGCTTCTAAAGGAATAACTGAGACTTTGAGCTGGACTTCTGAAGAAAACACTCTTTCCCTTGAGGAAGAACCAGCTCTTGATCCCTGCTGAGCCTGCTAAGTTACCGTGCAACTCTCATACATACATGAGGGTTGTTACATGATTCACACCATCCCTGCTGAGTCTGCCATACTTGCACATACATGTGTGCTGTTGCATGACTCACAATAGACAAGATATTGTATATATTGTGTATGCTGCCAAACTGTTCATTAGATAAGTAGAGAAAATGAGGCGTGCATAGCTTTATTCAGCAGAAAAGAACAAGATCATGTCATCTGGAGTGAAATAGGACTGAAACTGTTGTTAAAATGAGCCAGTCTCAGCCAAGAAGTGCACATTTTTCTCTTACATGCAGAAGATAGGTTTAAATACGTGTGTGTGTGTGTGTGTGTGTGTGTGTGTGTGTGTGTGTAAATATAGACAGTATGCATATTTTTATATATATCACATTAATATAGATGGGGTACTTTTAAAATATATTTTTATGGTCACCTTCACATCCTACGCCTCGAGAATCTTTGCTTGCTAACTGGCTCGCTCTCCTGTGGTCCTAGCCCACTTCTGCCTGCTGAGTCTGCAGACATGGCTCACATCAAGAACAACCCCGAATATTCTTTGTTTTTCGGTGTCGTGGGCGCCTCATCCACCATAGTCTTCAGTGCCATGGGAGCCGCCCATGGCACAGCCAAGGCCAGAGCTGATCGTGAAGTCCATAGTACCAGCAACTGGGATCATCGCCATCTACAGTCTGGTAGTGGCAGTACTTACCGAGAACTCCCCGACTGATGGCATCACCCTCTACGGGAGTTTTCTTCAACTGTGCGCTGGCCTGAACGCGGGGCTGAGTGGCCTGGCTTTGCCATTGGCATCGTCGGCATTGCTGGTGTTTGGGTCACTGCCCAGCAGCCTCAACTGTTCTAGGACATGATCCTGATTCTCCTCTTTGGTGAGGTGCTTGGCCTCTACGGTCTCATTGGGATCCTAATCCTCTCTCCACAAAATAGTTTTTTTTTTTTTTCACCGTCAGGCACAGAATAGGATGTAAAGATCAACCTTCCTCGTTCCAATGAATAGCCTGACACATGCACGGGCAGCTGCCCCTCAGTAGTTGGTATTGTAAATGTGCAGTGTCTTAGTGCCCATTGTCTGTTGCCCCCTCCTTGCTCCTACGGTTCTGTGCTGTGGACATCTGGGCCCACTCATCTCTCACTCGGGCCCTGACCAGTGACGATGTCAGCCTCTGGTTACTCTGCCCAGCGCCCTAGAGTGTTCCTTGTGTATAAGAATGAATTAGAATTGTCATTTTTCTCTTCACTGGATGTTTATTTATAAAAGATTTGACCTATTCATGCGTCTGTGGAGCAGACCTGCCTCCCAAGTATACAGTAATCATTAGTAGACTGCTGCCTTGTGGGGTTCCTGTTGCCAAGACTCCTTGGATGGAGCCACCCTCCTCCCCAGCCCTGAACAGCCAGAGTGGAGGTTAGAGTGCTACAGCTCCTCAGAGCTGGCTCCCAGCTGTGTCCAGTAAAAGTTCTCGGATGTGGAAAAAATGTATTTTTATTAAATATTTGAGAATTGTATTTATGCATATATATTTTTTAATCTTATTTACTTTCCCAATTTTTCCTCCTAACTCCTCCTAGGCCCACCTACCAGGGGCCACACACTTAAAGAAACTGACTTTTCCTCTCCCAGGAATCAGTTGTCAGTATCTCCTCAGCTGGGGGAGGGTCACTCATGAGTCCCCCTCCATGCTGGAAGGTTGACTCGCTTGATCTTGTGCATCCTGCATGGGTCTTGTGCAGGCAGCCATGGCTGTTACAAGTTTGTGTCCAGAGGCCAGTGTTTAGGTCTGGTTTTCCCTGACCTGTGACTCTTGTAAGGTGCCCACCACCTCTTCCAGGTTGTACCCTGAGCTTTCAGGGATGTGGGGTGATATAGGTGTGTGATTTGTGCCTGAGCACTCAGGACACTTTACTCTCTGCCCTTTAGCTGGCTGTGAGTTCCTACACTAACCGCTGTCCACTACACAGACTTGTCTGTCAGGTCCATCATGTCCTCAGATATAGATTTAGAGAGTAGTCCAATGCTACTGTTTAATCACCAACTTCCTTTTCCCATGTCCTGTGACAAAAATGTGTCACAAGAGGGTCTATTCATCAAGTTGTGTTGAGCAGAAAGATCAATGATCTGGGGTTCTCTGGGATACTCCTGAGCAGCTCGAGTGGAGGCATTCCATAACTGGCACTGAGCTTTGGATGTGGCAACCTCTGGCTTCAGGGAGAAGCATCAGAGGTCTGCCAGAGCCTGACATATACAGAGGTAGGTGCTGGCAGCAAATCATTGAACTGGGATTCTCAATGGAGGAGTGAGAGAGAAGACTGAAGGAGATGAAGGGGCTTGCAGCCCCATGGGGAGAGCAACAATACCAACCAATCAGAGCTCCCCAGAGTCTAAACCTCCAGCCTGGGAGCACATAGGGATGAACCCATGACTCCCGCTGTATATGTAGGAGAGGATGGCCTTGTCGGGCATAGGTGGGAGAGGAGATCCTTGGTCCCATGAAGGCTGGATGCCCCAGTGTGGGGGAATTCGAGGGTGGGGAGTTGGGAGTGGGTAGGAGGGTAAGAGGGACATCTTCATTTAAGCAGGAGGAGGGGGGATGGTATGGGGCGTTCTGGGTGGGGGGAAATGAGGAAAGAGGGATAACATCTGAAATGTAAATAAAATATCCAATAAAAATTTTTAAATAAAAAACCTCTCTAGATCCCCAAGCTTGGTGGCACATCTCTCTTAATTTTCTAAATGTATTTTCTTTATTATTTTAAGTGTATTCATGTTTGGTCTGAATGGATGTATGTGCACCATGTACATGCCTACAGGTTAGAAGAGTGTTTCAAATCCCCTGGGGCTGGAGTTTCAGACAGCTGTGAGCTGCCACATGGATGCTGGGAATTGAACCTGTCTTCTGCATGAGTAACAACTGTTCTTAAACACTGAACCAACTCTCCAGACCTAGAGACTTCTTTAAATCCAGCCCTTGGGAGATCTGTGAGCTCAAGACCAGTGGTGGCCTGTTCAAATGCCCTTAGTGCTACACACACACACACACACACACACACACACACACACACACACTCCCTCTTCCACTGTACCTCCCTGTCCCTCTCCCCACTTAAACATCCCTGCCCGTTATCTCCTTTACCTGGAGGGTCACTTTTAAGGAGTCAAAAGATGGATAAAAGCAACAGGTGGGTCAAGAGATCATAATGAAGAAAGACAAATACTATGTTTTCTCACAAGGTATCTAGAGGGGTGTGTGTATGTGTGTGTGTGTGTGTCTGTCTGTCTGTGTCTGTATGTATGTATCTACATGTCTGTGTGTGTCTGCCTGTTTCTGTGTCTATTTTTCTGTTCATCTGTGCATGTCTGTGTGTGTGCCTGTGTGTGTCTGCCTGTGTGTGTCTGCCTGTCTGTCTCTCCCCGCTTTCTGTGTGCCTGTGTGTGTGTGTGTGTGT